>CM023194.1:3511806-4179408 GCA_013167095.2 Daphnia sinensis
CACGAAAAATCTCATGCTCCCACTACATATCCAAAGGGCCCCGCACATTCTATCAGGCATTTTCCATATGTCTGACATTAAGTATCGTTTACATTAATCTGCTTGAGTAAAATAAAAATAAAGGTGATTAAGGCAGTTGGTTGATATTTTATTGGATATTACTGTACCATTCACCAGACAAGCATTCTAAACTGCAGAAGTGTTCGGGAAGTATCACAGCTGTAAAAGTTTAGTGCTACAATTTGGATTGGTTCCGTTGTTGTATTTGCTGAAAGTGGGCTGAAACGGTCTTGGCAAATTTAGTGTATTAAAGAGTAGCCAAAAGAATGTTTAAAATGGAATGCATGAACTTTCATTACCTCACTGCTTTTTTTTTTGAATTGGTGCTTTCTGCAGGACGACGAGTCGGCTGTTGCAGAAAATTTAGGCTTGGTTCCCAATATCACAACCAAGAACATCAGTCATCTCCCTGCTTAACACGTCTCGAATGTCGATAAATCCTCTGGCACAACTTTCGTCTGCTTGTCTATTGAAAAAAAGTGAAATCGATAAAAGAACTTCAAAAGGAAATTAGTTCAGTTCAGTTCAGTTTACACTTTTCAGACATAGCTCGTTGAGCAGCTGTTTGAAACACGTCCACTGGAGCCCATTCCAGACAGAGGCATATGTCGAAATTCTTTTGCAAAATTCTTATGTTTTTAAATCTTTGCGCACTGAAAACTCTTCGAAGTTTAGCTTGGGCATCAAATTTTTTACCTAAATCACAGTTTTGGAGTGTTGCTTTGATACCTACAGAACACTTACACTTAATGGGGCAAAAAAAAAACACCAGGAAAGTTATTTACAATCTTCATCATCTTCAATCATATTTAATTCGATATCACTTTCAAGAAGAAACTCTTTGTCCCGGCAATCAGCTGTGTTCCTCTGAATGCCAAATGTACTTTTACTCTGTTGATACTGCCAATACTGCTTACCATCTCTGCTTTCCAACAAAACCTGCAATTCACTTAATTAACTGAAATTTTCTTTTGGTTTATGCATTTTCAGTTTTCACCTGCTCCTTCGTAGTGTAATAACGTTCAACCATCGAGGTTGCAACTGGGTTAGAGTAGAGCCAACAGAGCCAAGAAACAAGGCTTTCCAGTTATGTGCTGAGGCATCTTTATTATTAGTTCCTCCGGCATCTTAATCATCCTCCGGTTTAAATATAGGTGGACTAAAATTACTTAAATTACAGGGTCACTATTTGGGAATCCAGAAATGTTACCGTCATCATTTTCTTCACTTGGTTTCGGTTTCCTTCCATTAGATGTAACATTCGCCCTTGAAAGTTGAAACAGAGTTCCAACTAAAAAACTGTCTGAAAACCAGCCCTATTATATCGATATACTGTTCGCAACGCAAATTAGAATCGATTATAATTAAATACCACGTCTTCTTTATAGATATGATCGCTAGATGGCGTTGTTCAAAACTCGAAAAGTCTGGTTCAAATCTCTGGCTTGTAAATCGATGGACAAGCCTGAGTTTTTTAATACAAATTTCTAGTTATAAGCCCGACATTTTGATAACTGGGCTTAATAAAATGTCGAGATTTTCGAGTATATTGATTGAAAACTTGGGCATAAAATGTGGGGCTTATGACAAGAAATTTTTATTAGTAGATGGCTATACCGTTGTGGATCGTCTGCAATAGAAATTCAAGTTGTCTTGTTATTAAGCGTGTGATTTTTTTCTCCGAAGCTATTGAGAACTTCGCGAACACCGAGGGCTGTTGAGTTTTATATGGTCGCGCCAGTACCTTCCGGTAGTAAGCTGGTTTTCGGCCAATCGGTGCCTATCAATAACAACCAGCCACTTCTATTTTGTTAAAATATAATTCATTGTTTTATATTGTCCCATTCCAGTTAATCTGCCGTCTCACGGTTGAGTGAGTGCTTCTTGAGCCAAAATCCATGGCAGTGGTACCATTATGTTTGCTAGCCAATAGCTATTACTAGCCTCATAAATTTACGTGTATTTTAACATTCACGTAATTTGTTTATAAATGATGACGTTACAGACATAATTGGTATTACGAATTTGAACTAGTACAGTCAAATTCAGGGATCAGGTACATCCATTATGTTATTTTTTCAATTTCTAAAGACTTAAAATTTTCACTTTGTTGAATGGGTTAAAAATTTTCTCTTGCGGCTGGTTTCCGTAAATGGCACAGCTTCAATAATCGACATTGAACAACAAATGTAAGACAAGTTAGATAATTCCACTTGAGACTTAAATTTAATTTTTACATCGGATAAATCATGTACCAACAGACCTAATTGGTTTCGAAGATTTCCATAGCTGTAGTTCCATAACTGTAGCCGAAAAGTTAAAATAATTTACGGACATTCTTCACAAAAATTTAAGGCAATGGCCAAGGAAGACCGGAAAAATCAACCGGCCCACCTAAACCGGCATCGGCTTCCAAGAGGCTCATCACGACAGCCATTGCAGCTTCGTCGTTACCATCTGCAGGACTGCTATTTTCACGTGAAGAGCTCTGTGATTGGTCCATCATCAAACCACCAATGACTTCCATCATATCTTCGTCAGCGTGTAGTCCGGCTTCATTTAGGATATGTAAAAGCTGGGCGTTGTTCCGAGTTTTAGCATGGTTGTGGTTATTGTTGAGATTGTGGTGATTGTTGAGCCCACGTAATCCACTGCTACTGCCACTACTGTTGCTTCCACCACTACCGTTGCTGTTAACCTGGACAGCCAAGGTGGTAGCTACTGATTCTAAGTTTCTTGGCGTATTCATTGTACTTCCTGCTGCTGCGAGAGGCTGTGTACTAGGTGTACCAATCACTGAAACTGGATGACGACGAACTTCCTGCATAATTCCATATCAGAGTTCATCAACGACACGTTAAACAAAATTCACAGTACATGACTGAATAGCATCGCTTATACTTCGTTAGGGAACGATGGAGGTAAAGGACCAGTCGCCAAATAATTCGGATCTGTGTCCAAGGGACTGCCAACATTAGAAAATGGAGATGCCGTAGCCGAACATGAAAGAACCGAGCCGGGTGAACGGACGGCTGAAGACGAAAGAGCAGAAGTTGAAGAACGTGATCTTGATCGGTGGAAGTCCAAAACTTCGTCAGCCACGGTCTGCAATAATTTCAAAGTTCTCTAGATGTAATCGAAACATTTTGATGGACGGCGTTATCAACTAACATTCGTCAATGCGAATAGATTGTGATACGACAAGTAAAAGTAAATGTAGCCTATATGTCATCACATCAACACATTACCTGTCCAATTTTACTAGCTTCCACTTCCATACTAAACAAGCGTACCCGGGACGGTGTCTGTGTACCTCCTGCCCCTGTGCCTGTCGATGAAACAAACCGCAAATATTTTTACATGGTGGTACAAGGAGTTACTTAATAATTTGATGACAAGTGAGGTGTACTAATTTAATACCTTGGTAGAAAACATCATTGTTGGAGAAATTCGCAGCAGTTGAGTCGGTACAAGGACTTACGGTATCACATTCGACGCTGTTGGCGACGAAAAAGCAACATTACATAACGTCATTATCAGTAATTATGGCTATCCGTACTCTATGTATGCGTTTTTGGCCACGAGAAATTCGATATCCTTAGTCCATGGATTTCTAAATGATTTCCAACGGCTTTGAAGCCGGACGAATGTGCCTTCTTTAACTCGGAAACGATAGATCTGAAAGACATCAAGTGTAAATATGCAATCACAAGAAAAACGTTGGGTAACTCTACCGCCGTTGTAACACTTTCAGTTGCCTGAAGAGCAGACTTGTGGACTTCCGTTAGGGCGACTATGTCATCTGCATGGTAGTATTCGTACATACTTGTTCCTAATAGTTCTTGTGGCAAGAGTCCGAGTAACAACGTAGCACTGCATTCATTTCAATCAAAACCAAGTACGTTAAGACAATTTTGAAAGTGAAACGGCCTACTATTATTCTTTACCGTTGATCGACAAAAACAAACTTTCCATCAATCGTGTGCCGTGATATAAATTCAAAATTCAAGGACCGACGCTGGAGTGATGATTCGTTAACAGCTCTTTTTCTGGAAAAAGGTGAACTACTCGAAGCGCTATTTTGTAAATTCGGAGTTGGAACACGACCAACTGCCACCTGTTAAGAATTTTTTTATTTTTTTTTAAATTTGCTTTGTGATGAAGTTAGATGAAGCTTACCAAACATGACAAGTTGCATGCTTCCACGTCTCCTTCGGCATCTTGATCATGTACTCCTATTTTTGCTGGTGCCCAGGATTTTAAGTATCCAGTGCAATGAACTACAACGTACCTTTTTTCTGAGAGGAAAAAATAATAAGAAAACGTGAGCAATAAAACAATTTTTTGTGAAAAAGATGTCCTATTTTGCCTGGATTCGGTATTTAAACTGCCAAAGTCGGTCAAAAATGTGAATGTCCCTAATGAATTTAGAAACGGAAAGCCATCTACACCCTAACGTACTCAAGGAAGTGCTTGAAGATTGGCCGGATAGATCTTCCGGCCGACAACAAACTCTGAAAAAGGAAGAGGCTCCGTTATGCGCTCTGGCCAAATGTTTCCTAAGTTTTCCCTGGAAGAGAATTGTTCAGACAATAATTTCAGTAGGCCACGGCTTTCAATTTTTTCAACGAACATCGACTGTACTTTCGAACTTTTGAAACATCGAGGAGCTATTTGTGTGATCATTACTTTGAAGCTCAGTTCGGCCAAAAATGAGCGTGAGTCATTCGATAAAAAGCCGCTGTGAGCATTGACGTTCAACAAGAAAGTTGAATCGCGACACAAACAAGCAGGCCTCTAAAGCTTTGAAATGAATAAATTTACCTTTGCTAACGTTTTGTGTTTTCCGATGTTTCGACGACAAGGTGCCAGTAGCCTCAGATGTGTCTTTCGTAGATTGGAAGGCTCGACATTTCATCCGGCAAAAGAAAGAACGGCGAGCTCCAGGACACAGTCTTGATAGACCTTGAGGTACGTCGGTTTTCACAGGTAACATAGCTGTATAATTTCATAAATATGGTTTAAATCGATTGTAACGAGGCCATGCACATGTGCATGTTAATGTTAAATGTTTTGCAAACTTTATACTTTTGGCGTCAATGAGCCTCTCACGAGGACTAAGGTCGGATGATGATAGCTGTTCTTTAACTTTGGCCACATCTTTGGGATGCAAAATGTCGAACCAGCTTTGGCCCAGCAAATCACCCTATGTATCGTGCCAAAAAGAAAAATAACTACCGTTAACATCAAGTTATTTAAATTGCCATAAATAATAATAAAGGTATCACTGAAAAATGAAAAAAATTGTGTATAATTATAGTATGCAAAAAGGCCAGCACAAATTGTTGCCAAAAAACGGGAACGACTATTATTTGCAATTAAAAAGCGTATTCGCTTATCTTGAGGATAAGATGAAAGTCTGACGCGCAGAATTTTATACCTCCCAACAAGAAAATCTCATCATAAAAAGCTAAGCAAGAACTCTATACAGGAAAACGAGTTTATGGACATTAAGGTAACCAGTGTGTTATCTTAAAGTGTGTGTTTCATAGCTTTTATCGATTAGAATTAACGATTTAATATTTCGTAGTACTTAGGTGAATTACTTGATAAATGAAAGGAGTTTCGCACAACTTTTAAGTGCAGGGTTTCTATAAAATTGCCTGAATTGTTTAGTTGCGCGTTGTCAGAAGCGATGCAAAAGAAATTTCGACGCTAAATGTTTCCAGTACAGTTAGTTGAGTTTACCTGTGAATAATTGAGCACTTGGGACACTGACTCGGACACGTACAACATTCTTCCTCGATCGCAGCCCACGACGAATAAAAAGCCATCAGCAGACTGTTAAGCAGAATAGAAATAAAAATGAAAATTAACTCACCATCATGATACCGGATTAGTTTTGGAAGAAATAAAAATCATTTAATACTAGAAAAGAAAAGTTCTTTGACTTCTTGTCTTACAAGAACAAGACCACATACTAATATTGATGTAACGCTTCAGTCTTTATCTTCATTTTACACTTTACTTCGCTCTAAAATTATCCGGGCAAGAAATATTAGCTTATTCGACAAACAAAGCAGCTCTCACCTGCAATATGAGACGTTTAAGCTCTTCGTCAGAAAGAAAAGATGGCTTGTAGTCCCCTTCGCTGTAGGAATGGATAGCACCTCGAATGGTCTTAGGTATTAAAAAAATCAAATATTAAGTAAAAAAAAAACAGGATACATTTTTTCGATATCCGCTAGCTGAAAAATTCACGGCCTATCATCTAGTGTTTCACTTCGGAGCTCTACTAAAAAAATAATCCTTTTTCTATCTTAGTCACCCATTTTACTACCCTACATTTTCCTTTAGCCTATACAGCTTGCAACACTAGGGAAACCTGATTATTTGCGATGAATGGTATGTTGCAAACTAGCATAGCCTACCAGTACGACGGCTCTAAAAAGATACTAAGTAAAAAGATAAGTAAAATAAGAAAAAGAAACAGATTTTGAAGGGTACCGCAAAAAACGTCTCATGAAGAAAATCCATACAATTGTAGTAAAAATTTATGCTATTACAAAAATTGGAAAAAAGCGAGCACGGATAAGATCAGTTGGGTGCAAGCTCTAAGTTTGGATGTAGGTTGTAATTTGAAAGAGGCTGCTGTACGAAGTACAGTCTCGAAACTCAAAGAATCGTGATAAAAGTTTTTGGTTTCCTGGTCTAGTAGGGTCTAGACGTGCGAAGCCTTTAGTCAGTGCCAAACGATGAGTAACATGATTTCTGAAGTTAGTTCATTCCCTCCCCACTCATTCCGGAGAGAGAGATCAAGTCACAAATTTTAGTTCTAACTAATTCTCAAATTCCTTTACTAATACTATCTTCTTTATCCTTTAATTGTAAAATAGAATAGCAGTATGCTTTAAATGTGGAAAATGTGAACGTTCTATTACCTTAAGATGTTGAACAGCCATTCGAAGTACTGTCAACTTGTCAAGTTTATGGGACATCTGCGGGGAGAAACAAAAAGAAAATATTTTAAGTCCTAAACTGTTATTTTCTGCTGCATAACGTGCCGTAACACAAGTCGTAAAACTTACCGTTATGCACATAGGAACTACTCGGGATAACTCAGTAATGTACGTGTTCATTTTGTCTCGCCGTCTTTTTTCAATTTCGCTGTGATTTTGCCTGAAATCAAAAATATTATTGAATAAATAAGCATCTTCATATTAATATTAGTTTGATCATTTTCATTAAATTATTCGACATTTTCAGCTTTTAACTACCCCAATACGGCCTCATCCGCGTCAACTGCCGACCTTATTCTTTATGTCAGTCCCATTAAGAGGAAAGTAATAGATAAAAATTCAGCTTTTTTTCTAAAATTTAGTCAATGCGTGCTGGGCAATAGAAGTATTTCAATCGATTATCTCTTTATTGATTTAGTGCATAATTCACCGTCAACCGCAAAGGCTTTGCGGCGCCACACTGTTCACGTCATGGCTACTGGCGCATTTATTAAGCCCACGGAAAGAGCCGTGTACCTTTCTGTTTATATAGTTGTTCTTGAGAGGTCAGAAAACAAAACCGTTCTCCACTGCTAATTAGTGCTAAAGAAGTATAATAGACTTTCTCTTACCGGCCACCTCTGCTTCCCCGGGGTTCGTCTGATGGCGTAGGGGATGGTGTCAACATCCTGGAATCTTCTTGTTCGTCGTCATCCCGACTTACTTCTCTGCTCATGGAAAACAATTAAAAAAATATACTTAGAGAGAACATTATCTAATAAGAAGCTAGGGAAATGTACAGACCCTATCACATTTCCAAAAAATTAGGTTAGTATGGATTATATGAACGATACTGCAAGTCTTGCTGTATTATTGCTTTATGTACTTCTTTTTTCCGTAACTTACTTGAAAGCTTCTTATTTAAAACCTTAAACAAAAAATACGACCCATGGTGGTGAATGCATACCTTAAGAATGTAGACTGGAGGTCTTCATAATCAGCTAACGAAGAGGAGTGTGAACGTTGAAATTTGCAGCTTCTGCTGCCGAAATCTTCGGTTGGTTCTCTGAAATAGCAAAACGGCTTACAAAAATAGTTTACAGAAATTTTCTTGTCCTCGACTACTCTACGATTTTCAAATGAAGGACAAAAGGTTGCAACAACTTCATCCTCCTACATGAAAGTGTACTTTTATCAACCCACTAATAAAATTTGTTTTTGGGTTTATTGTTTTTCCCCCCATCGCGCCCTGTATTAACATCAAGATGAACGCTTCGTCGCAGAGGAAAAACTTAGATAGCAGAAGAGCAAGTTTTTGAAAAACTCCCTTGTGATTTCCTAAAAGTTTTCAGATTTTTCATTTTTTATAATAGTAAATGCGATCCCACGGAAACAATAGAATTTGTAAACGTTGAGGAGAAACTTTGTCCCGGCAAGAAAAATTTGTTTTCCCAAACGTTCTAAGATATCAAACGTTTTAAGAATAAGTGGGCCTTGGGACACTCCTCCGCCCCCCACAACTCCCCCGACGTCATCACAAAGTTTCCTCAGTAGCTTTTCGAACAAAACTTTGTTCAAGTATTCATGTTTTCTTGAAACCCCTTTAAAGACTTAGATAACGTGCATCCTTCAGTTTGGCAATACACTGATCGAAATCGATCATCATTCTAGTTAGCCATGCGTCACAACAAGTCCCTAAAAAAGAACTCGACGTTATGTAAACACGGAGTGTTTCCATGGCGATCTGTAAGCAAGGATTTCGAACTGAACTACCGAATCACCATGTTCTAATACACTTCAAAAAAAAAAAAAAAAAAAAAAAAAAGAGAAAAAAAATTGAACAAGGAAATTTAGCTTACGACATAACTGATGTTCCTCTTTTGTTGGAGAGACGCTCCTTTCCTTTCGATTTCGTACGACTGGTCATGACGGCGGAAGAATAAGATTGATGGCTAGATCCTGGAATAGGTGTGGAAAAGAGCGACGAGCAGCCAACGTGGCTGGGCGGTGCGTCCGAAACACCACTTTGATGACTAAAGGGAAAGCGGTAGTTGTAGTTACACGCACGATGATCACTATTATTAGACGACTCTCCAAACAGAGACAGAAAATTGGGCCCTGCAACTGAATCTTGTTGCAACGGGTGGCTGCTGCCTGATCCTGCAAATATTTCAATATATTGAAGATTAACTTCTTAATAAATAAAAACACGAAGGAACTAACTTAAAATAGATTATTCTTACGAGACCAACACCGGTTACTTAGGTGTCGTAACACAATGTCTTACGTCGGTCCCTTTCACGGAAACAAAAACGGTTCACATAGTTTTGCTCTACATCTAGTATCCTCTTCCATATGAAACATTTGTCTTTACAACTTGTATAAAACTACGATTAAACTGCGCAACGTTTCGAAATAGATACAATATTGTAGTATATACTATTTATCACTATTTCCGTCGTAGGAGCAAGAGTGTAGCTAGGAGTGCAATGGGTCGACGTGTTGGTTAGCTGGACAATTGGTGTTAGTGGTAAGGATAGCGATGGAGAAGTGACGGGTCCTTGTTGAGGCTGAAGCTTTGGATGATAAGGTAATTCTGTAGGCGGCCGAGAAATGGCAATTCCCGTAGATAATGCAATGGCCGTTGGTGACTGTGGCGATTGATGGTGTTGATGTGGCGACTGCTGTTGTTCCGGATATACCTCTGATGAGTTGTCGCTCAGCAGGAGACCAGTCGTCCAATCAATGTAACCAAATACATTGCAACTGGGTCTAAAGCAAATAGCCAATGCAATAAGTTCCTACTATATGTAAGATGAGCTAGTACACTAAGCTTCTCGTAAATCACATGACTTGCAAAATGAAGATTTGAGTTGTTTTAACCGCTGTTTTGGAACTAGTTAAAGTAGACAACTTCAACGGCATTTCCTTGCTAGTACGGTTGCTACAACAAATGCTTGTTGCAAAAACTTGACGCGAATCTACTTTCGAAAACATTAACTGAAATAATGTCTTATTGATTAACGATATAAAAAGAACTGAAGGTGGCGACTTTGTTAACATTTCTATAAATCATGCCATTATTCTGCCTTTTTAAAAAATAAGCCTTGCTATGGTTATTGTGTGCATTTCAAGGGAATTCTTAATAATCTACCTGTTTTCATTTCAACTTTCTTGCGAAAATTCAACAGAAAACATCATTAAATAACCAACTGGCTCTAAAACACGAATCTCGCCTAATGACCAAAATAGGAAATGAAAAACGAGAGGAATGAGGAATTGAATTTTCACAAATTCATGCGTAGAGAAAAAAATTGGCAAAAAAACATTAGAAACGACATTTGCGGCCGTATAACCATAACAGTATGTAAACTACAGCAGTCGTAGGTGGCCTGTTTCTTCGATTTATTCGACTTGCACAGCTTGCCTTAAAAATCAATATCGAGAAACAGAGCAGCTTCAAAAGAGAGAAACTTCAAGGGAGACGAACTTGAAATACCCTTCCCTAATTCTCAACGTAACGTTGCAAAGATTTTAAAAGTAAATACAAAGGACACATTCCATAGGGAAGCATTCGTATTTAGTGAACTTAAGCAACGTTTTAGTGACGATAAAATCCGGGGAATGCGCAAAAGGAAACAGATGAAAGCTCCAGGCAAACTGTGAACAATAAGTCTGGAACGCGATCAAACATGTTCGTTTTGTAATGAACACAAGTTTGTGTTTCTGGAAAGCATGCTGGTTTTCGGAGGTCTCATTAATTGCACTGCGTCGTTTACCGCCTCCTGAGTTGCACTATTGATTTCTAAGGGCAAAATTTTCGTATAATATGGCCGATTCGTGTGTGGCGCACACAGCCTCGAAAATTCACTGATGTTTCTAGATTTCGAATCTGTTGCCTGCTACCTTAAATGTTACGAATTGTGGTCTGGTCATCAACAGGTGATATGCCTCTTAATGTTCACTCTGTACGCGATTTAATCGAAATGAACGGGGAAAAAATTTAAGCGATGCCTAATTTAGTCAATTGAAAAGTAGCAGAACTGATCAACGTATAGTTTTATGACATAGAATTTAGTGAAAGAAAGAAGCCTTTGGGTAGGGGAGAAAGGCAACTCAACCATAATAGAAAGTTCAAAAGTATTATTGCTATGGTTTCACCAAGTGACGTACGCACACGGATATGCGTTCCGTTCTCTGAGATGCCATGAAGTCAGCCATGTTGATTGACTTTTACAATTATTGCTGTGGCAACAACAACACAAAAATCGTTTAACTCTAAATGACAAGCCAAAACAAAACGGGACAGCTATAGGCAGAAACCTGGTTATTGATTGGGGCCTCAAAATCTATAAAACGATATTTTAAAATGCATCAACATTTAATCCCTAGGTAGGTGGCTTTCAGTATCCGTTACAGATGTTGTTTTCAAAGTAGACCGAGAAATTTCCCACCGACATTATCTTTTCCGACCACTTAACAAATCGAATGTAGCCTAATTTGTTTGATTACTATTTATGCAACTGCAAAACGTTTTAAATTTAGGGTTGGTGAAAACTGGTATAGAGCACGAAAAAATCAAACGACGAACAGGCTAGTATGGTTTTTTCAGGCCGAGGCATGTAATGTTTGTTTTTCGTTTAAAGAAATAAAAGATCTTTTAAAAATCACTAGGATAGGGTAATTTTCCCGCCAACGCATCTAGTGATCTGCTCTGTCGTTTAAAAATTCATGCTCTTACACAGTTCAGGCTCTAATGTAGCCTACTACAAAATATAACAAAGAAGAAACAAAAAAAAAAAACTTTTGTTAAAATACACACATTGCATGTGCGACCAAGAATCTCGACGAGAATCTACATTCGCTAGCTAGACTTGGAAACAAAATTGCACTGGCAAAATGCATTACCTCTGATCCATAATTCCTTTAACTGGAACGTCAACTATTTTTCCAATGCGATCATGCTTGACGATTGGAGGTCGAATGTACTAACATCTACATAACAACGACTTCCGGAAGCACACCCAATACACAAAGTTGGACGAAAGTAGAGACGAGTGCACCTTCAACGACAGTCAGCAGTCGACTGAAGCCATATTGTGACAAGCCATTATTCTGTTATGCACGTATACGCGATATCGTATCCTGGCGGCGTTGGTAGGCGTAATGCATCGACAAAGAAGTAAGCAGTTATACCCCTCAGCAAAGATTCAACGACATCACGACAGATTTTTGATTGTATAAAGTCTTTACGTCAGTTACGGGAACTACATCGCCCCTTTTAGCGTGTCAAAGGTACAAGTCAATAGCAACTACCATGGTAACTTAATACAATCAACGGATGCCATTTCTCATCCTCTTCGGGAGGATGTTCAAAAGGAAAATAACGTCTAAAAACTTCTTCCGCTCAGACAGAACCCCACATTTGCTCGAGTTACCAATTGTCGTCGATTTACCGGAAAAGCCGAGTAACTAAAATAAACATAATGTGTGCGGATTAACCAACTACAGAGGTAAGATTGCGACCTTTCCACACGCGTAGGACGTAGGAACAGACCGCTAGTCCGTTTATTTCTAAGCAGGAGGATTTAAGTACAAATAAATAAATAAGAATAATAACCCGTGTAGCAAGTAAGATAACTTCCTACTTGGTTGATTATTATTTCAGACTATTCGAGTTCTTTTAAATATTTGTACTTTTAGCCATGCTGGATCTCCCACTTTGGATTCAAAGGAAACTCCAAACGTCCCCAACATTAAAATGCGCATTAAAATATGTTTACCGAAAACTGGGAAGTAGGGAAATCGATTCAAAATGAACAATCAAAACTTGAAAGTTAATTTTTACAACATGAAATTCAAACTCTCTTAGAAAATTTGTTGTACATTGTACAACAACCTATCTCGTCTTGACGCGCAACTAGTCTACAACAACGCTGTTCGGTCACAGTTCGACATACAACAGGCCCGCCATCCATCACCCCAATTCTACGCAATACTCAATAGAGGGATGGTAACTGAATTAAAATAATACCTAGGGGGTAGTACGAACGCAAAAAAAAACTTTACTTGATGCTTATTCAAAGAAGATGTACATTTTGATGCCTAATCTAAAAACAAAACTGAACAATGCATAAATAATTGCTCGACAACTAATCTCACAGAAGCCTCCCCCAAAATGTCATGTGTAGGCAGGTAGCTCCAGCCTGCCGATCCACTCACTGCAGTAATCTTTTGAAAGTGCCCGTTGTAGCCACTCGTCAACTCAGTCGCTCTTGCACATACTAACCCACCCCGTCGATCCAATCGCTCACGCAAAAAGATTTGAGCTTAGATCCATAGCGGATTGAAGCCTTTTCAGACACGTCGTCTCTCTCCCAGCCAATGACGGAGAGCGAACGTAGCGCAGACGAGCAGAACGGTCAAACTAAAAGGCTTCGTGCCTTATATACGTGATATAAAACCAATATTTACCCATTTTTACGAATGACCCTAACGTAGTTTAGCTCCGGAAAACCAATCTGTGCAAAACTTTGGAATGTGAAAATGGGGAAAATATTGTCACTACGCTACTGGCATACACAATACTGGGCATTTGAATTAAACGATTTTGCTGTTTCAAAAGGTAAAAGAAAGTCGTTTGAAAAAGTGCCAAGGCATGATTGTCAGCCCTGCAAATGTTATGCGTACAGTCGGTAGAGTCCAACCAACTATCTCAAAAACCCTTCGCAGACGATGGATTCTTATTCAAGTGGCACAGCAAAAATTGAAAATTTCAGTGCAGTAATAAAAAGGTTTTAAAAATTGACAGCAATGAAGATTTTTTAGTTTCGCCCTAAAGAGGTGGTACCTTAGTTACTGGGGAGTGAATTTTAACTAGAGAACGTCGCAGAATCTCAATAAAAGTACCGAAAGAGATGGTAAACGAGAGAACAGGGGTAATCAATTAAACTGGGTAAAATGGGTTGGGTTTTCGCAAATTCTTAAGAAAAACAGTTGCCAATAGAATACAATTGTAGAGGTATAAAAAAAGATTCATGACTGCTGTGTGCTGTCAATAACGCCCAATTTCAAAAAATCACGTGATCGGAAACTTTGAAATTGTAGTTGAACAAGATCAGTACGCTTCAGATAATGACAATTGCCTCATCGAAGTTCAGTTAACCGGAAAAACTAATAAAGTTTTAGACAGCATTAACAGTCAATAAAAGCTGGAAAGTTCATAAAGGCTTGTTGACGTTGACAAGTGAGGCCAAATTAAAAGAAATTCCAGTTTCATCGATTATCTTTGCGCAAACTTATCGATTTGAATTTCTATCGATTTACTTCTTGTGACGTGACAGTGGAGATGATATACACTGCTTCTCTCGCAGAGGCAAAAAAAAAATTATCTGCATTAGAAAGTATCAAGTTGACGCTTATAATTTACATTGTGCAGCCATAACATTCAGACAACATGGACCCATAAACTAAAAAGATGTCTTCAAGGTCAGTACTTTTTGTTTTGTTTTTCAAATGGTACATGGAGTTGAATGTTAGTTACTGCAAATTACACCCTTAACTGTCGTCGTTTCTCTTAAAATTTTTTTTGATTCTGAAAGTAGTGCGAGTTTACATTTTTTGTCCGACTTTTTTTGTGGTACTGACATTTCCTCATTGTTCGCGCAAGAGATTTCTCCCCAAAGCATTTTAAGACGTAAATGTGCTAGTTTTCTTCCCGCCAATTCTCGGAAACAGCTGATTTCTGCTAGCAGTTTTACCACTTACAACCATATTTGTTCTGCTCGCAATCTTTAACTTCAAAATGTCTTGGCATACATTGAAACCTTACAGTTCAACTTCAGAATTGCTACCGGCTATGTCGTATTAAGAATGAATTTGATCGAATCGATACATAGGCCGAACAACTTGATCAAGATCTTTAGATTGTCTTACCGAGATAGCCATAATTTTCACTTACCTGAAAATTGTTGAAGAGACACTTGTGTTCCCGTTTGCGGTTTCCAGGATCAGTTATATTTTGGGATCACGATGAGCAAACGACGGTCAGCTGCCAGATAACACAGTGATTTAATACATTCCCCAAACAAAAATTCCAGTCAATACACCATGCGCGCCATTGTGGTGCGTTCACAAGATGTGCTACATTGCCAGGTCCTAGTAGTGTAACTAATATATGTATAGTTTGAATATTAACTATCCCCCTTAAGGTTCGTCGTCCTTGACTCCTTTGGCTAAATGTAGTGTACGATAGACAGGACTGAAAACACGTCACAAAGTCCTGCGTAACTTGGAAGAACTGTAGAACCAGAGGCGGTGCTCCAGACAGTGTGTACGCGCATGCGCTGTAATGGGCTCAAGGGAATGAAAGTGCTGCCCTCTTGTATTACTCAATTGCATCAAACACGTTTTGCGGTGCAACTAAAATTGTTTTTTAACTTTTACTAGACAAACCTTCAGTTTATAAGGTTTCGTCCATCGTTGTTCAAAACTTAACTTTATGCATGCTCCAAGCTTCACTGACGGTCCTGTCAGTCTATTAATGATACACTGATTACCAGAAAATTGTAGAGTTTGTTTATTAACAAGTGATAAAGCATAATTAATTTAAAAGTTTCGACAAGAAGGAAATTGTTTTAACTGTTACGTTTAAGACATGAATGAAATGCGAAATTGTTAGCAAGGCCCATAATATTGGAGCTTGTGTGTTAAACAAAGTGGCGACGGAGACAACTTGAAGTTGTACGATCTCTAAAAGAAAGATGTCACGACTAATTGACGTGTTTGTACTTTGTAAAAAGATTGTATAAGACGCGAAGGGTTGATTTCAGATCCAGGTTAACTATGTCTGAAAAATTAAAGTTGATCGATTGGTTTACGTTTCACAGAAAAAAATTGGCAAGTTAAACAAAATACCTTCAGGACGTGCTTTAGGCTTTGGCAGACCCGAATCTTGCATTAGCTCAAACGCAAAGGCAACGTTGTGAACTTTTTGATCAAAATCTTTTGGCGTAAGGAAGAATTCATGGAGAGGCACAAAATATCCTTCCAACATCCCCATTAACAGCGTGAGATAAACGCCATCATGGAATTGGGTGTCTAAATCGGTAACTTCCAG
Source organism: Daphnia sinensis (assembly GCA_013167095.2). Lineage (NCBI taxonomy): Eukaryota > Metazoa > Arthropoda > Branchiopoda > Diplostraca > Daphniidae > Daphnia > Daphnia sinensis. Next base: position 3,527,983 of record CM023194.1, read on the forward strand.
ATGGATCTTATTGAGTTGCTTGTTTACAAAGGTTACAAGAGATTTTTTCACAACCTTAAAAGATATTATAATTGTTAATAGTTGTAAAGACAAAATGTTTTTTAATGCTGATTGGTACCTGAAGTTTGTCAGGAGCGTGATCAAATAACGTGTCAAAGGCATCTCTTTCACAGCGTACACCAAGATCATCATAAGTGGATGTAATTTCTTCGGCGACAATACGATGGCTAAGAACACCGTCTTTTTTTGTAACGACAACAACGTTCACGACGACATTTTCCGGCAGACGAATAGGAGCCCGGAACTGGCGGGCTAAAGATACCAGAAGGTGAAGGATGGAAACTAATGTTTTTGAATGGATGCTTTCCACGCTCCAACGCGCTGTTGAAGTCCGAGCCAGACCTAGAACCTAAAAATTAATTCAGATATAAGTCTGCAAATCGAAACACGGGGGCAGCCTTATAAAAATTCACGCTTCAGTTGTTTTCTAATATTTATATGTGCTATTCTGACGGAGGGATCGCCAAACAATTGTTTGAACACAGAGAGCGTGTTCGCACAACCTTTTAGGTTACTTTGTTTCATTACTAGTACCCTTCTTTGAAATTAAAGTACGTACAGTCATTCGTGTACGTACCTTTCATGGCATGCTTCTTCACTGCACTCTTTCACTTTAATGATCGATACTCACATCATGACTGAATAATTTTTAAAAACTACTGAGAAGAAGTGGGAATGATTTTCTCCGCGAAACTTCGATTCCAACACAAAAAAATAACTTGCCTATGCCACATAACAAAATAATGGAATTGGTAAGGAGGAAAAATCAACTGGATTTGTTAGAAACGGACCATTTTCCCCACCTACCCCCAAGAGTACGTAAGATGAAACACAATGGACGGATGTTAACTGATTAATACTCCCGCAGTTTAGGATAAAGGATTGGAAACGACAAGTTCCGATACTTGCTGTGGGTACTTGACATGGAAGCCATACAACTATCCAGTGTTCATTTGCACAGTGGGAGTAACCATATAATAGCTAAATTAAAGGCTTTAACCAGGATGGAAATGGGAGCTGGGGTTTGATCTAACATTACGTAAATATAAGAAGATATAAATACTAACTTACTCTGTTTGCATAAGCAAGTACAGTCCTAAGTTTTTGCTTCTGATTCTCTTCTGACTGAGTTACTTCAGGTACATCTAGCTTTTGGCCAGTAAGTTTTTCTGATACACACAAATAATTTAGAAGTTTTAGAATTTTAGAAACATATGATAATGCAGATACGTGGTGTGAATCCATTTGATCAATTACCTAGAAGTTTCTGGAGTACTTGTCCATCATACAGATCTTCGTCAACATTTTGAACTATCATCCTATGTTCGGCAAGTTCATCATTGATCCAGTCAACAAGGACAGCAATTAACGCTTTCAATTTTACATCTTCCATAGACCTTGGTTCCACCATTGATCTTTCTTCGTTTTCTTCTACAATTAAAAAAGATGTTGAGAATACAATGTAAATTTAAGCTGTAGTGAAATATTACCAAGGGCATACTCTTCAGGTGGCAAGGCGGGAGCCATAGGGCTTCCTGGTGAATCAATGGCATTTTTTCCTTCTTCTTGAACTTCTTGCACTGCATAAAGACAAATGTTTGTTAAAAATCCTCACAAACACTTCATTATTTTAACACAATCAAGCAAGTGGGTTTTTGATGGGGTTTTAGAGCCCATGTATACATTTGTACAAGAGAGAATGACAAACTTAAGAAATTTTTTCCGAATGACCATAAAAGGATATGTTGAAAAGCAGAGGAAAAAGTGTGGGTGGTAAACATAAATACTGAGTGAGCAAGGGAAAAAATCATCAAAACAAAGGTTAATTAATTTTCATTCAGAAAAAATTGAAGTACAAACCTTCTTTGATTTTCTTTTTTCTCCCAAGAGTTCCAATTTTATCCCAAAAACTCTCTTCCTTATCGTCTTTTTTGGGGGCTACTCCGTGTGGAGACTTCGGGCGGGAGGGAGAAGACATTCCTTTGACGTTCCTTGTTCACCGTCCCTATTCTACTCAAGTAGCAAGTTATGCATTGCTGCGGGAGTGGCAAGAGATGAACGCATGAGCCATGAAGCAGAGAGCTTGCTAGATTTACATGGCCAAGATCGTTGCACCAGAAAGCTGTATAGAATCCCTATTACAACAAACACCATCTATCGAGAGCAATATCAGGGTTTTAACAACCCTGGCAATATGATCAAAACAAGAGGTGTATTACATCCTATCTCATGTAAACAAAATCCCCAGACTTGTTAAGGCTTGTTCTTGTGTAAGGCTCGGCCCCGGAGCAAATATGGATTGCCATCGATCAACTAAAAACGGAACGTACTGGCGCGAGGCAAAGAAAATGTTTTTTTTTTCACTATCCTGCCAGCACCTTCCGTTATTAAGCTCGTCAAGGTTAACCCATATCTGCATCGGGGCCGAGCCCTAGACCTGTGTAGTATTAGTTTTATAGTGTCTTCAACTTCCAGTTTTTCAATCAGAACAAGTGGATGGTGAGAAAGAGCCTTGAAGGAATTCATGCATCTCACAACCACAACCAACAACAAATTTGTTTTTGTGTAAGGGAACAAACGAACACTAAAGGTAAATGATCATCAAAATAAAATTGTTAGAAGAAATAAGTGCTAGTGTGTTTTCTCCGATTTGTTTGTTTTAAATCCGCATATATTGTTCTGTTTAGAAGCTATACCACCGATGGCTATGGGATATTATTCATCGTACACTTGACCTTCCCCGGCACCACGGAATTCGGCGTAGTCAGTCATCGTTTGGGCACTGCGATTTGGGATCCAACCACAGTTTGTAAACAAATTGTAATTCCGATGGAAAAAGCCCGGATTCCTCTTGAGATAGCAATAGAGGCTGTTGTGGCTGAAATGGGTGCAACCTGGGGTGTTCAAGCATAAGGTGCCACAGCCTTCACGAAGAGCAAAGTTTAGTTTCTTCCCCATGTCGTAGCCATAGAAATTACAGCGGGTATCATAATAATACCCGCCCGTAAAGTAAACAGACAGAACTGGCGCAAATAACACTGCGAGCAGCAGTAACATCGCAGCTAACCGTCCGCAAGACATAAAATGCATCCTCGTTTTGTAGGCAAATTGCACCTAAGAACATCATACACGGTAAACGACATTTAATGGCTACATTAAATGATTTTATAGACTAACTGTACCTGTTAGTAGAGAAAAGCGCAGAGTTTGAACTCGTGTTTCGCAGAAGCGAACTGAAGATCAAGTGATTAAAAACTAACAAGCAGCATGCGCAGTAAAACTGGCATATCCACTTACAAGTTGTATAGGTGACGTATGAAATTTTGAAGAATATGCCAATTAATTCGGCAATCGTAAAACCGAAAACGTGGGTTTTGCGGAAACGAAGGTATCGACGACATCAAGTTCTCAGGAATTGAGCTGGATTCCGACACATGACCGTTACCTTTAGTGATGAGGTAACGATGGCTGATCAAAATACGTTACCACATACGAAACATGAGAATAACGAGATTTTCAACCATCTCATCTTTCGTTTAACAAACAGAAAAAAAAAATGCACGTCGTCCTCAATATTTTTTGAAGGATGAAAAGTCTGATGGTTATTTGAACGGTTTCCACCATGGTACCTAAGTAAAGAAGATTTCAACTGAATTGCTTATTTCGTACATATGATTTTAAGAAAAAATAAGACTCAGAGCCTTCGCCAGACTTACCATCTAATACGTCTTCGGCTGTTAGTTTTCTCATATGCGGAAGATTGATCCATTTCGAACTCCGCCAGTTTCAACCACTTCGATCTGGTGAACTAAAAAAACAAGTGAAAAAACAAAAAAATAACATAAACAACGTATTCTCCTTAAAAATGTTATGACAACGCAACATGTTGAAAATGTAATTTCAACCGAACACAAGACCTTGTGAATTCCGTCTCCTAGCACCAGAGATTTATCGATTGGGAAAAAGACGTGGGTAGAAGTGACGACGAAGAACCGGCGTCGTTGATACTCTGCCAAAAGTGTGATGAGTCGAATCTAACGCGTGCTTCCCAGTTCGGCAGTTGCAATGTTCCAAAATTTGTCAGACAATGAAGAATACAACTTTTCAAATAATAACATAGTTACCAATTTGATTAGCAGTACTTGTGTGTTATCTTGTAATAACTTCGTAATCATGTCATACATTCAAAATAAAATTGAAAAAAAGGGAGGAGAAATCAACAATGATGTGGCCGTCTCAGAACGAAAATAAAATCACTCAAGACGGCGCTGTCCTTGTTATGCATGTTTTCAACTTGTGTAGAGCAAGTGATGAAAAGTGATGATATTGGGGAAGGGCAGCAGAGGAATGGGAAGAGAAGTTCATTTTGAAAACATCACCAGTTTAACTCAGATAAAGGATTCTGAAATCATTTGTGGCAAACTATGCATACAGAAACACCTTCCAACTCACATTTAAAGAACAGTACACCCTTTAACTTTCCAATTTGTCAACAGATTGATTTGATTACAACAGATGCATCGTTAAAAGTCGTACGAGCGTTCATAAAAAACAGTTTTTCCATGCGTTTTTTTCTTTCTTTTTTAATTTTTGGCGAATAAAGGACATGGGGAAGAGAAACCGGGATATTTGGGCAGGGCTAAGACATGCGCAGTGATGACACATTTTTGCCTCCCTCCTTTCTGTTGTGGAAACTAAAAGACACATCCTATTGATTCCAAACATTGAAAATTACATTTACATTCGGATTTTTCGTGCCACAATAGAAAAGAAACGAAAGCTTTCTGGTAGGGGGTGGCGGATGTAATTGATACCTCAAACAACGTCTGTTAGATCCAACCAATTTCGATCGTATTGCTCAGATGCTTCAGATTCTGTTCAGAGATTACGAGGTTGATGGACACTGAAAACGCTCATAGGAAACCCAAACGAGGAACTTGACTATGTGCGTGCGATCCACAACATCTTAAGAGAAAAAAAAAGAGGGCTGATAACTAAACCCAAAAAACGAAGACGGGGACGAAAGGAGGGACAACATAAACATTAAAGATGTGTGTGTGTCTTTATCTATAGCTGATATTAGCTACTACCTAGAAAAATTAAATCTTGTGAATTAAAAAACTTCACAGATTTGTGATACTATCAAAACGACCCGTCTTAGTTTTTTGTTTGTCAATTACATCATCGTCGTCTTCGTGACTCGCGCTGCTGGAAGATGCCAAGTTTTCTTTTCAAGGGAAATGAAGCTGCCAATCGACCAACACAACGCATAGTAGTCAACCTTAAAAATTCAAACAATTACTTACACATGGAAGAAATTCTAATGCGTATTAGAAGACTTGGGAAGTGAGGCCGGCCGTAGGCCCGGCGGGATTCACGACGCAAATTAGAGTGGTGGGTGGAGAAAAGTATAACCAGCAAATGGGGACCAATGAGCTGCACCGGCTAGAGGTTGTATAAATGGTCTAAGGGGTGTCAACGTAATCGCTTACAGCCGGCCGCTTGAAACTTGTTCTAAGAAGTTTTGAATCGCTGACGGCATCCTTTTAAGCAAAAGAGAAACTTTAGAGGGTCCAATATTAAATAAATCCTTTTCTGACAAAAAAAAAACAACAAAAAAGTCAAAGCAAAAATCCTTATGTCAAACTATAGGCTGCTTCGTTTCTCATCCAAACAGGCGGAAGAAAAACAACAACACTTCTTTATACTTCCTTTGGCCCGCCAGCAGACTTCGTCCAATGAAAAAAAAAAGACCTTGCCCCTATTCTTTTCTCCTTCCTTTTGAGCTGCCGATAAATGTTAAAATATACGTTAGAAGGATTGTTTAGAAGAGGAAAAAAAGATCATTTGCAGTTGGCGGAGGAATTTTGCGACGAAAGAAGAAAGAGAAATAATAGAGGATATGAAGGATAGAAAGAGAGAAGTCGATCTGTACATTAGTAAATCCAGGAGACGGGTATCCACTGCGCGCTGCTAGGCAACGTCTCCATGGTCTGCTCCAAAACTCTAATAGTCTCCTCAATGTCGTTGTTCACGATGGTCAGGTCAAAGTAGTGACCGTACGAAGTTTTCAGAAGTGCAGATTCTTTGATCAATCGCTCCAGGCTTCCGTCATACTGTCAACAAATATCAAACGTTTGAATTACAACAATAACGTTCATTCAACCAATGTAGAAATAATGTTTCTTACGTCATTGATATTTTGAACGGAGGGTGCGGCTATAAACACGACAAACGGCGAGTACTCGGATGTGCGCAGTACTTTGAGAGCTTGGGGTTCAACGTCTAGGATAGCTACTTTACCATCACCATGTATCCTTCGTATCGTTTCCAATTTTGTACCGTACATGGCGTCTTCGTGAGTTCCTTGAAAAGAAACGCGGAAATGCACTAATGATCAACGTTTCTCGGATGAGATATCCAACTTTTTTTCTTACCGTATTCCAAGTATTCGTTTGCCGCTATATCGGCCATCATCTCATCATGCGAAACGAAAAAGTAGTTCTTTCCATTTTCTTCCTCTTTCCTGGGCAATCTCGTGGTATCTTAATACAAGTAAAAAGGAAAAAAAAAAGCCCACTCAGTTGACATTTGAGCTACATATCGCGATTACGCACAATAACACTCACGAGGTATCGGATAGGCGTAGTTATCAGGATGGTTGGCTATCATCGTGTTCTTGATATGGCGTCTCCCTACACCGTGCGCACCCAACAAAACAAGCGTTCGGCGATGATAGGCTGCAAGAAGACAAGGATGTTATCGATTGACCCAGTGACATCTTTTACGTCAAACCAATCCACAAAAACATGTGAAGCTTGATGCTTACATTGCAATTTGACGACTTCTTCGTATGTCACGACATCCATTTGATCGAAGACTGTATTGTGTTTGGCCATGTACTTGTCCTTGTACTGTTTCTTCTTCTTGGGAAAAAACGAGCAGTTGACTGCAATGAAAAATGAGAAAACAAAAGGGGGAGGTCAACGTTTGATTCATCCCGACATAACAACGCACACATATCCGGCTCAATACTCCACATGGCTCATTTTAGCAATGAAAAGAGTCACGCTGACGAGAAAAAGGTAAACAAAATCAGATGAAAAGTTGCGTTTCTCAATCTGTACGACAGGCACGCAGAGGCTCTTACGGACAGGAATGGAGAGGGGAGGTGCAATAGAACAAGAGAGACGGGCAAGTTCAGGAAATTGTGTTTGCAGTCGTGCCATGAGCGCTACTGGCCAGGCTCGCATCCGGAATACGCACGACTGCGTCACTGATTCGTCTACAAAAACTTGGCGTAGGCTTCAAAGACTTAATCTACAATTAAAGTTCAAATGGCATAGGAGTAAACCGTGATGCCATTTTCGTTGTTTTGCGTTCGACATTTTTACTTTCACTTTTGAAAAGCAGAAACTTTTGAATCGCCGGCGACAACAAGTTCGGTCGCTACAGCAAACTTTTCCTCTTACTTTTCATTCAAAGTTATTTGTACGGTTAATAAAAGAAAAAAACTTTACCTTGTTCGCGTTTGCTTTTCTCCACCGTCGAACAGGCGATCCTCCATTCCTGCAATTCGGGAGAAGGGACGAGTCCCGCGGGTGCCAATTCACCGGCACCATCTTTCCTGGCCTGCCACCATCGGTTGTCATCCTTGCTAATAATCTACAAGTGTTCAACGAAACAAACGAACCTTTTCACATCAAATGTCATACTTTGTAAATGGTAATTCAATAAAGCAAATGGGATGAACCGAAATGCAATTGTCCCAAGTTTTTTTGCGCAACTGAATAATTGATTTAATGCGTTACCTGAAGGATGTCGCCCGTTTTGAAAGCAATGCCAGCTTGAGCACAGGGGATAGTGTCGTCTCCCAGTGGGTCGTAATCGAATTGGGCTCGGACGTAGATCTGCGTTGTTTCGGATAACCGTAACCGGAATCGATAAAGAAAGAATGAAAACCGCGTTACAAAGGATGATGCAACACCGTTACACGGCTAGTTTATTGAACATTCCAAAGCTAACAATAGGGTAGAGGAAGAAACTGAAAGTGATTTTTAAATTTTGAAAATACTAGATAAATAAATATTTTAAAAGGTACTACTGGCGCAAACAGAAGAAAATTGAAAAAAGAAGCATGTGCTAGATATATTTTTTACTTGGAGTAAAAAATAGAACAACAAACGAAGAGATACGTCAATAATAGCATGCAGTCAATCAAAATTTTCTACATCAAACAGAAAGTGAGAAAAAAAAGAAGAAGATGGAAGATGCGCGAGAACCAAATCCAGTATTAGTCCACCCACTGCATCTCCAACGGTTTCCTTTTTCTTCAACATCTCTCATTTATTTTATTTTATTCGAGTACCAAAAATAGAGCGTGCATCAATTATAGGAGGGAGGGAGAGAGAGTGGAAAGTCGGCTCTGAAGTAATGACTCGTATTCTTTTCTCGTGTGCAAAATAGTGGAAATGACAGAAAGAGAGAGCATAGTGGTGGTGACAAAAGTAAACAAGAAGCGAATCAACCCAATACGTTTCGGCTTCAAAAAAAAAAAAGACAATCCGCAAAAGAAAAAGAGATAAAAAGAAAACCATGAAAAGAGAGTAGCGAAACGAGGAACGAAATAAAAGTTTTAAGTTTTTACTTTTTCCCGGTAACAAATAAAATTACCGGAGAAGAGAGGACGAAAAAGAAAATGAGAAAGACAGCCTTCATTCAACTAGAATTGTTAAGAAGTAGAGAAGACTGATCGATTATCATGAGACAGTACTTACAAGAACCGGCTGTGGATTAATCCTGAATAACTGTTGTTGGCAAGCGGGAAATGGAACGAGATGCGAAAGAGAGACAGAAAAAAAAAAGAGGTAGAAAGATCGTAACAACACGCACACGCTCAAACTAAGACCGACCAAAAACGAAACATCAATATAGATCCCCCCCGTTCAGCTATCTTGTATATAAAAAATATTGCCCCCAATATCTAGACAGACAAGCCAAATGAAACCAAGTAGTTCTTTTTTCTTCCTTTTTCATCTTCAGTTTTTGCGCTTATTTTCCGTTTTATTTCCTTTCGATTGCCGGAAATAAAAGAGAAAGGAAACGGAAAACAAGAAAACGAACACCATCAGGAGAGTGGAATGAAATCTCGAATCGGAAGTTGCCCCACGCATAATTGCATTTCATCGAAAAGATGAAACAGCCAATTGCAGCAGCTTCCATTTTCTTTTCCACTTTCCTAATGTTCTAAGGCACTCCATTCACAAACATATACTCGAATATCACATGGATATGGTTCTCGTTCTTCGTATCATTTTTCAATTTTGAATATTCACAACGATAGAGAGAGAGAGAGAGCTGCGTTGAAAATACCTACTCCCATTGACTGCGGCTCATTTCGAAGAGTGGCCAACGGAAGTAGATATGGATATAACGATTGGTGAAAGTCGGGTAAAGCACCGACATGAAGGAGGGAAAAAAAGGAAGGAAGGATGAAGAAAAAAAAAGTCTCTTAAAGCCGGCCGCCGTTCAGTCGACGGAAGCGGCAGAACTGGAGGATAAGGACCGAATGTGTTTGAGGAAAGGATAGAGATCAGAAGGACGAGCGTAAGTATGGATGAATCGAGATGGATGTTGTCGTACCTCACAAGGCGGCGGGGCGCTCCGGTATGACGGCACAATCTTGAAGGTGACCGATCCGCGGGCTTCTCGCTGCAGGAAACATGGGAACGAGAAGGGAATCCTGAAATCAATACTCACTCTCTCTTTCTAGCCTTCCTACCCACCTCCCCGCTCCTATTTTGCTTCTTCATCCCAGCTCACTCCGGTTTCTAAATTCTTTTTTTTTTCCTATTTCTCTTCCGCCCAATCCCCCACCGTTAAGGTTCACACGTTTTTCTCTCTTTTTCTTATTTATCCCGCAACGCTATTCGCCCTTTCTTTCATACGACGTCCTGACGTCATAATTTTATTTAAAAATTTCGCTCTTACGTGATGTGCATAAACTTCCGCTTTTCCTTTGCGCCCATCGAAACACATCCGCCCACCTCATTTTCCGCTTTCCGATTCACAGAGAAATTGGCAAAAGTTGAGAAACACACACACTCACACACACAAAAGCTGAACAGAGTTACCTCAGGCGGGCAAGCTGTACAACTGGGTCTCGTAATAGTTGCGCTAGCTAAGATCGACGCCGGTTGGGAAAAGAAATAAAAATTGCGATACGCTCGAAAAAACGCTAACACCGCCATGCCCTTCTTTTACTTTTTTTCGCCCATTTTCCTTCTACTTTCAACAAAAGACGACATCTAACAAGCCCTGGGGGGTATAAAGTGAATTTCAAATAAAAATAAGGCTGCGAAAGGGGAAAACAAAACAAGATAGAAAGCTGGCGGTAATTTTATTAGATTTTTAATTTTCTTCCATTTCGGGATGGAAGAACGAACAACCTACATCAGTCTCCATTGTTTCCGCCTCGAGGTAAAGTAATCTTATCTTTTAAACAGACCCGTATTTTTGATCGTTAATCGACAGGAACGCATTGATCTTGAAACCTTTTACTGTTTTTTTTTTAACCCTTCCCGAACTTCACGTTGGCCTCGCCTGACTGGAGAATGCACGCGTGCGCGATACACGTCGACCCCAATCTCTCTCGTGACAGCTGACACCCGAAAACTAACCGGATTTTATTCCCCTCTTTAACGGCTATTGCTTTTGCCAACGTTTCTTCTTTCCAAGGCATTTTACCTAATTCGTTTGAAGCCTCATCTGTTTTACTTTCTTGTCCTACGCTTACGCCTACGCCAAACGGATCATCAATGCGTACGCCCAAGCAAAATGTTTCATCCCACGACTTTCCTCAAGCGCCGGATTTGATCCCTTTCTGCTCTCCCCCCCCGCGGATCATGAAAATCTCTTCTCTTTATCTAATGTTCCACTACTCGCTACTGGAAACGGCCCGGGTCCAACATTCTTTCGGAGCTCTGACAACGTTCCCAACCAGTGGGTGATGTCACAATTTCAAAGGCATCAGCCCACAGGCGTGGGTGAGCAGCTGACGCCCTACAAAGTACGATAGCATTCTACTTGTTATGATTACTGCCACCGCCACTAGGACTAGTCTACAACGCTAAACTAGTGGCCTTCGTATGCCGGATGAGAAAGCAATTACAACCATCAGCTGCAACTGGCAACATTTTTGTTTGTTTCCGTTCCATAAAAAAAAAATCCATCGGAAATGCGCCCTAAAAATGACTACTCAGTCATTGCCACTTGGGCTTTTACTAACCCGTACAAATTGATACACAGATTTCAGACATGGAAAGCCTACACGTATAGGGCAGACGCGGGTAAACTCATAATTCACCCGATTCCGACTTAAAGCTGATTAACTACTGCCCATCTTCGCAGATTCCCTAGTGACCCTCCCATGCCCAGTATTTAATGAAGCGCTTATGAATTGCCGGAGTTGAGGCGACGACCCCATCACGAAAATGTTCACTCTTAAAATATTTGTTTCCTCATTAATCGCCTTGTTACCGTAAATTCTCGCGTTTAAGTAAATAATTTAAGAAATGGGATAACGTACCAATATTTTCTGAAGAGCATCGACGCTTTTGTTGGCCACCGGCATGCTGTTTATCTCACGAATCTCGTCGCCAACGTGCAGCGTCGCCTGTCGGTGAATCATGCCTCCGTGCATGATGCGCGCCACAATACAACGTCCATCTTCCGTAACCTTTAGCGTAATGCCCTAGAGAAAGAGAATACCATTCAGTGCGAATGCCGAGAGAGACAAACAAAAAGAAAAAAAAAAAACAACTATTCTATCCATCGATCGGCGTCGATGTTAACAACGATATAAGAGGCCAAGTGATGACCGACGTGGCACTACAAGAAGCGCGTACGCAGTTATCGATCCACAGTGGGGTGTTTAAATAAATGTATATGGCAAAGCAGACGCGGCACGACGCAGCATCTCATTGTGTTGCAGTTTTCCTTTCGTGTGTTTTTTTCGCCCCTCTTTCTTCCTTTAAACTAAAACACGTACCATTGGCTCATCTGTATTCTTCTGGAACTGGACCAAGCGGACCCGTGTGACGTGTTCCAAAGGTTGAACATCTCCATTTGCAGTTCCCCCAGTCACGCCGCCTAGACTGCTGTCTGGTCTGGCTAGTCCGTCGAGGGCATGGCTGCCGTACAAGCCACCCATCGATGTGGATCCAGCAATGGATGAATGGCTGAGGTATACGGGTGGCAATAGAGGCGGCGGTGTCACTCGAGCTCCTTCCGAATCTTCGCCATAGAATTCGTAGCCAATGACGTCGTGCGCTTGCAGCAAGGCCTATAAACATAAAAAAAACAGAAATTGATATTGTAGCTTAATAGGAAATATCACGATAACAAGCCATGGCAGTTATAGAGTGACATGTTGACTTTCTGGATACGGGCAACTTTCTTCTCCATCTACTTCTCGTAAGTTGAACAAGTCCCCCTCTTTTGTCAACAGCCATAAAGTCAAAGGATGATGCAGTGCAAATGAAGTGGAAGTCGAACTCTCATAAAACACTAACGGAGAGGGCGTGCTTGGCTTCACGAGCCAAAAATACGAGAAGAAATATGGCGATACACACGACACAAATACAATGACGCCAACGGTACAGAGAATCGTCAAAATGCGATTATGAAAAGTTGGCAATTGTGGAAATGACTTTGATTACACACACAGCCGACGGAAGAAAATAAAAAGAAAGAAATGAAAAGAAGAACGGCCTGTCAATTCCAGTCTATTACAACTTCGCCATACCAACTTTTACTCCCACTAGACTTGGATTGGTTACCCCATTTCGCTTTTCCTCATTCTCTGCTCGCAACAGCCGTCCACAGAGCCTCTTGCCTTTACGCACGTCGCCGTTTTTATACGTACACAGTGAAAAACGAGCTTTCAGTATGTGAATCAAACGTAACTAGAGCCGTGGAGGAAACGGCATTACTTTTCGTGTTGCTCCGGTGACGTTATAAAAACCGAGTTTCCTTCTGGCCATCATTTTGTATACATATCGTTTCGATAGTGTTGCCTCAGTGGGCGTTATTGCCCGCGACTCTACGTTGATCCTCCGCTTCATCGCCAAGTTGAACGTTCCATTATTCGCCAAGAATGATGGAGCGTTCGTTTTAGGAGCTCCGGTTACCTATTGATTTGTTTGCAGCGTTGCCCGTTTCCCTCTTGTTGACAAATAATTGTCCAAAATTGGTGGAAGGCCACCAATTATCAAGATCGAAACACGTTCTCAAGGAGAGGGCGGACTGCGAGGCGATGAAAACAAGGCAACATGGATGGCTGGTTGCAAAGGCAAGCCAAATGTGCGCGTCAAAGAGTCAGCGAGGACGTTAAGATGGACCGCAACACACAGCATTGTCATACAACCCTCAAGCGATCATAATGAAGGACCAACAAGGAAAAAAAAGGAGAGATCAGGGAAAAAAGAAGAAAATTGGCGAAAGAGACAAGAATCTTTCGGGCCAGCTGTTATCTGTCTATTCCATTCCGGCATCCAGTCAATAATAATGACGAATCTCTTTAGCTCCCCCCCGATCAGACTTGAAGGGGTTTGGACTAGCGGCTAGCGAGGCGTGCATATTACTATAGTAACGATGTCCGCGGTGAAGGGAAAAAAATAAGAATCCATGCTGCATCTTCATCTCGAGCCAAAAATTTTCCGCTTGGCTCAAAGATTTCAAATTTACTAGGAAAAAGAATAATCGCTCCTATCGTTGAATCTGTTTTCTAAAACTTCAGTTTCCACAAGTCAATTACATTTTCTATGCATTTAAAAAAGGGAAGGAAAAAATAAAGAAAAACAAAGCCCCACTAATCTCACAATCATATCAACTTCCCTGGCAACATTTCCATTCGTTCAGAACGGCGGACAACATTCACTGTCGGGATGGCTCTCAAAAGCCTTAAACAACAAGATGCACTGATGTGTGCACACACAATATCAGTAGTTGTTACTCTGTCCATCCGCCGTTTTTTCCGTTGATGCCTACGCCAAAAGTGAATGGGGACGAAATGAAAAGAGAAGAGGCAAAAAAAAAAAGCGAAAGAGAGGGATTTCCATTTTCTTGCCTTTCATTCTTTAGCCAAAAGAACCCTGCGCTTTTGGACGCTATGTATCGATCGCGTCGCACAATACCTCACTACACGATGCCATCGTTGCTTATCCCGCTCGACATCTATTTGACCATCTATTCTGATGTAAGACACGGCCGCCTTTTTGCCTGCCCACAACCAAAGGTTATCAGCATTTTATTTTACGTATATAACAAGAATCCAAATGCGGCGAAATTCCCGAGTGGAAACTTTCCCATTTTTACCGATCACCCATTATCTGCCCGTCTATAAGGTTCTTTCCCTCCGTTTCCTATTACGAATTTCTTTCTTTTAAAAATCTTGTTTGAAAGTGAGAAAAGGCATGTCTGGGGAGTAGTATCGCGGTGACCGCTCTGGATCCTTCGACTATTCCCTGCGTGACAATTTGAGTTTTATGTAAGCGTCAGGCCGCCGTTATTACGTATTGCAAAGGCGAAGTGACCAGACAGCAGACACAAAAAGCCAAGTACGAGGAGGCCCAAGAGTGCTCTACTGTCTAACAGGGCCAATCATGGCAAGCAACGATGATGGAACACGGATTCTATCCTCTGGTAGGAGTCAGATAAAAAGAAAATAAAGAAAAGACAAAAAGGGACAAGTGAAGCGTTTCTCGAAAAAAAAACTAAAGAAAATACGTGTCGGTCAGATGATTGGATGCAGGACAACGATCAGAGACTGCTGGAGAAGCAGAAACGGAAATAGAATAGGAAATGAAACGCCCCAAAGTCCAGGGAGGGCAGGAAGCGGAAGAATGGAACTTCAAAGGTATACTGACGAGAATCAAACGACTAGCTCGTTTGAGAGTTTAATCAACAAAAATAGCGCCCCACTCTTTGTCAGCAATTTTCTGCCTTTCTAGTCAAGTTGGCAAGTTGATTAGAAAAATTCAGCCGCTTTCTTTAATACAACGAATGCAATTTTACAGCCCTAGGAAAAGAGGGAAATGTTAAAGAAACCCCTCTAAAAATAACGAAAGTCGAGAAGAGACATGGTGGCGGACAAAAACAAATCATCTTCATCCTAGCGTGTTTCTTCTTCTTTCTTTTTCATTTCTTCCCTACCCGCCTGTCACCGTTACTAGATATGAAACATTTGGACCATAGCGCCCGCCCTAACACAGGCACACACAGCGTGTCCACTTTCGGCGCTGAATTCCGTCCGCGTCACGGGATTTGTCGCATACTTTTCTTTTTTACACTTCCAGTCAACCATTTTTTTTTATTCCACAAAATACACGTTTCTTTCAAAAGGCAATTACTTTTTTTTTCTTCTTTCGCTTCCCTAGCTCTTTCTTCTTTAAAGCCTTTGTATTTGATGTTGACAAGGCGACGCCAACGCAAATCCCTCCTCGACTAGAAGCTAAATGTTAAGTTGGAGAATTTTGTTTGAATTGGAAGCTTGTCTCATTTTTTTCTTTCTATCTTCTTTTTTTACTCGAATGGACTTTAGTTTTGGCATCTCACCAAATCAAGGGTGCAAATTAAACCCAACGTAATTGTTACACCTGGGTGCACATGAGATGATGATAACTACACAAATCCCTCCCTGTCCTTTTGTAATGGATTAAGAAGCAGAACTCATCACAAATCGAGAGAAAAAAATAGCGGCTGGTCTTGCGACATGCATGCAAAACACGCAATAAGAGTTAAAGTCGGCATTCATTTCCCCCCTTACTTTCCCTGCCATTTCTTTATTTTGTTCTGTTTGCGAGCCCAATGCTAATGTTCATTATTCCCATCAATGCCAAGGGGGAAAAAAAGAAATGGCCCCGAGGACGAGAAGTGAGGAGGAAAAACAAGGAAAAATATTCACAATGTCTATGGCCTCATCCGACAGAACTAGAAATGAAAGGCTGCAACGACCAGATACAGTATTCTGCTGATGCCTGGGTCGTCAACACACGAACATTGTTTGGTAAGAGGACTGTGCCAAAAAATACGGTCTGGGATTCCCTAATAAAAAAGCAGCTCGTTCTTTGAATTGACTCTCGCAAATTAACTCTGTATGCAGGGCAATCAGCGCGTGATATCAACGCTGCATTCCAAATACACTCCAACGCCGTAAAAGTACGCCCTCAACGTGCGGGATTTAATGATAGCGACATGCGAAGGAGGTCGACTAGATGAAGCGATCTTGACGAGAATCGATTTTTCGCCGCCTTTTTATCGTTACGAAGATAAAAAAATAATAATAATACTGCCGCCGTATTGAGCTAGACATAGACGAAGAAGTGAAGAAGCAAGAAACGCAGTCGGGATCTAATCGAATCCGACCAGTCGACGGAGAAGAGAAAGACAATTTTCTATAAAACAATGACACGCAAAAAGGCAAAAGCGCTAAGACGAGCGAAAAATAGAAGACTGGCGGATGGAAATGAATCAATTGTTGTCTTCTTTTCACGACAGGCGAAAACAGGGGGTCACCTACTAGAGGCGTTTTTACTAAATCAAAAGACACGCTAAGTGCGAAAAGCGCAAGTGTCAAATGTCAAGGGCTTCCCAATGAAAACGCAATTCATATTTATGTTTTGCTTTTTCATTTAGTTGCTCAAACGCAAAAGACGGTTCACCCCTATATCGATCAATAAAGAGAAAAGATGGAGATGGCAAGAGTGGTGCTGCAAAAGGCAATATAAGCTCGACAACTTGGTGTGAGAGCTGTGAGAGTAGTGATCCACACTCCATAGTAACTATCTAGATGTTCGAGTCTCTCGCTAGGACATAAACCCACAGAAAAAGAAATGTGCGCACTGGTTGAACTCGGCAGAAAACACGCAACCCAGTATTCAATGCAAAGCATATACAACCGTTACAAACTCGGATTAATGGTGACAAGACCCTATTCCGGCAGCTAACGTTTTCTTTCTTTGAATTCGACGCAAAGCGCACGCAGACACACAGAAAAAAACAAATGGGGATTTCAAAATTTTTGATCAATTGACTGTCTTGGGGGTATCACGAAGAAGGAAAAAGTCTGCTGTGCGACACGTCAACAAATGAATTGTCGTTATGTCAATTGCTTTTGTTGATTTAACTGAATTGTGGAAGGTCCGCAACAAAGTCAACAGTTAAGTTACAGATCCAATGAATAAGGCCAACTGTCCAAACAAAACACTTGCAAGATAGGAATCCTCAAACAAGGACATTTTAACTGGCCCTTCAACAATATCAGTTTTTCTTCCGCTATCGGTAATCGTAACAATCTGACGCAAGTTGTCTGTACCTCGTCGTCCCCCTCAATCTCTCCGGTAAATGAAAAAGAAACCCCTCGCCCTTGACGCTACCCCAAACCAAAAACGAATTCCTTATTTCGATCACAACACCTCCCACACACACTTCCTCAATCTTGTTTAGTTTGCGCTATCAAAATGCTTCGGTGGCATCGTATGCTAATGATAAGGAGATGCCGACCAATACCGTCTTTTCCCATACGGCGCTTATGTCACCGGAAACCATGTTGGCATTATAATTAGGGCCCCCCACCCCAAAAAGAACATGAGAAACGGGCGTATAAAACTTTCGCAGGCATTTCTAGGCTTCAGACGGATTACTCAGAAAGCAAGCTCAAAACAAGGATCAAAGTCATCTCCTTTAAACATGCTTACTATACCCACGGCTTGATAGAGGTCTTCATCTTCGATGAATGATAATCAGAATTTTCAAGCATATGGACCTCATTTGGTCTACTATTCTCGCTCATACGATGCCCCCCCGATTCCTCTGTTCCACTTGCTCTGCCTTCCAATTCCGCATTCGTCTCCAGAGGGATGCAACGGAAGACAAACGTCATCCATCACAAATAGGAGGCGGTAGATCGGTGGCAGTTTCCTAATGAAATAAAAGCCACGAGAAATGGCCTGGGAAAACCCTCACGGCGGTAAGATGGAACTCGAGAAGCAATGATCATAATGAAAAGCTATCCATAAGATTGGGTGGAGACGGCCAAGGGCTCAAGCAGACGGACAATAACATTTTTTTCCCCTTTTCATTTTGCCTTGCTTACTGGTTGTGTGTTCCGTCGATGAAGGGAACGACTAATGGGCCGTGGTGGCCGCGGGTTGAATTCTTGGCTCAAGTGAAGCGGATGGTGTCCACCGTGTGGCAAGCTACGAAGGGGGGCCGGCGGCGGAAAGTATGATTGGTAACTAGGGCCGGGCACACCATGTTCATCCAGCCAGTAACGAAACGGACTGTGCACTGGGCAACCCGTGTGGGGGCCGACATGTTCGGAATAGTTGCCCGGATAATAATCAGGTGGGGATTCGGCACGGCGCTGGGGACGTGGCTGATAGTACTGCTGCTGACGAAGCTGACTTTGATGCTGAAGAACATGATGCTGCGTTTGTTGCTGCTGATGATGAGGGTGCGGGGCAAATGGCTGATGCGGGTGCGCGTGTATTTCTCGCGGAAGCGAATGATGAAGATGGAATTGCTGTTGTTGTTGTTGGTGATGGTGATTGTGGGGATGCTGCTGTGGCGGAGGTGCCACCGGCTGGCCGTAATAATGCGGATGCTGCTGGTGCTGACGCTGATGAACTGCTGGCCATAATCCTCGCCCTTGCATCGTGGCCGCACGACCAGTTCGCCGTCAGACCGGAATGAATGCGACCGTAGTAATCGAACAAATCGACGACCGCCGACGATTGGCTAGATCGTGGATTGGCTACGACGTAGCAAAACGATAAAAATACTACGCTGTCTCGAGCGATCCGGCCAAGTGATCGATGGGCACTGACAACGGCAAAAAGAGACGGACAACGAGATGGAGAGGGAGCACGAGTTACGCCTATCGGGGCACAGTTTTCAAGCCAGGGATTTCGCACGAGCTGCATACTACACGAGAGCGCCGGGCAATAGTCGAACACTATCCATCTTGACTAGACAAGTTGACTTTGTCAAACTGACAATGACGAGCTCTTTTGAAACGGCACACGATACGCTATCTAAATAATCAACACAATTTCGCGTCTAACGAGATGCTGAAATTGCGCACTTTTATCACGATTGACTATGTGCGTCGTTGAACCAGACATATGTGCGAGTGCCAACCGACAAACTAGTTATCCCACGAGGCCGGCCAAGAGTAGCAGAAGTTGGGGAAAAAAGAAACACGGGCAATGGCCAGGCAAACGAAAAAAACCAAACAAAAAAAGGGGGGCACTAGAGAAAAGGTGAGGGTTTGCCGGCAGCTCCGCATGAAGCGCTGGCCGAGCTCACTCTGCCGAACTTGAATGTAAGACGTCTACGATAGTACCAACACGCGCGGCTGGCGGAGGCGAATGATCGCAGTGGAGGACAGAGACGGGAAGTGAGGAGAAGAGAACGAGAGAAGGGGAAAAGGGGTTAAGAGATCCAGCCATCCAAACTGGCGGCGCCTGCGTCCCGGGCCACCAGGAAAAAAAAAAAAAGGAGAACGCCCAAAAGATAGATGAATCTCGAATGGGAAAAAATAACAATAATAAAAATAAAAAATACGAAAAATAAATGGGAGGACGCGAACCCGGGGAGAAGGAAAAGAAAGGCGATTTTCTCTTGTTCCCCGCCAACGCCATGCAAGTGGGTGGCGGTGCGGACACGGGCCCAAGATTTTGTGCACTACTTGTTCTCGGATCATCCATCCGGGCAAGCGAAACAACACAGGATAAAAGGGTTCTTCGTAGTAGTAGCGTCCAGCAGTACCAGCAACAACAACAAACAATAAAAAAAAGAGTGCCCAGTCTTGTGCATCGTTGCCCATTTCATTATTTCCGTTCTGTCGAATTTAACGGAGCACAAATTCCTAATGCGTTGCCTATGTAATACAGGCGACGACAAAAGATGTTCACAACAAAAAAGACGGGGGAAAAAAACGGGGGTCGCCTAGCATCCGAAAAAGAAATAGGATGAAATCTTCACTGAAGAAAACCACCTCTGGGAATCGACGACGATCGGACCTCACAACAAAGTCTTTTCGCAATAGGTTAACGTAACCCATACACAAAAAAAGAAGAAGCGGCTAATCTAGTCGAGTGCTCTTACGTCCCATTGGAGACACGAAGACGGACGAAAGGATAAGGGATTTTCAACACCCTTACATAAAAGTTAATATTAAGTTGGTTGGAACTCACCTTAAGGAATGGGTTGGAGAGCACGTCACGCAGTTCACGGACATCTGGAGTCTCCCGTACGGATCGCGGCAATTCCCGTAAGACATCAGTGGCCTGACGGTATCGTTTCACGGCGTCTGACGTCGCTAATCGATGTGACGGCAACACCCGACAGCTGATTTTATCGTACAACTGAGGAAACAAAAATAATACTACGTTAGAATCATGAAGATTTCTATCAATGTCAACACTCCGATTGAAAAGCTAGACAACCAAAAATAGTGTGGATAGTACCATTGAAGGGAGAAAAATTCGTTTTCATAGGATTGACGCTTACCGGAAATGAAATTCAACAACGAAAATAGGAAGATTGGCTAGGTATGTTGAAAAAGAGAAAAAGGAGAAACGGTTGAGTTGGGAACTTGCGAAACCCAGGAGAGAGCTGAAAGCTCTTTGAGCCCGAAAAGAAGGTCCCGAAAGAACATCTTTCCTTCTGCTACCGTGAAGGAAAGAATAACGAGAAAAGTTATGAATGTAGACGCACACAGGGCGAGGCGAAGTAGGCCAAAGAGAAACAATGAATCGATACTAGAAATGCCCTTTGAGATAGAAAACAAATACGGGACAGGCAAAAAGGTTGCCTATGTTGCTTTTAATATACATTTACTCTTCCATTTCGTACCGTCAACAGTGAATGCAGTCTGGAACTACTGAGCACTTGGCGCATGCTTTCAACATCTCTTTGGATCCACGGCGTGTCCTGAAGAAACTGGATCTCATCAATACTATCGAGTATGGCATTGACAGCATCTAAAGGGTTGAGACAAAACTGAAGTTTAGTATTGGAAACTAGTCGTCACGTGTCATCAATTGATTTGATCAATAAACAAAACAGCCTTAAACTTCGCCATGGGCCAAGAGAGAAAGTGTTAGAAAAGATTCTTTCATTTCATGGCAAAGGTTTTCATTGAAACGAATCCATTAGCTTCACGTTTTGACATTGTAATTTGCATTTCACATAAAATTACGGCTATTCTAATGCGGTTTCTCTCAATCTGCAGGCACCCAGCAAGTGTTGCTAATCAAAGAAATTCAATTGGGGCAAGAGCCCCTTCTGAAATCAAAGGAGGGACGCCCATCCATCGGTTAAACCCTTTTCTTTTTTTTTCTATTAACTCAATCCTCTCTCGAGGAGTACTCTAACCGCAACTCTGAAACCACAAATGGACCTGAAGACACCAAAACATAGCAAGCCGCCTATTCCATTGACTTTCGCCGCCAGAAATAAAGGCGACTCAATTTGTTAAGGCAGACTTTTTACGACCGATAAATTTGCCCTTTCATGGGATTACGGCATCATCCAAGCCTAGGAACAATAGGCCTGTACATCTTATTGGCAGCGATGTACAGACGAAAATTCCATTTTAGAAAGTAGAAAGACATCATTTCAGATTGTTGAAAATGTCGGCAGAGCAGTAATTCTGGAAAAGGACGGTTTCACGACATACTGTCCAAACTTCTCGTATTTAAAGCTTGTTCTCACGTCTTGAATTTCGTCAAGCAATGTATGACTAGCCAATCTCTTTCAGTGGTGTCTTTCGCAATCCTTGGCGTTACTCTCTCCAGGACGTAAGCAATTATGTTTTAAATTAATAATAAAACGTTAACGTGCGACTTACGATTTGATATCGATTCATCTTCGTCAATGTCAGAAAAGGCGTCGCAGTTTGGATCTAAGGAAGGATGTCCCCATTTGATAGAATTGGCTGTGGCCACGATCAAACTCTTGAGCTTCCTACGAGCGTTGAATATGCGCATCTCCTCCACGGTAAGATGAAGGTGGTCTCTAGAGGCGCACTTGTCCCGATTCTGAATACAAATCAAGCAGCCAAGGTTGGTTTTTTTTCTTTCCATGAATGTTGCTTATATCACATGCGAAAAAAGTTCAAAATTCACCTTGAGCCACCGGTGTTCTAAAGCTTCGTGAACCGATAGACGATCGTTTTGGTCGACGCACAAAAGCTGTTGCAGTAAATCCTTAGCATGGTCACTAATGGCTCCCCAGACCGGCGCATCGAACTGCAAAATTAGCCGGGGAAATGCACACCATTTTTAAAGGATCAAAACTTTAAGACCTTGAAACAAATTTACGACATCCACTTACGTGCAGTTCCCCACTGCAGATGGTGTATCTAAGGGATTCGCCTGTGCCCAAAAAAGGCTGTGTTCCGGATAAAAGAATATGGAGCAGCACTCCCGCACTCCATACATCTGAGGCTTTGCCGTGCGGTCGATTTAAAGCCATTTCTGGGCTAATATAAAAGCTATCGCCCAATCGACCTGAGAAGAAACAATACATAAACTCCAATGTACCGATGGCAAAGCAGAACCATCGCGGCAAACCTGATGTCGCTACATCTTCGTCGGTAACGCGCTTAGCGCATCCAAAACCCGCCAGTTTTACCGGTGCCGAATTTTCTTTATTGGCAAGCAGAATGTTATGAGGCCGTAAATCTCGGTGGATAATGTCGTGATCATGGCAGTAACGTAGTGCCTCAAGCACCTGACGAAAATAATGGCTACATAGCCATCGCAAAAAAAATTACATTTTTTCAAGGTCCCGTACACATGAATTTTTCTTCACATACCTTGCTACAGCTTCACTATAAACAAATCCAGACGTGGCACGTTTAACGATTTCTATACACAAGTCAGCTCCCTCCATCCTATGCAGAATAAACCACACTTGTAAGTTAGTACAACTATTGAAGCTGAATAACGAAACTTACAGTTCATACACCATATACACCATTCCTTCAGAGCTGTAGGTTTCTAGTAACTCTACTATATGAGGATGTTTAAGCATGTGGCATATGGTGGCCTCAAGTTTAAGATCTAGAATTCATTTTACAACATTATCCAAAAAAAAGATGAAACCGAATAACAAAAATACATACTGTCAAGGGTAAGTGACGGAATGGCAGTAAATTTGGCTGCATCAACAATTTTTACAGCAAAGTGCTGTGCAGTTAACCGGTGGGTGCAACGTCTAATGGTACTGCATGATCCCCTACAATCAAGCACATTTAATATTATATGTGAAAAAAGTGATTTCTTAGAATAAAATACCTCCAGATAACTTCTTGCAACTCGTAAGCTTCATCAAACAAAATATCATCTTCAGTCATTTTGAAGCTTGTAGAAAACTGTATAAAAATAAGAAAGAACAGTTTGTAAGAGATGGACACAAACCTCTGTTGTTCTTATTCTGTGGGTGCATTAACTTAGTCAACCAACCATTTCCTGATCAAATCAGGCTCATTTCCAGCCTAAGAAGGAAATGGCAAGTAACCACCCTACCCTATAACTCCACCCATGATGAACATCAAATTCTAAAAGGATTTGATTACAGGTTTACTAAACATTCCCCTCCCCTTCAATTGCCGTAATAATATTTCCCAACTAGCATGCTGTTTCCTGTGACTGGTGCCAAAAAACGCCCATCCCCTTCTCCCGGTTCGAAAGTACGATTTGAAACGAACACTATCACATAGTAATAAATGAGGAATAGGTACTTACACCAACAAATTGGTCCAAATAAAGAACAAAACGTCACCAAACAAACTCTACTAATAAATGTACAATAAGTCGTTAGACCATTCTTGGACGACGCCTTGCGTTGTCCATTACACACATAGTCGAGAGCAAAGCAGACATGACTACAGACTTCGATCTTCCTTCCATCCCGGGCTATGCTACAGCGACACGGGTGTCCTCTCACGGAACTAGGTTTATGACTAAATTTTTCGTAAATTAGCGTATTTTGAAATTTTTTTTTAGTACAAAGAATTTATGGGAGTTGAACTATCCACATTTACAAGTGACAGAGCACCTATTAGGTGTCAGCAAAATTATCTTGATAGTCTACAATAACTTCCCAATCCTTTTTTCTCGTGAAATTGAAAGTAGACAACAAGACAAGCGAGAAGCGTTTCATTTTTGCGCCGACTTACGCTGATGGTCAGAACAAGCTTCGTACCCTGCACCAAACTCCTTACCTTGTGTATTGAAAAACAGCTTTTGAGAGCTTTTGTTATAAACGAATTGGCGGTTTATTACGATTAACCCACTAAGCGTGTCAATAACGTCTTGTCATAACAAGTGCCACTTTTTGTAAAGGTAAATTCAAAATGCTTACACGGGGTAAGGTCCATAATACTTCGGACGGAGCAAACTACCAAGACTGTGAAGACAAAGAGGACGATGAAGACGAACTGAACGACGATAATACTTCTGAAAAAAATTCTTACTCCAGCAAGGATAGACCAAGTGAACGCAGAGAATCATTTCGTTCCAATTCAGCTCACCGAGTGAAGCGTACCCCTTCTGCAGATTGTGCAAACCGATCACCCATTTTGGTTAGCAAATGCTTGTAATTATAACCCAGAAGTCACCAAATCATATGTTAATTGGTTTCTGTCTCATTATAGAGAAATCAACATTCTTCAAGATCATCTTCGAGAAGAGGTTGTTTTGTGACAGATGTGTCTTCAGAGGATACTCCTTTGTCAAAACGTCAAATGTTAAGTGCTGAAACCAAAAGAAAACGCTTGATGCTTGTGAATACAGTGGAAGCCTCACAAGAAGCAGAAGCCAAGCTTAACAGTACAGAAGAAAGCAATGATGAAGATTTAAATATGGGAGGTCAAAGAAAGTACTCTGTTGGAGAAAGTGAACCAGAAAAACAAGATGAAAGCCATGATGGTGTGCGCAGGAGCCAGAGGGCAAAGAGGCAAATCTATGCCAATTACAATGACAGTTGGATTTTTACAGAAAGAACTGTCAAGGTAAAACCTAATGAATTATTTTGTAGAAAATCAACAATTAAACATGAATTTTGTTTCTTTCAGGGGTATCCTGCAATCAAGGAAGAGGGCAACACCAAAGAAGGAAGCAGCCGGAGGTCGAAGCGCCGCAATCTTGTTGAAAAACCTGAGGAGGACGAGGAAGGGGATGATGATAATGAAGAGGAAGAGAATGAAAGTAGAGATGCTCGACAAATAAATACGGCACGGGGAAAGTCTATAAATACATCGCGCACCAAAGGAAAGAAAAAAAGTAATGTTTCACGTTACACAACATCCGACAACCAGGTAAAGCACTATCTTACAATTTTAACATAAGATTATTCTGAAAATTGCCGTTTATCGTAGGACATGTATACAGAAATCAAGAATAGGCGTCTTCGATCTTCTGGAACGTCGTCTAGGCCTAATTATTCTGGTTACAGCTCAACGGTTATAAACGCTAAGAAAACTCCTGCCAGGATCAAACGACATCGTCGTCCACAATATGCTTCTTCTGATGGTATTATCTTTTTCATAAAAAGAAAAATTTAATGAATCTTAAGAATGTTCAACATCTGATTTAGAATCTGAATCAAAAACTGAATCTGAAAGCCCAAGTGAAGACGAACAAGAAGAACCACCCAAAGGGAAACGTAGGGAAGAAATGTCAGATGACAGCCGAGATCCGGATAATGAAGAAGTCGACTTACCCGTTCCCGCTGTAGATGGCGAAAGAGTTAAAGGGAAATATACTTTACGCAAGATTCAACCCATCGATAGATATTGTCCAGGTATTAGAAAGATTGGTTAGCCATTAGTACCTTATACAGTAATTTCGCATTCCATTTCTATAGTAAATCAGAAGTCGCGAAATGGGTCGCCTTCAAGGTCGCATTCAACTCGCCACACGTTACGCATGGCGTGCAGTCCCGCTCATCGGGCTCAGAGGAAGCGTCGTCAGAAAGCGCAGAACGAAAGCACTACCAGTGACAGCAGCAGTAGCGATGAGGAACGCTTCGAACGGAGGAAAAACAAAAGCATGTCAAAAGCCAGAAATAGGTTTAAAATAATTTTCGTTTCGACGTTACGATCATAAAAGTTATAAAATCACATGATGCATAGGTGCCTACCGATGAATTTCTCTCCAGACGATTTAATGACTGGAGTCGTTAAAGATCGTATGAAAATCGGGTCAAGTTTAGCCGATGTGGATCCAATGAAGGTCGATCGAGAAGTGACTTTTGAACAAGTTGGTGGGTTAGAAACCTATGTTCGCAGCCTGAAAGAGATGGTCCTTTTCCCGCTGCTGTACCCCGAAGTTTTCCAGAAATACTCCATCCAGCCGCCGAGGGGTGTCCTCTTTTATGGACCTCCCGGTTAGTAACATTGAATAGTATTTTGATACTTCGTTCTTAACTTGTAAAATTCGTATAGGGACTGGTAAAACGCTAGTAGCGCGTTGTTTAGCCAATGAGTGCAGCCAAAAGGATAGAAGGGTTGCGTTTTTTATGAGAAAAGGTGCTGACTGCCTCAGCAAATGGGTTGGCGAGAGTGAACGTCAGTTGCGCCTGCTCTTTGATCAGGTAAACTTTAAGTTCCACTCTCACGAACGCCCAAATAATAATTACTCTTGTTTTTCAACAGGCTTATCAAATGCGTCCATCCATCATTTTCTTCGATGAAATTGACGGTCTCGCACCTGTTCGCTCTACCCGCCAAGATCAAATTCATTCGAGCATTGTGTCTACACTTTTGGCTCTAATGGACGGCCTCGACTCCCGCGGAGAAGTCATCATTATCGGCGCTACAAATAGGTTGGATGCCATCGATCCTGCGCTTCGAAGACCTGGAAGGTAGCTATTGTTTTCCGTTGATGTTTTCGAGATCAATTTAATCAGCCATTCATTGGATTTAGGTTCGACCGTGAGTTTCATTTTCCGTTGCCTTCTCTGCCCGCTAGAAAGGAAATTCTAGACATCCACCTAAAGACATGGACTCCGGCTCCAGCTCCTAGTCTTGTACAGTACTTATCACAGAAAACTGTCGGATACTGCGGAGCCGATCTCAAGGTAGGTGGTGTCATTTTTTCTGCATTCTTTTGCTCCATTACTTAAACGATTGCTTGAATTTGTTGTAGTCCTTGTGTGCGGAAGCAGCGCTATTGGCACTTCGTCGACGCTATCCTCAAGTTTACAATTCTAGAGACAAACTGCTGTTGGATTTGTCGCAAATCAACGTAGAGCGTAGGGATTTCGAACAGGCAGTGCAAAGATTAGTGCCCGCCTCTCAGCGCAGTGCAACAGCATCGGGTAAGCCACTCTCATCCGTTATGGCTCCGCTGCTGGACAATCTTCTTCAACAGCTCATCAAGACCACACAGCAGTTGTTCCCCGAAGGAATAGCCACTCTCAAGCTAAAAGGTGCGATTTTCTTAAGAGTTTTTTCTGGCGATGAGTCGCTAAATTTCATCCATCTCCGATTTCAACAGGCCCGTTGAGCGGAATCAAGAAGCAAACAAGTAATCAAATTTTTCCGCGATTACTTGTTCTTGGCGATTGTTGTTCCCACATCACGTCCGCGTTGCTTCATTACATGGAACGTTTACCTGTGCATAGGCTCGACCTATCGACTCTCCATGGGTTGTCTGCTCGTTCTCCTGAAGAGGCTTGTGTTCAACTATTTCAAGAGGCCCGGCGGAACGTCCCAGCTATTATTTATTTACCCCTTGTACGATTCCAGCTTTTAAATAATTTTAGATTTGTTTAAATTGTTTTGTTACATTTTCAGGTTAGTCGCTGGTGGTTAGCTGTTGGTGAAACAGTTCGAGCCACATTTTTAACTCAGCTCAGTGAATTAGATCCTGAATTGCCCATTTTCCTTCTTGTAACCAATGATACGGAAATGGATTGTTTACCCGAAGATCTGAGCGAGCTCTTCCACGAAGAAGACGACGAAATCTTTAACACGAGACCATTCACTTTGGAAGAGCGAAAGAAATTCTTCCGTCCTTTGATCCTGCAGAAATGTCTGAAACCTCCCGTGAAGAGGAAAATTCCCAAATCGCAGTTAGAAGTTTTGCCTTTAGCTCCGGCTCCTCCACCGCGACAGTTGAACGAAAAGGAGAAGGAGCAACTGGAGCGGAAAGAGGAAGCAACTCTGCGTGAATTGCGCATCTTCCTCCGCGAAATCCTGGCGAAGATGGCTCGCAACAAACTCTTTTACATGTTCACCCGTCCTGTTGACATCAACGAAGTCCCAGATTATTTACAAGTCATACAAAAACCCATGGATCTTGAAACTATGATGACCAAGATCGACCAACATGCGTACGAGTCGGCCAAGGATTTCTTGGCCGACATCGAACAGATTTGTGCCAACGCTTTAGAATACAACCCCGACAAAAACCCTGAAGGTAAACCAGACAAAACCTGTCCCCTGTTTTAAACTGCCAATGTTTCCCCCTTTTTCTCCAGATAAAATGATCCGACATCGTGCGTGCACGCTGCGAGACACAGCATATGCTTTAATCAAGGCTGAGATGGACACAGATTTTGAAGAGCAGTGTCAAGAAATTTCCCGGACCCGTAAAATCCGCAAAAATAAAATAGCGCCAGTCGCCGACCCGCCGGCGTTACCCGAACCGGCCATGCCGAACATTACGTCGTCCCATGACAACAAGGTATGATGTCACAGTTGAATAACTGGTTTTCCTTTCTCCTGAAATTCATCGAGCTTGGTTTTCTTACTGTAGGGCAATGGTGAAGCTACCAAATCGGAAATTAAAGTTGCCAAGACTAAAAATAGGAAAAGTAGTTGGTCTCACGGGATCATAAAAAATGCGGCAAAGAAACGGAAAGCGGAAGCCGAAAACGAAAGTCTGTTGAGTAACGATTCCTTGATCGCCAATCCGGAAAAGATACAGGAAAATGGCGTTGACGACGACGTCCAACAAGCGTCCGACAGTAATGGCCCGCCGGATTTGATCGGGGAAGCCACTCAGGATGATTCACAAGCCAGTGACGCCATCGATAGCCAACCTGAAATAGAATCTGGATCCGTGGTGCCTTCAACTGCTTCCAAGAAGTCGGTCATCATCAACGTCGATCATCTGGAGTCCTTGCTAGACGCGTTAGCCACCAAAACGGAGAACTGGAACCTGGAGAAACTGTTGCGACTCTATTCGAAATTGTCAAAATTAATTGATCGGTACATGAAACTCTGGGATCGAAAGCCACTGATCGAGGTAAAATTCAAATTTAAATGATCGTATGTTACCTTCATCAACGATATTAATTTGCAGGAAATGAAACAAGTGCTGAGTACCTGTAGATGAAGCTACAACCAGCAGAGATAGTCACGTTACGCGGGCGGATGAATTGGAATGGCGTCCCTAAAAAAAAATTTTACTTATCTTTCGACCTCAGGGAATTTCTGGTGGCGAGTTGAGTCGTATCACCCTGATGCCAAAGGCAAATTTTGGTAGTCGTCGTCCCGTCGCCAAACAATACTATGAATTTTATTATGATTCTCCCTCATGGCCTTTGATTTTCGCAAGAAATTTTTTTCTTTTTCAAAAATAACAACTGGCATTTTTCATTTCATTCATAGTACGTATGGCGTTTCCAATACAGCAAACCACATCATGGTTTACTTTTAAATTTTCCATTTGCTACCTTTGATTGTCGTAACGACAGTTAACGACCAGTGCCCAATCTTTGGTATTTATAGCGCCATTGACGTTTGAAGGTCAGGAGACGTTTTTCTCCTGCGTGTGTGTCAATTTCCCAGTGTTATCTTTCGGAGAAAGTGAACGTTTTAACCCATTCGTCCATTTAACGTATCGATACACTGCTTTAAATAGACCTGTTGTCTTGGGCATGGGGCTCAGTACGTTTTGCATCAAGCTATCGGATAGTTCCGATCCTTTTAACAATTCAAAAATATAAAATATAAAAATCAAAACAATGCCAGTCTTTCCATCAAAATCGACAGCCATCTCGGATCTAGTGCTAGCATGTTCGTGCATCTGGTCGCTCTACTCGATTTACGGCGGTATGCCCAGCATCGGATTGAAACCTCGCGATGGTGGCATGGCTGCCAATAATTTGGCCAGCGTTTGGTTTGCCCTCACTCTGGCCGCATCACTGTTGGGCGCCTTCCGTTTCCGTAAGCACAGCAGTTTGTTTGTTTACATGTTGCCAAAATACCTATTGATCCGTCCATTATCCGGAATGCAGTGAAAAGGCAGTTCTTTGATCGCTTGGCGCCCATTCACGACCTGTTGTCCTGGTTGGTCCTAGTCATCGGGCTCCCTTGCTTGGCTTCGCAATTTTACATGAACGCCGGCCTACCAGTTCTGGGAAACCTGCACCTGCTTCTCATTTTACCACCTATTCTCTCTTGGCTGGGCAAAGATCAGTGAGTAGTACCCCTCTCTCGGCCGTCTCGTTTGGATTCGGGTGTTTTCTTGCCTATTTTTTTGTATTTATTTATTAGTTTGCTGGGTACTTTCATTTCCAGAGCGGAGACGAATAAAGTGACGGGTTACCTGGCCTTAGCTTCCATGTTCTCCATGACCGGATGCGCCGTCTACAGCCGCAATTACTATCAGCTGTTGGCTTGCCTTTTGATGTTCTCTTCTTCACGAGCTTTCGACATCACGGAGAAAAGGAGGCTAGGCCTACCACCTGTTGATTGGCTCCACTACGGATTAGCCGCTTCCAATTTCTTGCTAGTCGCCGGACTCTGTCACACCGATCTGCCCGGCATTGACAAATTGAGACACTGGACCGGAAATGCCATGTCATCCATGTTTTCTTAAATTCGTCTTAACGTTCTTTTTTTTTTGTCACTTTAAATTCTGGAAAATGTTATCCGGCTGGTATCTCTGCTAATAGTTGAGGAGGAAATCTAATAAAATCAAGTATGAATCATTAAACAGAAAATTTTTCCATCTTGTTACCTGCCAATGTTGGACGAAAAATGTAAGGAGGCGAACCAATTATATTTCGAATTTCGGTCGAACACGAATGAAGAGCAACATTGAACGAACAAAAGTGAAAACAAATGTTCACTTTTGTTAATAGATATATACGTACGACGGTGAAAACAAATGAATTCGGTCACAATATTGATGAGAAGAGCAAAAAAGATATTTTTTAAAGATTTTCATTACATTTTGGTACTCGAAATCACGCACGTCCATTATCCCGACATGCACAACAATCACTTAACATTAAATGAAAAATTCTAAAAAGGAAAAACGAGACAATTGGAAAAGAAAAAAAACAAAATGCAAATCATTGAAATTTGAAAAACTAGCTCACATAAATCATCACGTGGTTCCGCTCCCTGGTGGATCCGGCCCATAAACAACCCTGTATCCACCCCATTCTCTCTTGACAATCACGCAATCCATTATCTTCAGTATTTTGAAAGGGGGCGAGATCAATAACCCAAATGCGGCAAAGATATTTTTAAAAATTTGTGTAACACATGACGTATATCACCACCAAAACGTTATTCGTGTTGTTACCTTTTGAAACACGCAAAAGAGGAACAACAGGAAAAACAAAGAATTTACATACAAAGGGTATATATACCATGGTTCTTGTTTTTTCTGAGCTAATTGGACCTAAAGTGTTTTAGTCAATCGAAAATTCTAATAAATGCAAATGGTCTAATTTCATCTCGGCACGATTATCAGTACAAAACACATTTTCCCCCCTTAAAATCGGATGAATATATCACCTGCAGGCGGCGACAATGTAAGAATCTGAGACACTTTTGACTCGTACATGAGCGATAAAACAAAAACATTTTCTTCCAAATAATAATTAATTAAACACGATATAGGAGAGATCGATGATGATATCTCCCCATACTAAATGCCAAAAGATTTTCATTCGCGTAAATGCGGGGACATCGGGAGGGTTCTAAAACGATATAATAAATATCGACTATGATATACACACCTATAAAAAAAACATCGAGGAAATTGAAAAAAAAATTGATGTGGTGGCCAATTTGTTTGTAACCGATTGTTTTGTCGAATTTCATGGGTCTGTGACTGATATCAAATATTAACCCGTATTTTATACAGACAGAAAAATAAAATCCCAATAAAATGGGACGACCCCAAAATACCTTTGAAAAGAAAGGTAACATAAACGTTTTTTCAGAAGAGACTCGTGCCAATGTTAATTATTTATAACTATGAATATATCTACAATTTGAAGTAAGCATATTTTATAAGATAATAAAAAAATCATCTGCTTTTTTTTTGTTGTAGATTTTTTTACATGATATAAAAATGCACCCGGTAAAGATGGACAAGTCGTTTGTAGAATAAAAAAGATGAACTTCCCACCCTGAAAGAGAAATTAGAAGAATACTAGAGCCAGGCACCAAAGCTCATGATCTTGAATAGAAAAATATTAACAACTAGTAGAAAAGAAAGTGTAACGGCCCAACTTATTCATTTTTATGAACGTTTAACATGAAAAAAAAAAATTATTAGAATCACAATTTGACCAATCAGGTGAGTGATCTGAAAATTCCCGAAAAATAATGGCTTCCATTTGTTTGCCCCCCTCTGGTGTGTACACGGTACAAATTGGACGTCGTATGATAACGAAAAATAAAAACTCTTCGATATTTTGCGAACGTGCGGCTTGCGGCACGTTCACACACATCGAAAAATATTTTTAAAAACATCTAAATATATATTGTGTAAGAGTATATAGGCCCTGTTTTTGTAGTTTGAGCATATACGCCGATCATTTTGTCCACCAATTCGGTCCCTGATTACATCGAGCTGGTAAGATTGAAACCAGATAGGGAGGCGGGAAGCTTATTTTTTTATCTTATACTTAGGATACGTTTTACAAATGAGGCAGGTCCCATTGGAAAGTTGGCCAATGAACGTTAAATAAATGGAGGCGCATAGAACACACGCGCAAAAATCATTTGCATAACGTGCGACGCTTTGCGTTCCATCCCGTTGCAATCAGCGCTTTCCAATAAACTGTACGTAAAAAGGCCGGGCAGTAAAAAAAAAAACTACTAAACTCTAATTACTTTGATGATGGAGGCGACGAGCTGGAGCTGGGCCGGTGGGCAAACCGAATGACTGAGGTAGAGCGCAATCCATCCGGAAGCGGATGAGCTGATTGGCTGTCAGAGGCTGCAACGTCCGTCAACATCAGCGAAGGTGAAGACGAAGCGGATGACGGAGGCGAATCGGATGATTCGCTATTACATCCGCCGTCGCCCGCCGATCCACTGCCTTCACCTCCGCGGAATCGCGAGCTCTTGCGTGGTGGTCCGTGAGTCGTAGCTGATCCGTCCAACGGCCGGAGCGCTGGCGGAACAGCGGCCGATGAATCGGCCGCAGAAGAATGACCCGTCACTGAATGATGACGTTCCAGGGTGCGAAGCGAAGTCGGTGAAGCTGCCAACAGAGGTCCAGCTGCCGTGACGGGAATGAGAGGAGGCATCGGACGTAGATATGTCATCGGAGAATAATCCACCGATCCGGTTGGATGATTATTACCGACAGCCGATTGATGTTTGAACGCTTGCTGCTGCTGTTGTAAATGATGCGCTAGCCGTTTAGAATCGACCTGAACAGCCAATCCGGCGGATCTGGTGGCGTTCAACAGTTGAGGATAAGCGAAATGACTTCGATCCTGACTGCTGGACATTTGCTGTTGCTGCGCTTGCTGCTCTTCGTATTCGCGAGACTGCGCCAAGTGATGGCCGATGGTGGCAGCACGCGACAGAGCCATGTTATTTAACACGTTCCACGACAGGCCGGCCGGATGTTGTTGAATCGGGAAATGACGTTGGGCCTCCATTAGCAACAGACTGTTATTATTAGTATTATTGCTAGAGGAAGGGCCGCTCATTGCGTCCATATCGGACGGACTATTGCCGTTACTCTCGGCAGACGAAGGCGATAAAGATGGCTGCTGGTGATTCGATATCCGCTCAGTCGCATTTTCTCCAAGACGGGCGCCCAACCGGCTGTTTCTGTTGCTCTGATTGTTATCAATAAAAATGCCAGCGCTGCTGTGGCGGCCTTGTAAACGCCTGCCCCCCAGAGGGTGGTGATCGTTCGCCGTTGTCACTCCGCCGGGGCGGACGTGTTGCTGACTGATGGAATTGCTGATCGGCACGGCAACTGGAACAGACGAAGTGGAAGGAACGGGAGATTGTCGCGTCGGTGAGACTCCGTGCATTTTGATGTGAGCCTCCAGCGTCTTCTTCGAACTGTACGTCTCGGAGCAAATGGTGCACTTGTATAATCGTTCGCCAAGGTGAGCCATTTGATGCAATTTCAATACGTGGTTGTATGCAAATGTCTTGCCGCATACGTCGCACGCATAAGGCCGTTCACCTGTTTATTACAAATCAATCATTAATAATAGGAAAAAAATTAGGGCGGACAGGTAATTATAGCAGCGCTATTTACCTGTATGGGTTCGGGAATGGACTTTCAGCTGTTTGGAACAGGTGAACCCTTTGCTGCAAACAGTACAGACGTACGGTTTTTCACCTGCACAACAATTTTTAGTTAAACTGTTTAAATATAACCCCAAAATTGAATTTCCATTCTATGTACACACACACACCTGTATGAGAACGCATGTGAATCACGAGCTGTCCTGATTGGATAAACGTCTTTCCGCAATCAGTGCACTGATGGGGACGCTCCCCGGTGTGAATCCTCATGTGCCTGTGCAATTTGCCGCTGTGTTCAAATCCACGGCCGCAGTGGGGACACCTGTACGGCTTCTCCTTCGTGTGGATCCTTCGATGGACGCTTAAATTCTCTTTAACCGAAAAAGACTTGCCACAGACTTCACAAACAAACGGCCGTTCACCTACGAATAATAAATTCATTTCCAATTTTAGAAAACAATTATGTTTGATTAAGTCATTATCATTTACCTGTATGCGTTCGATAGTGACGGGTCAGTCGGGCTGGAACGGCGAACGTTTTCCCACACATGTCACATCGATGAGCTTCTTCCCCACCTGTTATCGCTGCTGATGGAGCCGGAGGCGCAACCACACCGGTAGTAGTGGCAGGTGTTGCAACGCTGACTGCTGACGCTTGGTGCATCGCTGTTCCAGCAACCACTGCGGTGGTACCCATCAACCGATGATTTGGACGCTGCTGTTGATGATCCGTACGCTCGCAGTCATCGAGGCCAAACAACACAGTCCGGTTGTTGCAGCCACTGGTGATGGAGGCCGATACTTGCGCACCGGAAGATGACTGATCATCATAATCTACGACGGCCGGTGCAGAGTCGTTCCTGCTGTTGCGGTGACTCGCGGCCCCTCCGCCAGTAGGGCTACTTCTGCTGATACTCTGACTGTTACAGGTGAGATCCAACGGGTCGACTTTCATGGCTTCCATCACGGACGCGTCTGTATCGCTGACTGATGACGACGACGAGCAAGAAGAAGATGACGATGAAGAAGACAAGGGCAACATGTCATTGCCCACCGTTGAGACGACGGCAGTGAAAGACGGATGAGATGAGGCGAGACGTTCTAAACTGGACGATGAGGGATTGTTATCTGGCCGGCCAAGTTGTTGTTGTTGGTAATCGGTTGGCTGCTGGACGTAGCCCCAACGATGAGACTGCTGGCTGGCCATCAACTGGGCGATTCAAACTGACCCAGCTTGCGATGCCCGTGGACAACTACGGCAACGACTCGGGACCACTGGCGCCGGTGATTGATGGCCTCATTCAAGTTACACATGCAAATCCTATTGGAGAAAATAAAAGAAAATCCAGGTCTGTTAATTAACCAAATAGTATTCGTACATATTGTTGGCAAGAGGAAATAAAATCCATCACGTCACTCCCCGTCCCACGGTCGTATTAAAAGACTCTCTCTCTTTATTGCGTACACATCGACCCCAAAGAAACGGACAGTTCAATCTCTCTGCAACAGGTGTTTGGCTATATATAGAAAAGGCGGGGACAATCAAGTCTACATAAAAGATTCATTGTTCAGAAGGATATAGAGATATATATCAGAATCGAGAATAGAGCCCAATCAATAACGTGTCTAGAACGCAAGATCCAACAAACAATACGATTGTTTATACACAACACCAAAAGGAGAATGATTTTTCCCATGACAAATAAACAAGGCGCCAAGAAGCTGATGGATATCATCACTTCGGACGCAATAGATCGCGCATATTAACCGCGTGTGTATAGGGGTTGCATTTACCACAGTTCCATGGGATCAGCATAAATCTATAAGCCACACACGACAGGCACGAGCCAGTTGGATCCAGAAGGTAAAATTGATTCGGCCAAACATACAAGAGATTTTGACCACCGTAACTTTCATTAAAACGTTAAGTTATATTATGGGAAAAAATGATATAACTATTACGGCTGGGCTAAATGTACATATAATGCCGTTGAATGTGCTTGCGCTTTAATTGGCGAATGACGTATACGTGGGAGAGAAACAAAGCTATACACACCTGGTGGATTTGTGATCAATTTTAAATTTACTACACTATTGCGTGAGTACTGTAAACAGAGACTCTCTCTCTTTAGTAGGCAAGGGGGAAAAAGACATCGAACTGGAACATTTTTACCGCAAACGAACGTACTGCGTTGCGGTTAATGACGGCCAAAAATAGAATTTTGAAAAAAAAAAAAAAAAAATTAAGACAGCAATTCCTACCTTATACACATCATATAGATATGTATATATTTAGCCCAGTCTTATACGCATATCATATATTATTAGCCGTTGGTATATGTAAAATTGCGGTTGATGACTTTCCGATGATGCTATATGGTGTATAGTGATCCGACACTTTGCGGTAGGACCGCAGGTGAAACATCACCACTCGTTCGTCCCCCATATCACATCACACAATTCCACATCACGAAGGGGATATACATATCGATTAAGCGGCTGCTATGACTTCCATAGATTTGGAAATATAGATCGGCGTGGTCAATATCGACGAGGGTATTATACAACATCAGCAAACATTGTCACAATTAGGGAAACCGCAAATTTTAGATATGACTAAATATAGCATTTTAAGAATTCCAAAACCACCTTATCAAATGAAAAAAAAACGCCCTATTTCTTTTGTTTTTAAATATAACATGCCAGCACTGGAACACAACCCTGGCCTCATTCCAACATGTAGAGTTTCCTGCCTATACAAAAGCTCGTCATTTGAAATTTCACCTTCTCTAACGGGCCTTTTTCGACTCTTAACTGTACAAGAAGATTCATAGTCGCGTCTGCATCGCTTTACACAGAGACATAGGTCTACATGCACGTGACCAAAAAAGGGAGAAGGCTTAAAAAAAAAGAGATGCTGCCCAGGGCAGTGAACTCGCTAGCCGCCCCCTGTCCAAAGAGAGAGAGTGCCACTATAGTGGACTATATAGCTTATATTGGCCGTACGGAAATACACATATGTGTGTCTGTATTATGTAGGCCTTCCTGGCAGCAGGGGCTGTACACACAACAGGGCCGCTAGACATGTTTTTCCTATTTTCTGGCAGTGCAAAGACCAGGGGGAGCTCAACGTGCTATTCAAAAGGACGAGGAAAAAAGTACGGAAGGAGATTCATTATTATGAAAAATAATATATAACCTTGGAGAATCTCAAACTTGTGTTCCTACTAAAATTATCTATGCGTCCATTACTCCGTTCATTGTTGAGAAGAACCCTAAGGTGTTTCACGGAATTCTTGAATTTTTATAGTAATCTGGTTACGTGTTATGAGTGACGTGGAAGGAAATGGGGAGAGCAGAAGGAAAACACTCGATAAACAACAATAAATTTATGATTTCTTTTCTATACGCGAAAGTGTTATACGCATGTCACGGTGGTATTACGCATTAAACAAAGTTTGCTAAAAATAAATCGCAACAGTTGAGTGTTTCCGAAAATGAAAACAGTCACGTCTGTTTTCATTCTCGCCAACATTTGTGTAACAAGAGACACATTACATTTTAAAGTGAACTCGCAATGACGTGTAGCAACTGGGGCCTTCTGATAAATTAACTTTTCCCCAAAGAAGAAAAATAATTTAACACCTCCATAATTCATTAGACGCTTTTGTACCCAGTTCATCTTTCTCACGTGTGCAGGGACACGTCTGCCCTTCGTAAACAGCAAAAAGGAAATCGAAGCGGATACGTCCACTTCAGCTGTGGCAGAATAAATCGAATCGAGGGCGCCTCTTCATTATGCATAACCTGTTACTAGGGTTAGTTCATACCCATTTCGATGTTAATAAATACACATTGCGCAAACGAAGAAGTTCAAAGTTTCTCTCATCTATATCTTAGACGGCCTTGATTACACTCGACGGGCAAAAACAAAATTCCCTAGACGCACAGTGAAATCAACATGCCTAAATTTTCAAGAATCCACAATACTTTTCTCTTTGGCATTAATAAAATATTTCGCCTATTAGAAAATTAAATACCATCTGCTATCAGCGGGAAAGTCGTTTTTTGGGCGAAAAACGTATTTCCTCGGCAACCGGAATATTGGCGGATTAGTTAACCGTTTAACGTATGATATAACGATGGGAACGAGAAAGTTGTTGGGGCTTCGTAACAAACAATAACAAATACGAAAAGATTTTTTTTAACTCACCGTGTAAAACGACACGAAACACAGGTTGTTGCGACACGACACTCGACGGAAGTTGGGGGAGTGAA
Source organism: Daphnia sinensis (assembly GCA_013167095.2). NCBI lineage: Eukaryota > Metazoa > Arthropoda > Branchiopoda > Diplostraca > Daphniidae > Daphnia > Daphnia sinensis. Next base: position 3,566,870 of record CM023194.1, read on the forward strand.
AGGTTATCGAGGCAATCGAACCGGTCACGAGTGTTTTCTGGCTATACACGCAGCAGCGACCGACAGATATGGATTTGTAAATATTATGAATGCGGGCGTCCGTAATGACGAGGCCAACGGACCAAACGGGTAACTTTACGTATCCCAGCAACGCGGGACGTTTGATTGATTAAAGCAAAAAAAAACCTTCACAATTGGTCTCTTGTCCGTCTAAGTTAAAGAACTTCTAAATCGGGTCTTTTTGTCCAAGGCAAAAATTACGAAAAGCACAAAAAAGACACGAATGAACAACACTCTCGAAACAAGAGTTTGCCGGCGAAAAATTGTTTAAGGCGGGTGCCACTTCAAAAAAATGCGACTATGTCGAGCGACAGCTGAACTACTAGTAAATGAGCCGATAGCTAGTAGGCCTGTAACAAATGTGCGCTCCGGTCCCATACACCAGGGGAAGGTCCGCTATTGGCAGAGATTGTACCCCGTCACTAGATGGCGTTGACGCGCCTGAACTTGTCGTACGCGGTCAAGACACGGATGAACACTGAGCGTTTCGAATCGGGCCGCACTGTTTGGTCATAGATGAACAGAAGTAGCGAATGCGACCAATAAATTATTGTTTCAAAAGTTAGTTGGAATCAAACGAAGGTATTATTTATAGATTGGGGGTGTACGTGAGGATAATGATCAAGGACAACTTTTCTTTTGTGCGCAGTACACAATGTAGCGTACCAATCGTTGGAGATCGTTTTGTCGTTTAATGACATTAGACAACAAAGAAAAATCCAGTGGAACGGAACCAAACTTCCGACTGCTACCGACCGCTACCCAACTGCTACCTTTTTTATGGTATCACACTGGGAAAATGTTTCGTCGTTTTTTTTTTTTTACTACTGAAAAATCCCCAGTGGCCTTTCTTTTTCCCCCTTATTTTTTCTAAAAATGATAATTATCGTTTTTCTTCTCTCCAACATTGTCACACGGCCATTTTGCTCTTGAAGTCGTTCGTCCACCGGGTGATACGGTATATACTGGATCACCCAGGTGCTGCAAATGGCCATTGAAATTCTTTCGTCGAATTCTCGTTATCATTTTTTTGCTCACTTGTATATATACCTACTTTAAGTATCGCCTATTTTTACGACCTATTCTTTTCGTTAGTTCTCCTTAAAAATACAAACAAAGCAAAACACGAGTTCATTGATTTTGAAAAACCAACGATGCAAACGAACGACCACGTCAAAATTTCAATAAAATCATCGATCGTATGCACAAAATTGCGTCTCTTAAAAATCAGTAAAGTCCAGAATGAAAAAGTGTTTGATTTAAAAAGGAAATATTCAACAGGTAGATGCCGCAGGTAAGTGGGACAGGGCAGCACAATATTTTTTCTTTTTGCCAAATCACACTCGCTTGTCTAAAGCAATTACAGATAGGTCTCGACAGAGAGGCTAAGAAACCCTAACTTGACAACGGCCTTGATGGGGAAAAAATATAAAGGTCAAATCAGGTCACACACACACACAAAAAGAACCGTTTTCCACTTCTCCCCCCTGTCAGGTGCTTTTTAGAGGGAAATAGTTTACCGTCGTTGACCTTCCCCATATACATCTTTAGATGCCCTACATTTTTTCTGCGACACCAATCAACCCCATTGTTTTTTTTCCAGTTAATCACCCAAAGACTTAAGTCGTTCAATAAAAAAAAAACATTTCTAAAAGCATTAAAAAATGACTATACAAAATCTGCCCCGCGTCCTTATTCGTCGTTCGTTAAACGCGTGAATGGAAATGTTGACTCACCAAGATTTGAAAAAAAAAAGGCCCTGTCTTATGCGTCCCTTATTCTTTTTCAAAAAAAAAGGTTAGTGTTTTCAAGATGTCCCCGTTGCACCAAGAGCAGTCTCCCAAAGAGTCGCTATACGCAGAGGGAGTCGGAAGGCAACATATGGGTAATCAACATTAGCCATAACAGGCTGTTGAAACATGTTAAGAAAAAAAAAAAAAAATTGGGGGCGGAAACCCAGCTTGGTGTCCCTGCCTAATACGAACGTTGAACTTTCCATGTAAGTTACTAAAAATAGAAATATTTTTTCTAAGCAAAAAAAGCCAAGTCAATATTACACATCAGCGCCCACGCACAGGGGCGCCCAATATCGCACCGTCTTTTGGTTATCTCAACGCGGTTGCAGGAGTGTTGTGTGTGCGGAGGTGTGGAGAAGTACAAAAAAAAACAATTTTCAAAAGAAAAAAAAAATGGCTGCAACAGCAGAAGCGACCTACTCCATGAAAAACGGTCGTATTTCGGTCACGGTCTACACGTGGAGCAGGCGGAGCTTAAAAAACGAAGAGGAGAACGGGGGGGGGGGGCTGGTGGGGTGGCAATGGACCCTCCTAAGTATTTTCTTTTCTTAATCTCCCAGAGGCTCCTGAGGTCGTCTTCTTGTACTGGTTGCACTGTTGTCAGTATAGCGCCCAGCTTTTGCCACACTCTCAATACGGTATACCTCATTTCCTCTATGCATTCAGTGTCCTTGAACAAAAGTTGATTGTCATGTTGCGAAGTGATGTCGACCTAACGAACGACCCAACCCACACATCCATTTTACCCCCCTCCCATGCGAATTTCAGAATGTTTTCTGCGTTAAAGTATACGAAATTTTGCCCATTAAATTTCTTAGGGTTTTTGAATGAAGTACAATTTCCGGGACTGTGGGCCTACGCCATCTAACGACCAAAAGAACAACTAAGTTGTTGAGATGGTCAGGGTTGTCACGCCCCCTCAAAAATTATATAGAGCAAAAGGCAAGTATGACGTCAAAACGAACTCAACCGCTCCCCTGCCCCTCCAAACCGTATACACGATTTCCTACGTTGTTGGTCGATTGCCCGATCACGTAACTCTACCGGCAGAATCTGGACCTACCCGAAGCCAGTCCACACGCCATTCATCTTGCACAGATTGACGCACTTCAGCTCGGCCATGATTAAACGGGCTAGCTTCAAACAACACAAACATCTGAACTGATCAAATTCCAAGCCTTCCCACCTCCGGCCAACGCAATTTACATCATCAAACACATATTTTTTTTTGCAATACCTCAATACGACATCTACCGTGAGATTTGAAAAAAAACTCAAAAACAAAAATAGCCCTAATTAAACACAATCGTCAGTCCATCCGCAGACATGACCACATGGGTGATAAACATCAAACCTTCTAACTGGGCAGCACACGATACAAAATAGTAATAATCATAATTCAACTCACCAATTCCTCGGTTGTCGTTCTGCATGTGTTTAGGGCTGGACGAGATTGATTTCCTTGACGACTAATCGCTGAGCCACCAACCGTTGAATTCTTCTTCCAGACGTCACGATCAACTCAGAAGGTAAGTCAAAAGGGGGAGGCGAAACGATAAGAGGGTCGATTTTCTGTGGACCTACAGCATTTGTTGTAATCTAGTCATCCGTCTTAGGACTGATGATGTTGAGTCGCAGTGCCGTCCGGTTGACCATGAAGCAGACGTCAATGGGCTGGGGAATGTGAGAAGATTCTTCGACGACGGCCGGACGACTAATCAAATTGATATAATCATCAAATGGAAAACGAGAATGGTTTCTTCTTTCTGGTTTAGCCAGTGGCACTGATGTAATACGCCGAGAGGTGGATTCAACAAGTTCTAAATTACCTTTCAAAAGGTCGTCATCAGGTTTTTGTTTTAAGAAGAAAACACACCGCATTAAGCAAGTCTTGTCGGACGTTAAGGATAAAAGGGTTTACAAAAAAAAAATGGAGCCGGAATAAAAGGCGCCTAAAAAATTGTTCTAAAACAAATAGAAAAACCCGGCTCCGATTGCAGAGTGACACGAACACGCGCTGCTTTGAGCAGCTTTCAACAGTGACTGGGCCTGACCACTAATACGACCGTAACGTATATGGAAGGAGGAGACACTGTGTTGCTGACTGATGGCCGTCTTGCCAACGAGTGCGGGCTCTCGTCAATGTTTGGAATGGAAAACAGTTGTCCGCAAGAGACGAGTTCGTGTTTCTCGAAAAAGGACCTACCCCAGTCCTTGGCTTTGCCCGAGTGGCACTGGCACTGAACGCAACGAAACACGTTCATATATCTCTGGTTCGCTTCCTAAACTGAAATAAAGGCACTGCCATTTCGCCTGTACAAATCACGTCCGCTACGCAGCGCCACATGAGATTTCACGACCTAGAAGCACACCTCTGAACTAGAGGCCATTGAAGGAGTGCACTGATGCCCCGCAACACAATGGCTTCGCGCGTTCGCCTGCACAGTTTCAATTTGCATGTGTTGCCGGTGTGAGATCTGGATCCAAACTGATTTCTACAGGAGGCATCCAAGGGGCTAGTTTTTACAAAAGTCCTTGCCAAATTCCACGAAATTTTGTTTTTGTTTCGTTGCATTTTTATCAATTTATTTAAATGAGGTGTATCCTTTTTGTATACCCCCCCTTCGTGCGTTTTGTAAGGAAGGGGGGACGTTTTCTGTTGACAAAATAATTCCAAGGCCGTTGTTTCTCCTTTTTTCCCACAAAACCCGCGATCTCAAACAATGGCAGTTCAAGTGGCTGGAAATGATGCAAATGAGGAGGGGGCCAATAATTTACCAAAATCGCCATTTTCTGAGAAAAAAAATTGGAAAAAAAACGTGTTCATAACATCATTATCGATAGCATCATCTATCAAAATTCATCTTGTTAAAATGTAGATGCTTGCCTTTTTTTTTGAAGGCGCAATGACTTAACTTGGTTGGAAATACACAAAAATCACTTAGTGCTGGTTGATGGGCCTGATAAGACACATGCGTAGAATTCTGCTGCCGGCCAATTTACGAACATATGCATAAAAACTCCCGCCCTGTCTCGGTATGTACAACATTTCTGCGAACGCGGTTACATCACGTACTTCCGAGAATTCTGTGTTTGTTTTATTATTCGTTTTTATCGTGACTCTGTCGATTGACATGTTTATGCTTAACAGGCATTTGATAGCAACCATCTTGAATATGCAGATGTGTGCAAGGCAAATAATTAAAAATGATCCACTTTCGTTTTGCCACAATTTTGATATAATCTGAAATGTGTCACCCTTTTTTTCCCCTCTACCAAGAAAATGCTGAGTGCAGAGAGCATGGAACACTTGGAACGGCCGTCGTCAGGATCTGCAAGCCAACAGGGCCACCCTTAATTTGCGAATCATTTGCATACGTTTTGAATTCACCGCGATGATGTTACAATTAAGCACCAAAAATGTTTCTCAAATAATAATGAAGGAAGTTTCCATAATGAAAAACAAGTTTTTTGTGTTCACAGTCGAAATTGCCTCTTGCATTTGAATGAGAATGCGAGTGACCCTGAGATGTGGAGAAAAAAAAGCTGTTTCCTTTGAATGCGATGGAGCCAACAAAAACGAAAAGATACGCCATTAAAACAGAAAAAAAAATAACAAAAAACTGGATTACATTACGTGGAATTATGAATCGTGAGCAGCACGCTGTTGGCGTGATGAAACAAATACAAAGGAAGAGATGTGCTGCTCACCTTGAATATGGCTCCCAAAATGTTCCACTGCCAAACTCATCGATGCGGTAACTTAGATTGCTATTAAATCATCGAAAAGGCCCACAAAAAAAAACAGGAACTTTGTTTAAGAAGAAAAAGTTAATCTAACAAATCTGAATGTTCTGCGTATAGAAATCTTTACGACAATAAGGAATTACATAACCAGTTTGATTTGTAATATCTCTTTGCATACCTGTTACATCACAAACATTTTCTTTAAAGAAAATTTAATCCTTCGATGATGGAATGTCTTTTTCGTCCATCCATTATATTCTGCCCTCGGGTTGTCATAGTTTCATTATTTGTCATCATTTTAGAAATAAATACATTTGGTGGTTGAACACCGTGAATCCAAAACCGCAATTGACGCATGCACGTCATCTGTTCAAAATCTGCGGCAATGTTGCACTGAAGAATGTCCGTTCATCAGTAATTGCTGTGCACATACGTCACGACAGGGACGTGAAGCGTGAAACGGCAAAGTCCCAACACAGTCCGTGTTACATTGAAGTTCCTGGTCCGCACTTTTGCGGCCTCCTATTGAGCGTTTGCCGATGATTGGTTTGCTGACGTAAGACGCTGTCTGCATCCTATTTATTGATTCCTACATCCTATTGTTATATGTAAATATTAATTCTATTTGCTCCAATGACCCCCTTTGCTGTTTCGTGCTCATTTTCGTTTGGCCGCTGAAGAATATAAGTTTGTAAAATGCGCAACTTGAATTCAATTACTTTATAAGTGCCAAAGAAAGTTTTACTTATTTTGTTCATCCATATTATACTTGAACGATAAGTTTCTTTGATTCACTAATATCTGCGTTTTTTACTCAATTCAACTGGATTTTGAATAAGTTGTTCTCACGTAAAGTAACTTTTTTTAAAAATCTTTTTACAAAGATGCGCTTATTGTATTGCTCGTCATGCGTTACATCCCTTTTATATTGTTTTATCGTCTTTTACATTACGACAGGTCCTCCGAATGAGAATTCATTTTCACGTTAAACTTTATGTAGAAGTTTGGCTCAATCGAGCAAATATCAGGTTTTACATTCGTCCGCGCATTTCGCCAAACGGCAATTTTATCTAGAAACTGATACACTTTGTGGAACGACTTTTCTCCCAACGAATCCATATTTGGATACAAACATATATACGTTTCTTCGATCGAACAATTATCCGCACATGTTTGCCCTTTTCTATTTTCAGATTTTCAAATGAATGGCGACTGTGTGGCGCGTTTTTAACCGCCGGTCATTTCCACGTATCTAAATTCACGTTCGAAAGCTATACATAGCGCGCAGTTGTAATCTATAAATAAAAGCATGCAACAACGTGCGCTCGCACAAGTGGCTGTTGTCATTTCCGAAAAAAACAAACGAAAAGACCTCTTACAATCCTTATTGGGAGGTTTCTTTTATTTCTATTTACGTGTGCACTTTATATTTTTAGCATACGCCGCTGCCACGCAAAATGACCGCTGCTGCACAATGATGGTCATCAGCGTCCGCAGAGTGAGTGACCAAGGTTTAACCACGGTCACCCCATGACACGTTGATTAATGAAATACACACAGTAGCGCGACTTTCAAACTGAACTCGGGATGTTTCGGTATGGAAAATTCACCGAGAAAATTTAATGAGTTTTTTCCCTCTGCAGCAAAATGAAAATGTGGGACTAAAAATGTTTAAAGAATAAAAATGAAGGATGATATCATATTTAACAAAACCTACGAAGGGATTGTGGTTTAATAGCATATTTAACTACAGTTATTTATGTCAAGCTTGCGGTTGTTGAACAAAGAAAACACTGAACTTTAACAAAATATATTACAGCGGCTATATCAGTTAGCCGCAGATCAGTGACGAAATTCAGAATTATAGGGTTTAGGGTTCGAGTCCTGCCACATCCGATTATTATTTTATAAAAAAAAAACTGGTTACTGAATCTCAGGCTTTAGAAACTTTTAGCAAAGTTTGAAAGATCAGAATCTATGAATTCAGCTTACTATTTATAGGCATCAAAAAAAAATATGGAGTGGCAAACCGAATCATAATGAAACGTATATTGGTTAATGGCATTCATTTCGTTGGTAGGCTATTGATTGTCTTGCGCAGCAGTTCTTTTTTTTAAAGTCGCACAGAGCAGGTTTTCGTGGACATTGTTCGCAATTGAAAGCCCTCCCTCCGTTTTTTGTTAAATATATCTGTGCCCAATTTGGTATGCACCACAATGTCGATATGTACGGATTTTGTCAGAGCGAATGTGTATATACGCGAGGGCCATCAAGAGGATAAGTAAAGAAAGAGAGACAAGGCCAGCAACAATGCCCTTTGCAAAACTTGATGGTGGCCGCGTATCTGACTTTTATATATATCGTTTCCTATTTTGCAACGTGAGTTCGAATCACAATCAAAAGTAGAGAAAACGGGAAAGAAAATTGGGAATGAGCAAAAAATATAAGAGCCGTGGAGAAATGGGAAACGTGTCCAGAATAATGCAAGAAAATTAGCGGCTGTTACGAGAAACTAAAAGTATATATATAAATAGAGAGAGATACTTAAGCAATACGAGATAAGACTTGTAAAAATACACACAATGTATGCAGAAATGTGCGCGGTCTTTGCACGATCGCTTTGCATAAACAATAGGGGTTTAAATTTAGACCTTTTTTTTTGCCTGGGGCACACCACCGTGCTGTTTCTGTATGTAAATATATCCGGGCGGTGTATATACAATCGTGCCGATCGATGGCTTTCTATATGTTTCGCTTCGTTTATTCAACTATCGCCATTTTTTGTTGCTGCTGCTATTTTAGTGGAAACTGGAATTGCAACATACAAAAAAGGGTGGAATTTCGCAAGCTTTTAAAACCAATAGAAACGAAAATAACAAAAAAACAAAGCAAGCAAAGACATTAAGGCAATCATTAAATAAGGCTGGCCCAAAATAGAATATACTGGACACAGGAGGACAGCAGGTAATATTGCGAGCTCTTTGTTTTGGCTGCATGTGCTGTTCGAGACAAGAAACACGTTTATCCCTTTCCCGTTTGCAGTGCGTGTCCCCTAATAGTTTATTGCCAAAAGAATTGATGACCCTATTAAAACGTAGCTAAAAATAAAACAACCTGAAGAGAAGTTTCGACATCTAATGGTAACGTTAGTGGATAAATCGTCTATTGAAACTATTTTCGTTTCAAAGGACACAGCAACAATGATAACCTAGTCCCTGCATGCAATATAACAATAGCAACTGCAAAAAATGCACGATTTCCTTTCCTATACAGCCCATTCTGATTGTTTTGTTATTCAACATTTTTTGAAGTTTCGTCATCACATTTATGATGGAATCAAAGTACCTTGAAATATGACATTTGTCTGACACAAAGCAAGTGACATTGTCTCGTATAAGAGCAGTGACTCAACCAGCTTATTTTCTCGCATTTCTGTATATGATTTTGATTGAACAGGAGAAATCAAAAATGTTTTATATAAGATGGTCATTGGAAGAGGAGGCTGCGCAATGCAACTGTCCTCGAGAAATATTTATACCCACTGAAATGTCTTTGATGGATTATGTATGTACCATAAGCTCTTCCTTTTCTCCTATTGGACAACGAGCTGTACATTGTAGATAAAAGTTGGGCTTCACGTTCGCTGATGCGCAGCGCAGTTCTCCTCCTCTATATTACCTTTTGCTGATTTCAGACACGTTGTACGTGTATGACACACGAAAAGTGTCGTTGCATCTGCATCTCGTGGGCAAGATATACAATATAAAGAATTAACTGCATACGAGTTACGTTTTTTAGTCGATTTTTGTGGGTGCATGATGTAGGCTATATAGCCTAAGCAAACGTTGCTTATATGAAGAGCATCACATTAGACTAGATGTAAAAATCTTATCTAATAAGGCCTCAAAATAAGGCTATCAACTGTATTAACAGACAACCTGTACATTTAAACTGATTATAAACGTGAAAGATAACAGAATTGAACATAAATCATCTCACGAATATCCTTATTTTGTGCAATCTGCGTGAAATTCACTATACACGAACATGGATATTAAAAATGAGCAGACTAATGAAGATTCAGAGAAAACACAAATATGGGATAGAACAACTATTCATATTCAAACACAGGTTTTCACAATGCATTATTTCTCACTTCTAGGAACTACATCAAGCAGTTCATCAGCTATTACATAAAGGAACAAAATTGTTGAGCCAATAACAAAACGCTGTGACATCACTGGCCTGACGACAGTTCAACGTAGAATAGGCTATGGTGTAGGTCTAGTCCTCCTATATTTACTAAATTACGCAAATCCACGATTGCAATAAGAATAAAAACGTTTCAAAGTTATGGCAAGCCAAACGTACCGGCCGAATCGAATAGTGATCCGCGCGCGAGCATTAATATATGTCTTGATGTGATGATATATCTGTCGTGCGAAGTGAGTTGCTAGACCATAAAGGGTCACAGATACGAGGGTCACCTTCTAACGTGCGACATGGGCACACCAAGCGGCTGACACCAACAACTCTTACAGACACCCGCTAACAATTTGTTAACGAACACGGCTTATCGTAACTATGTTTAATAACCGTATGCCGTAACGCAAATGTCTTCATTTATCATTTCTTAATACAATTACCCTACGTTGGAGAACCAAAAAAGTGTATGTGGTAGTACGGTTACTTAGCATTGTTAACAGCTGTTAACTAACCTCACGGTTAGTGAACCATTTCTTTATGTACAGAGGTCAGTGAACCATTTCTTCATGTAACCTCTGTCGTTCGCCGAGGTCAATACCCAGTATGTCCCCAGAGAAGCGTTTCATAAAATTGTTAGCCCAGAAGATCGAAATCCATCCACTAATGAAGTGAAATTTTGTTCGAATATCCCGCTTTTCCCTGTTAGTCCCATCTCGGTCGGTGATTGGCTGTTACTCTTGTAGTAATTTTTCAGGTGAACCACGGAAGATTTCTCAGGCGAACAACGGTTGAAACAATTGTACAAAATTGATGAGTTTTACAAAATTAAATAGCGCTCGGCGGATTCTATTGAAATCTGTAAAACATAAATCTTTAGCTGTAAACGGCAAATTCAGAAAACGGAAAATGAACTCTTTTCTCTTGCACGTTTCCCATGTAGTTGTCTACTGGAACCGGACGATCAAACGGAGAAAAAAACTTTGTTCATTTTCTGTTTTCGCAAACTTGAGCATATCAACGAATATCTAAGTCGTCATTTCTTTTTTAAATTTCTGTGGGGGGTTACATGCATTTCAACCATTTGCGTTACGGTATACGGTTATTAAACATAGTTACGATAAGCCGTGTTCGTTAACAAATTGTTAGCGGGTGTCTGTAAGAGTTGTTGGTGTCAGCCGCTTGGTGTGCCCATGTCGCACGTTAGAAGGTGACCCTCGTATCTGTGACCCTTTATGGTCTAGCAACTCACTTCGCACGACAGATATATCATCACATCAAGACATATATTAATGCTCGCGCGCGGATCACTATTCGATTCGGCCGGTACGTTTGGCTTGCCATACAAAGTCACCTTTTTGGGGGAGTTTACTATGTCCTCACGTTGATCATTAAAAAGGTTTTCGCACTATGATGATGTGATAAAGAAACTTAGATCCAAACCATCTCTGGAGTTTATCAGCTGGGCTGCTGCATCAACCATCTTTTGCTGTTTCTATACAGTAGGCTAGGTGTAGCTATGATGTGTATAACGCTATTAAAATATATTTTGCTTTTGAAATATTTGACATTTAGAAGTACTATAAACGTACAAATTGTTTTATTCAGCCCGACGTTTGGTTTTGATTTCCAAGAAATCGAATAAATTTGAAACGTTTGGAAAGACTATAAATAAGTAAAAGATGGCATTCTCATCAGTCGTCGATTTGGCAGTGTGTTAAATGGTGGCTGTGGTGAGTGTGGCGTTTGCTCCATATATACGTAGAGATGACGTTATTCGGCTGTTTTCTGTAGAATTTTCTAAATTTTTGTTGTATAAGAAATAAGAGTGAAAGAAGCGTTTTCTAATTGTGAGGAAACGTTAAAGGAATTGCTGAAGATCTTCTAATACAGCAGCAATAAAAACAAACCGTTTTACCCCCCTAAACCAATAGCTCACCATGAAACGTTTAGGCTGATCATTTTTCAATGCTTTCGGGTACGTAAAATTCTATCTACCTGCTTATAACGTTTACTATATTAATTCTTTATGTTTTGTTATTATCGTAACATTTCGTTGTATTGGAAACACGTAATTATAGCGACCTCTAGTGATGTTAAAAATAGCTTATTTCCTCTTCGTATTGCAGTCACGTATCATAGGCCATTTTTGGAAATGTAAAACTGTACTAGCTGGTCGCTATGTTTTAGTCTAATTATTTATTTTGACTGATATATAGGTGTTTTTTACAGCTATATATATGAAACTCATCGGTAATGTAATTGTTTTACAGCGAATTTTACAACCTTTGTATTCTAACCGTTTGCAAGCAACCTCTTTATACACAGTGCAAAACTATATTTACGACCATTTGTACGCCATCTTTTCCTATAGCTTTAGACTACTATTAATATATTTGTCCTATATAAGCATAATCTACACAGATTTTGTGTTGATTTGGCCTAGACTTTACAAAATTGCTCGCCTTTGCTTAACAGACCCTTATTCACGTTTTCGACAGTAGACTAATTTAAATTGCTTTTTGTAATCTACAAGACACTTGTTGACGCCATTACTTTCGCAAAAAGTCTTTTTGTTTGTTAAAACTAACTAATGAAAAGATTAGGGAAGCAAGACACCGTATCAGAATAAGCTGGCTTTCTGAAGGCATATAATTCGATCATCTCGGTCTTTGCTGATGAGACTATCCTAAGTAAAAATCAAGTGCGTCCTTTGTGATATTCAGAAATAGTAAATACAAACAGAAATCCAAAACGCCATCTGTTCAAACCGATTTCTGATAACCGGAATATATTCTTGCAAGTCTTATTCGTTCTTTAAATTTAGTCCTTTTTTTACAACTGTTGATTTGAGTTGATTAGACGCGATGAAAGCAAACGACCCCAGGTTAATGTAAATCAAACTAATAAAAAAAGAACTTGTTTGCTTTCAGACGTTAGAAAATCGTATATCATATTACAGCAAAACCTGTCGAGTGCTCATCGTTGCTCGTATAATGCATGTTACCTAGGCTATATAGCTAGCCTATATCGTTAAATCTTCTAGCCTAATATAAGTCAGTTTTTTGTATAGGGAAACAAATTCAAGAGAAGTTGGAAGCAGTCAAAACGATTTCAGGTCTGCAAGATTGTAGCTATTAAACCGAAGCTTTATTACATTCGGTTTGTATTTTTATTTAGCAGGCTGCCCATTATTGTATAGACACTAAATACTAGCCTTTATACACTCATCGTTTCTCAATGGCTATATATATAGGCTACCTGGTTTATTTACTATATCCATAAAAAAGTATATGTCACTACATATTGTTCGTATGCTGATATTTCAAAGTTGTATAATTAGCAGGCCCCGGTTTATCGATGTGATTGGTTACACTGCTACCCTCTAGTAGCGACCAGACTATGTAAACAAAGTGGGCAGTATGGAAGGTACTTATTTATTACGGTGTGTCCATAACGTTTCCTGGTAAACTGCGTACACAAATTGCGGAAAGCCAAATCGAATCAAGGTTGTGGTTTTAAGGCAATAAGACGAATGTACTTTGACTGAAGCCATTACCATGTTATTAAATGAATCCTTTTGTATATACATTTGTCATTCGTTTGAATGTTGCTGCTACTAACATCAAAATATAAAATCAATATGGCCAGTATACAGACAGAATATGGGAAATATTCCTGTGCTGCTGGTATACTTGTCGAGCTTCAGTGATTCGTGTCTCTGTAAAAAAACGAACTGACGTATGTAGCATGTCTATACCCCTACACAGTCACGCGTAGTCTATACGCATGTCAATGACGAGCCTACCTCAAACAGGAAGAGCATCGGGATCTGATTATCTCGGGATATACGTATGGGTTAATGCTCAATCAACCTAAATTTTAGTAGATTAGGCTACGCATCAGATGGTTTGTCGTGCGTGGTCCTTTACCGCAAACAGCATCACTCATTATCATCACAGTCTGTAAACGTCGTTCAAAGTCTTCCGATTGAGATCTCAGAGTATATTTTTTCCTGTAAAGATGTACACATAGTAAACTTTGTTTACGGGATATAGAGACAAGCATGTCTACGATACCCTTTACTCTTTAACTTTCCTCAGCTTTAATATTTCTTTCGGCTAGGAACATATGAGGATGGTTTCTGCTGGTCCATGTTGCAACCTACGCACTTGGCATCATAGATGAATTAAATAAATCAAGCTAAATGATAGAAGCCATCGGGCGAAAAAGTTTTCCATTATTAAATGAGAAACCAAGGATAGTGGCAAAAGCTTTAAAACCAAAAAAGACGACTTTTGGTGCACGATTTTGAATGTTAGATGTAGATATAGGTTACAGCTGTGAAGAATTCATTGTTTTTTTTTCCAATTTTGATTTATTCAGTGCCAATGCATAAACGTTTCGAGAGATGTCATGGATTTTGTTATGGAACCAAATAAATAAGAAGTCGACAAAGACTCAGAAATAAGGAACAAGTGTTGTGAGCAATTCCAGAGTCTAGCAAAAGATAAAATTGAGCAGTTTCTGTACTGCATGCAGTGGACGTTGAACGAGAAATAAAACGACTAGAAAAAAACAACTTTTATCTTTTAGGAATCCAGATGATAAAAAAAAAAAAAATGAGCTACAGCCAAGAAAATAAGACTTGTAAGACTATATCTGGATTGTGTCACGTATTCTGCTTATGAACGTTGGTATTAACAATGGCGTCCAAGTTTGAGCCAATCAGCTGTTTTCCAATGGTTATTCATGGTCTACGTAGACGTATTTCGAAAATGATCAATGGTGGAATTTGTCCTATTTAAAGCTTGAAAATGCCAATGAAGTTAAGAAACAGTGCTGCAATCAAGTCTAGAAGAGCCCAATAAAAAGGCCACGTAAATTCTCTTCAATTGCTGGCGATTGTAAGCTGCATTCAACGTCAAGCTTTAATTAAAGCAGTAGTACTTATCAATTTATATGAAATAAAATTTAGCCTGTATGATTATGCTACAATGTTTCTTGTTGCCATTTTAAATGTTTATAAGTTCTGTAGGCCGCTGCTGATTCGACAGCCTATACAAGGGGAATTAACCGAATCTGATTGGTCCACTGGCTTTCAAATATGGCCGCTCGAAAACCTTCCTAACAAATTCCGACAAGACCTGCTCTAATTTGTGTGGACAAGATATACCAGTTTGGTGTTAGGCCAAAGGACGAACATGTCCTTGGCCTATAGGCCGTTTGTTTTTAGTTTTTGTTGTTAAATAACAACTGGAAACGTATTCAACTTTGACAGGTATGGAAGATCAATGTTTGAAACGTCAATTGCAGAGTGTAAATTACGACATAAATACTGTACATATGTGTGCTCTTTTATTATCATTAGCTTAGTGTGATGGAAATGGCGTTGGTGGATGTCAAATGTCTTGTGTGATTCTCAGCCTAATCAGCTGTTGCTTTTTTACCGAAAGAGTTAACTCTTTGGCATCAGATAACTGAGTGACAATTTCGTTAGAAAAACAAACGCCAACGTAATCTTAAGTCTTAACAGAGTAAAGCCTAATGTGTGATTCTCTGTAGGCTATTACGTGATGAAAAGAGGGGCAAACAAAAATACTTCACGGGAATTCTGTTCTTTACTGGCCGATGCAATTGTTATGGTTGTCAACCCAAACAAGTAGAGGATGTGGATGCACTCTGCTGCATCGTAACGTACAAAGAGACACAACATCTTGGATGACGACGCCATCGTTTTCGAAGTGTGACGTCTTCCATGGGCCTACATTCTGTGAATCAGTATGTTTATCAGACTTCAGCCATGAAACGTCTGGGAATAACAAAATTCGTAAGCATATAATATCTTTTCTCGGTACATGCTGTTCATGTTGATCATCCTAAACGTTTTATTTATTTATTTATTAAGAAAGAAAATGTTATATTCCATATATAGTCTTGTTGGGAATAAAGGACAGGTTCTGAAACCTGCTGCACAGCTGATATATAGTTCGATATTGATATCCCATAGAATTTTGCAAAGAAGCATAACGAAAACAGTTTTATTTTTGTTTTTACATTTGGCATGTACGGTTACTTTACGTGGTGGAAAATCGAAACTTGAAAACCGGTTATAAATATCTCATTTAAATGTATACGGAGGAAATTGACGTTATAAGAAGGGTGGACATAACAGCAGTTGCTAGAAAATATCCCCTCAATTCCTTATAACGTAGTTATTACAATTTTTAATTAATATTTTCTTTTGGAATAGAATAAGTTTTAAAAAGATCAGCTATAAGAATAACGTTACTCTCACGTAGTAGGAATATTTAAAGATTTTTATTATGCTTTATAGGATTCGACGATACGACGTGCGATTCTATTGCGTTGGTGCGTCATCACTGCAATAAAAAATGATTTCGTCGTGTCCTCCTGCTGATGTCCTTTAGTCAAGGTAAATTTTAAATAACTGTGCTAGTAATAGAATGCTGGTCGATCTGTGGAGGTGTTTCTGTCGGTGAGATGGCGTTGCGATGACGTGATATTGTGTGAATGTGTCGAGTGTACGAGGTAGTGACGATGAGATAATGCTAGAAGGAAAATCTGTGACAACAAATTCTTGGGCTGATGGGCAACACTTAAGTTTGGAAATTGGTAACACTTAAGTATTTCTAGATTTAAAAAAAAAATTTTATACCAAAAATCAAGATTCGATCAGTGTCCAACTATTCATTCCGGTTTCAGCCGCCAATATTTGCTAAATCTCTTTTAAGAAATGGCTTAATGAAAGTTTTTTTTTCAACGGATCATGGCAAATTTTTTTCTTACTTTTATTAAATAGTTTAATGTTATGAGAACTAAATTTTGCTAGAATTTTGTCTAACGTTTATTCCAAAAGGCGTTTTGCATGGCTGCCAGTCTGCCACTGCAAATTGTAATTCGAGACCGTAAAAATATTCTGCAGAAATATCGATCGATATCTTATTCGACGAAAACGAAAATAATAATAACTTTTTTCCTTTTTAATGCCGAAATTCATAAAACTAGCCCAGAATGGAGACATGTATTAAAATATTTTCAAAATATCTTTTCAAAGAGTTTTGATTTGACTAAGCACAACAAGAAAGGGAGAGATAAATGCGAGTAATTTTTATGGCCTTCTGATTGGTGGAATCGATCCAAAATGGCCGCGCCCAACAGCCAAAATTCTAGAGAGCGTTGTCTACTGCAGAGCGCCGGAAAACCTAACTTAGTGCCTGCCAAGCTTAGCAAAGCTGTCTATCCGGTATTTTGATCGATTTATTTTCGTCATGCGTATAAAACAAGTCCTGTGATGTTGAGCCTGCTGCCAACGAGATTTATTCCCAACAAGGTATGCAGTTTATCAGTTGATGAACAAATTTACACAAAAAATCACGCAAAATTAGTTATGTGATGAGCAAATATGCCAATTTCTACGAACGAAAGCTGAATAGGAATAATCTTGAGACTAACTTTGTAAGACCTCTTTGAAAGCATATAGAACGTTCATGATGTTTGCCGAGTAAAGTCTTAAGATCATCCAACGCCCAAATTGTGATGCAAAGTCCATTAGTTGTCCTATGTAGATTGAAGTAATATAGTATTTACCCATTTTAATGCCCATTCAAGTATAATGTGTAACACGTTTTGCAGTTCACAACAAACGAGTTTTTTATGACAGCATCTTCTGAAAAATCTAAATATCTCTGCCAAACCAACAAGTTTTACGCGACCTTGAGACATTTTGCTTAAGAAACCGAGTACTGAGAATTCAATGCTGGTTCTCTGACTTACGGGCATTGATTGAAACGTAACAACAACAAATGCTGCAGCAACAATTTTCCGTTCGCGGAAATAGTTGGCAGCCATTAGACATATTGTTTCTGTTGTTGACGAATTTTTCGGGTTAAAAAGATAACGAGTTTTGTCAGCGAATTTTGTTGTTGGCAAAGTGACAGACATTGAGAACGAGGGAAAGTGAAACACAAATAACGGATGATGATGTAATTCCTCAACTGTCGTGTACATATAGTGACGCAACACAGTCGTTGCTTTCACTCTTAAGGCCATGTCCTCATCCCTCCCTACAAAACTGACCTGCCCTTTAGATGCTATTTAAGTGCCGTCGACATTCTTGGTGCCAGAAGTTTGTTTAATCTATTTATAATTCAATATTTTGCATTTGAGTTGTCTGCTGAGCATTTTTGAAGTGCATTAGACAGTTTGATAAGATCCCGTTCGTTGACAACCTTTCCCATTTACACCTCTTAATACGTTTTAGAGAGGAAACTTAAGTATTGCGAGGCCTTTTCATTATTTTATTTTGATGGATTTTTTAAAATGATAAAGCAGCTTGCGGTGTGCTAGATGAACGTAGCGTTTGTTATTGATCTCTTTCAAGCAGACAAAATTAAGTATGGGGGGCTTTGACAGGCCAAATAGCTTAGTCATCACCGTAACGAATAAATGTGTATATAACTCCAGCCATTAATGATCAAGTTTCCCTTTCCTTTTTTTTGCTGCCTTTTTAGTTTGACATTTTAAATTGGAATTGCTTCACCACGAATTTGCTACATTGTAAATGCATCTCTCGTCTCACGATATGTTAAATGAAAGAGATTATATCTGTGTGGCAATATATAGTTGACATGGAAGCGCATTTCCTGCTGTATTTTGAATCAAGACGATGGCAAAAGCTGGATATGGAAGCCAATCTTGGCATTTGAGTCTCGGGTGTCAATTTTGTATTGACCTCAGCACGTGAAATTCTACTTGAAGAGAAATAAGATCTATATCGAGTTGTTGTTTTGTCCGAGCATATTTTTCCCGGAATGAGATACCCGCGTTTCCTCCTCCCAGCGACGCTATTATACAGCATTTATCCGGTTTATCTATTTAGAGTGAACTCCTTTTGACAGACACCAGCAAAAAAGCCAAAAAAAAAATCTCTGTGACAAGCCCTTGCATTATTTTTAAAATGTCATTTTCTTTGGAAATGCCGTACAGTTTGTTCGTGTTGTCATTTATTAAGTGCATAGCCAAAGAGATATCAAACGTATAGAAAAAAGCATGTTTAATAATTCAGCATCTAATTCTTCAAAACTATTTGGCATTTCAGGTCATATCACGCGTTCGATAAAGTGAAGCCGTTTGGAGTTTCAGCTGGTGCTGCTGAATTCCAGGAAGCAGTTTGCTGCTCGTTGACGGGTACAGTCTGCATTAAATCGAGATCTACGCGGTGTTGGCCTTGTTAGCACAGACAGATTCCCAGCAGCCGACAGGTATGTAAAATCAATACTTTTTACTGTAACGACGCTACTCTTGCATGCATCAGTCAGCGAAATTGAAAGGAACAAGGAGACAACTCCGATTTCCTAATTCCACTTTACCCACTTCATTTCAAAACTTCTCCCTGATACGTCAATGTCAGTTGCTGTAGATATAGTTACGCCTTCGGCAAGTAAAATGTATAAGACAATCCAACTTTTATGCACTACGAATGTCAGTTGGGTTTTTTTTTCCGGAAATGTTTCCTACAATTATTGTTAAGGCCCTATTAGAAGTTATCAAAAAGGCAGATGTGATCGCATGTTAGTTGCCATGGTAGCATAGTCTATATATATTTTTTCCGTTAAAGGCACTAGATATAGATATTTTCCCTTTTCACTCACGTTACAATGTGCAATTAAAGGATTTCTCAGTTTGAACGTTCGTATAGAGATGTAATACCTGCCTCACATTGTTCAGTCTCATTCTTGATATAATCTATGGGCAGCAATAAAAACAAAGGCCTGTTGCATGATAACTTGAAATGGCTCTATCGAATAGAACAAGCTGTCCCTTTAACTCTCGACATTGTTCTTTGATAAAGCTTTATTTTCTAAGATAATTTGTATGTATGCCAATATTTAACCTCAGCTTCAAGCTGGAAATGTCACAGGCGACCACGTACCAAATTGTAAAAGTTCGTTCATGAATACGTTTAATATCCCCTACCAATGCTATATATTTAATTGACTTGGATAATGCACAAACAGTCAATAGCTAAAGTTTTTTTCTTTCCACAGCGAGTAAAGAGTTTCGTTATTTGGCACACACAGGAGATTGTCAATCATTAACGTGCATTATCCAAGTTTAAGTTGTTGTTTCTTTTTTTCCGCCAGTAGTCATTTTGCTTTTTCCTCAACGTAATCTTTTCTTGACGTCAGCGCTTATTGATTAAATTGTGCCTGCAGCAGTATCAGTTGAACAGCAGGAAAAAAATGTTTGAGCGTAATGTATTATAGCTAGAGGTAGATCGTATTTCCAAACTGCGTAATATTAGAGCAAGCAGGCGATATTTATATTCACAGACTAATTTTCATTCTATATTTTATTTTAATTTAATACTTTGATGAAGAAAGAAAATTGATCGTAAATTTTTATTTTCGATTTTTCTGGCCGCTAGAAAAAGCTTAGTTTAGATAGGCCGTTGGTGTCTCCCACATGTTTCTTATTGTTAACCTACTTTGCAACATTGCTAAAGGGCTAATAAAACAGCTATAACAATTTTTTGTTCGCACGACGTACTACACTTAATAAAGCTCAGTTTGTTTACAACCGTATAGTTGTCACGCAGTATGGTTCTTCTCGATAAGCTCGAAGAAACATATATTTGATTTTTAAGATCGTATAATCCCGTATAAAAACGCAACTCAATGTTGTTTTCCTTGGATGAGTTCAGACAGCGTTAACTCTTCCAAAACCTGTATTTAAAAATTTAAAGACTTTGTGTTGTTCGTCCACCTATGCTGTATTTCCTTCCCTATAGATAAAAAGACGGGCCTGTGTATTAACTGTGCTCTTATTGGCTGGATGCAATATCAAAATGGCTGCCAGCGCAAAGTCTACTGCTATGTAAGCTAAAGAGAAAAATAAGGCCGTCTTTACATCTCGGCGCATATACACCCCCTATAGTAGGCCTAGTTATGTATGCTTCCCCCTTAGCTTGTTGTTGTGTTGATCAAGTAGGGGGACTGGTATTTTAACGTATTACATTGGGCACAAATTTCAAGTATAGACTAGCGTGTAAAAGTTGAGGGTGCAAATTTTTGCGTACCCTTACTCTATTTAGCCGATCAGCAAAAGAAACAAGGATATCTGTGATTTCCTTTTAAAAAGGGGCGGGGGAGGGAGGGTGGAGAGGGAATCCGTTGAAGGAAAAATTCGCCGAAATGTGTCAACTCTGTTTAAGGCTTCCAACAGTCAGCTGATTTACAGAGAAAGCTTGTGTTTAGCTATAGTTATTAGTTTTTATATCCAATAATTATCGAAGCCAAGAACTACTTTAATTGTAACAGACGTAGTACAATTTGATTAGGGATTGCTTATACGATGTGTCTTATTTTTGTCCATGAAATTCCATTAAAAATTTGCTTGCCAAATGTATCTATTTTTTTTCAAGTTTGGGCAAACTGGTAATGGGTTTTCGCAGTGGCTTGTCTTACACGGTGTTTATTGCAACATTGAATTTAAAGAAAGAAAGAAATTATATACGTTCATTTACCTTTGTGTTTAACGCTTTAGCATGCTTTAAATCATAACCTTTCCCAAACACAACTGACCTGCCTTAAATCAGGTGCGATGCGTGAAAACAACGGTGGTTGGAAACACAGGGCATACGGTACATTCGAAATCTACCGACCTTTATCGCGTCCAGGCAAACCGATTTTGACTGCACGGCACTACCGCCATTATAGCTCTCATTGTGTTGGGTTGGTTTGCTTGGGTGGGCAGGCTCATATGAAAACGATACCTTTTTCCCGCCGAGTATTAGTCCAGCAAAAGTGATGTTATGGTGAAAGTTGATTTCTCCGTCGTTCCCATATGTTAGCCAACGAATACAAAAGTGTCTTTTTACCCAGGAGCTTGGTATGTATGATTTTCTTATTTTTAATAACGAAAATTAACATATATAAGGATTCTGTTTATGCACTACAGCCAGACACTTGGACGAAGAACATGAACTAAAAGTCTAGGCCATGGATTGGTCCTTGACGATGAGATGATCGTGTTCTATAACATATACATTTTATGTTTTTATTGTTTTCATATCCATGTCTCCCAAGTGTCGCATTCCAAAACGGACAGTAGCTTGATGGATGGGATTTATGCGTTTGTTTTCCAGGTTTCACGTTTGTCTAATATGCAAGCCATACTGCTTTACACTCTATAGTCTTGTTTCTAGACGCCTTAAAAGAATTGCGTCGCCCTTTTTCTACTGGCAGCTAACTAATTCTCTTCAAAATGGCTCTCTTACAGTCTACCATTTTGTATGGAGCTGTCATTTCCGATCGTCATGTCCCCCATCCGTCTCGATCCCAATTAAAACGCCTTCGCGATAGCTTAAGCGCATCTCTCCATACTAAGTTTTTTTCCCCAATATAGCTCTCATGTAATTGAAAAATTCAGCCTTGTTCGCCTATCGAGATGGGGGCGTCCAAATATTGATGTCATCGTCGTAATCGCACACACATCAGGTGACGTGATAATGACTAATCAATATTTACGTTTAGAAAGGTATTGTTGTAGCAGTGTAGCACTTTCAGTACATCCCACTTCTGTAATAATAACGTACTTTTACTTCTCAGTAAAAGGCAAATAAAGAGCTCTTTTGGGCCACAACATCGCCTTTAAACTCTGACTTGCATAATAAGCTGTCGGCTTTGTTGGTGTTTATCTGTGCCTTTTAACGACCGTCCGTATAGAAAAGACTGACTAACGTTATAAAGTGTCAACAGATATACAAAAGTTCAGAAGGAACACGAAAAACGACTAACAAACTTTGATATACATTACGAGGAAGATTGTTTCCCTTGTGTATAGCAAAAATAAGGAGGAAAACAAACAGTAAAAGCCATTCAACTTTCTATGTGTATGTGGCACTGTACACGGCGAATGCACTTTAGAGATTTGCAGTTCTACACTTTGGGAAATCGTAAAATGTCAACCACAATAATCATTTCACCTTCATGGTTGTGTAGGTGTAAGAAGAAGAAAAAAAGCAGATAATAGACTGTATATCTGTTACGTGCTGCTTGTATCGATTGGCCTTTTACCCATTTATGGATATGTGTACCTTTGTATAACGACACAAACGTTTTTCGTTTCTGCAAAATGCTGTGATGCAAGACGTAACACAAACGTCATTGTTCCTTCATTCTCGTCTTTCCCAGAAAGCTCAAAATTTCATAGCAACTTGGCTGTAGTTCTTGCAGGTCTGGTTTAGTAGCCTGAATTCTTAGAATAAACTTTCCAAGGAAATAGTTCATATGTGGTTTACTGTGCTGTTTTAATTTGACTGTTCAGTTCTGTATTAATTTCCCTTTCCTCGATTCTCAAAATCTTCTGTTCATTGTGTACGTATACAAAAAATTCTTTTTCTGCAAATGAGACAAAGATTGTTATAAGATATGTGTGCACAATAACGGCATTTAGTATAAATCGTCCGGTATATAGAATTTCTTTCTTATGGAAAGTGCAATAAGTTGTTATGGCAACGTGACTGGCTGAACTGTCAACAGCTGCGTTTATCCCTCGAGAGTCTTATCAATAGCTAACAGGTTGTGCTGCGTCCGTAACAAATCTATATAACTGTTGGAATCTGTTTGACGTAGAAAATCGGTGTGCTTATGTTGAGCTTATTAAACGGGCATACAATTTTTTGGCTACACACACTGGAGAAAGGCATCATGATGCTCAGGACTAGATAGTGTTTTCTGTACAACAAAAGATCGTACTGAATCATGGTGGCCATAACTGTTGAGCTGAACTTTTTTGATCGTTGACATATCGTTGACTGCATCAGTCTTTATGATTCTATCTTTAGCAAATCAAACGGACGTTTTGCTTCAGTCCAATATTAATATCCTAGTAAGGGAAACCAAGACATCGTAGTCTTGACAATTTCAGTTACTAGAATTAAAGTGTGTGTTTCGACGTCTGCTATAGAGGTAATGGTATTTATACTACATGCTAAATGTTCTTAATTTTTAAATATCTGTTATAGTGAAGATAACCATTCTGTTCTTTTGCACCTGCTGTTCCAGAAAGAGATCACAAGCTTGTTCATATTGGCTTAGGTTGTGAACAAAAACATCGATCTTCTCGCTATTGGCAAGGCGATGATGCGATATAATTGCATCCATGACTAAAGTCACGAGGTTGATCTAACCCTAGGCTATTAATGTCTATTCAATGGTTACCAATTTCGTTGGGATTGTATCACTAGCTTTACGTTAGATTTCTATGCCGAGGAGATACAACATCATAAGTCATTCAGTGATGCATCAGAGGAGAGGCAGGTCTTGCAATAATTATAATAAAATCATCTGCCTATGTAAAGCTCAAAGACTTTGTACCTAGAGAGAGAAAATATTTGTTGGGAACATCAACTTATCCTATTACATGTTTCAAAGTGCCTAAAATTCTAATTTGCTTCTCAGAAAAGAGAATGAGGACAGAAAGACTTACGCCATAGCTCCGCCAGATCGGGCTGCAGTAGATCGAGACTTCTGTCTGTTTGGTAGGTTCAGATTTCCTTTCGATTACGTCCATTGATTTAAACTCTCTTTTTACTATAGAAAAGAAAATTTTGAAAATCCAAGTGTCGATCTGTAGTAGTCTAAAAACGAATTTTGCATTTATATGTGAAAGAAAATTCTTTCTTCGTTGCGGTGTAATGTAAACTAATTCAACGTTTAAATACTGTTGGCTCATTTTTCAGTCATTATAGTTCTGACAGACTCGGTGATTAATCAGGACGGAAAAAGGAAAATATAAAAAAAAATCAAGACTGTAATCGAATTTCCCCATGAAAATATTCAACTATAAAATCTGAGGTTTTTTAAAAAGGATCCTGATTAAAATTCCAAACAATCTTTTGTTGCATAGTAGAGAATTTCTAATTAGTGAGTATACATTGCCTTTGTAAAAATGTAAAAGAAAAAAACAAACAAGAGAAACAACAAAATAAAAAATCTTGTCTTTGTTTATTCTGTCGTCTGCCACGACAATTTTTTTTTTTAACAATCTAGTCCTCTCCCCATTGGCTGTATTCCATATCAAGATGGCTGCCTCCGAGGAACAATAACAAGTTGTGTTTTGCGTTTGTTCCTTTTTTCTTGAGATTTCTAGAAGTTACACAAATATGTCCGCTTTACACAGTTCCAGTGTTCGACGAAGACATCGGGTACTTACCGAAAAGCAAAAAGTTTGAATCTCTTGGAAGTATGCTAGTTAATCTATCCCCGAAATTGGCGATAAGTTTCAACGGTATTTGGACCGTATACAGAGGTAAGAATTTAGTTATCTTCTTTCGTTTAATTGTGTCTTCAATTACTACGGCACGAAAGGCTAGATTGGATTTTTAGAGCACGTATATAGGTGGTATTCATGTAGAGGCCGCGAAATTAGATCAAGTTTATTTACCCCAAAGTTCGTGTGGGACAAATTGAAGTCAAATTTTGTTTTTGGTTGAGAGCAAAAAAGCAGGTTTTGTCAATTCCAAGAAAAAGATTCAACAATTGTTCAATGTCACAGAAAGACAAGTAACAGATCTAATGCATTTAATGTAGAGGCTTTAAAACAGGTCGGTTTACGGCACAGAAAACTGCTGGTAAAATTGATTAAAATAAATTATCAGATGGACTTGGGCGTTATCTAGCTGCCGGCGGTCCCGCCAACCAAATAAGTAGTTCTACCAATGAAATTTAACAGCCTTTTTTTTTTTAATTCTTGTCAGCACGCAATTTTAAATTCGTTGCTCATGGCAAACACTGTTCTGTCACACTCCATCGAAACTGACCCAGCTATTCGTAAACTAACGTAGCCTAGGGACGATGTGTAGGAAAAGCAAGGCCTACCTATTTGAAAATCTCTGTTATTGACGTGCACGATTTTTCCCTGTGTTAAAGCTTTTTGTAAGGTACACAAGAAAATCCTCAAATTTTCAATTCTGTGTAAAACTTCGTTAGGTTTATTGCCTGCTATGCATCAATCAGGTGATCCGGGATCATGACGAGTGTTAAACAAAAGTATGTCCCTCTAATTGTATTGGACTCTGTGCTGAGTTACACCGTTCCACCCCTTAGACTCCGCAAATAGCGTAAGCTTTTCAAACGAGACCATTCAGCAAAGCAAGATGCAGCGTTGTTCTGTTATCTTATTGGGAAACGGTTAGTACTGTTTTCTGTATTTTTTGTCGTATAGATTACGAAGAGTATCACATTTATATTCGCAGGCAAAAAGCATTAACAAGCACTTTGTCTTTTTTCTTAATCTGGTTGTTAAATCGTATGCTTTATGAATGACCAATTTAATTTCGATAAAAACAGTCAATAATAGCTACAGTGAGTCATAAATGTCTATCCCATTTTATTGTAGGGATATTGCAGTATGTGTTAAGGACAAAAATATCACAGATTGATTACATTATCGCGTTTTGACATCTCTGCGCCAACTATCGGCAGTCTCATCAACTGAAAGAACGGTTGTCAACTAGACACAACTGGTTATGTAGCAAACGTCTGGTCGTTACGACATCAACCGAGTGGATAACGCCTGAAAAGCTTATAGTGTAGCCAGCGATGTTATCTTTGGTGTTTTGCCCAACTTGTGCAATCTCTAACGCTATCGCCCTGCTTCTTTTTGTTTACAATTTTGTCACAGATGGATCATTACGAAACACAACCAATCAAACATTCTTCCCTTTGTCATCTTACTGAAGTCACAAGAGAGTGCCAAACTTTGTTGATGTAAATGTGGAATTCGTCTGCTGCTGTTAACGATTTATTGCAGAGTTTTCTATTTCTAGCAAGACTGGTCGTAATGCAGAGTGGTTACTTGTTGAATAATGTATTGGTGTGAAATCTAAAAAAGAGTACGTTTTAACGACATGAAAGAAGTTTCTCACGAGAAACTCATTATATGTTAAATGAAGCAGAGCACAACTGAACGGATTTGTAAGTACATTAACGGAGGCAACAATTAACTCCGGTCTCGGAACAGCCCAGAAGGTGCCATTGGACTTCAGCAAAGCTCACAGTACGACCGGTTAAATGAAACGTAAGGCATTGTAAATTTGCCATAGTGTATAACTTTTCGTTAACTTGCCTGAATAAAAACAAATAATAGCTCAATTTATTGGATCTTACGGTGTTTTTCAAAGTTAAAAGCAACATGTCGAGTACTGGGGAACATTGGGGTAAACTAGAGAAGATTCTATGACAGAATAGCCACAATGAGATTAATCATGCATCTGTTTTGACTTCTTAACAATGAAATACCAGTGATAAATCAGTGTTTTCTTTGTTGTATTGTGGATTGTCCATGAAAAGCAGTTCATGTCAACCGACTTGTTGCATCGTTCAAACATGACGAGCATTAGCGTTGTATGTGTTTTCTTGGCAATACTTTCCACAGGCACTTTTGTCATGACGCCATCAATTGATTATCCCAATTCAAATTGAAGTTTAAAAGCTCCAAAGGTGAATTACATATCATTTCAGCAACATAGAAAGATGATAAAGCCAATTAAAAAGGTAAATCAAACTACTTTGCTAGTTTATTTTGATAAAAAAATTGATGCAATCACGGTAAGTTGGTACGACAAATCCTTAGCTACCGGTAAGTCTCCTCTTGCAAGGCACGATCAGTCAGATCGTCTGTGATTGGTCGAGAACCCATCCAAAATGGCCGCCCCAAATACGAAAGGATGGGTAAGAAAGGGCGCGCGAGATCGTCTGCTGCCAAAAAACCTTTCTCACGTCGTCTCTTATTGAGGAAGGTCGTTCGATTGACTCATTGTCAATTTGTCATCACGGTTTCATTGTGCACATTCGTAACAACTACGTGAATTCATAAAGTGATCTTAAATAATCGAATTAGCTCCAAGAAAGTGTCATCAAGTGTTTCAAGTGATGGTGATTCATTAGACAGCCGACTGGAGAAACATACCAATACAAAACTTGTATATCTAAACACTTGGTCAGCAAAGCAGCCGAATGAATCATGTCTCCTGACTCAACAGATGCGTCGTAGGAATGTCGACGAACAGGATCTTTTCGGTTCGTATCTAAAATCTTTGTCGGCTAAAATTTTTTACCTGTTTACAGTTGTTGGTATGATCAATATAAGATTTAGTTGCAAGAAAGAACGATTTATCGAAATTAGGAATAGCAACGTATACTTGTTTGTGACATAATATCCTTTCAAATTAGATAACTTAGACTGTGATATTTCAAGAACTGCAAGAAACGGGGGAAAAAAAGGGAAAAGTGAGATAGGTTGTTTTGGTGTTTCGTCACATGTCTGTCCACTCGTCTAGCCGTTCTTTAACTTGTCTTACAGGCCAACAACCGTAGCTCCGTTATGAGAATATTATTGTTTGACGTTCCCTTATCAATTCTGAGGTATGACAGCTAATGTTTTATTCAGATGCAAAAAACTACAACCTTTTTTGTTTTGTTTTTCATGTTTGTTTTGCTTTTTGACGAGACATGTTAGGGAACAGCATTTGCCATCTAGCGGTAATTTTCTGCTAGCCCGTGCAAGCAAGGAATTATTCTACCGGTTTAGTGGGAAATGGATTCTTCTCAGACTTCCTCAGATATTCAGACCATATATACCTGGTTAAACTGGTTGGCATTCATTCAACAAATATTCATCATCCATTTGATTTTTTAATGCATTTTTTTTAAGGTGCCTACTCAGATGAGCTAATGCGCTCTAATGGTTTTCGCATTCCGTACCGCTGTGTGATCTTGCTTAACCAGAAACGAGTTTTTCAAGTAGGATGGCAATTAAACTGCTGATTTTGCCAAACATTCGTTCTCAAGAATAAAAAGCTCTATTTTACCCTTGTAAATGCGACCTAGCGTGGCAGCGTATCTCAAGAAGTTGTCATTTGCGTCAAGGGGACAGGTAAACGTGATGTTTCAAAGTTGTAAAACATGTCAATACTATGGTAGCCTTCAAACTGTTATTTCTTCCTATTTAATCCCCTTCAAAACCAAACTGTTTGGCAGTCCCACTTATTTGAAGGTCAGCTAAACTGAGAGCTAATTTTTTATGTATTCTTTCAGGCATGTCCAACCAGTTGACCAATCCAGTTGGAGGGGTACCCTTAAAAAAATAATCAAGACATGAAAGAAAAATAGAAGTCGCAGCGTAGCGAAAGGAGGATGAAACAGTACTAGAGAACCAAAAACAAGTAAGAAAATTCAATTTATTATACGTATTCATTTACGTATAACGAGTTAGCTCTGAGTTAATAACAAGATTTTCTGCAGCAAAATCAACATTCAAAGGCGGAATCCGTAATTTATTTTGAAGAAAAATAGCAAATTTACAGACGCACTCATGGCAAAATCAAAAAGTCAATGTACAGCACATTGATTTACATTTACTTTCGAACGTCAGGTTAGTTTATATATTATTTATTAATTTAAGGTAATTTCAAGAGGTTTTAACGGCCGGTCTCTTGCTAGACTGTTGCTGCTTCTTGGCCTGTTTCATTTTCATAGCCGTCCCTTTCATTGAAGTGATGACTTGCTTCTTGTTCTCCTCTTTGAGCCGTTTCTCTTCTTCTTCATCCACAGGTTCGACCCCATCCTTATTCTTGTCGGCCTCATCAGCCTGATCATTTTGCTGCCGAAAAAAGTCTTCGTATGTAAACTTGACGCAATGGACCGAATCGCACAACTCGAAACCGCATTGTAAACAGGCCGGAAGCCGGATCTCCGTCACTCCAGAACGGTTTGTTCTGATTATTCGACGTACGGAAAGGCCGCTGACAAACCCACTGATCCTCCTAGTTCGAATCCCTCCTTCTCGTCTTGTTTTCAACCGTAATTTCTCCAATTCGACCAACCTGGAACAAAAATTGGTCATCGTATTAAGATTTCGCAAAACGGAATCTTAAGCCTATACTTAGTGAAGAACTCATCGTCCTGTTTTGACGAGGGCCGTGCAACCGTCAACATTTTCCAGTTAATGTCAACAGTGGCGAGATCCAGGATACGAACGGATTGCATGGCCACTGGTATAGGATCCGGGTACGAGTGCCCACAGTTAACGCTGATTGGATGGATTCCGGCAACGATACGACCCATCTTTTGCGGTGATTTGTCCCTCGCTCCTCCAGTCCGAGCATATTGACGGTGAGGGGATTTGCTTTTTTGTGTCTCTTTACGACAGGTGAAGGAGTAATCCTCACCAATAACAATTTCTTCTGGTCGTACCTTTTGAATTAGTTAATAAGAAAATAGCTGTACAAACTATTTGTTTTCAATTGCTAAATTGTTCTTACCTTTTCAGGTTTGATACGAAATTCAGGGATATGTGCCAAGAGTTTTTCAAACTCTTGTTTGGTGCGTGGCCGGGCCGTGGATAAGTCGAGAGCCTGCATGGCCTCGGCGCGTGGCGCCAACAGATCTTCCAACCGAAAAAGAGACATGGCTGCGCAGATCTACTCATGTCTTTTCCAATCAACCAGCTACAACTGATCTAACGCTGGACGATGCCTCGTCTCAGCAGCCGTCCCATCCTGTTTCGTCAAAATCCACAACAACAAAGGTACGTGACATTATTTCCCCCAATCTTTTGTCTTTCGCAAAATGGACCAAACCACAACTCGGTTTGTTCCATTCAACCGCTGAGATAACTGTGTCGTACAAGGCCACCTGATAGACAGGAATAACATGTTATATGGTTATTCCGACTTACCGAATACGATTGTGATGGCGAGTGACATCACGGAACCATATAAAAGTCTTCCTGGCTGTCCACTATCTTGTCACGGAAAACTAGGGTTTCTCATGGATCGCGCGATCCACAGATCTATTCAAGTCTCTATTGACAGAGGGGAAAAAAACGATGTTCTTTTTTGAACATGTAAATAAAGTTTACATGGAGTGAAACTCGCTTTTCAGTTTTTCACGGACGCAAGGCGGATCTGTTGCTCGTGTACCGATTTTCTCAGGAAGGACCACTGCGCGATCTCTGTTACGATTAAGTGTCGTTGGACGACTGAAGCTTCTTATAGCTAGCGACTAGGGATTGTATACAGGTCTTGTGGGAAACGCGTCTGCATGTTAATCATAGACGGCGAGTTGAGCAGTGTGTTGAAGCCGGAGTTGCGCTTCAGCTCTTGACCGCAGTGCCCACCCGTGTACGTGTAGAGAAAACTTGCCCCGTTCAGCTAAGCGCCGGCTGGCAAACGGCTGCCCTCCATCCGGAAAGGGTTAGAAAAAAAAAACGAAAAAAGTCTGCCTGCACACAATGGATGGAGGGATGACTGCTTCGCGTGACTGACATATCCTTTCTTGACTTTTTGGCTACTATTTCTCTTTACGGTTTTCCCTTATTCTTTCCAGAATCCATATCTAGAGACATTTGATTCAGTGCTTTGGGGATGGCGTACTTTTTATATTATTTGTTCTTTTTTTCGGAGTCTTCACATGTAGAATTACTTTCATTCTCTTTCCTATGCGATTTGCATGGGGATAAAAGATATCCCTTGGCGTTTCACGTCAGTTCCCGATCAATTGTATTCGTTTTCCGCTCTTGCATGGACACAGAAAGGGAGGCACCGTTCACGAAAAGAAAAACACGAAGAAATCATTCCATCATTACAGTTTTTTTTTCTCTTGCGTAGTTTCCAACACCTCGTGCGTTGTTCGAAAGCTATCACGTAGATATATTTATAGGGTAGATAATAGGCTACTTGGGCCCTTTTTCCTTGATAGCATAAGTAGGAGGACGTGTGCCCACCCCCACTCCCCCCACTTTTTTTGTCTCGGAAGTTGAATAGCTCTCCAGCTGTTCGTTTTGTAGCATTAACTTTTTCTTTATATTTTACGCCAAACTTGAATGCGACACAACAGTTTTATTCTATTTTTTTTTTGAACGCTATAAACCATTATTTTTTTCTATACCTCGTATGCGGTATACGAGAGCGCGCTATTCGGGTTAGGGTGGATGGACGAGGCCGGTGAATAAAGCGGGCGGGGGAGTCTAGAGTTACCGTCTTACTTCGTAGTGAGGCAATTGACAATAGGATTATAACTACAGCAACATTCTGCTACTTTTTCGGTCCTAATATTATACGATTATTGTTCTCCATGTAAAACAGAAATTTCGGCAAAAAAGTTTGTTTTTATATGTCGAACATTTACATCATGCTACAAAGTTGTTTTCACTTCTTTTTTGTAGTAAGTGATGTACTGCATGTACCACAAACTTTTGGTTTGGCTTTTCTGCTTTGCTCTCTTATCGTTGGGCATCGACTTTGTTTGCGTTTAAACTCGTAACTTAAAAATGGGCGTACAGGTCACAAGGCATTCAATCTATTACCGAGCCCGCAAAAAATTCATTAGAAATATGACTAGTAAATTGATCGTTTGGAAGCGTGCCTAGTCCAGTCAGGCATATGATAATAACTCTTGCACCACTGTGAACAGTTTAGATTGCATCTTATTGTTACATCAATACTGGTATAAAAGAATGGGAAAAGTCTATATAGGTAGCGTTGAAAGCCAACAAAGTTAGTTAAACCTGAAAGTGATGATTGATTCTTGACTTCAAAACAGTGTGTGTGTGAACCCACGGGCATTGTGTTACGCTTCGAACTGGGGTGGGTGGGAAGGCTTTTCAAGGGTCTTTAATCAATGTTTGGAAAACGCAAACTGCAGCGTTATACACACACACACACACGCTGGTTTAACTAACTTGCTACCTGGCTGAGGGGGGTCTAGTTGGATTCCCTTAATTTCCGTCTATCATTTCCTTCAAGCCATACTGCCGGAAAGGCGTTCCTGTCAGGAACACTTTTGATGAATGCCTCGGCACAACAAACAAGGAGAGATTTGCCATTTTTCTTGCGGAATCACTGTAGCCAAAATAGTGCGTTTATGCTGAGCTATTACCGTGCGACACGTTGTTAGGGGCCATGTGGTTCCGCTCCTATTGCTCTTTAGTTGGCATCGTCGTTTTGCGTTTGATTGGCATTGATGTGGTGAGTGAACCATGAACGTTTCTTGTAAGAAGATGAGCTATTTTTTGATTTTCTTTGTCACTGCAAGCGGTGCAACAATGCTCGTAGACGCTTTGTGTAACTTGGCTCGGCACACTTCACTGGCGCAATAACAACAACACGCAAGTCGCAGGAGAAGTCGCACGCAGCCAAGAAACGGGCACTTGATTTCTCGAACGTTATTTTTTTTTTTTTGTTATTGTTGTTGTTGTTCTTTTGCCAGTCTTAGTACAGCCTACTGACGTGCTTAATGTACCCAGAGAACAATTTTAAAATAATATCAACCGGCGGAAAAGCTTCGCCTCACGACTGTTTGCTACCGCTAGAAATATGCTTACTGGTTGTGCAGCGGGTTAGTAGGGAGGGAGAAAAGCCGTCAGGGCAATCCTTCCCCATGTATATTATTGATTAGACACATGAGCCCAAAAGGCGGCCAAGAGTTACGCAGACGGGTGGGTACTATCGTTGCCATGCTGCGACCCATGGCTAAGCACTCGCTTACCCTTTTCATGTTTTTATTCGTTCCTTTTCTTTACGTAAATGGCGAGTTGACAAAAGAGGAACAAAAAAGTAAAAGCCACACGACAGAGAGGTTATACTTTGAATGGGCTTTTGCAATGTCGAACTAGAAAAATCAAAACGGAGCCACAGTTCGTGTGTTTCACCTCTCCGGTCTTCGTTGCGTGTGCTAAAGCACTGAGGTCTGATTTTTTCCCTCGGAACATATTGAAAAAAAAAGAAAGAAAAAAAGAAAAAAATCTTTATAGATATGCTTCGAGGTTTCGTCACAGTTTTTTCCCCCTTATTTTTCTCGAGGTTACCTTTTTTTTTAGAAAGAAGAATAAAAAGACTTTTGAATTAAATTGCTAGAAGAAGGCATTAGCCAATAGTTTTTCTTTTTTCAAGTAAAAATGTTTTGAACAGTGTTTAATTTTTGGGACTCACAATATATTTCCACTTACAAAATTGAAAATTTGAATTTGAATTCATAAGTATCGGAAACAAAATTGATTTGATAATTTAAACTTTTGTCTTTTGTCGCCAAACTAACAGGATCTTTAATGAAGTAAACTGCTTGTTTGGAGTGCATGTCCCACTGAACGTTTTGACCAAGCGTGACAGGAGCAGTCGGCCCACCACTAATTACAGTCGCCTCGTCCAATTGCCAATCGATCCACAGTGCCACTCCATTAACAGTGCCAGTGACTGGTAAGTTAACCTTACCTTCCACCTCAGAAGTTTGTTTAGTCATTAGTGAAGGTGTCGTCAAATCTAGCATCATTAGTTGAATAGCTGGGCTTAACGCGCGAGTGGGATATTCCCATAGAGGATGAGGTTCGACTTGAGAATCAGTAGTATCTATAGCACTCTGTAATCGTGGTAATTTGGATAGTTCGATAAGCAAATTAAAGTGTGAAGCAATAAATAATACTTTGTTTACCTCAATTAGGTTATCAAAAACTGATAGATCAATTCCCTGAGTGGAGCGTACCGGCGCCCTTATTTTCCATAAATCTTTCATCTCGACGGCCATGGCGTAAAGGTACGCTTTGCCAGGTAAAATTTTTGTCACATCATCTGACAATAAGTGTTGCACGGTGTTTTTCCAATGTGCGAAATAAAGATTGTGCCATGGTAGGATAGAGCTCTCGAAAACTGGCTCGCCCAATACCAGATTTACCTACACGTATGAGTAACAAGATAAACGTTAACCAAAGCGATTGTTCATTAAGAATTGACGAGTCTGCTTGCTATTTAACAATGAACTCTATACCGGCTTTAAAAGTACTGCTTTAATACGCTAAGGTCCTACCTTTAAGTCGAGTTTTTTCTTTTCAAGATCTCCATCTAAGACGGTTACATGTTCTTCCAGGTCATTTCTTTTAACCCAAGCCTCCAATACTCGACGGCAATGTGGATTTCGTTCGGCAGCATAGACTTTTCGCGCTCCTAACTTGGCCACTATCAATCCTAACAAACAGCAATCACCCAATGTTAGGCAGACTGTATCAGGGCTGACCATTTTTTCCAACACCCCGATGTATTTTTGGTTCCGATCGTCGTCGTTTAGCTGTCCTAAGCGGGGACGGCTACAAGCAAGATGAACAGAGCAATCACAGGATGGCCGTGGCAAAGTAACGGAAGGAGACGTTTCTGTCTGTAAACCAAACCAAAGACTATATTCGTCATGGTAACCAGTCAGATGTAATTTCTCGCCTTCTGATTTGATAGTTATATCATTAGGTAAGTAGTAAATGGCTTGCATCCAATGATCTCTCCATGGTAATTCGTTTCCTGTAGAATAAACAATTTCGTGTGGTTAACCTCGGAGAAGCCAAATTTCTACTACTTTAACACCTTCTGGATGTGCCCAAGGAGGCGCGCAACTTAAGATAATTTCGCCTTCAGAATCCATGTCCAAGGTCCACCACATAAGAACGGCATGAGCTTTCCCACTGCATTTCGCAAGTAAATTCACGGTGTTTGCGTCATCATTCGGAATCGGTACTTTACTGTTCCAATCGAAGCTATAATCCAAAACAAAATTATGATAAATAACAGCCTACAATTTGATTTTAGTACTTGAAGATTGGAATGGGGTCTGAAAGGGCTTTGAAGTGAGCCTCTTTGAGTTGGGCAAGCTGAATATCATGCACTGCTCCATTGCCAGGACAACTGGAAACTTTTGAAGGTGGATATATAAAATGACCACCAAGTTTGATTGGCATGGACCTGTTCCAAGACGACACTAATTGGGATTCAATCAACTGGACATAAATTGTAGCTCGGGCTGGGATAACAACTGAATCTTCCTACAAAAATGCAAAACTGATATTAACCTTTATTTAACCATGCACGCTTTTTACTGACAGTGAGCAAGTGTTGATTAGCATGGTTAAAAGTCCCAATGGCACCTTCTCCAATCAGTTCTGTGTCAAACACTTCTGTTATTAGGACATTGGCTTTGTCTTCCATGTCTTTCAGTGGGCCAACTGTGATTTCAGTAGATCTTTTTGGAATTATTTTTATTGAATTGGCAAAACCATTGTGGGCAATAACTTCCGCTGAACATTTCACCATGGGCTGGAATGTCTGTGTAAAAACGAAACAAGAATATTACATTAACCAGCTTAGTATAAATGAAAAATTCAATATACTTCACATGCAAAGACAGCAGATGCCTTTGCCTTAACAGCCATCATTGCAAGAAGCCCAGTTCCAGTACCAATATCCAGGACCCGAGAAGCTTTTCCCTTAATCCTGAGTAAGTTTAGGGCTTTGTTCAAAGCTAAATTGTATTTCAAATTCTATTTTTAAACAAAAAATTTATCTATAGAATTTTTTAAAAATTGTGTTTAGAACTACTCTTTCTTCATCATGCAACATATCAGCAAATCCAGAACGGGCTATTTCTTGGGTGTAGTCATAGCTCTCAGCTTGTAAATCCCATTCCAAACTTCCTGTCCCTGGATTAAACTTCTGCACAAGAATAGCGTTATGGCTCATTTTATAACTACGTATCTGTTTGAACCAAAATTTTGTACTAAAAAATTTTGGAGTTTTAACTGGAAACTTCAAATGAAACATGTGGCGCTTGCTAATAAGCGCCGGTGTGTTTGAATATTAGGGACATCTTACGGTTGCTTCAATAACCAATATTGGGCATTTCACAAAAATTTATAAAATGAATCAGTTTTGAACGAAAGCGAACGCAGATTATGGCAAGTTTTTGTGCCAAAAGTCTTCCCCGCACCCTAGAAGCAAAAACCTTAACCTCGGATGCTATTCGTCACCCGCACCTAAACCTCGGATGCTATTCGTTACCTGCATCTCAACCTCGGAATGGCTATTCGTCACCCACGCTATGTTATGGCGCTAAACTAGTAAAACTACCCGTCAAATTATGCTGCCACCTGGCGGAGACTCGCTGAAGCTGTGTCATGGAGCTACCAGATCGGAATTTGAAAACTCGCCCAGACCACTAGCGCCACTTGTATTTGGTTCCGAAATTTATTCATAATTCATTAATTCCATATTGCCTTGATGCCTCCACCAGAGTATGCTTTTGAAGGTACGCGGAACATTCCGTACATTCCGCGAAAGTAGTAGCACCGGCCATGGTAGTAGATGGTAATTGGGGTTTGTTACTGAATTGGAATTACTAATTGATGGAGAACATTAAATGGCGTGCACTCCGATATTTAACGACATGTTTTGAAGCGCCAATTAGTAAACTCCAGTTGATCTGATAATTTTGTTGAAACTTATCGGCATTCTGGGGCGAGTCAGTTAATAGTTGAAGAAAGGCATATTTGAGTAACTTTGTTACAAAATCTTTTCTCCCCTCAGTTGATATTGGTAGATATTCCTTGTTATGTAGAATTACATATTTACTTATTGCATTTTATTTCAGATTACTGTCAAATCTTTGCAATCAGAACATTAGAGATGTTGTGTGGCTGCATTGCTTGGTTTTCCTGTTCCAGGAATCAAATGCAGTAAGTGGTGAAAGAGGAGGCGAATTGAGGAAGGTGACTTACTTGAAAGGTAGCTCACTAGTTTATGGTAAGCCTTGGTTCGTTTTCATGATGGTATGTATGATACAATAGTTCTATGAAAATGAGTGGTTGTAGGGAAAAGGATATTATTCTTGCTTATGTTGATTAACAAGGTACTATTTGAGTACAAAATGAGGATTTCGCTGAAGCAGTAAGCTGATATACAGCTGACGAATTTATAGAAAAGTTTAAGATTTGTTTGTCATTAGTGTAGGCACTTTTCACAGATTTTTTACTAAATTAATTGCCCCAATACCTTCAGAAATCAGCTTCCTATTTCAAAATTCATTATTATTTTTATCTTTATAGTGTCTTAACTTTTCCTACTACTTTTAACTCATCTTTTATATCAATTCATTTTCAAATGGTTTATTTTTACACTTCTATATATTATTCTTTAGGAAAATATTCTAGTGTACCAAAGCCTTCATATCAGTCAGGAACATCTAAAACCAATGCAAGAAGTTCTTAAGGGACCATAGGTTTTGTTGTTCTGACATGTTTGAATATCCAGTCAGAAGCACACCAGGCATAAGATGGATAGATAAATGGTATGGATAGATTAAAGGTAACCTTTATAAGCAAAATTTTACTCTACTGATTTATATTTAATTTTCTTGATTTAGGTTAGGTAATGAATAGTGAATCAGGAGATGTTTCATATAGCTGTTGAAAGTTAAAAAGATAAGCTGTCCTTTATTATTATATTATTATTTCTTATATTATATTCTTATCATTATTTCTTAGGCTTTTCTGCCCGTTTTGGCTGCTTCAGAACTGAAAATAATATTGGTTCTAACTTGTGGCTGGAAAAAGCAAACAGCTGACTCTCGGCGTGCTTATGTGGAATTTGGATTATTGGATCAGAATTCTAGTTACTCGACGTTCGCTACCGTCTCTTATGCATTTTTAGACGACATCCTGCACGCCTCATCAATTAAAATTCTAATCCTTATATTAGATTTACACATCTGCGAAAAAGAATTTGTTTCGGGATTGGAAGCTCTCAACAAATACAATGAAGAGCCCATATTCAAGATGCAGCACAGAGTTTGTACAGCTGTGAATATTCCCGATCAGCTATGCAGCATGAGATGCTTGACAGGCAAATGGCGTGCTTACATCCCCGAAGAAGGAATCTGATGGATAGGATTTTGCCATCCAGGCTTTGTTGCAACTGCCATGTAGCTTCTTATCACATATACAAGATGGAATCAGGATTTTCCATTTGTATTATAGAGAAGTCACACATGGTAATGCTTTTTTCACAAAGTTAGGTTAGTTTTCAATTATTAATCAAACATTTGTGGTATTAGTCAGAGCTCTGCGAAAAAAGTAGGATGATGGCAAGCAGAACATCGGAAGTTTTTGGAGATACAAAATCATGAGGCAACAATAACCACAACCTGTTTTGGAATCTGTGTGATGGAAATTTGGTATGATATGCAAATTTTTTTTTTTACATAATGATCAGAATTACAAAAAGGTGGTAACAATAATTAAAGGATGGAGATCTGATGTAATTTTTCATTAATTTTATTCAACAGGTGTTAAATGGCAAAAATCACAGTGTGGTAGCTTATTTGCTTATTGCAAATGTTTATAACCTTGTAAAGGAGTGAAATAATGCATATAAGAAGAAATAATGATGGGTCATTCTGGAAGGAATGAATTTAGTTGAAGGTATTATACGTTGGAATTTGTCATGTCATCAGCATCTAAATCTCTCACCGGTATTTGTTTACTGTTCTCAACAAAGTAAGTGTAAATTTATTACTTACATGTTTCTGTTTGGCTTTAAAGTTTCTTGATGGCTAGCCTCTATAAGTGAAGTTATATATTTTTTTTTTTCTTTTTTGAAATTGTTTCTATCCTTCATTACATTAATGTAAGTGGGTGGCCATGTAATTATAATTAATCTTAATATCATTTCAGTAGAGTGAAGAATGGTGAAATTGGTATTGCAATGAATGGATAACCTTTTCAGATGATGATAATTTTTGGGATCCAAAAAGAAACTTGGATTGCTATGATTTGGTTGCAGCGTTTTTGAAGGCAAAGAAAAGAGGAAAAATGAAAAAGAAACATACAAAAAGTAAAAGAATAACATCTACCATTGAATGAAAATCAAGAATACAAACAAGACAAGTTAAGTCTGGGGAAGAAAACTGTGAAGAAAAAATTTAAGTTCAGGTTTGTTTCAAATTCTTAATAATCCTGATAAACATCAGGATGGGGTTCGTAAATCAATGGTTTTCTCCATGTGTTATTTTAGATGCATGGTCAAACAGGATTGGATCGAAATATGGAGGCAAAAATTTTAGGAGCAGGTGATAACAGTCTTAAAGGTGAACTTTCTTCCTTTATTCAATCTAATTCAAAAGTAATAGCAATCTGTAAGTAATTAATGTTTTCAGTGGTAAGTGAATGTTTATTCTCAGTTAAAGTTATCGTTACGCCAACGTACAGTTTTAAAAGCTTTTACGCTAAAAAGTGAACTTGTAAAAAAATAATAACATGCCAGATGTTATTGTTTTTGTTTAGTCTTCAGTTGCTATTCAAATCCACTTACATTCACAGTATGGTTGATGTGTTCCGTTTATTCTATTTTTAGGAGATCATCTGATGACTGGTCAAGCTTGGCTAACAAACTTTCCCAACAAGTCGTGATCAGGTTTTATGAGAAGGTGTATTGACCTGACTTAAAGAGCAAAGGTTTTTTTCAAGAAAGCTCAAAGAAAGTTTTGTTTTCAAGAAGCGACTTAAGTAAATAGTAGATGAAGAAAACACACTACCATGACAATCACACTTCTACTGGTAAATAACTGACACTTTCATGCTTTAAACTAACTTAACCGATTGTGAACATCCAATTGGCGTTGCCCTAGACATGCTTTTGCGGAATGGTGTGACGTTTGCGAAGCAGGAACATACAGCAGACAGGGCGTCGAGTATCCGCAGCATTGCTCAGTGGATTCACATCTATAGGTATGTGATTAGATTAACTCAGGTCACAAATTCATGATTTAGGTTTCAAACAATTTTAAAATTTATAGCTGTAAGTGTGGTAATTTCAACTATCATTTAAGAAACAATGGAAGCGAACATCGACTTACCTGACAATCTAAGAGTCCGTTGGTAGATTTGCATCAGCTGGATAGTTGCAGGGTAAGATCCTAGCATGACTGAATTGAAAAATTGTATATCGCCTTACATACACACAGAGCCACGTCCACTGGCTTTCCAGGAATTGAAGTTATTGGGGTAGAGGTAGAGGTACCTAATTTTGAAGGTCAACAGCTGTTGAAAGAAAAATTTTGTATTTCTTCCATGTGCGCTCGAGAATATGGCCATTCCCCCTCGTTTTGCCTAATTTCTTCCATGTGCGCTCGAGAATATGGCCATTCCCCCTCGTTTTGCCTAAGTTCTTCCATGTGCGCTCGAGAATATGGCCATTCCCCCTCTTTTTGCCTAATTTCTTCCAATAAGCTAGAATATCCTTGGGCAATTCAAGAATGAAAAAACAAAACCCCATTTTGCAATTTTCTACCTCATTAGCTCATTCACTGGCACGACATGCACTAGTGTAGTTGTCTCGTTTTTTTCTTATCCCGGTGTAGTGATTCACACAACTTTCGCACATGGACGTAGTATTCGTTCCCAAGCTAGACATGTTTCGCAATTTGCCTGTACACTAGTCACTCACTTAAAAGAGCACTGCATCAGCACTGGGTTTTGCATCTGCACTAGCTTTGTTTAGTTGTCAACCGTATTTTGTTGAGTAGTAAGATAAGTCTAAATAGAATAGAAAACGTTGATTAAATTAAGAATAAGTAAGTCTAAGTTTAAGCTAAAAATAAGCCTACTTTTTAAGTAAGACATAGCATAAGCCACCTCAATCCTTAGCTTTGCAAACCTGTAGCTCCACCATTTCCCTTCACTGTTTTATGCATTCTTTACACGTGGTCGTCGCTCGCAGACTATTAACGCAATGAATTCTGTGTTACATCCTCTTCGCACAATTTTCAAATGCCCTGTCAATCTTAAAGACATCAAAATCACTAAGACACTAACTAATGAACTATTGTTAATAAATTTTTTTTTTCTGGAATATTTTTATTGTAATGCGATTGTGTTTAGTGTACCTGATGTATGTTTGAGTTAGCTGAAAGTTGTCGTTACATCATAATTTAAAATCCATTTTTCTTTTCTTTCTCGTTTCTGTGCAATCAGGAGGGCCATCTCTGCGGACCCAAGAGGAAGTTGGACATCGAGGATTATGGCAGGAGCCATTTTAACGTTCTTTTGGGTAAGATGTATATTTTTTAAAAATTTCGTAGATGCTAATTTTTGTGTGTGAATG
Organism: Daphnia sinensis; assembly: GCA_013167095.2. Lineage (NCBI taxonomy): Eukaryota > Metazoa > Arthropoda > Branchiopoda > Diplostraca > Daphniidae > Daphnia > Daphnia sinensis. The sequence goes on from CM023194.1 coordinate 3,608,672, forward strand.
TAGGAGGAAAGCAACGAGAACATCGCACAGCATTTTAAGGTGTATGTTTAAAAAATTAATGGTTTAATCCTATTTTTATGTATCTAGGGGAGGCCGAAGCCCTAACGTCACCGAAGTGGATACGGTACAGCGAAGATCACCGCTGGAACAACGTAATCGTCGCCCAGAGTTTGTCGGGTTTGTGTTGTAAAATTTATTTTTCTTACTATGAATTTGAGTTTTTTCATTACCTTTTTTTTTTCGTGCAACTAGGAGGGGCATACCACCGCCTAAAAGAGAAGCTGGACATCGAGGCTTGTCGACGGAACAACGAGATCATCGACCAGAATTTTAGGGTATATGTTTTAAAAATTAATGGTTTAATCCTGTTTTTATGTATCTAGGGGAGCCGGTAGCCCGAACGTCACCAAAATGGATACGGTACAGCGAAGATCACCGCTGGAACACCATAATCATCGCCCAGAGTTTGTCGGGTATGTGTTTTTAAATCTAATTTTCTTACTATGAGTTCTTTTGTTAGTATTTATTCGTATATCTAGGAGAGGCCTACCACCACCGAAGAGAAAGTTGGAAATCAAGAATCATCGAGATGTATACGGTGGGCAGTGAATATCACCGCAGGAACATCGTAATCGTCGCCCAGAGTTTGTCGGGTTTGTGTTGTAAAATTTATTTTTCTTATTATGAATTTGATTTCTATCATTATCCTTTTTTTTTGGTGCAGCTAGGAGGGGCATACCACCGCCTAAAAGAGAAGCTGGACATCGAGGACACCGCCCGAACAATTAGATCATCGATCAGAATTTTTAGGGTATATGTTTTAAAAATTAATTGTTAAATCATTTTTTCTGTGTTAGTAGGAGAGTTCTATCATCACCGAAAAGGACGAAGGAAATTGAGAATCATCGCCAGAAAACTGTGACGTTTGCTCAAGATTTTAAGGTATAAAATTTAAAGTTTTTAAAGACGATTTGTCTAATCATGCTTGTTGACTTGTGGAACTAGGAGGGTCCCGACACCACTGAAGAGGACGCTGAACATTAAGAATCGTCGATGGAGCAATGAGGTCGTTGACTAGGGTCGGTCGGGTATGTGTTTTAAAATCTTTTTTTCCTACTACGAATGTTAAGTTCTTTTATTATTATTTTTTCTTGTAACTAGGAGAGGTTCACCACCACCGAAGAGGAGCTGGACATCGAGGACACCGCCCGAACAATTAGATCATCGATCAGAATTTTTAGGGTATATGGTTTAAAAATTAATTGTTTAATCAATTTTTTTTTCTGTTAGTAGGAGAGTTCTATCATCACTGAAAAGGACGAAGGAAATTGAGAATTATCGCCAGAAAACCGTGACGTTTGCTCAAGATTTTAAGGTATAAAATTTAAAGTTTTTAAAGACAATTTGTCTAATCATGCTTGTTGTCTTGTGGAACCAGGAGGGTTCCGACACCACTGAAAAGAACGCTGAACATTAAGAATTGCCGATGGAGCAATGAGGTCGTTGATTAGGGTTGGTCGGGTATGTGCTTTAAAATCTTTTTTTCCTACTACGAATGTTAAGTTCTTTTATTATTATTTTTTTCGTGTAATTAGGAGAGGTTCACCACCACCGAAGAGGAGCTGGACATTGAGGACACCGCCCGAACAACTCGATCATTAACCAGAATTTTTAGGGTATATGTTTTAAAAATTAATTGTTTATTTAATTTTTTTTGTGTTAGTAGGAGAGTTTTATCATCACTGAAAAGGACGAAGGATATTGAGAATCATCGCCAGAAAACCGTAAGGTTTGCTCAAGATTTTAAGGTATTAAATTTAAAGTTTTTAAAGACGATTTGTCTAATAATGCTTGTTGTCTTGTGGAACTAGAAGGGTCCCGACACTACTAAGGAGGACGCTCAACATTGAAGATTGCCGCTGGAGCAACGAGATGTTGCCACGAATTTGCCAGGTTTATTATTTTTAAAAATATATATATCTAACCATTTTTTTTGTGTTGGTTTTTATATATCTGGAAAATTCGACCACCACCAATAGAGGATCACTGGGCACCTAGGAGTGTTGTTGGATGAACGAGTTTCGTCGCCCATCCCTGAGATACACGCCTAATTAGGACGACGGAAAAAAAAGGTTGGGTATTGCCAAATTGGCATTCGTTTACTTTATTTCATATTGTGCTTTGTGTGTTGTTCAAATGTGAGTTGAAATCCTCTTTCCCCACCGTATTTTGGGTTAAGCACTATTGGTTATGGTTTTACCTTACACTGAGCATTCAAGTGCACTGCAACTTTAACCCACGGTTACTTAGATGTCTGTGTTAGCCTTAATGAATTGTTTTAGTTGGGATGGTTGTTTTTAAGTAATGCATCCCTACTTCCATCAGTATCAAGTTTAGTATTTGTTCGGTATAGTTCTGTACTGACTCACATTTTAAAAAATCTTTTTTAGCAATTGTAACGAACTATTGTCTTGAATAATAACAACAATATTGTAAACAATTAATCGCTTGTGATCGGGTTACGTAATAAATATTTGATGGGGGATAGAAAACAGTCCGTAACCCGTGTCCGACCCGTCCCGTAAACAACAATGGACAAACCGGTCAAACCCGTTCGACACGGGGCCGAGCCGGGCCAGGCTACCAGCTCCTGCGCTGTTGTGGGTTCGTGGTTCGTGGGCTTTTCCACACCCACACGGTCTTCCCATGGTTTTCCATACCCAATTGGAATGTTTTGCAATGCTGTTCCACAAAAATGTCTGCCATGATGTTTACTTCCTAAGCTTCTGTCCTTCTCTTTGTAGGTGACAGACAAAAGGTTGTTAAGGTAAATCAGATTACTGGCATATATTTGACAATTTCATGTTAACAAAGCTTTTTTGACATCCAATTCAGGCGTGACCCTTCGTTCCCTGTTAACATGCAAATGCTCTTTGAAATTGTAATGAATGAAAAATTGCTAATCGGACTTGCATGGAACGTTTCCTCAATCGTGATTTCTTCTTGACTAGAATCAAACAGACGTTTAATGTTGAAGTGCAGCTCACCGACAATGTTACTGAACATGGGGATGTGAGTGATTCTCAAGTCTTCGAATTATAATGTTGCCAAGAAGGAAGGAGACTTTCATATCTCTGGCGCAAAGGTTTATTTTCAATCATTCATCTAACGAATTTTTATTAACGGTAAATTCAGAAATTTTTAGCTTTTCTTTTCTATCAACATATTAATGTTAACAGTTATTGCAGATAAACCAAGATGTTGGATAAACCGTGCACATTTCACGCAGATGGCTGCCTATCTCCGTCTGCATTGACTTCTGTGACTTAGATTGGCTGAGTTCCTGTGTCAAAAGATTATATTGTCTGCCATGATGTTCACATCCTAAGCTTCTGTCCATCTCTTGCCTGTGACAGATAAAAGGTTGTTAAGGTAACTAAGCTTACCAGCATAAATTTGAAAATTTCATGTTAACAAACCTTATTTGACATTTGATTTAGCTGTTAAAAAAAATTGACTTGTGAAGAGTTAAAGGGAGTGTAGAGATATATTGTTAAAATGAAAGTGGACTACCTACATCGCGACGATAAGATATAAATCTGTAATGGATAGAATTCATCTTCTCTAACACTGTTAAGGTATAAAAAAACACATTTAGTTCCAAAAATGCATGAAAAATGCTGATTTTTGGCAAAGCTACTGAATAAACTTGGGATTACAATGTGGGAGGTTGAGGTATGCTGCCATGGATTTGCAGTAAGAGTAAGTGAGGAAAGTATGACCTTAAACATGCATTTGATTATAGTTTGCTAAAATGTTAGAAGTTGAAAAGAGGGGATGAGATGATGAGATGAGTTAGAAGTAGAAAATGTAGAAATGTAAAAGATTAATACAAATATGTGAAAATCGGCAATACAAATATTTGTTTTACATAAAATTTTAAAGATTTGTATATTGTGAATGAACATGTAAATATTATTTCACTTCACAATTGCTAACTATAACATTTCTTGTTTCTATTTAGGATTAAATTGTAATCACTGCTGAGATGGCCACTTGCTTGCGATTGCGTAGTGTTCTGGGTAGGTGAGTTGCAATTCCGGAATGCATTTGAATTCCCGCAGATGACTTCCAATCCAGGAACTTATGACTAGCTGTTTACAAGTTTTATTCAGGTATTGTTATAGTTCCGTTAACCTGTTTGTTTTTTCTTTCATGCTATTTTGATATATTTTACCTTACCAGATGTAGTACATAGACGTTATAGTTTATTATTGACTTCTTTCGGGGATCGATCTCCAATCGTTCGGGATGCTTTGCCGGTGCTCAACCACTGAGCCATATGAGTTATTGATATTATTTACAATTACTAGAAGACTGGAAAAGATAATATTGTAAAAGCAATTTTTGAGGCCTCGTAGAGCTATATGCTTACCTTGTTTATTTACGAACAAGAATAACAGCTCTGTGGTAGAGCGTTGGTGTGCGGATTTAAAGTTCTCGGGTTCAAATCCCGACTGAGGATGGAAACATACGTTGTAACTTCATTCTCTTGTTGTGGACAAGTGTGTGCTAATCTGAATTTATCTTGAATCATGCTGCCAAATTTATTCTAAGTCCAGATTTGTTGAAGTCAAATGACAACAAGAATTAGATAATCTGTAGATATGACAGATGGCTCAATGGTAGGGCATCGGCTTAGCATGCCGAAGGTCTCGGTTTCAATTCCCGAGAAAGTCATATAAATTAGAACAGTTACAAATGGTTGAACGAAACTATGGATGTTGATCAGATTGTATTATAATTGTCAAAACACGATTTAATGTGGAAACATGAGAATAATATCTTTATTAAAATTTGTTCTAGGATATTATAATATGTATCGCCAAAATATCCATCCCGTTACTTCGTAACGGGGAAGTTTCTCGACTCGACTTGCAGACGTGGAATGTTGGAAGCCTGACTGGGAATCGAACTGCACACCTCGGAGTTCCTAGGCGAGTGCGATACGTTCCTGGCAACCCCCCCCTATCATCCCCCCCATGAGAACTGGTAGTCTATTGACTGCTCTGCACTGTTACCTATAATGGATAGAAGACTTAGAATACAATTGAGTAACTCTCATAGCTCAATGGTTAAAGCGTGAGGCTGGAATGCCATACGATTTAGGTTCTTGGTTTCGAACCCCACTCAGCTAAGACAATAATATATAAATAATAACAAAAGAACTTTTAAAATAAAATGAATTGTATTGTCCCACCATCCACCCACAATTCCACCACTGTTTTACATACAACACATACATACATACACAATATAGTAACCCGTTGGCTGCCACGCCATGCAACCCGTAGGTTGCGTTTCTACATTTGCTACGCGCCACCAGAGGGATGGCGCCAAGGGGGACTTGTCCGAAGACAAGTCCGGGCCGACAAGTTCAAGGAGACCATTATGGGAATGCACACCCCTGGTCCCTATGAACTTGCCAACAAAGGGGAGTCCCTATATGGTGCATTGCCTAAGGCCCGAAGGCCGGCCCAAAGGCCAATCTTGGGCAGTTGCGACTGTCCCACCCCATGGCAAATACGCCATGGAGCAGAACAGCGCGGCCCGTCCCTACTAGCTAAAAAAAAAAAAGGGGGACAAAATGGCGTGGCAGCCAACGGGTTACTTTACATCACAGATCACACATAACAAAATACAACGATACCACGACGATGACGGCGATGACGGGCGAGGCGATGACGGGACGACCACGAAGCGACGACGGGCGAGACGATGACGGGACGACCACGAAGCGACGACGGGACGACCACGAAGCGACGACGGGCGAGGCGATGACGGGACGACGGGCGATGTGACGACGGGCGAGGCGACGACGGTCGTGGCAATGACGGGCGACCACGAGGCGACGACGGTCGTGGCAATGACGGGCGACCACGAGGCGACGACGGGCGAAACAAAGGCATGTGCTGGCTGGAAAAGTAGAAATAAAAATAAGAGTGTTGGAATGTTGGTTGTTAACTTTTAGCAACACAACATAAGAGGAACAGGTTGGCTTTACGAAACGGAAACTTACACGAAAATGATGAGTAGGCCAAAAGTAATTTTGCATTGTTGATGACTTTCTGTCAAGACCAGCATCCTTTGCGTTTCAAGTTCCACGAACTGGAATAAATGCAGAATCATTCCAATTTAATGTTGACTGCTAATATACTAGTCTATTAACTCACCTATAAATGCAACATCCTACCACATGATGCATTGAGCAGAAATGATGAGAAGATTGCTGAAATGGTGATAGTTAGTGGTTGCAACCACAACATACGGGACACTTGTCAAATCCTTCAGGGCCAACACCCTCTGCACTTTTAGTTCCACAAGCTACAAGTAAAAGTAGAATCATGAAAATTTGATACTGACTGCCAAAATATGAGTCTAAAAAATCACACCTCAACACAAAATCCAGCCACTTGAGCTCACTAGAAGTGAGTAGAATGTTGCTGAAATGGTGATAGTTCATGGTTGCCAACACAACATATGGCGCACTCACTCACACTTCACACCACAAATGAGATGAATTGTTCAACAGGTTAAGACCGTTAGCATGAGATTATGGAATTTCAACCATACAATTTGTGATTTTCGTAACCTTTCTCCACAGGCAGTATCTTTGCAATTTATAGGTTTCACAAGCTACTTGTTAAAAGAAAAAACTTGGCCATTGGATTTTGATTGGCGAAATATAAAACTAATACCTCTCCATTTGGTAATAGAATAGCTTGGTTGAATGTAGTAGGTTGCGAACAGTTTTTTACAACATAGCTGATCAGAAGGTTTAGCCGTTGCACCAAAAATAATCCATTTGATGTTCTCCACTTGAATAACACATTTTAGATTGAAAACACTAAAAGTAGGTAACACATCATCGGTTTATATCGAATTTTCCATTGAATTGTACAGTTAACAAATACTCACACACAGGTTTCACAGTGACACGTACTATACAGCAATCTAAGTACAGACTGACAACAGCGCCATCTCGTGGAGCAATCCACAACCACAAAATGCTAGTTTGCTGAATTACAAAAACAATGAGCTTTCAGTTCCAGCCAGCTATTGTCTGCACCCTTCTACTTTCGTGCCAATCCTACGGAAACTCTTTCCAGTAACCATTCCGCTCCAACATTTACCATGCTGATTTCCTAAAATGCTTTTCCTAAAATGAGCGCGTTCAGAAGAAATCAAAAACTTAGAATTAGGTGTGTTACTTAAGTAAAAATGCATACCTTATTGTTATTCACTGATCTTTCGCGTTTGTCAGCTAGTTCAAACTCCAGCTTGCTACGTTGCAGCGCAACGTCCTAAGCAATCTCTGCAAGATATTTCAATCTTCCTTGGGCTGCACGAAGTTCCGACTGGTAGAGTTACATAACAAAATACGATACCACGACGATGACGGCGATGACGGGGCGACCACGAGGCGATGACGGGGCGACCACGAGGCGAAGACGGGCGAGGCGAAGACGGGCGAGGCGAAGACGGGCGAGGCGAAGACGGGCGAGGCGAAGACGGGCGAGGCGAAGACGGGCGAGGCGAAGACGGGCGAGGCGAAGACGGGCGAGGCGAAGACGGGCGAGGCGAAGACGGCTTTATGGAAGACTTTATGGAGAAGGACAGCACACACGCCCAATCGTACCCCGGATATAACTGATACACTGCTGCTCATGTTTCTCCAATGTGGTACCTCCTTGCAATCCCCAGATGGCAAACAAGAAGTTTTGAAACTTTTTTTGTCCTATGTTCAATAACAGTTTGTCTAGTATAAATATTTGTCATAGACTTGCATGTGTTGGTTTAACATGTGAAAGCCAAATATACCCAAAATTACTGTTGATAGATTTTTTGGAGTGACTTTGAATTCAATGCATGATGACAGATTAAAGAGATATACGACGGTTGGCTCTGTGGTCATGCTGCAAAACTCAACACACGAGAAGCTAGCACCTCAAATCAGACAAAGGCTACACGGTTGCAAGAGAATTCAAGGTTTCATACCACGATACCAGTAACAGAAACTAGAATTTTATGAACCTATTACAAATGCTAGAATCAGACAATGGTGTTCAAGTATTATGAATTATGGTCATTGTTTACCTTTCATCAGCTTCACCGTTCTCTTCAATTTTTGTTCTTAATCCATATTCCAACAGATGAATCATGTCCAACTTTCTGATTCACAACTGAACGTAGCTGAGGACTAGTGATGCCCTGTTTAAAAAAAGCAATCCATATGAGTTTTCTCTTCCTTCAATGGTTGAAATATGAACACTAAACAATACAATACCGTTATTTTAGGTTAAACAATCACCAAAGAACACCAAATAAATAACAAAGGAAGAAACTTAACTAACACACTTTTCTGTGTGTGTTGAATTAGTGCTTTCTGCAGACAAGGCCGACAACAGACACACTTGCTTCCAACACTCATACTGATTAAACATACTAGGACTGCCATCTATCGGCATTTATCTCAGTCCGATTTTTTAGACCAATTGTGCAAAAAGTCGGGCTTAAAATTTTGTTTAATGTTTACTTAATTACTTTGAGCTTATTTATTTTTTTTACTTTAAGCTTAAGCATGAAGTTACTGTTAAAAATTGCTATTCCTTATAAATAAATTTGTTTGGTTTAAGAAATGATAAGCCCAACGTACGACACACATGGGAGATAGGAATTGAACCACAAGCTACCGGAATCGCAGGCAAATGCTCTACCACCGAGCCGAACCGATAAATCACATACTGCACTTTTTTCCATGGATATACCTTGACATCAAGAAAAACACATTAAACATGCACGTGCGTGAATTATTAGAATTTTTGTTTTAGGAGTTCCAGTTTTCATAAACTGGACAATGTTAACGAAATTTCGGAATCAGTAAATCACAGTTATGTCCATGGATATTTGCATAGGCTTCCATGTGCTCACGAACTATGATCCGCCAAAATACATCTTGTTGTGCTTTCGGATAGCTGCTTGGAAAGCATAGGCTTTACTGGTAACAATGTTGTGTCCATCAACTTGAACCTGAAAAACAAGTTGATCAACTAAAATTAGACTAAAGATCTTTCGATCAGAGCACTTAAAAAAGATACAAAAAGAAAATAAGGTTACCTCTCTGCTAGTATGGTTTTTTTCCTCTGTAGTCTGTAATGACTTTCATCATTGTAGTTTTTCCAGCTCCAATATGACTAAGATTTATTGTATCAGGCAGGTATCTTCATTTAAATTGCTTGTACAAAACAAGTACCAAGGAGTCTGAACACTTAGTTTGAAGATTACCATACTGTCTAACACAGTCCCTGTCAACAAGTCAACTCAGAAAATAGTATCCATTGTTTTAAAACACCAATATAAAAAATGTTTTAGTTTAGGTATTTGTTTATGCGACATGTTTACAAATAACAACAGATTTGCCTTTTTATATGTAATTTGCCGAGCAAATTTTCCTTTTTCTTCGTTAACTTGCTACGTAGTGCCGTAAAAATTCCGTTGGTGTGTTGTTGCTGTTGGTGGTCTTGACTCTTGAATGCTACAAATGCTAGCAGACGACGAGAAAAAACAGACGACATGCCTGCCTAATCCGGCGCACTCAAGAAAGTAAAAAGGTTTTTGCGGGTTTCGAATTGGGTCATGGCTCGATGATAAGCTGCCTGCATCCATGAACCTAAGGGCCATGGGAAGTCTGACGAACAACCTACGAGCTACCAATTCTCTGCCTAGTTACGGGTTCGATCTTTATGTGTAGTGAACGGTACTACTAGATCGAGCATCGTCTGTACGGTGTCTAGTTGTTGTGCTGGTGTCATACGTGTAGTTTTGTTATTGTAGTGTGGTAGTGTCGTGTAAAGATGGCCTTTTTTTAAAGGCGGCTGCATTGAAGCATTTAGTTGAGCATATCTTGCGCTGGAACAGTTGAAGCATATCTTGAGCGTTGAGTTGAGATGTCGATCCGATGAATCTTGAATGACGACATACAGACATGCATATGGAACAATGGGGGCGGGAGGGAGGACGGGAGGAAGGGCATGGAGGGCAGGAGGGAGGGAAACTTGGAGGTGGCGGGAATCGAACCCGGGGAAACTACCATACAAGGAAGTGGCGATAACCACTGTGCCAGGACCGCACATCCCAACCAAAACTTTCTTCGGCGGTCATTCGGTTAGGTACCTTACATATAACACCTACAATAAAAATAGCATGGCGCCGTGCTATAGTGCGCGACTCCCATGCCAATTAACGAGGGTTCGAATCTAGAAGAAAGGAAAGATGTTTAAAGGGTTTTTTAAATTTAGATTGCTTCACGACAGGAATTTGATTTTTCAAACGTAACACAAGTAGGACAAAACAAAGCTCCATTTACTTAATTCTTTAAACTTCATTCACAACTGTGGTCAACAATAACGCTACAAAGGTTTATCTGTCTTACAATTGAGGCTTACGCTTCTCGCTAAAATTTTCTAACCCCTTTTGCGTGTCGTATAGCTGCAAATTGCTTACCTTTACGCTTTCTCCTTTTCTACGTATTTTAAAAACTTTAATGTGAATAACAAACGCGACCACTTTTAAAATTGTTTCACTTACTTGTAAGCCTCCATATTATCCATTTTAATCTGAGGTTGCAAAGGGATTACAGCTCTGCTGAGCTCTGCTCGCCAATACTTTCAATTACTTTTTGCGATTCACTTTCACAACGATTTCACTAACAGGAAAACAAAAAACCGACACCAAAAATGGTGTAAAAAGGTGTAGAAACAGACAAGGCTAGGAGGAAATGTGACTACCGAACTACGAAAACTTTACCAAGAACGTTTGCCTTAAGGCTACTACCTTAAGAATTTTGCATGGCTACGTGTTAAAAAAAAATAGGAAAAAAATGGGAACGTTCACTTTTAGCTACCATTTTTCGATTGACGCTGGCAGAAATATAACAGCTGACATTGCCATGCCATTGCTAACCAGTTGAAAACTTCTTTCGTAGATGTATCCATAACATGGTTGTCCCCAGAGCTTCTTCATGAAGAATGGAAGGAGTAGTAACACGAGAGTCACAGGTCCAATCTCGGACCCGACAGCCGACGGTGTCTGGCACTCATACAGGACAATAATTCAAACCGGAATGTACTGGCACCACCATCTCTGGAACATAACACGCGAAAATTGGTTTTATATAAATATGAAAATATAAAAATGAAATACACATAATCAAAAACACGGAAGATATTGAATAAACGATTATGTAGCGAGTTGTTATATGCAAGTTGTGCAAATAACAATTCCCTTAAGCATTCAGAATTCGGTGTACAAATTTGTGCTTTCGTTACGTGTAGTACCTCGGGTTGTTTTACGGTATTCCACCTTGTGTAAGGATAGTATTCTGGAGTTAGAGCGTAGTACATGGCAGTAGTGTGGTACTAGGCATATGCGTGGTGTGGTATTTTGGTGACTTAGTATAAGACCTCGCAGCATACGTAGTAGTATTGTAATTGAAGCCTCAAGCAAAGTAGACTCTTGCCGAATGGCATCTCAAAACTTCGCTTCGCCTTCACCTCACCCGTTGCTCCGTCCAAGCCTCGCCCGGCGCTTTATGGTTGCCCAATCTTCGCCTCTAGAATGCAGCTTCGTAAGCATCAGAAACCTGGTGACACAACCTGGTATCCTATCAGAAACAGGTGACACAATAGAATCAGTTGGCGGCCGAATAAAACAGCACAAACGCACAATGAAATAACATACGTACATGTTAAATGTTCGGTACCTTGTAGCTATGACGTTCAAAAAGCATCGTCTACTTTGATGGCTTTTTATTGGTTGAATTGGTTTTGTCGGTTTCAACAGTGTCGTCAACCTTTCTTGGGTATCATTGCCGGTTGCCGCATCAATTTATAGATGAGAGTGGGAAAGTATAAGTGGCACAAGTCCAGCTATCTGAGCCATGACAGTCGAATCTGCCGTTCTTTCTGCAATAACCTATCAGGCTTTAAGCCACTGCGCGCTCTTTCCTCTTCAAAGACCTCTCGCACTACAGGATACCTATATACATTAGTTTTCTGACCTAAATGGACAACAATAGATTTCATCTTGTAGCGTGAGAAGCTAATTAGTAGGATTACCTTTTTTGAATTTTTGCTACACACCGGACTTAACGTAGTAGCTTCCGGTATATTCGATTACTGGGATTGTAACCGCCGCGTAACGTAGTACTTCCAGCCTTCCTGTAGGACCATCATCTGTTGATACAAAAACACCTAAAATGGAGACAAATATTCAATATTAGTTTCTATGATCTAAACAACTAATTTTCTCCACCTCTGCTGCTAACACATGAAGAAAACCTAACCCTACAATTAAATCTATGAATTATGATTCACCTACACATGAAGGATTAAATAAAGATTATCTGACATACCAGAGAAACGTTACAGTAACTTAACATATACAGCACTAGAACAGTGGAAGTAAACTCAGATGCAGCAGTCTGTGTGCATCAACTTTGCTGCATCAATTGCTCCCACATCACACCTAATCAAAACAACAAAAAGCCATTATAATCAGTTTCTCAGAAACTAACATATCTTGCTTTCCCAACTTACATTCAAACATTTGCCACAAACAGTCCAGGAAAACACTGGAGCCACATTATCCTTCCTTCAGCCAACCTGAAACACAAAAAAAACCATGTTAAAGTGTGGAAGGTAAAACAATGTGTTTTACCTTCGTGTGAGTACTTGGTCCTCAGAAAAATTTTGATTTAAGGTTAAAATCACGATTTTGTATCAGTTTTTACAATAATCCTAAACCATAATGTTTCTAAAATAAAGTTGCAAATGAATTAGCACCTTCAGCATGTAGAAGGTGGATTACAGTGTATACACTGGACAGCATGCCACCAGAACCTGCCAAGAAGTATTCATTCAACTTGTTAAGTGTTTCACACGTGAATCCTCCTCACCAGAACAATGACCAATTTACCAGTAGCAAATGCAACTGACTTGCAATGTAGAATGAATTAAAAAAAAAATAGCCAATCAATCCTCCCAAAAAATTCCAATGTTTAACCAATTCACCATAATGAATCATCCCACAAGTGATTGCCACCTCCTGCCAAGGAGGCCGGGCCAGCAGAGACAGTGACAGACGACCTGTTGGATTACCGATCAGGTTATCAACAGCCATCGTGCAAAGCAACAGTCATAATCATGGTATAATAGTTTTAAACTATTTTTTAACTTTAATAGTTTTATTTTTTAACTATAATAGTTTTAAACTATTACACCATGGTCATAATGGTGACACCTGTTGCAATTCACGTATGACGTTGTGACTATGGATGCTAAATCTAAATGGTTCCACTGTGAACGCCCTCTGTTATTCGGTTTAGGAACCCTATATTCCATACAACGGCGAATGCAGTCGACAACGCAAACATTTTGACATAAGTAAGCAATTGCATGCATTGGAAGAAATTGAATAGTCACTACGTGGCAGTTGAAAATGGATTTCACGGTAAGTTTCGTTACGTTAAGCCAAATTAATGATGGAATATTGAATTTGTTTCGATCTGTTACTACAGAATAAAGCAAATGATGCTGAAGCACTGCTGCAGTTCCAAGGTAAATATCTTTTATTAGTGTTTCCATTCTAGGTTAAGTCGAATTGAAAATGAGCGTTTTCAGCTTACGTCGTGACCAATGTCATCAACAATAATAAACTTTTCTGTTAAACTCTGTAGATTTTGGAATGGGAAATACATCTGGAGGAAAACCACCACCATATGAACAAACCCACAACTTTACTGACTATCCCTCATCTCATGTTGACATTGATGAGGTAAACATTTTTCTGTTAAATATTTTCAGTTGTTATTTTAGGAAATGATAAATAGGTCCCTGTGGTCAAGCGGAGTCGTAAATCCATCCTACATCCCATTGCCATTTTAAGCTCTGAATTTATGGAAACCCTACCTGTAGTCAAAGTGTGGGTAGCTAAAATTATTGACAAAAAGGCCACCCAAGTTTTAGTTAAAAGTCTCAGTGAAATCCCACCTGTTTTGCATCACTTGAAGAGGGTAAAAAACAACAAAGGAGAATTAAAAATAATTATTGGCTTAGTGGAAGATTCTGCAATGAAATTTAAACAAAGACTGGTTAGTCAAGGATTGCAATTGGAAGGCTTGGACATGTGTGAAAACTGGGAGGTAGTAGAAGTAGCTAAACATCTTCCACTAACTCGTGCTCAGTACAATACAGCAACTAAACAGTGGCCGTGCAACTTTCATGAAGAAAAAACCATTGAAAAGCTGCTCAGTGGTTGTTGGTTCAGTGCTCAACAACTCGAAATTAAGTTCAGATGGATGCAACTAAGCCTAGCCATCAGTCAGCTACCAGACAACGTATTTATGTGGCAAAAAAACTGTAAGGCCAAATTGACTGATAAAACATTTAACGAAAGTAGAGAAGAAACCCCGTTCCCTAGTGCTTGCGCAGGTCCCTCCATGGGTGTCGTAGTGGTTAATCCAGCCACGAACGCAGTTGTTGCTGCCACGTCCATACGGAAGACTTTGCATCCTCTTCACCACGCTGTAATTGTAGCTGTTGATCTTGTAGCGCGTAGCCAAGGGGGTGGAGCTTTACTACTCACCAGTGAGTTGAATACTATAGACGATGCAGTGGATCCCAATACGAACTCTTACTTGTGCACAGATTGCGAAGTTTATCTAACACACGAGCCGTGTATAATGTGTTGCATGGCTCTACTCCATTCGCGGGCCAAAACTGTTTTTTTTATCGAAAACTGTCGAGGAGGAGGTTTGGTTACAGAGGCACGACTGCATACCTTACCGACCATCAATCACCGTTTCCAAGTTTTTAAAGGCTTTGGACCTGTTTAGTTTACCGAAAATGTATGTGCAGTTTTTCACCCAATAAATTGAATTTGCTCCTGAGGACAATAATTTCTGTGGCGCATCCATTCTAGGCTATGTAACTAAATTATTTTACGTGAAATGTCGCAGGACCAATCTCAAAATCCAACGCCAATGGCTCTCACAGCTCAAGAAAACGCCCCATCAATGTTAAGCTTTGCCTATTATCAGCGTTACTTTGACGTGGACACGCCTCAGGTTAAAGAACGGTTGGTGTGGTCTTTCATACCGCGACCTTCGCGAGACACACTTACACACTACATCCGACCATCACCTGATCTTTACGGTATGGCTACCAGTAGCATAATTTTTGTTCATCTTTTGCTTACGATGGATTGGATATCATCTTTGTATTTTCTAGGTCCTCTGTGGATTTGTGTTACTCTGGTCTTCTGCGTAGCTATTATGGGAAATATTGCCGATTATTTGCATTCAGGAGGAGAAGGCCAACACTGGAGGTACGATTTCCGTAAAGGTAAGAATGTCAAAGTTGGGAATGTAAGAATAAATCGTAAGAAGGCAGACTAAATAGTAAGCCGTACCCGTACGTTAGTACAATTACCTTATGGAGTTTCATTTTTGACACAAAATTTTTCCTTGATCAGTCTCTATTTCTGCATCCACAATCTTCAGCTACGCTCTGCTCTTACCGTTAGTCTTGTGGCTACTGCTCTGGTGGCGCAGGAAAGAAGGCGACCAAACCCCGCTTGGTTTTATTGAGATTGTATCTCTTTATGGCTATTCTTTAGCCATCTACATCCCAATATCCGTGAGTTACATTTAAATTACTTAAAACAAATTTCTAGCATTCACCTTTGCCTTGTTTAGGTGTTGTTGACTATTCCGTTCCCAATCCTTCAGTGGACGTTGGTGATCCTTGGGGCAGCACTTTCCGGTTCAGTATTGGTTCTGTCTCTGTGGCCACCACTAAGCGCTACAAAGAGAGGAATGGCCGTGGTTATTCTTTCCGTGATCTTGGCATTCCATTTTCTATTAGCTGCAGGACTGCAGCTCTACTTTTTTCGCTACGCGGACGAAGTGGTGGCTGTTTCCGGAAATAACCATGGAACATCTCATGGTCATTTAAGGGCCGTTGACAGTTTCGCCATTGACAGAGTCACGGAATTGCAACCACTGAATTTTATTCGCGAGATTGAAAAGAACTCGTCGTCCGGCGTTAGTAATGAAGAAACAACTGATCCGAAAACCACGGGAACACTTGTTCATCCTTCAGCTGCCCCTCTGGTAACAGGTATTGAGAGTGAAAAACAAACTCTGATGCCAGAACGTGTGGCAGTGAATGCTAGTTATTCCGTGATCAAGGACGGAACAGGACAAAGTGAAGTACCTAGCAATAGTACTAAGTCGTCAGATGGAGATGGAAGCACAAGCGGCGTTTAACAAATTGAATTAATACTGTTACAAAAATTCGCGAAATTTGTTCATCTAATTAAAATACCATTCATGATAAACCAACACATTTGCAACGTATTTGTATTGCCACATAGACGACGGCACTGAAATCATTGATAGGACTGCATCAAAATGAGTTACACCGCGACAGCCATTCTTTCGCCCGATCGCTGTTTAATTTATGGCCCAGAAGGGTGGATAGGAAAACATCTGCGAGGGATTTAGTTCCAGGAAAGGATCCAATTAACCATTTACGTCCATCGGAACTATTCAATCGGTTATTAATACGGTTTGCCAACACGACAAAAGTGGGGTCGCCAGACTGAATACAACTTTCCCACATATCCAACCAATCATCAATCTCTGCAGTAGTGTTTAAATCATAGTTTTCATAGAACGCACAGTCGGTCCACGATTCGAGAAGACGGGCCAAAAGGCGAGCTACAGCAGCTTCGCCGCAAATATCTCCATTACAGTGATTGACTACTTTTGCGGCTGGACGAGGTCCTATGGACTTCCATATCCAGGTAAGATTGAACAGATTGTCAATTCGGTTAAGATTTGAAGTTGTCGATTTCGCCCATTGCATCAAATCCGTAGAACAGGCTTTTTTGAGAGATGAATGCTGGTGAATAGTCACTGAAACTGGAACATTTCTGCTAGCCATCAGAATTCGGATTAGGGTTTGAACTGACAGTGGCGGATAATTCGGATCAGCTTCGATGACGAGGGTCAACTTTTCTTGACTACCTTTGCCCTGCTTTTTTAACTTGTTTACTTCATTTTCAATCCCACGAAGTCGTGTCATAATGGAATCCATACGAATATCCAATTCTTGCAGATATTCTGGTTCTTTGATTTCAGTACCGCGGTGTCTGAAAAACAAATAGATCTGTGAAAAAGCATGCTTGCAATGCGTCGTCTGAGAGGCAAGATGAAATGATATGGTCGCAAAAATAAAAATAATCAACAAACATATGACATGATGGATGCAAGTTACTTGTCCAATCGGCATAGTGGGTTGTCTGCCACCATCTGCATATTGACTTTAGGCCCCACCAAATCTCGAATATTGTCGTAGCCATACTTAATCATCGTCGGCCTAAATGTATACATCGATCTACGTCAGTATGATGTAATCCATATGTTTAATGAAAAACAATTTATTATACCTTTCTAAACTAAGGCCCCATGCGAGGACAGAGACGTCTTCAGGAAGTCCCATCGGCAGCAACATCTCCGGTCGAAATATACCAGAATTTCCGATCTAAATATCATAATATGCAAATTAATTTGACTTAAAATTGTTCGTGGTCTAGAAAAACGAGTCTGACTTACTTCGACCCATTTCTTAAGGCCAGGATGGTAACTAAAAATTTCCATACTAGGTTCAGTGTACGGATTGTATGCAGGTTTGAATCGCAGTTTTTCAATTCCCAATTTGCGAAAGAATTCATACAGCACACCTTAAATTTAAAAGTATTAGATGAGATGCTAATCAAAATTAAAATTTTTTTCTTCACACCAATTAAATTCCCTAGTGTGAGGCCGTAGTCTGCAATGACCCCCTCAATTTGGTGGAATTCAGCTAAATGTGTAGCGTCAAGTGTTTCGTTACGGAATACACGGTCAATGCTGAAATATTTCGCTGGTTTGAAACCGCCCTGAATAGCAGAGATGGTTTTAAAGGAGAGACAGTAATCAATAACGAAGATTTTGTTAAACCTGAGCCAGGGCGTAAAGCATTCTGGCACTAACGGCGGTTGTATGAGTTCGGAGTAGATTTTTTTGTGCCTCTTCTACCTTCCAATCATAGCCATAACCTTGGCTACCATAACCTCCATGGCTATGCACATTTTTCACACGCTCCATATAATCGGTAGGGATATCGGAAGCTGTTGCTGGATCTATATGAATCAAATAATTCATAAGATTCCAATGAAACGGAAAGACAGCAAAAATTTCTACGTACCAGCAAGAAAGAAGGTATCATGGGCATCGCGGGCTGGATGTTGTTGGGGTTGAAACAATGCATCAAAATTCCAAAACGAGCTCTCGACATAATTATTGGTAGGCATTTCCGTAAAACTAGTTGCAAATATCAAGAACGTCAATTGGTTCAATGTCTCTCACATCTTTAAAGAAGCATACCCCATTTCCAAAAATATTTGTCGAAATTCAGCTCGTACTTTCATCAGAGGATGTAGGTGTCCGCGTGGTACTGGAGTGCCAAGTGCATTCAAATTGTACGCTTTAAACTCCTTTGTTTTCCAGGAGCCTGAAGCTATCATCTCAGGTGTTAGATCAGTCTCCTGTTTGGTGACACTTGTGCTGAAAGATGAACCAGGTTTCATCTCATAGCTCTTCACAACTCTAATGTATACAATAATATATAAAATATGAATAATTTATGTGTGTTTTCAAATAAATAAAACTGATCAAAATAAAGTAATATGTGTAGAAAAACTGACATTTCTTGAATGAGTTTACGCTTTTTGTACTCAGTTCTCAGTTCATTGGTAAGCGTATTTTTTCCAGTAGCAAGGTCTTTAAGATGTTCTTGAACCACATCTTGAATCGAACTAACTTTCTGAATAAACTTTGGAGCTCCAGAACTTTTGTCAACAGCAATCCAGCCAAGAGACATGGCTTTACTGAAACCAACTTTTGCCATATCTTTTGTGAAACTGGCATTTGGAATGGAAGCTTGTGCCTACATAAAGCTATGATTTAAAAACTTTTTGAATTATTACTTTGACCTAGGATACCATAATCTCTGGTTGTGTACTTCCAGAAGGTGGAATGGCATTATAAATTTGGGCCTCATGACTACCATGTGCGGCCACTTGTTTTCCTTCCTCGGTAAGATCCCATTTCACAGTACTATGCAGTTCAGCTTCAATTACCTGTGGCAAAATGTACATAAATGGTTATTAAACTGACTTAAAACAGGTTGAACGTAACGAGTCAATAATATAACAAAACCAATAAACAAATAAAAAAACTGTAATACAGCATACAGGTTATACTACAGGTCCTAATTAGACAGACAAACCATAAGAAGATCATTAATACATCAGCTAATTACATGTTCTTACATCTCCAAGACAGAGTAGACTTTTCACTGTTCCTACTATCTTTTGATGGTCCTCGTTCCATAGCTCCGATAATTTCAAGGAATTTGCCTTCCCATTTTCTTCTAAGTATTTCAAAAGTTTTTCCCCATGAGCAATAGCCATTGTCGTTGCAAGCTAATTGTCTTCAAGGAAGGCAATTTCCCGAACTTATCGCAAAACTACTGACGAAAGTGACTTATAGCGTAGTGTTACACGTGTATTTTTGCTGAGTAATGTGAAGCTTCAGGAGGTGGCAGCAGACTCGTGATTTCGCATCGTTCCATGTCTTGCAGGTTGCACCGCTTCGTCCGCTTGCAGTACACACTATGTTTGCTGGGGTGGGGACTGGGGAGTGGGGGCTGTGTCTGCTGGTCTCTAGTTCTCTACCTAGGGATCGGCCCTGATTACCCCAAACCAGACTACTACCGGAATTGTACTGGCGCGATACTTATAAATTTTCCTTTTTTCAGCTTTTTTTAGCTTAGCGCAAGTACCTTTCCGGTAGTGCGCTGGTTCTCGGGTAATCGGGGCCGATTCCTAACGCACGACATGTATATAATATGATGATTCATTTCAAATCTAATTTTAAGACAATTTTCGCGTGACGCATTTCTTTGGTTCATTCTAAAACCAGAACTCTACCTCGTAAATTCAGGGTAAAAGACAATTACTAAATGGTAAATGATATATGATATAATTGCACCATTATAACGCTTCTATTTGTAACATTCCATATCCCAATATTTTCGATAACTATCGATAGCTAAATGATTTTTTAAACAAAAATATTGATCAAATATCAAATTTAAAGTTTGCTGATCATAACAACTTCACCGTTTTGCGTCGATGATGGTCACGCCAGTCTTATCTTTAGATTCTCAGCCAATTTGTCCATGAATTCGAAGGTATTTAGGTAGTCACCTCGGGTTACGCTAAAGAAAGTAAATAAGGAATCCCTTTCGTTTTATTCACGTAGGCTAATAAATAATCTTAAATTATTAGTTTACCCATTCATTCCTTTGATGCAAATGGCCAAATCTTTGGTCATGAATCCTGCTTCAATTGTCTCGACGCACACACTTTCTAATGCACTACAAAACCGTTTCAGAGGCTCATTGTTGTCCAGTTTTGCGCGATGTTCAAGTCCCCGCGTCCAGGCAAAAATTGAGGCTGTTGAAATGTCAAAGAATAGTAAACTATTACTTTGTTTCAATAAAAAAAAAAATTACACAACACAAACCAATTGGATTAGTGGAGGTTTCTTTCCCTTGTTGATGCATGCGGTAATGACGAGTCACCGTACCATGAGCAGCTTCTGCCTCAACTGTTTTGCCATCCGGACACACAAGAACAGATGTCATCATTCCCAGAGATCCTAAAAAATCAAAAAAATCAACAAAATCAAAATAAAATACAACAAAATACAACACAACAAAATAAAAATTCTAATAAAAATAAAAAATAAAATAAAATAAATTCTCAATTCTTTACCGTATCCTTGAGCAACCGAATCAGATTGGACATCGCCATCGTAGTTCTTGCAGGCCCAGACGAAACCGCCTTCTGATTTCATAGCATAAGCAACCATGTCATCAATTAGGCGATGCTCGTACCAGATTTTCTTTGCTTCATACAACGGTTTATATTCTCTTTAAAAAACATATAAAAAATTCAAAATTTAAGCGACGTTTGGCTAAATCTACAGAACCTTACTTATCGTAGATCTCCTGGAATATGTCTTTGAATCGGCCATCGTACTTCTTCAAGATGGTATTTTTGGTACTTAGATACAGCGGATATTCTCGCTGCAGAGCGTATTGCAAAGAAGAATGTGCAAAATCCCTAAAATGAGGTAACAAGTTTACCTATGGCTTCTGTGGAAATTACACCCTACTATGTTCAATATTTTTACCTAATTGAGTCATCAGTATTATACATTCCGATGGCAACTCCGGCACCCACAAAGTCATTAACAGTGTGCACTATGCTCGTTGAGCCATCAGCAGCTGTCCATTTAATTTCCAATTTGCCTGCTCCAGGAATTAAAAAATCGGTAGCTCTGTACTGTCAAGAAAATTGGATTACCAATCTGAATCTCGGGTATTCTATCTTAAGTATTTAGTAACAATTACGTACTTGATCAGCATGGGCGTGACGGCCAATAATAATGGGAGCGGTCCATCCTGTAACTAAACGAGGAATGTTCTTGCAAATAATAGGCTCCCTAAAAACAGTTCCGCCAAGGATATTTCTCAACGTCCCGTTAGGAGATTTCCACATCTTTTTCAAATTGAATTCTACCATAAGAAAAACTCAATTTTGGCAAACCTCTAAAAATTGATTCATTGCACGCAAATGTGGCTATACCTTCAACTCGCTTCTCATCAGGTGTAATGGTCGCACACTTAATTCCAACATTATATTTCTTAATGGCTTCAGCGCAATCAATGGTGACCTGGTCATCGGTGGCATCTCGATTCTCCATTCCAAGATCAAATCTGTTAAGAGTATTCAATCAAAAATTTTCCAAGTGCTTTCTCTAAAAATTCAAAATATAGTTACGTGTGGAGTTCGATATCCAAAAATGGCAGAATCAACTTGTCTTTTATTATATCCCAAATCACACGTGTCATTTCATCGCCGAGAATATCAACAACTGGGCCGGCTATTTCCAAACATATGTTAATGTCAGTTGTCATTTTCAAAATATAGGCGTTAAGAAACAGAAAATACAGTCATAGCCCTGATATGATACTTCGAAAATCCGTCGATAATAAAACGCTAAGTAGTTGCTCTAAATTTTTTCCTTGAACAGACAACTGAGCCTTCAGTCACTATTTAGGGTTTTGGGAAAACTCGCCGTTGCCTATTCAATCCGGTTAGACAAATTCTATTCGGCTAAATGAGGCCCGGTAGCAGAGTTTAATGACGACCATGTATCACTTAGTGAGACACAACATCATTACAAGGTGTGAAGTTTTTTTGTTTTTTTTTGCAATAATTTGATATAGGCCTAAGGATGTTGTTTGCAACAGAAATCCTACTTAAAATAACTTAGGCTACAGATTGCATAATGGATGTTTTCCACTGATTGTTTCCAGTTACTCAGTTAGGAACAAGAAAAAGTAATGGGAGGCAGTGTAAAAGTAAATTCAATAACCAATTTTAACTTATTAAATTATAGGTGAAAAGAAACCATCTTATCTCGAAAACAGTTATCTTACCATTAATTTTTTCCATTTTGACAGATAAAGTTTGGCCAAGAAAGCAAGGAAAATGTCAACTTCTCACGATCAACGACACCAGAGAACTGGGCAGCGACCTGTTTAAGGCTTATAAGGAAGGCCTTGGCCTTAACCAGTCAGTTTGTTCTGTTGCCTACATTGAGTTGACACCCTTTTTTCTAAACGCTGACGTCAAAATGGGCCACGAATCTGGGCCGCTGTTCAGCGCCATCTATCTTTTTCATTTTGCGTCTTAATTATTCCTCGAAAAATCACAGCAGAAAATCAACAACGATTGGATAGAAAATTCGCAGTTTATTCACATTTAATCTCTAATATACAAACATGGTTTTTAGGAATGGGCAACTGCCCGAGAGGGGAGCAGTTGCCACGGAATTTTGGTGCCCCATTGTACGGAATTTGGTTCCACTCGAACAGTAGTTTAGTGAACGAATGTTTTATATACTAGAAAATTATTATGGTCCCAAAATGCGCTGTTCTGTGCATATAAGCCACATTTGTTTCCATTTTAACGCTAATTTTTCACCGTCTTCTGGGCTGTCAGGGATGTGACCTTTGAAATCAAACGGCGTCGGATTGCCCTTTTCTTGATTGAGTACCGACTCTACTTTGAGCAGTTTTCGCTGAACTTCTTCAAATGTTTGTATACTGGAAGCGGACGCACACTCCACAGGATGACTGAAATAATCTTTCATTTTCCGGTTCCAGTTATCAGCGATACGACGTGAAGAGCATCTGGCAGCTGGATATGAACGTAGATGTTAATTAGGATCGTTAGCAATACAGCGGTCAAAAAAAAAATTTTACTAACGAATGACTACCAACCTTCTAGATAATTGGCATCAGCATATTCACACCAGTTTATAATTGCATCGAAAAGGACTGAGCAAGCTAGATCGACAACTGTTTCTAGATCGCTTTCCAACAATTCTTCGCTCAGAGCCTAGCAAAGCAAAAATAATTTTTAAGCGATGATAACATGCGAATAATTATTTTTAGTATTACCGTCACTGATTTCTCAATCAGAGCATGTATAATTCCGGGGTTCACACTCATCGCTGGTCCTTGTAACGAGCTATTCATCAGGCAATGGTGCAGGTACAATGACTTAACAGCCAGGGGAACGGCTGCTGAAAAGCTGGAGCGTCGGAATAAGTGTTAATACGCAATGAGGCAAATTCGTTGAAACCATACCTTCGGCTAAACACCTGAGTTATTCCATTCATCACGTGTCGAATTATCAAGCGAAACTGATAGTAAGCCGTATTCCACTGTATAAAAATTTTTTTCTGTTCTTGCGTGGTTGAGCACTCAACAAACGCCAGCGTACGTCGCGCAGCAGTACAGCAACGACTCGATCTGGAATGACATTTAAAATGAGAATTTTTCTAAAAAACATTACGATTACATTTCTGTGTGTCCTACCCTTCTTCTACCAGCAATGCAAAGCTTGAAAAATGCTGCAATAAAGACCAATAGACGAAAGGCTCAAATTCTACTTGATTCGCAAGCAAGTAGACTCCAAAGTGAAGTAGTCGACCCTCTTCACCATTTTGAGCTGTGGATTCCTGGCAAACTGCAAATAATCTTTGGCGTTCACTGTCTAAAGCCTAAACACGAATAATTCGCTTGTGAAACATCAAGGAAAACTAGAGGAAAACATAAAAAGCTGCTTAACCAACGCGAAAAAGTAGAGCAAAAGGCTCTATTGGTTTTTGTCCATGTGCCGCAATAGCTGCGTGAACGGCTGCAATGGTTTGGCTCTTGCCGTATGCTGAATGGCGAGTTCGCACGTCAGTGTGATCTTTCAAATAGCGTAATACATCTGTAGGTCCAATGTCATATTCTTCTTTAATACCTGGAAAAAAGAAATGAAATAGCAGAGGTCAATTAACACATGTAATCGTTACTTTATCTGTCAGTATTTACCTAACAGGGAATAAGTTTTAGGTGCATCAATGTAAACAAGAGAGTGAGCGCTACTTTCTTGATTAGTCCCACCAAATGAAAAACTCACTATGGTATCCCAAGTAACATGACGAGTAAAATTGTCGTCGATATGATACCAATGCTTTTGCTGACTATCCCAGATATAAACCCAATAATGCCCACTGTCCGACTTCCCAGCATGCACTATCACAGCGTGCAGTTGGTAAGGACGGCAGATCTGTAGTTCGCGGCTGCGTACATGATCCAACTGTTGTTTCAGTTGGTTTGACTGATTACGGTATTCGCTGATTTTTAACTGAATTTCAGTGTCCCACGTAAGATGTAGCGAACGTAAAAGATCGAAGTTGACCAAGGATTGTTCAACGATTTTTTTATAATCCTCGTACAAATTTTGAAGTTGGGTATTCTTTTGCTGTAGCATTGCCAGTGAACTAATACTATGTTCAATTTCTTTTTTTGCTGACCACATGCTTTCAATCATCATTTCCACTTTCGATGCATGTTTATGATTTTCTTGCAAAAAGCGATCCATAAAAATTAGCGACGGAAATGTCATTCGGTGATTAGATCTGATCAACTGAGTTGGATCACTCCCACTTATGAGACGAGATAAATCAATTAAAAACACCGGGGGTATTTTGGAAAAGAATTGTTGTGAATGTTCAGGTGACATGCTAGAATTTCCCATGTTAGCTGATTCTGGTTTCAACGATTTTGATTGAGGCTTAAGTGAGAATTCCAGTAAGTCCATTAAAGTGGTATCTTCATTCACTTGAAGAGCATACTGCAGAAACTCATGTGGCTGACAGTTTATGTCCATGGATTGGGAAGATCCAATAAACAAACTTTCAACGATGGGAGGGCTGATTTCTCTTATCCTACTCAGTACAATTCCTAAAAACTCACTAGCATCTTGTTGACCTTGGCCTTGTCCAAGAAGCTTTCCAATTGAGTTCACTGCTCTTGTTGGATCTATTAATTTTCTTTCAGAATACAATATTGAGATAAAAAGTTCTTGAAGTCCAGATAAAACTTCCATCGAAGGGGTTATCATTGAAGAAACAGAAGGTAAGCTCAGCTCTAAAATCATTTGTCTCAAAGCAGGAATGTGATATAATACTTGAACAGCAACGTTGAACCAACATGTGGAACCTAAATTTCTTAGACCAGCAGGTCGGCCATCAGTGTTGTTATTAGATGCTGGTACTCTATGGGAGTGTGGAACACTAAAATACCGAGGAACTCGTGTAGTTGGCAAACCTTGATTCTCCATACTGATGAGGCTTTGAAACGATGATTTTTTTTTTTCGTGTTCTCAAGAAGATGTCGACCGAAATTAATATGAGTAATACAACAGCTAGCAAGAATGAGTATTAACACTACTTCAACAGAACAAAGTTTTTTAGTATTATTAAATATTAGCAGTCGACTCTGCCATATCAGTCCCCAGTTTTTAAACCAGAAAATTTGAAAACCCGCGAATGCACGCCATCTCTGTTATGGGAAATGAATATTTTTGTAAAATTTGTTAGATTAGATCAGTTCAATTTCTTTTCGGATTTTTGGTTTCTTAATCAATTGTGATAACGACAGTTTACATGGACTGATGGACATAGTATGTTAAGCGTCCATACTGTTTACAATTGTGTGTATAACAGTTAAGAAACCAACCCATAGAACGCCAAATTACTTCACATCAAAGCTACCACAACGCACTGACTTAATTGAATTTTATCGGCATGTATTAATTTCATACCATTGTTCAAGGCCAGTTGTACACATCTTTAAACGGAGAAGGGTTGAAAGGGAGCTTCTGAAACAGATACAAGGTAAAGATGCGTGCACTCAGTCAATCCAATCAGTAATAATGAATACGTAACAGGGATCACTGGCACAAGGAAAACTCTATGAAGTGATTTTTAACCAGACGATGTGGCCAGCATAACTTTCCACAGAGAATTCTACTTATAATCAGAGAAAGCAACAAACTAAGCTAGAAGTCCACAACATAGGACATAGCGCAAGTGAACTGATGATAGTGGTAAATAACCTTGAAATCGAATATGGACCCAAACCCACCCGCCTTGCAACATATTGTAATGACATTTTACTCGGTCGGGAGTACATAACGTACGTAGGGCACTTCAACATCTTCATCGTCTGTATCGTTACAGCACAACTCGAAAACAAGAGCTTTAACATGAGGCTCAAGTTTTTTCTTCGAGACGCGTTTAACAACCTCTGACATGGGGAGATCCATCCGTTCGTTGCGCTTAGCCAGTGGCATGAAGAACGAATATAGCATGCAGACACCTTGCGAAAGCATCGTAATTTTTAGTTTATGCTCGCGTTCAAAGTACTCGATAAACTCCTTTAATGTCATTTCACCCGTTACTTCAAACCGGTCCCACAAGGTCCATTCTTTGTCGTAATACTGATATTCAATATGAAAATGAAAGGTAATTATGAAGTAATTTGGAAATTTTGATAGTTTTACCTTTTGTTTCGGAGCAGCGATTGGTTCTGAAAAGCCAAAGAATGGAAGTGCCAAATTGATAAACCCATTTTTGAACAACTCGGGATTGGTGTGACCCTGCACCAACTTCAGAAGTTCGATACAGACCAAGCCTGAAACGACGGAGGTAGTTGTAGCAATGGCAGGAATAATCTTTCCGGCAATAAGTTTGCTCTTGTGACGATCGGCGGGAGCAATATCGTAATTCTCTGCTCGCAAATTCGATGCTGCCACGATGAAGTCCATGTGAAAATTGGTATCATCGTCTTTTTCGAAGTCTAACGGGAGAATTCGCAAGCCGGACAAAGATTCCACAGACGGCAAGTCAGCCTGCAGTTGCTTAAGGCGATCAGCGTCAAGCATGCCTGGATTGTTGGCCGCGGCGGCAGCCTCCGCGTCTGACACGGCAATTTTGACTCCTGAACGCGGGACGAATTCAGGTACGACGCACGTTTCCACCATTTTAGTAATAGCCTGTTTAGCATGATTAAAGAATTAACTAGTAGCTGAATTCACACACGGCTATGTTCAGAAGCCCTTATTACCTCTCGGTCACGTGTTTGGGGTATGTTGTAAATCTTTGCTTTCAAGTTGGCGGCCGCGACCACGTAATCCATATGGACGGAATTATTGATATCAAACTCCAGTGGATGAGGACAGCGCTTTGGGCCCGACCAAAAAGGTTGGCCTGTTCCCATAAAAAACAGTCAATTGCAGAGTTTATGGTAGCTTTAAGTTAAATTTTTACCCGAAGACGTCAACTGTTCCGGTGGGAAATTAAACAACAACTGCTTAATTTGGTTATGGTATTGCTCCTGCCAATGCAGACGTGCCCAATGTACGCATTGCTCGAAGGTTTTTGGACGTTCTTCAACCAAACTGCGGTGAACCGCTTCGAGTATCTCAAGTGGCTGGGATCCTGCTAACTTAAGCGTTCTCTCCATGAATTTAGGATCAACTAAATATTGAGCTGCGCTTTCAGTTGACTGACGGAACAACCCTTCGAACATATCTCGAGCCCATTGGAGTGTGTGTTCAATAGCATTAGGGAAATTTTTGAGCGTACAGATAGGAATGGACTTCTCTGGAGGGTCCTATAATTCCATGAAACGATAACAAGCAGGAAGTTTAAAAGGTGAGCTAACTCAAGATTCTTAAAACAAAATTATCAGCTATGAACTGACCTGCGATGAGCTGTAAGACTCTGTAAGATGGGGAATGACTACTTGAACATTTCCTTTTGTACCCAACGTGCCAGACTCCAGTAGGGGCTTGCGGTAGTAGACGCAGCGTCGATCCATGTAGATGCGTGCATCGACATTGTCAAGTGCGTTGGCGACACCATCTAATTTTGAAAAAAATTCATCGTCGAAGAACTGCTCCGTCTCGGGACCTACGCGATTCTCAAAAGCCGTAACATTGGCGTGTGGATTCATCACTTTGACGGCAGCGGCTGCTGAACTAGATTTGGGTTTCTGCACGTCATGGGACCGGAAAAGAAATTGCCTGTTCAGATTGGATTTTTCGATCAGGTCCATATCTGTTACGTAGATTTGGCCCCCTTCGCTAGCACCTACTCCGATCATTGCGAAGTTCTTGAGAAGCTGTAAACATAATATTGTTTGTTATAGAGCAGACATTAAACAACTTATAGCTACATTAGATTACGGCTTTTTCTGTGAGTAAGAATTCATACATTCGTCAACTACTTGTTTTTTGTTTCCTATGTAATTTACTTTGCTACACCCAATAACGTACGTTGAGGAGACCTGTCAGGTTCTATGGTATGCTTAAAGCTCAAGTACAAAGTAACGTCGATCTGCAAACTAATGATCTTACCTCACAACCAATAGCGCCAGCACCAACCACGAAGTAGCGTAGCGATCCTAGTTTTTTCTGGAAGTCATTGCCAAAGACTGCCACCTACATTAGCAAATTAAAATAAATTGAAGAAAAACAGTAACGTGTACACAAATACCTGGCCATCATATCTAGATCCGGTAGGTTTACAATTTTCTTCGGTCAGAGAATCTTGGTTTTCTGGCAGGCATTCGGTTGCATCAAAGTAAAGCCATTGAACGATAGGCGAAAACTTCTCGCTGCAAGCCTTCATTACTTCTTGAGCCACAACTCCACCAAGAGTTGCGTTTATGGGGTTTAAATCTCCCTGACAGACATGGGAGAAGGTAGCGAGAAGCTTCTCGTCCACTTCTTCCACCTTACAGGAACCGCTTAGGCTACTATTGAGCTCCTTAGCTAAATCGACAAATTGTTGACTGTCTTTGCGGCTCCATGGGGCTGGAAGGCGTCCTTCTTTCTTGACATACGCGTCCAATGTCCTGAATGCGAGATGAAGTTGCGGTGGACGATCAAATTTACCGAAATCCGTCATCACGAATTCGGGTTCTTGGAGTGCATCAGACAAAGGTTTGAAGTGGATCTGTTTGGGCATTTTCACTTGGGAAACAACCCCTCCTCTTACATAGTCATTAAAGGCGCTTGTGTCTCCAATGCTAAATGTGTATGGCCCAAGAACTTTGATTTTCCTCGGTTCGCAGGCGTTCAATTCAACCATGCCTTGTACCTCGGAGAAAGTGACGTAATCCCCATCTTCTAAACCGTGTCTTGTCTCATCCAAGCACGTGACAACGCTGGTTTCTTCTCGAGTTACGCCAGCAATCATAGCTGAGACTGGATTTTCTCCGTTTGTATCGATGATGGTGAAA
Organism: Daphnia sinensis; assembly: GCA_013167095.2. Taxonomy (NCBI): domain Eukaryota; kingdom Metazoa; phylum Arthropoda; class Branchiopoda; order Diplostraca; family Daphniidae; genus Daphnia; species Daphnia sinensis. The sequence continues at coordinate 3,638,623 of CM023194.1, forward strand.
TCTTCTCCGAAGTCACAAAAGACTTGAGCAAACAAGCCTTGCGTTTTAGCGACGATAAGGGCATTGCCAAAGCTACGAACGATTTCCGACACACGCAGCTGCTCTTCAAGATTAGAATTTGTTAGGACAACAACACGAAACTTCTTCAGGAAATCCTTGTTTAATTCTCCAGTATATGTCTCCACTGGAACATACTGGTTGAGTTCTGCTAAGCTTTTATGAGAAACTTCAGCTCTGTTCTTTCCCACATCTGCCTCAGATAGATAGAACTGGGAAGAAAGGTCAGAGGCTTTGCAGGCAGAGTCATCATGAAGAGTGACTGATTTGACACCACCCAAAATGATATTTTTTGCAATTTCTACTCCAAGACCACCAAGACCAGAAATCAGGACATCAGAGGTAGCCATCCTTTGCATGGCTTCATGGCCCAATACATAAAGTTGTCTAGAATACAGACTTTCATCGATGGTGTGCACATTGCCATTTTCTGCCATTTTAGATTGCTGTTGGATTTCTTTCAAGTTGTGAGTGCTGCCGTTACTGCTGTTCCCGTTATTTTCTTCCAACTTCCTTTTCTTTGCAGCAGGACTGGGAGACGAGGGTGACGGATCCACCTCAGCAGTGGACATCTAAAAATTAAACTCAATACCTTGGGCAACACGAGCGTCACAATGGGTGCTAACAAACCAGACCTTTTTTGTTTGATATTACCGAAAATCTAAAAAACCTTTCAAAACCCTAGCGATTGGAATACTCACTTGTTTATTCCAACGAAGGGATTGCTTGAACGAGGACAACTTACGACAAGATGCCGGCGAATTTGCACACCAGAAACAGAAAGAAAGGGAGAGCCAAGCTGGTGACTGACGAAACAGAACCAGTCAGTCGGTAATTACCAGTACTTTCTACGGAAAGAAGAGAATAGTAGATTAAGGTCCGCCAACTCTTGCAAATAAGTGCTGCCACCACCGGCAATTCGAATACCACACCAGGATAACAGGCTCAGGCGTGCGTAATGCGTAGGCCGTGTTGCAGCTGTGAGCTGTGACAGTGCGAACAAACAGAAAACGAGTTTTTTTTCTTCGATCAACTCAGGTATAACATTAAAGGTTCTTCAGTTTAGCGAATAAAGTATCAAAAAAGTCAATGCTCTTGTTTTCAATGCCTTCTTATATGCCTACATGTAACACAAAGGAATTGGCATTGGGATACATCTGCATAGGGGATAGGGCCGATAGGGCTCAGGCCCGGTTTGCAAATAACAGTTTTCCACAATGGTTTACCGCCAAAAATAGTCAACTTGGGGCGCTCCAGGAGAATACTTTCAACTTTCAAGCCGGGTAGGCCGCGAGCCCGGAACCGTATTCTATTGCATTTTTTTTAAATTAAGGATAAAATTCCGGTTTAGATCTGACAGCCAACCCAAATGCGGGCGAACAAGACGTCCTGAAACCTGAAAGAACTTCAGTGAAATCCGAAAAACGACCCAACGGGCAACGGCTCAACCTGCTCTCAGCCAAAAAGCAAAAAGTTACCCGATCGGCCGATCCATATCCAATCCTAAAGCTAAACTGGGCAACGTCGATCCACCTGCACGTGTCAATCGGGAAATCCGTCTGCTTTAAATTGTTAAGGTTTCGATTCGAAATAAAATTCAATCTCAGAAAAGGTACTTATATTAATCATCATAACTACAGTTTAATCTGTTGTAAATTCAAGCTTTTTACAAAGAAGCTAAATATGAAGAAATCCTCGACAAAAAAAATTAGGAAGGATTTGCGTTCAGTCGCGTCTAAAAACCGCCCAAATGATTTGTCAAGTTCGTCAGATATCTCGATACAAAAAGTGTCATACCCAGGTCATTTGCTGTCAGCAAAGAGTGTTTATGATTCATCAAAAAAAGGCCTCCTTAGACCATCTGTGAAACCGTCAAAACTAAAAAGAAGAACTTCAAAAAAAAGAACAACATTTGTGAAGCTGGGAATAACAAACAAAAACGAAAGCAAATCAATCTCTAAAAACAATCCTGGTTTAATCCAACCCTTATCAATGACCGATAATAATATCTTACATTCAGATTCAAATGAAAACAGTGACTGTAATGAAATTGATATCTTACAAACTTCTCCAATGGAAGACAACTTTAACCCGATTCAGGAAGAAGGAGAGCAGAAAAATATATTACCTGTAGATGAAGAAGCAAATTCACTTCAAGCAATTTATCAAACTCTGGATACATTTGACTTCATTCTCATCAATGCAAAAGAAGCTCTTGCATTCATCCCTTTTCAAACATGTTTCTACTTTAAAGGACGCCTAAGTTTGACATGTCTAAGTGGGATTGCTGAAATGCAAGGTTTCAAAATTGAGCAAAATGCAAGTAAAACTTACCATGCCTTTTCCCCTCGAGGATATAGTCTGCAATGCATTCGAGCGGTCGGCCAAAGCAAGACGACGTTTAATGCAAGCCGCGTTAGTGCCTTCTTAAAATCTGCGGGGTTGGCATGTGAAGAAAATTTTCTAAAGGAAAAAAGTACTGAAAATGTGCTCCTTATTCTGCGTTCCCTAAGTTCCGGAATGGTTGACTACATCAGTCGCAAGTTTCCTATAAACATTCTAAAGAAAGAGGAGTGTGTTCCTCCAGAGTCCAGCTATTGGGGAAAAGAAAATCGCAATCTGTTCAGCCAACTTTGCAACCAACTTGACACCAGCATAATTTTGCGCGGAAGCATTTTCAATGCCCGCTTTTATTTACAGCCGGATGTATGGGCAGAATACGCTCAAGAATTAATTGAAAAATTTCAAAGAAATGAACCTGTACGCGTCATGATGGTTGGTGGTAAAGGCGTGGGAAAATCAACTCTTCTTCGCTTTCTGGCCAACCAGCTCATCCAAGAATGTGGCAGAGTCCTAGTGATGGACTTTGACCCTGGCCAACCTGAGCTGTTTCCTGCTGGTTGTGTATCAGCCTCTCTCGTTTCAGAGCCTTTACTTGGCCCGAACTTTACGCACTTGCAACAACCACTCCACTCATACTTTGTAGGAAACGCAGATATCATAGGCTGCCCAGAACGTTACGTAAGATCCTGCCTACAACTGCTCAGCGACTGCAAGATGGAATTCTCTTTGTCGAGTGTCCCAACAATTATCAACACAATGGGATTTACCAGCGGCATTGGCTTGGACGTCACTTTAGACTTGATTCGTCTTGCCCAACCACGCCAACTTCTTCAAATCAGCAGCCGCTCGCCTCGTCGCAATTTCCCGGCCATGCTCGAGTATGATTATGTTACCCAACATCCACGTGGTTGGCTAACTGACAATTCAGAATCGGCTGAAAAGTTGCCCAATTACGAAATGCAAGCTATCTATTCTTCAGCTGAAATCTCCGAGAAAAGCTTAGAAGAATGGGGTTTTCGACCATCGGAATTACGTCAAATTGGGCTGATGTCGTATTTCAGCCAAATGTCCAGTGGCTCGCAATGGTCGTTGATGGAAACTGTGCCTTATTGTATCTCGTGGCAAGACTTGGCCGTCTGTGTTTGTCATGAGTCAGTTCCACCAGCGTTGACCATGGCAGCTCTAAATGCTTCCCTTGTAGCTCTTTGCATCTTGGATAACAAAACGGCCGCTTCAGTTCCATATTATCAGGCTACCTCCGGCCAGTATCCGAAAATTCTGCGAGAACTGCCCTTGATGCCGTGCGTCGGCTACGGTATCATACGAGGGATCGATATGGTAAAAGGCTACATCTACGTAGTCAGTCCGGAGCCAAGTGAGCGGCTTACCCGAGTAAATTGCTTAGTGATGGGAGGAATCCAAATCCCGGAAAGTTTATTGCTCGATGCCCCATTATCGCTTAACGATGACCAGGATAGTGCCACAAAAGTGCGCGTTCCCTATGGTACTTATGGTCCTTCAACTTCCCAGCCTGCCTGTCGTCCGTATCGCAAATACAACCCCGTGTTTACGCTACGCAACGTTGTGTAAGCCTTTTGACTTTGGTTTTTGCCAAGGTGTGTATAATGTTTTCACTTTGATACACTGGGATGACTTTGTAACATTGTTATTTCCTTTAGTAAGCAATTAAACCTTCCCGTACTAGACACAAACTAGAAACTACACAAAAATTATCAAACATTTTATTTTCACGGAAATGCTGTTCGCTTTATAGTTAGAGTTATGTCAATGGGTTTCAATGTAAGAAAAAACGAAGCCAACAAAAACGGTAAAATCTGATAATAAATTGTCGTCGAGGGTTAGCATCTGCAAGAAGAACTTGCTTTTTGGTTTACAATCCCATTGGTTTCTTCAATTGTTCGTTTACCTAGCTTCAAAGATGGACCAAATATGTCAGTTGTTTGGAAACGATTATATTTCATCATGATTTCAATCAAGAACCTATTTGATGATTTAAAAATAGTAAGCGTAAGGGCTCGTTTAAAAAGCCATTAGTCTTTTTACTAACCGCATGCAGTCACCAACCATCAGGTCGTCTTTTGCAGATGTTTCTGTCCAGCCAATAAAGCCGTGTTCCCGACAGAGGGTTTCAATCTCCCTAATTAAAATTTTCTAAATTATTAGTTGTCACAAAAATTTGTATATGCATCCATACCATTGGTCCACCTCCCTTTGCTGTAAATCACACTACACAACAAGGGATTAATCAGTCTTATTTTATTTATTTATTTAATGTATGTTTTAACTAATCTTCACTATGGCACATGTAGAACTTACTTTGTTGGCGAGCAACATGCATGGAACTGGCGCACCATCCTCAAGAAAGCATTTCGAATCAACATCTTTCTTCCATTTGACCGCATTTTTGAACGAGTTGCGACTGGTCAAATCGAACATAATAATGCAACCTTGAGCTTCTAATAAGAAAATCTTAATGAAACTTTTTGTATAATAAATGTATGATTTGCTTTTCACCTTTGTAGTATACACGAGTCATCCAAGTAAATCTTTCTTGACCTGCAAAATGAAAAAGTATGTGACAAACAATGCAATATGAAAGGGGGAAAAAGTCATTACCTGCTATGTCCCACAGCTGCAACTTGATGGTTTGATTTTCTGACCATCGTACGATTTTCAAGGCAAAGTCTACACCTATTGTGGCTTTATAGTCTCCTCGGAAAGCATTTTGAACGTACCGGCGTATGAATGAAGTTTTCCCCACTCCTGGATCTCCAATTATAATCACTTTGAAGAGTTTCTCGGTTGCTCTGTTGTATTCTGTTTTCGTTTTCATACCATAAACATTAGACTAGTAATTTAATGTAGACAAAGTGCCCCATTGTTTTGTGATTGAATATTCATCTTAGTAAAAACTTGGTAAAAACTATAGCTTGACGTCATTTTACCCAAAAGTAATAATTTTGTTAAGTATCCGGTAAACTACTTTTCAACATTTCAAGCTGCATGGGGGTTGCGTCTAATTTTTGGGAGGTAAGCCAGGCCAGGTTGACCCACTGCTTTTTTTTTAATGGTAGCTTAAATGTCACCACATTTAAACAAGAAGGTCTACCAAGATATGCAACGAGGAACATAAAAATACAACCGTAATAAAATAATTAGTAAAAATCAGCATAAACTGAAAAACAACAAGATAAACGGGGTATAATCCAGTATCAACATCTCCCACATGTGATCTATAATTGCAGACGACTTTCATTTGTGATAAATTTTTTAAGAACGTACTGTCTTAAACGTTGGTTTTAAACGTTGATTAAAACTTTAATGAGAATTATTGCCAAAAATGGATTTACGAGAACTATTTCTCAGTTGTCGATCGGGAAATTTAAAAAAGATCAAGTATAATATATATAAGTATATCTGTTGTTCATAACATGTCATTATAAATAACATCTGCTACACAGTTAATTATAACAAATACTTATTGCAGGTATTTAGTAGAACATAAAGAGGTCGATCTAAACGTTCGAGATAGGTGGGATAGCACACCTTTGTAAGTTAGCGCAACCTTGAATCTAGTACTGCAGTGTAAAGTTAGTTTTTTGAACCCTGGAAGCAAAGATACTATGCATGCCTTTGTGGCCATGTAGAGCTTGCAGAGTACCTATTAGACAATGGAGCACGATGTGAAGCCCAAACATTTGATGGGGAACGCATTCTTTATGGTGCCTTAACAAATGAAATACGGAACAAGTTAAGGAATTATAAAGTTATCTCATCTTCTGTTGTGGTTCGTGATGAATATGAAGAGTTCCTGAGAAAGTAATCAAGCTATAAATCTAAAATCTAAATCTGTTGTACTAGAATTCTTGTTTTAAAGGTTGCTTGATGTGGGAGACTACAGTGATTTCTCATTCTATCTACAAGGTGAAAAAGTTGCTGTACACCGTTTCATTCTAGCTGCAAGGTCTCCCTATTTTAGTGAAGCATTTAAAAAAAGATGGAGTGCAAAACAAACAGTGAAACTTCAAAATAAACTGGTATGTATAGGAATATTAACTTGGCCTAGCTAATCCCATTCATTTTTTACAGGTTGATCTGGCTGCATTTAAATCAGTTGTTCAATACTTGTATAGTGGACGCCTGAATACACTTCTAGATGACGTAGACGAGTGCATACGTCTAGCTATCCAATGTCGCCTTCCACGTTTGAAAGACAGTTTAGAAGCAGCCAGAAAGCGGGCCACAGCATTCGGTAAATTACTGTTATATTATAAATAAGTAATTGTGGTATACCTGTTAAGAGTTTCCGATCCGGAGGTTTAGCAGCCGTTATTTGTGCCATCTTCTATTGGCATGAAACTGAAAGAACAGAGCGTACGGGCATTTTCACCGAGTCCGTAAGCGCAATGCCTCATTTATAAGCCGATTAACCTAGTCGAGCTTTAAGAAACGTAGCATCACTCTGCTATTTCATTCTGTTGAAGAGAGAAAAAAATCATCCATTCGCTTGACTGTTCATAGTTTCTTTCAGCTACCATACAAGTGCTGAAATAGAGCTTGTCTTGTTAGCGTAGAAATCAAACCATAGAAGTGAAACTCGTTTTATGTAGCTTTAGAAACAGCTCTTTTAGCCAAAACCTACATTTTTGAAATAAGAAATGGATTACTTAAGCAAAACAAAATGTCTTCTAGCTGACAACAAACCGGGAACAAAGATAAAAGTCCTGTCGCTGGAGTCGAAAGAATTTCAGGCAGAAATACAGCACGATTTGGGTCAATTGGCAAAACAAGCGGTTCCATCCGGCTTAATCACGAACGATTTATTCATCCAAGCTCCTCTTGATCTTCCCAATCTCACTGATGTCTGTTTCGTCGTTGATCATCAAAAATTCCTATGTCATAAAGTTGGTAACCATTCTTCTTAGTACAAGTGTTCACAATATTTTCTCATTATGCAAGTAATTAAATTTTCCGACAGGCTGCCTTTGTTGGAAGAAGCGAGTACTTCAGAGCTTTGTTTCGAGATCACTTTAGAGAAGCTTTGCGAACCGATTATGGCAAAGGTTCCATAGCTTCTAGAGATGAAGAAACAATACAAGGTTCAGAAATTGAACGCGTAATGCTACGCGACGTAACACCAGAGGTAACGGCTGTACAAAACATGCGTTGAGGCGAAGTAACAATGGTTTTACAATATTTTGTCGTAGGTGTTCGCACAAGTGGTATACTACGTCTACTCCAACTCTGTTCAGGTATTACCTTAACAATTTTTAACTATTTCAAATGGAAGGTCAGAAAATCATCTGAATTTCTAATAGCTCACTGCGGATAATGTTTACGAACTGCTTAACATTGGAGAGCTGTACTTGATGCCTGGTTTGAAGAAACTTTGCGCCAATTTCTTGATCAGTGTAATCGACACCCAGAATGTCGTCAGCCTCATTAAAATGTCTAGGATTTACAATTTACCTCGTATTGAAGTCTTCTGCATTGAATTCATCGCCAAGAACCTTGAGGAAGTGAGTATGGTTTCTGATTACTTTTACCGCCTAAGCTAATTTGCCGAATTCCATCACAGATAGTGGATTCAGAAAATTTTCACCAACTTATTCTAGAAGATGCATTTGAAGTAAAAGGTCGCCAGGAGATGGACACAATCACAGTCATTGATGATTTACGGTATCACATTGATCTTCTGCATCACAGTTCACCTATCGCTTACGAGAAACATCAATTAATTAATCAATTGCTGCAAAATTTGAATCTGGAAGCATGAACAACTTCTTTTATATGTAGGTTTAATGGCAGGTGGAAGTTACTTAAGACTCAAGAAATAGACAAATTTGATTTAAACTTACATTTGGCAACAAAACATAATTGGATGAATACATGAACATAATAAAGGAGGCAGTAAAAAAATTTTTTTTTTACACATTCAGCTCTGGATACATTTAAGGAAATAACATGAATGATACATTCAACACGTTTGGATAGTATTTTTTTTTTCTTTTTCGCGAGGTAGCAAGAAAGGATCTCAATAGCTTCAAGTTAACTTAGAATGGCGACCAGAACCAGACGGGACAGAATTATGGGGATATTTTGCATTGCCAGCTGGCAAAGATTTAACGGCAGCTTCCACATCAGATATAAAGGACTGGCTATTGTGAATTAGAGTGCCTCCGAGCGCGATTCGGATTCCTGTGTTGACTCGACAGAATTGATGTACTGCAAGTGACTCTTCGTGAGTCACCCCACCAACTATGAAAATGACTACATCTTGGATTCTGTCAATAAAAGAGTAACGCATTATTAACTTTTAAAGACAAGTTTTCTAAACAGCAACAACCTTCCAGGCGTAGATTCGCCTCCGGATACTGTGGGGAAGGCTTCTTCAGTTAACCGTCCTTTAACCATATTGTCAAGGATTTCTTTCAAGACAGGCGAGTGTTGTGTAAATACATTTTCGACCCCCTTTAAACCCTATAGTTTGGCAATTAGTTTGGTCCACGATGTGTTATTTCATTCTTGAAATATTGAAACATTAAACGTGTAGTCCTTACTTTAAATATCTTTTCTGTGATTTTCGTAACATCCTTCGTGGTCAAGATACTCGAACCAGCAGTTTCCCCGGAACTGGCATAACGAAGTATGCCCTCCACGGACTATCAAATTCGTACAGGTTTTTTAGTATAAAACTGAGATTAAATTTTTTGTTAAGTGCATGAAAAGCTTATTACGTCAATCAATCTGACAGGTGTCCCTCGACGTCGAAGTAAGTCCACTAGGCCTACGATATCCTTGCTTGGATGCTTGTGGTACCTAAACCAGCAAACCATGAAATAAGAAACAGAAAAGAAATACCCCGATATATTTACCTGATGGCATAAAGGAAAACCAGTCGGGCAGCGTCAATATCTCGAATCTGGTCAGTAACTAACAGTTTGCGAATTTTTGTAAGGGACTGCGTGTGCTCCTCTTGGCACGCCAGTTCTTGTTCAGCTTCGGAGACTTCTAGAAGATTGTGTTGCGTCACCAGCCGTGAGAGTTCTCCTACTAATGTGACATGTTTTGTGACTGCCCCTGACATTTTCTTGAGTGGGAAGTTTTATTAGCTCTTTTATCATAAATTGCAAAAAACAATCCATTTACCTTAAATTGAGGATAATTTTCAACAAATGCTTTCATATCTGCTATGCTTTCGACTTTTTGATGGCTTTTAGCTTTCGTTTGAAATTCGTCCATCAGGGACTTGATGGTTTGGCCAATGTCTCCGAAATTCAGGTACATATTCTTAAAAAGAATGAAACGACAAGATAAGAATGGTCCAAGCGATATAGGAAAAAGTAAAGGTGAAAGAGTGTTGAACATATTTAAAGGAATCATCTCTTACATTTGCGTAAAATTCATCCTGTTCTGCGGAGAGTAAGACTTCACTCATGTCTTTAGGTGCACCAGGAACACCGACTAAGCTGACTCTGTTATTTTTTATGGACAACAATTCGTGCACCATAGCTTGATATGTCCACTATAAAAAAATTTCAATGTTACAAAAGCGGAAACGTAAAATTTTAACAAATATTCTTTTGGCAGACCTGATTAAGTAGCGGAGTGATAGGATCATAGCGTCGATCCAGAATAAGTAGGAGAGGTATACTTTCGCCTCTGTGAAAATGGAATAAGGAAGACTCCTTTAAAATCGTGTCCTAAAGATAAAAAATAATAGAAAAAATGTTCCATTATTTTGCAACCAGAAAGGAAGAATTTGCATTTTAACATACACGTATATTTTCGGCAAGACGGCGGGCTAAGGAAGAAAAGTTTTGGTAGCGAATGATTGGATTTTTCTTCAGGGATAACAGGACACTTAAAACACCTTGGGCAGATCTTTGCAAACAGTTTGGGTTCCATTCCATACCTTGCAAGAATTTGTATAATGCTTTCAAGTTTACTGCAATGAAAGATATAGAGTATCTAAGGCTACCATGTATAGGTTTTTCCAAATTTAATGAAAATAGGTGAGGTCCAACAGCAAAAAAATCTGCATAAAATTCTTGAATTTCCCGAACAACTTCTTGTTCATCTGATTCAGCCAACACTTTAATACTTGCCTTGGAAATGATTCCACTAAAATCTGAAACATACCTATGGGTATTATGTGGCAAAGTAATAGTAATCAATTTGAATTACATATATAGTAGACCCCATATCGTGGAGACTTTAACTCAGATGCCAGAAGTTGGACATTTTCCTGGGAAGGTCTTAGAAACACTACACACTTTAGATGCTTCATAATTGGGCCATTCCCAGATTTATCAATTTGCTCGAAGAGGTAGACTTCTTTTTGCAATATTTCTGACTGTGCATATGCGACACTGACAATCCCAATCTGGAATCGTAAGACGAAAGGTAAAAGATTGCAAATTTGAATGAAGAGATAGATTGCTTTGCATTTACCGTTTCTCTATCCATTAGTAATACTTTCATCCCCGGACCACTGTCTTGTATCATTTTGCTAACATACATACGCACGGCAAGCAAGACGTTCATGTTTACAAGAACAAACGAAACTTGAAAAAGGTTTGCCAAAAAAATTATTTACGAACGACAAAAAAAATTTCCCTGAAATCGATGAAGATTTTTCGTCGATATATGGACCACGCAAATAGAAAAGTAGAACCGAACCGCAACACAGAACACACACACACACAAAACAGACGAACACATGCAAACAGCAACGCCCCCGTCTACAGTAGCAGGCACGCAGACCTAATGAACACAAAAACAAATAAGCTAAAGAATTTTAAAATAACATAAAAATATTATTTTATTAACTTTGGAAATGAGTTTCGTTTTTTTTTAATGAATTTATTTCGAGTTGGATTTTCGGAAGTACCAACTCTGCCAATTCAGAATCCACCCCTCTGAGCCTCTGATGCCCGTGGGCGCCGCCTCTACGAAATTTGTAGCATGACAGTAGTGAAGGCCAAACTATATGAACTGTCATAACACAAAATATCGGCAGTAAATAGGAAATGGTACGTTATTGATTTGTGTTGCTAAATGCTTATTTTACTAAATTCAGTAGTTACAAAGAATGTAATTTTTGGCAAATGATTTCTTTATGCAGTTGGTTCTGGTTTTGGGTGATCTCCATATTCCAAATAGATGCAATGCGTTGCCAGCAAAGTTTAAGAAACTTCTTGTTCCTGGTCGGTAAGTAAAAATAAGTCAAAAATGCAAGTTATGTAATTCATTTCAGCATACATCGTCTTCTATTAATTTATTTGTAACTTTCTAGCATCCACCATATCCTCTGTACTGGAAACTTGTGTTCCAAAGAAACACTGGATTACTTAAAAACTCTTGCCAGTGATGTGCATATTGTTCGGGGTGACTTTGACAAGGTAATCTATTTAATTGATCCATTTCCAAAAATATCTATGTAAAAATTTTGCTAAATCTTTGTTCAGATCTCTAGTACATATCCTGAGCAAAAAGTTGTTACAGTTGGCCAGTTCAAAATTGGCTTGGTACATGGTCATCAGATAGTACCTTGGGGTGATCCAGAGTCACTGGCATCACTTCAGAGACAGCTTGGGGTTGACATATTAATTACAGGCCATACTCATAAATTTGAAGCTTATGAGCATGATGGAAAATTCTTTATCAACCCAGGCTCAGCAACTGGTGCATACAATCCCATTAACAAGTGATATTTAACTTTAACTTTCTCTCACATTTTTTATAACAAGTGGATGTCTAATTGTTACATGGTTGTTTAGGTTTGTCATCCCTTCCTTTGTTTTGATGGATATTCAAAGTTCCACAGTTGTAACGTACGTCTACCAGTTGGTGGACGACGAAGGTAAACAAATATCACATGCAAATATATTTATATTTATAAACTTTATTAATTTTCTTCTAGTTAAGGTCGAGCGAATCGAATACAAGAAAAACTGAAATTTATGAAAAAAAAAATTCTCGTACGTTGTGTATTTTGCAGGAAGGGCATTTATTACAGTAATACAAACAATAAAACAAACAGATTGTTAAACAAACCCAGGGGACTAGGCCATAACATATTTTTGATAGATTCTTTTTTTAGTACGAACGAGTAATCATGGGTTAAGACTCAACAGAATCAAATTAGGAAAGACGTAACCTAGCAAGACCAGCGCTAACAACGCGTCGGGTGCTAGTTGTTGCCGTCTCTTCTTCTTCATCACTAGCATGCGAAACCGGGCCACCTGCATTTCCACTGGCAGCGAGTGCTGCTGCTGCACCTTTTGCGGTTGACGTTGCCTGCATTAAATCGGCATCTGGACCGGGACGGTGTTCGTACAACAAAATGTTTAAGGTTTCCTCGTAAATTCTTGCTTCCGGAAATTCCACCTAGAGTAGTCCCGGGTATGACGACGAATAGAGGAAATCAAAATTGTCTACTGATGATACCTTGGTATGCTTTTTATCCGTGGCGTAGACGATGCTTGTGCAACACACTTCCGCTACCTTTTTCCCATGTCCAAAAAAGCTCCACAAACAGATTTCTTGAGATCCAATTACATCTTTCAGGAAAAGGACCCGTCCACTGAATCTCAGACTTAACTTATCAAATAGTTCTAGATTTTTGAGCAAATTGTCATCGGAAGCGCTAGTGAAATATCGGAAATTAGTATGAATGCCTCTAAAGCCTGTTTCTGTATCCATTAATATTGTTACCTCGTATAAGAATATTTATTGTTATGGCGGTTGATAAGCAACTTCACTACTGGTTTCGCTGAAGTCGATATCAACATTTGTTCTTCGCGAGCTGAAGTAACCAGCGGCACTCGACACGCGGGTTCAACGTCCCGTTCTCGCTCTCTCCGTTTCAACGCATTTTCACAGGCATTCACTTGAAAAAAAAAAAAAACAATATAACATTAACAAATAAAACATATCGCACAAATATTAAAAATCCTGCAAAAATATTATATATTATACATATACAAAGAATTCGTGTGTGAAAGGATCTTTTCCCAACTGCTTTTTTTTTCACCGTTCTTTTACCGTGCTTAAATCAGCTAGGATGATTTGGTATAGTAGTAGTAGATGTAGCATGGTAAAGGAACAGTGAAAAAAGCCACTGAATATTCATATGGAGTTGAGTAGACTCTTACCTAGCTCTGCTACACAATAATATTTGGCTTCAGCCAATAATTCTGCAGTTTCTCTAGGACTTTCAGGGAGTGGAGCACTTCCATCTCTTAAGAAGTTCAGGATTATGCCAAAATGTTTTCCACATCTATCAATCAAAATCCAGCCTGAAAACAGAAAGTAGTTCAATGGCAGTTAAAGCATTTTTAGTGGCATTTTGATTTCTTCCTCAACTGCCTTAGTAAAATTTCGCTATTGGTGCAATGATTTAGATCACACGAAACAAAAGCACCTACCCTCTGAGTCTGTTAGAACTTCCATGCGTCCACTGAACATTGCACGTAGCATAGCTATAATTGAGAAGATCAGAGTTTTTAAAACATTTAATTAATTAATTACAGATGATTTGGCAATATATGCATTACTGTCATGTTTAGTCAATGTTCCTATTGTGGTATAGTGAAGAGATCCACCTACATTCAGCTTAACATACTGGGATGGACTACCTATAAATAAGGTATAATCAAAAACAGTTTTAGCTTATCCAAGCAATCATATTTGTACAATATTACCTTTGATGACCGTACGATGGTCCCCGGACATTCCAACGCTTTTGCCTTCAAGCTCCTCTGAACTAGAAACGTCAGCCAGTTCTAGGTATTAAAATAATAATTGGTTGACAGATTTAAACAAAATCGAAACTCCTGACAAGTTACGGAATTAAAATAAGTTTCTTCAATCTTGCAAAACTTTTATGGTAAGAAGAACAGAAGTAACTCTAAGCCTTCATTCATTTGTGTTTTTCTGACTGAGTATAATGAAATAGGGATGTCTAAAACATGAAATCGAAAGGCAAAATGTGGTTTTACTAAAATGTGGAATTCAATGCGGAACCGATATCCTTGTTGCGCGGTTTCGGCTTCCGAGGGCTTAAGAGTTCAGACATCTTTTCGCAAGACAACTACTAAACTGCAAAATATCATTGCAAAGAAGTTCCGCAATAGCAGACGACGTTCACAAACCCTTCGCGTACGTAACTAATACAACATGCAAAGATCCTTCTAATATTAAAGTCTTATATTTTGTATAGAAATTATTGCTATTATTTCTATTTTTAAATATAAGGTAAGTTGATTGCATATTCTAACGCTAGCACGCGTGACGAGGCGTAATTCAGACGTATTCATTGTAATGCCATTGTCATTGTAGTATAAAAACCATCGTTAAACAAATCTTTGAAAAATCGAAAAGGGGGGGGGGGCGGGAAATTGACAGAATCACAGGACAATGGAAAAGGGATACCAAGATTTGCGTCTGTTCACATTTTATGGGTACAGAATATCTGAATAATACACCCCGGGTATGTCCCAAAAGGCCAAACCATTCACGTTCCAAAATGACGTCGCGTGTTCGGAGACTATTTACCACTTGTTTCTTGCTTTTGTTTCCATTCTTCAATCCAAGTGCATTTTTAACCATAGTAGGGGAATATTGCAACACGAACGACAAAAAGCTATTACGAAAACAAAGAAAAGATCTTTATCATGGGTTAGAGGAGCTCATTAAAACATGGAATGGTGAGCTAGGCCTATTTGTTGGCTACCCAATTTAAGAATTTGACTAATAAGATACATCGTTTAATTGTTTGTCTCTAATCTATGTTGTTTGTCAAAGGAGACAATGATCAATGGTTAAACAGCATCTTTTACCTTGTGAGACGTTGTCATTTCTACAGAGTCGAATTTAATCAGCTTTGTGTGAAATTTTGCTTTAATAAGTTCAAATTTTTTAATGTTTAAAGAAGTGCTTGAACAAATTCCTTTTTTATTTATTAACTTTTTCTAAAATTTAAAGTAGATCACTCGACGGATGGTAGATGGCGTTGGTTTGCCAATTTGATCGTTTCAGTCACTTCACATCTTCGTTCGTGTTCGAATGTCCTACCATGCTGCTAGAGCCTCTATCCGTGCCCTGTAATTTTGTGAACTGACGAATTGACTTTTGACTTTAACATCGGTAATTTGTGAAAGTAATCGCCTACAACGCCGATGACGCCTGATGTCTGCCAGCCTCGACGTTCGCCGAAAAAGTAAGTGATGCCATTAAAACTTACCCATTTTTGATTCGCATGATGTCCAGAGCACGTGCTCGGACCAAGGCTTTCATTGTTCGAATTTTGTTACCGCCAGTTCATTAAGCAGGCTAGTCACGTTCTGTTAAGATGAAGACGAAAAGAAATACGAGACTTTAGTTAGGGTTTTTACTGTTATCGATGCCACAGCAACGTGGTGGAAAATGGCGCCTTTCTTTGTCGTTTGTCGATTCATCATTCAGGGTATGATTAGTCAGGCGTATTGTTCGACCCTTTCCAAGTTTTGTGGCCACAGCACAAGTTGTTTTTTCGTACCAAAAATTTTGCTGATGGTCCTTTTTTTTTAAACCACGTCGTTAACAGTTACACGTCTCTAACTTGTTTGCTTTTGGGGAAGTGTTTCAGCTATGGCTGTGTCCATTCTGGTTTTACATTTAGAAACATTTTTTGTTTCAAATATTGTTATATGTTGCCATATTTTGAAAAGCCTTCCATTTTGTTGACTTGATTTGAATGGTTTGACGAGGTTTTTATCTTTCTATTTTCGTTTATCGTTATTACATCCTGACCTTTTCGAATTCTCTTGATGGAACAATAATCATGTGAATCATGGTAGAGGTCGCCGCCTCTACGCGCGCCACCATGATCGACAATGGGGAAACTAATTTTTCATGAAGGCCATTGTCCATTGTCCACGCACTCTGGAGGCCTGCTGTACCAAGAGTTGGCGGGCGAGGGCCTTCATCGACATATTATTGAACCGGGAAAAAAGGGAGAATGATTGTCTGTTCAAGTTGTTGGGTTCATTGCTGTTCAATTCCGCTTTTTGATCGTTTTCAATATAAACATGAGAGGGGAGTAGAATATTATAGAGCAGTTGAGGAGCGTATGGTTGTCGGCTTGTCACAGAGGGTTACGTCAGGACCCGTGAGAGTGTGGGACTTTTGACACGGACAAGTCAAGAGACGGGCGAGAGGACTATATTGCCTTTCCAACAGGGGAATTTTCATTCAATTGTTTACTGGACCGTGTGGTGACTCGTTGGGTGGCGTATTGCCGGAACACTCCGGGAACCGTTGGCGCTGTGTGTCTTGCCCAGCATCTATAAATGATGCCTGCGGACGTCAGGGGGGAGGAGGGAGTAGGAAATAAAGTCGGACAGTGATTCTTTCTTATTTTTCTTGGTCCGCCTAAAGTCGTCCGGAAATCGTGGTTGAAGCGGAATGATTTTTCATGGCTTTTCGCATGATAGCACGGAAATAAAAATGTAGGGGGAGGGGGGAGCCAATAGTCGATGATGGATTTATACAACGAAAAGCTTTCTTGCCCGATCTATTGTTCCCAGCTGTCCCCCCGACAGTCATTGTTTCACTTTTTTTTCCGTTTTTATTTATTTTCCAGACTTTCTTGGCGTTTGTTATGAGGAAAATAATCAAGTTGCCTGCGTTATCTCCGTTTTTTTTTGCTATTTTTTCATATGTTTTTATTTTCTTTTAAGCTTCAAAATGACCTTTTCTTATTAAGAAAATCCCGGCAGTCGTTTTTCTCCAAGTTGAAAACCATTTTCATAGGAGATCCGTTACTGTGTTGTATTTACTTTAACGACTTGGGTAGTTTCAATGTTTCACGCTCTGGTGGACCCCCGCATTTGATTACCTCGCGGGACCAAAAAGATCACGTTCTTTCCCCCCCCGTTTTTTCTCCTTTATTCATTTTAATATTTCTTTTTTTTTCCATCTTGACTCGAAATGAAAGGCGAAAAGTCATTTCAATAATGACCGCAAAGCCCCCGAAATAACATCAAAATAAAGAGCGTATCGCCTCGTCATTCATAATATGGTCCGCCCTCTTTTGTTTCTTTTTTCTTTTAAAAGAATGGTTGTTAGAAAACAGGGAAAAGGACCGCAACGTATATTCTCTGCCGTTCCTTTTCCCTTCGTTTGCGTCTGTATAATATTTCACGTCCGGCCAATTTGAAGAAATGTATGTGGTAGCGTGAATAATCGCGTTTTATCCTCATAACAACAATAACAGAAACGCACTAAACTGTCGGGAGTCATGAGTCGGGAAGGTGATCGTTATAAAGAAGAAAAAAACGTTCGTATTTGTTATACTGCCGATTGTTAGAAATTTAACGAGCTCGTTTGCACGCGTTCGGTCATTTTTGATTTTCGGCCAGTTTGGCCCGATGGCCGTTTTTCTCTACCGTGTTAACTGAGCAGCAACACATTGAATGCAATTGAACCGACTATTCACGCCGATCGTTCCGGTTACAGAATGTCTGTTTATTTTATATCGCTCTTTCTTCTTATTATCCCCGATTCTTCGTATCTTCTTTGTTGTTATTTGCCGGCCTCTTTTTTTTTCCTTTTCTTATCAGCGTGACTGAAAAAGAAAGAGGGAAAGCGTGAGTGTAGTCATCCACCCAAGATTGATCAAGTTTCGGTCCAAGTGGGAGGGCTGTTGCTGCTGGAGCGTGCACAGCAGAAGCTACGAACCTTTTGCGGGGGAAAAAAATAGAAACAATAAAGCCAAGAAATAAAACAGAAGAAAGAAAAACTGTTTTTTTTTTTCACTGCGTGACTCGTCCTATACATACTCTTTTTTTTTATTTGTAAGTTTCCTATACTCGAATCGCTTTTTTTTTTGGTGAGAAGGGGGCATGAAAAACATACAAACAAGATTCTTGTGTGTATACAAGAACATCCTGGATGATGAAGGGAGACGTGAGAACGAGGAAGATGAAAATAAAGAGGGGGGGGGGGAATAACAGATACGTACGTAGATATAGAAAGAACTTGGGGGTTTGTTTTTTTCTGTTTTACGAAAGTCGTGAATCGCCTTGCGCCACCGGCATGTTATTTTGTTGTCTTTATTTCCTTTTCTCTCCCCCTTTTTTTTGAGGGATTTTCCATCCGCCAGCTGCGTGTATATGCGCCCGTCAAAGTTGTCGGAAGCCGCTTGATTTTTTTTTTCTATTTCTCCCCTCTTTGTTATCAAAGAGTTTTTCTTTGTTTCTTGCTCCGAGTTGACGTGATGATTCCAGACGATCCTCAGGTCATGAAATTCACTTAGACAAAAGACTTTTTCGATCAAGGGCTGATAGATGATTTTGAGGCCATTGTTTTAGGAGGGTAGGAAATGCATGTAAATGGTTCTCTTTTGAAAATTGTACTCTGACCCAATCGATATGGTCAGGACAGGCCCCCACCTGAAGGGTTTCGTGTGTGTGGGACGGAGGGAATGAAATGCGAAAGAAAAGGAGAAATAACCGATGATGGATCGATCGATTGGTTGACCTCGCACTCAAAGTAGAATAAATCACACACGTAAAAATCATCTGCTCTTTTACTAGGGCTTTTGAACAAGGAGAGATTAGAGATTTCGAATTTTTCACGCACAAAACTCGTCGTCGCATTCGCTTGGCATCCACGAATCTCACAATTTAAAAAAAAATTCCTTTTTCTTTCATATTCCACGGGAATATCCGCCCCCACAGCCGCCAGCCATATTTTCAAATATTTGTTATTATTGCTTTGAAAAAAAAAAGAATAGCTCGATGTAACGTCTGTTCATGTCTAAACACGAAATAACGTGGGTGTGGAGGCGTCGAATTGCATGAAAAGAAACTTTTGTTTGTTGGCGGATTGATGGGAGATTTCCAGAAGAAAACGCAGAAAATGTGCCTCTTTTGTGTTGATAGACACAAACAAAAGTGTTGGCATTTAAATAGTGACAAGGCTATTTGGATCTCGCGTGAGCTGGGCGGGCATCTTTTCCCAATGTTGCAAAGGAATCCATCGAAGAGACAATGCCTTTTATTTTCCCGATTGAAAAAGAAAAACGCATTTTCCAAACAGCTTCTTATCATCTGCATCATTCCTTGTCCACATTTTCTCTTGAAATGGATTCCTTTTTTTCCTCAATAGTTCGAAAAAAGGGGGGTGGTCGTGGAATGTCAATCGAAAGAAACTTGTTGGGAGGGCGTCTAGCAGGTGGTGGCAACAAACAATCGAAAATCGAACTAGAGCGAGGTCCGATGACGCCATTTCCCCCAAAAAATACTCGTGATGGATGGAGAGGTAAGAGTGAGTAACTCACGCTAAAGTTCTCCCGCACAGACGTCCGAAAAGAAACGACTTGCAGACACACGAAAGAGTTTAACTTCAGACGTCGATCGCTGTATATACCTTTATCAAAACAACAAAGGGTCCAAGATAAACAACAGAGGGAGTGACGTCTACAGGGGGGGGGGGAGAACCGGTTTCACCGATCCCATCGTTGCGTGATGGTGACGGCTCAAAAATCATGATGGCCGACGTTATGGACCCATACGCTATAGCGTGTGCCCTTTGCTCTCTCTCTCGCTCTTCGTGAGCAAGTTCTTATTTTTTTCCCTTTGACGTGTGTGTTGTGTGTGCCCTATTGAAAACTTTACCTCCAGAGGGCAGACAGGCTGCCACACCCACTTCGAGTTAGTGGATGGATGAGGGGGGGGGGGATACGGGAAAAAAAATCGACTGGAATAAAATCGAATTTGCGTCGCCCGGTTTTTGTACACACACGATCTGCTGTTAGGCTGTTTTGTTTTCCCCCCTCCGATTACGTTCAACTGCGTGTTTGTGCGTGGTTTTGCGGATGAAGTACGCACACAGAGGGCATCATATTAAAGTTGGATTGCATTTTTCCCTTTTCCATGGCTGGATCGTTTCCGCTCAACCGACTTTTTGTTTTATCCGCCCAGCTTCTTGCGCTTACGGATCCCTCCATCTTCTCTAACCGTATAGGAAAGATTCTTCGATTGTACATTAAGATTCTTCATCGTATGACGCTGGAAGAGGGTGAGCGGGGGTTGAAAGCGGATGAAGCGTCGCTGGAGTGGAAATATTATATCACCCTGCTCTCACGACGCCATGCACGCTTTGCTAGCTACGATTGTTTCACATAACTTGGCTGACATTTTCCGTTTTTCCCACAGTGAAAGAAAATCGGAAGAGGGGGGGGGCCGAAAGTAAAAAATAAAAACTCTTGACGATGTGTGAGGGATGTATCGTTGGGTCCTTCATAGTATTCTTGTAACAACAATAGCGCTAGGATAGGGGGGGGGTTAGGACATTGAAATATTGATGTGCCAATGAATCCGGCTCGTGTGCGCCCACTCGGGCGAGTTGGCACTCCTGTTGGATGATGTGGGGACGCATTAATGGATGCTTGAGCGATTCATTCACACACACACGATGGATGATTTATACCGTCGGATTATATAAGATTCTTTTCGCTTAGACATTTTTGACTTTTGATAACGTACCCCCCACTCGTTTTTTTTTTTTTTTTTTGCCTATTGTCCAATTGTTTTTCTATTATTTATAAGGATCGGTTCGAATACACATGCGGAAGAGCACTCTAGGAAGAGGGGGGGGCTTCGGAAGCGGACTCTAGGAAGGAAATCGTAGCGCGTTTGAATCCGGCGGAAGAGAGCGCTTGCGCGCGCGAAAAAAAAAGAAACTATTGTCAGGGTAGGGGGGGAGAGACTTACCACCGTCGACATCCGTCGGCTGGGTGACAGTGCGCACAAGCCGAGAGTTCACGTCGGTCAGCCAAAACGATCCGCTTCAGTTGATTCCAGTTCACCTTTTTCCAGGCTTTTTGACGTCTTTCTCTTGAAGTGTACACACATTGTGTGTTTGTTCGGTGGCCAAACCTTTTCTTGGTAATTTTCGCGTGTGTCTGTGTGTGAGTCTCGGCTGCCCGCCCCCATCACTTTGAAGGTTTTTTTGGTCGTTGTGGACAAATGAAAGCCATAAGACATTGGCCGTGATGAAACACGACTGGAATCTTGCCAACACAGCTGGATTGTTTTATTATTGACGCGAGAAACTGTTGAATTTTGTAAACAAACAATAAAGGGAAAAAAAATGGGTTTAGATCAAAGTTGGTTGTTTGCCCGTTGGCTTGTTGTGGTGGTCATGGTAGCGACTCCAAAGGTAGTTGAAACTTTTTGCCCGTCCATGTGCCAATGCGACGATAGTCTGCTCGAGGCCAGCTGTTCTGGTTCGAGACTCGATTCTGTGCCCATCTTGTTGAACCCTTCGTTGCGCTCGTTACACTTGGCCCACAACCGCATCGCTTCGCTCAGACAATCTGTCAGTTTTTACGGCGAATTGCGCCGTTTGGATCTCAGCCACAATGTTCTCCATTCGTTGGGTTTACTCCATTTCCAGCCGCTTGGCCAGCTCGAATGGCTCAACGTTTCCAATAATTTGGTCTCCTCCCTGGAAATGGAATCGTTTGCCGGGCTCGCATCGCTCACCGTCCTCGATCTCAGCGCCAATCGGCTAACTCGACTGACGGACGACCTGTTCGCCGAACTACCTTCGCTTGTCACGCTCATCCTCAGTGGCAATAAAATTCAAACGGTGGCCAGCGGAGCGTTCGAATCGCTCCGCAAACTGCACACGCTGCGTCTCGAAGACAATAATTTGGGTCACGTCCCTACGGCCGCTCTGGTCCCGCTGGCCGCTGGTTTGCGTTCGTTGCATCTCGGCAAGAATTTGATTGAAACGTTGGAAGACGGAGCGTTCCGTCATCTTGCCCGTTTACGGCTGTTGGCCCTTAACGACAACGCCATCGACCGCGTCGATCCTTTGGCCTTTGACTCGCTCGTTTCGCTCGATGCGCTGGATCTCAGTTTCAATCGATTAGATGGACCCATTGAGGCTTTTACGACCGTTTCGCCGTTGACCCATCTGGATTTGTCTGGTAATATGTGGCGTCAATTGCCAGCCAACTTCTTGTCCGGCCTGCCGCGTCTCCAGACGCTCAACATTTCTTATATGGAATACTTGCGGTCGGTTGATCCGGCCGTTTTTCACATGACGCGGCCCGTCATCACCAATGGATCTGTCGTTACGATCTCCACCTCACCTAAAGTCTTGCCCATCGTTAATCTGATCATGACCAATAACGCTCTGTGGAATCATCTACCTCCGGGCCTCTTCCACGGGCTGGACGCCCATCTGGTCCGTTTGGATTTGAGCGGCAACGCGTTCGAAACGCTGGAAATGGGCCGCCATCACTACGATTGGCCGCATTTGAATTATCTCAACGTGGCCTACAATCCGCTGGAATGCAATTGTTCCCTTCTTTGGCTTTGGAACATGTTCCAGCAACGCAACCATTCGCCCACTATCGTGGTGGTTAACGTGACGTGTAGTGGTCCACCGCCTTTCAGCGGACTGCCATTGTCCAGCCTGGAACAATCGAACTTGATGTGTTCTCTAGCGCTGCCCGTCTCCATAATCATTCTGTTGGTGATGTCGTGGATCGTTCTAACAGCCGGCCTCATTGTCCTCGTCATCTACTGGCGGAGACGACAAAATCTGAGAAGAGAAAGTCGATTGATGATTATTAAATCAAGCCATCACCATTATCATCATCGCGATCACGCGTTCCAGCACCACAATGGCACCAGTCCCATTTTAGGAGGCGTCGACGGTGTTAAACAGCAACACTATGGGGTGGATAGCAATTGTAGTCCAGCATTGTCGGGCCATCATCACGTCGGGGCGACTATACCGCATTATTACCACCACAATCATCATCTCCAACAAGCCCAATTGGCTACCGCTACCACTAGAGACGAGTACACGTATCATTGCGCTGGAACGATCAAACGCATTCCCGTGACTGTCGTCTAATTAAATTCGACCCCCCCCTCCTTTTTTTTATTGAAAGAAAAATTCTAGTGACTTTACACTAGACTATCACTTTGAATTGCTGATGCAAATTTTTGTTGGTTTTTTTTTTCCCGGAAGAGAACCACTCCCTCCAATGTAAATGAATGTTTGTGGATCGGGGGTGGGGTGTCCGATCGATTAGTTTTCTCTCTGGCAATATGTATAGATGGGGTTGGAGACCTTTGCGGAATTGAATAGTTTTTGTTTATAAGTCAAGAGTCATCATTCGATTAACGTACCAAACATGCGGCCATTGTAAAACAATAATAATGTACAGACCATTTAATTTTTCATTTGATTCATTTTTGAGCGTTGATCTTGAAGGGAGGTTAAAGTTTGGGTTTCTTTAGTCGACTTGTATTTTGTCTTTGTCAGAAACCAGTAACCCAAACAGTGATACCGCGTTTTTCTTTTCATTTTGAATAATGAATAAGGACCGTGTCTCTTGATTTTGTAATGAACCTTCGTCGATGTCTCTGTAAATAAATATCATAATAAAATATCGATTACCGTACATGTAGGAGACTGTATCCGCTGACATTGATCGTTCAATTTCGTCGCTCCTTCAATTTTTTGTTTTTTAAAAGAAAATCGTATCGTTTTTGATTTTGTTTTCCACCCAACCACTAGGGATGTGATTCCGCTTGCATATCAAAAGAGAAAACATTTTTCTTTATTTATATGTACATATACAACAGGGGTGGCTGTATACGATCGACCGCAATGCGCTGGGGAACGCGGGCAACGTGTCCAATGTCTAATTAGAAAACCAATCAACAGACACACAGACATCGAAGCCTGCTTTGGGGCGTGCTACCTTTTTTTTTTTTTCTTTATCTCTTATACAAAGATCCTTTCATTTCCCTCGCATAACGTCCATCTTTGTTGTGTCTATATGTTTTATACTATTAACCGAAACAAGGAAGAAGTGTTGATGGGAAACACGTCGCTTTTATTATAGCGACAGACTTTCAATCCGGGTTTCTCTTTTTCTTTTTATTCTTTCCAGCTGTATAGGCTTTCACGCGGGACCTCTCGGCCAAGTACTTGGTTAACGGACCTGTACATTCTACCCGAACGCCAAGAGGTCATGTTTAATCCGCGGGAAATCCTATTCTATCTGGTATCTCTCTGAGAGCAGCGACTAGCAAATCTTTTTCGGTTTCGTGTTCACAAAGGGGAAAGGGAAAAAAAATGGCAAAGGAAATATTTCGTGACTTTTCCGTGTGTTGAATTTTATTTTTTTTTTGCTTTGCCTGGCGCTCCTGTGTGTGTAATAAAGAGACAGCCATTGACCCAAACTAATCGGATTTCTGTCCGCACATAGACGCGGACGTGTATAATCTCCTTTAGGCTTTTAAATCTTTTCTTTTTGCTTTTATTTTCTTTTTCGTGATCTGTTTGACGACGCAATCCTGCTCATTTTTTTTCGTTTTAAAATTTGATAGCATTCCTCTGCAGCCCGTCTCCTTTAGAGTTCTTATTGATTGCATTTTGTTTTGCCTTTTTTGTATTCAACGTGCCGTCATCTGTTTGTTTTGTTCGCCTATATCTTGGGTTTCTTGTCCGACTGGCGGTCAATTATCAATGGACAAGGTTTCTTGTTGAGTATCCCGAACCGCGCCCGTGAGCAACTCATACATAGAATATTTGTGTATCCAGTTAAAAAAAAAAAGAGAGGGAGAGACACCGGGGCCATCACGAAATAACGCGCGCGCCTTTTATCGATCCAGCGTAGGGCCGTCATCCGTCTTCTCACTTTTCTTTCTTTGATCTATGCAAAACTCGCACGCATGCAAGTTCTGTCTGCTCGTCTTCTCTCTCGATCGGCGGGCAAAAAAAAAAAGAACGTCGATCGCGCGGCGTCCCAATTGTGCGTCCGGGAATCCCGGAGATTGCGGCCATAAAACACACCGACTGCCACCACCACCTTTTTCTGTGCCGTCGGCGCGCACGCTAAAAATAGGAGGGAAAAGGAATTTTTCATTCTTTTAGCAAACAATTCCATTTTTTTGTTGTCTTCTCGCTGGTATAGACGAGAACTCCAATTTGCATATTCTAGTCGTGGTGGGAGTCAATGGGAAATTTAAATAGAGATGTTTTTTCCCGCGAAATGCGACGTGTACTTTTGAAAAATGAAACGGGGGATGTGACTATCGAGCTTGACAATATCATTTGAATGTTTGGCGATGGTGAAAATCCGACACCTTCGTATCTTGTATTTTTTTTTTTTTTAAGACCAGGCTTATTGATTTACGTACAGCTTCTCATTTCTATTATCTTGGTCGGGGGAATTTTTTTTCTCTGACAGTTGTGTACTTGTGCAAGACATCATCGACATCGTCGATCATCGGCAAGCGAAATGTGCCTTTGATGGGTGTGTGTGTTGAGAGTCGTATAGCACCGCCGATCTATTGTAATACCATCTCGACATTTACCATAGAGCGAAGAAATGTAATCCGTTTATAGGTTTTCCCCATTTTCTTGTTCCCACAAAAATGGATGCCCCGCCCAAACCTAATCGTTCATCGCTAATTGACGTTTTATATGTTCTCTCTATGTGTGCGTTACTCGTAATGTTATTAATGCACACGATAATGTAGAACTCGGCTATCCGCATGAGTCAGATTCTTTCGATCGAGCTTCTCAAACAATTTTTTTTGCGGGACGTGTGGACTGATGTTATGGCCCATCAGCTACCGGCTACGAATCCCAAGAATTTTTTTCTTTTTTTTCCCCAAAGACATTGAGATGAAGAAGTCATAAAAAAATACGAATTTTTTTGTTTTGTTCTCTCTATGCGTGCCGAGACATTTTCCTTTTTTTTTTTATTTGTTGGCTGTAAGGGAATAAGATGATTTATATGGGCCCCCTGCCTCGCGTTTGTACCTCACTATAGCGGAGCGATTACGAGACAACGGGCGATGGCGGTAATTCAAACGCCGACGCCATCATTCTTCATCTATAGCTATTTTCTTTTTTCACTACTTTTCGGAGAGGCAAAAAAATTTCTTATTTTTGTTCATTCGTATATTTGAAAACCAACATATGGGCGGCATCGTTATTCGAAGTCACTCAAGCAGTAAAACGAAATATCCAAGCACTTTTGGAGACTTTCAGTTTGCGCTTCTTTGATGTCACAGTCTCTTGTTGAACAAACTCTTGAAC
Source organism: Daphnia sinensis (assembly GCA_013167095.2). Classification (NCBI taxonomy): domain Eukaryota; kingdom Metazoa; phylum Arthropoda; class Branchiopoda; order Diplostraca; family Daphniidae; genus Daphnia; species Daphnia sinensis. The sequence continues at coordinate 3,665,176 of CM023194.1, forward strand.
TTCATTAAGAAACAGGGACGTGTGTTATCCGTTGGACGATTGTGGACGTGTAATGATGAAGTGTCTGCTGCTGTTGACGCTGTCACAAACACGAAATTCTTCTTTAATTCACTACCCCAAGAAGAGCCAAGATTTTTTGAAAGTGCGTCTTTGTATTCGTCGATTTTGATTGTCTTTCCTTCTCAAATCCCTTCCCATCCCCCACGGAAAAAAAAAAATATGGGAAGAAGACTTTTCCGCTTTTGCCGTTGATTGCGTCCTTCATTTGTATCCCCAGTCTTCTTTGCCTCTGTACTGACGATGATGAAGAGGACCAGCTCTTGGGAGGCTGTTGGGTGGGGAAACACAACTTTTGAGTGCGTGTCCCGTTTTCTCCGTGTCCCGTCGGGCGTGTGTATTTAATCCCTCTTAGATATATCCGTGTGTTTCGCAGTATATAGAGAGAGCAGATCCCCCTTCCCCGTTTGCTATAGAAATGGGTCGGGCGAACGCGCAGCTGTTTCGGATGGACGACAGGAGTTGTGTGTGTGTCGTCAGACGAGAAAACGAAGCAGAGGGATGGGGGGTTCTTTTGTGCGTGTCACGACCACTTGAACTGTCTGCTCAGCAGCAAACTGAAGAGAATGCCGCCTCTTCGTCGCCAGCACCTCTGCGTGTGAGGCCAAAACTCTGAGAGTAATTATCTCGGCGTTTGCCGACGTCATCCACCCTTTTAAGAGCTGAGATTGGAAGACTTTCGCTGATCTTATGGATGGTCTGCAAGTCGATCTGTTTGGGTCTTGAATTCAGCGTATTTGCATTTGTCATCGACCTCGAGGTCGTCAAAAGGAAACGATCGTTTTTCACGATGCAATTTCCATCTGCACTTTGCCGAGCCACGGTGTGGATCGATGGCTGAAGGAGGGCCCCTTTTGGTGCCCGTTTGTGTCACGTTTTGATGATGTAAAACGTCTTTCTTTGGCCCGGGGTGGAAACAGCGATGGATGGAAATCCATCTTCATTTCAACGCCTCGTTATTTTCATTAGATTTTTGCCCTTTCATTCCGGCTGACTTTATTATAAATTTATAGACGGTTGGTTTTCGTATAGTTGGTGGGAGTATTCCTCTATAGTCCAGCAAAACCACATCATCTATAAAACACAAGGCGAGGGCGGAGTAAAAACCAATTCTCTCCTATACGCTCCTGACTTCATTTTCTCGTGTCCCTTTCCGTTCTCTCGTTTGACTAATGAAATCCGCGCGTCGTCCACCCCACACGGTCTATTGCGTCCGGTCGATTCGCCCATCCCAAACCGTCGAGAAGATTGGCTTGTGCTGCTAATTAAAAAAAAAAAACCTGGAGAGGATAGTGAGAAGGATTGCGGTAAAAAAACTTTTGTGGGGCGGCGGGGCATGGGATAGTTGGCCAATGTGATTGGAATGTTTAGGGTAATATCCTTAAATCCTACGTGGGGTAGGGGGGGGGAGGTGATTGGAAATCTTCTTTCCTCGAGAAATGCATTGCCAGCTTGTTCTCAAGTGTCTTATATAGGGAACAAAAAAAAGTGAGAGGGGGGACAAACTATGTCGTCGAGTGGGACGTCTTTCTTGTACAGCCTTGGACTTGTGTGTGTCGTACAATATAGGAGGAAAGAAAAAAAAAATTAGTTTCGTATCAATCCCTATATATAGGCTACTCCCGCAGGGTGGGGGGGGGGGGGCGATGGATGGCACTATAAGGTTTTGTGAAGTATATGTAATAGTAGTAGTATATTACTCCTTTGGATGGAGCCGGACACGTTTGCTTCGCCTATGGAATTCAATTCTCTTTTGCGTCATTGATCCTTCACTTTCCTTTTTCTATTGAACATTTTTCAAGAGTTTTATCGATCGGCATTCTCTTTTTTTTTTCTAAAGGGGGGTGAAGGTGGGGGAGCGTCTATCTATTTTACATAAAAGTTTCGTCGTGAAAAAAAATCTTTCCGGTTTGAGAATGGAAGGAAATTGCAGTAGAGTAAATGAGGAAATGGATAAAATAAAGACGATGAGGCTAGGACCAGAAAACTAGTTTAACTGCAAAGGGCGGTGTTGGGGGGGTCATTTAAAATTCAGCTATTAGTGAACTAGTGAGTAGATTGGGTAAAGTGCCTCCCTACATCCAACTTGGGATGCCATACTCCCGCAACGATAATGCATCCAGCAGAGGGAACTGTTTCATTCTTAAATTTTATTGGTCGGCCTCTGTACGGAAATGACTGGAGGACAAGTGCACACGAGCGAAGAAAGAATTTCAATATTTATTTTTTTCAAACCAAAAAGAAAAGTCGGTTAGTGAAGATTCCCCCAGCCGACTTCTTTTTTTCACCAACTTTGTGAAATGTTTAACGATCTTTTCTGTCTGTGTGTGCAAGTTAGTACAACAAGCGTTTTTTCTTTTACATAATGCATTGCCTGAAAGTGAACTCTTAATGGGGGGAACGTTTTGTTTCTTAAATAATTGGAGAGGCCCCGTAATAATCGCATTTTTCAAGTGTTGGCCGGCCGATCGGATCCCCACACGCATAATTAGATGCAAAAAGATTTTGTTTATATAGCCAGTCATTATTCATTTTTTGTTTTTCACGTGCAGGGGGGTTGCATATTTTATGACTGCCCCAACATGTTGACTCTTTTTTTTTGAGGAACGGCAAGAACGTATCACGCACAGCTGACACCTCGCTACATTATTACATGTATACAACAAATATACGCACGCACACATAGTACATGTACACACACCTTTGAAAAGAAAAGAAAAATACATATGCGACGCCGGTAGGTTTTCGTTTGATGGGGACCTCTAATGGGATCAAACGATGTGCTTGGTTTAGTGTCGCAGTTCGTCGGGTTTTGTAAACGCGGGAAAAGGGGGGGGCGAAGATCAATACTTTTTTCTCCTTGCGACTCCATCACGATTTAATGCGACCGTACAATTTGCCACGTCCCGCCTGTTTTGACCATTTTTTAAAAACTGAAATAATGGAAGAAAAAAAAGTCAGCCATCATTTTTGATTGTTTGACAGAGGAACTTGGTTAGAGTAGTAAGTTTATTCGATTGTTATTTGACATGGCTTTCACGTTGTCATCATCCTTTTTTTTCTTCTACTCTTGTTGATCGGGAGCATCCATTTGTAAAAGTAACAAAAGTTTTTACTCACCAAGTGTTACCCCTTTTTCTTGTAGGAAGGGATTTTGACGCGTCAGACACGACTGATCTCGTTTGTTTCAAACTTTTAGACACCTCTTTTCTTATATTTGAGGTGGAAAAAGGAAATCCTACCACCTCGTGAAAAAGTCGATCCTTTTTTTGGCGGGGGAGGGCGTGGATTTTGTAATATTCGCAATATAACAACGGAGCAAACGGTTATAAGGTGTGTCTATTAGTACGTCCTTTTAAACGTAACAATTCGCATTTTTCTGTGCCATTTTTGGTTGGTCTTTGTTATTCCCGTTGTGATTGGTTGCGTTGAGACTCTTTACCCTCACGATGATGGCACGTGTTGGTTGCCATGACATCGGCGTTATTTCTGCGCTTTTGCTGTTGTTGACTTAAAACGGGGGGGGGAAACACATTGAGAAAAAAAAGACAATTCCTAACCGAACCCCTCCCCAACCATAATTTGAGTCGAACGCAGAAGAGTCGTGAAAAAAAAAGTAATAGGGATTTTTTTTTGTTTTGTTTGTTCCTTATATTCAGACGTAAGATAAATGGATGTCGGTGGCAGCCGACGCCTTTTTTTTCCCTCTTCCATGTTTGTCATTATTATTCTCTTCTTTCCGAAACGATCGATTTTGTTTTTTTCCACAACAGAGAAAGTCCCGTGATCAAACAGAATCGTTCGTTAAAATAGATATCCCTTTTTTTATTTTCTATTTTTTTTATTGGCCTCTTATTTGATACAAATCTGATTAAGTCTCTCGCTGCTGGCCATTTCACTAGCGACCCGGATATCTATTTACGACCGTGTTTTGTTTTTTTCTCTTGGTCCCTCGTCATTAAAAGAAAACGAGAATAATAGGCAATACAAATAAATAAAAAAAAAATAAGAAAAGACGTTCAGCATGACGACGTCCATTTTTCTTAGAATATAGCTTAGTACGAACGAGTTATGATGCCAATAAAGATCGACGAAAAAACAAAAAAGGGAAGGACAAACATAAAAAATGATTGCAAACTACGCGTTATTATTGAGAAGAAGATGGCGAACGAAATTATAAATCCCCCTTCTGTAATTCCCGCGTGTGACACGGACCAGCTGCTGGTCTGCAAAAGATTGTATAAGAGCTGGCCGAAAGTTTTGGGGGGGCAACAGTTATACAACTTTGGGTGTGTTTTTCTCCTCGACCGTGTTCCTATTTTTCGAATTTTTTTTTCCTTTTTGTTTGTGTGTGCGTGTCTAATTTGATTATCTAACGATGTAACAACTTGTGCAAACATGGACCCGCCAATAGCGGTGAAACAAACACGGGCGACTCGTTTGCTTTTTGTTTCTTTAGAAAGAAGGGGGTGTGTCGTGTTTTAAATTAAACTAGGCAGTCGCACAACAACAACAAACGGATTATTATGCAACAAATATAATAAAATGTTTGAGAAAAATTGAAGAAGAAACCACACAACAGGAAAAGGATTGTCGTCGAATGGCTTTGGGTCTTACAGTGCGAATAGGCAATCGGGGCTGAAAGGGGACTCGTAAAAATAAATGCAATAAAATGGCGAAAAACTAGAGATATACCAAACTATATAGGCAAATCTTTTACCTTCTTACGGTAATGACCGTGTCATCCGCTTGAATCTTGTATCAACTTTATGGCTCTATGATCCCACCCGATAGGATTCCCCTGGCGAATCCCGATGCGATCCTCAATCGTTCTTCCTAATTGCACACATTACATTTGTAATTGCAACGTGAGGTTCACCATCAATTGCGTTTATATTTTTGGCCTCCGCCGTATAAAAAGAAACTTTGCATAACATCAGGTTGATCTGCTTCCATAGTTTCTTTTTGTGAGAAAGGAAAGAACGTTCGTGCGTGATTGTAGAGACGGCCAGCAGTACGCGGGAAGAAGTTCCCGATGAATGCCGCGCACCAGAGGGCCCAAACAGCCATTAGTTTAGTCATCAACTTCTCTCTAGGCTGTTGGTTGGCTGACTTTTCTTTTGTTTTGCCAGATAAACAGAGACGGACTTGTGCTTTTCGTGATGTTTTATTGCTCCCAATTGGGCCGTCTTCATCTTTTTGTCGTTTTTTTTCCTTCGGTCCCCTATGTTTTGTACGAGCATATTTTTTCTTTTACCGCATTTCATCATGTCTCGCGCGCGCAAAAAAAAGGGAAATGTTGCATCATTTATTTACACAAGTTCCATCTCTGTTTTTGGCACGTGTACATTTATTAGCTTGACGACCGTGACTTGACGACCAAATGCCTGCGTGTTGATATTTGATAGTAAAAAAAAAAAGGCCTTTTTTTTCTTTCCTTGTAGTATCTCCTACAGACATGCTTTTTTTGGGGGGGGGGGTTGCGCCACAACCAAGTGATTTGCAATTCCTCACGTTTTCAAACGTATACCGACACGCGTTGAGTCAATACAAACAAGACGTTTGGCTATTTTTGTAGCAACGCTCTCTGGCAGTTTGAATTCTTTATACGCGCTCCGTGACACTTTGTAAGTGTCCGTGTGTGTTAACTAGGCCAGGATCATTTTCTATTTGCGTTTTATCAGCACCAGAGTACATATAGAGATCCTTGCAATAACTTTCTTTTTCTTTCCATTTTTGTAATCTTTATTTTTGCTGGCTGTCCAATGTATCGATTCAATGTGTTGTCTGCTTCCAGTCATGAACAGCTTTTTTTTTTTACCCAACGACGAGATAGTGCTGTGTTCCAGTTTTTTCTTCTCCCCTTTCTTTTGTTCTGTTTGGTTTTCCAGGGAGGGGGAAAGCGAAAGATCACACAAGAGTCAGCACATCCCTCGAATTGTCCCCTCCACCGCGCCCAGCTCTCTTACGTTTACCCTCCAGCTTTTTCCGATCTTGCGGATCGATGTTGAAGCTCGTATCTCTTTTTTTTTTTTTTCGTTTTTATGGATCGACGCCTCCCTCCCCTCTCTTTTTTATATATAACATACACAACTGTTCGTTTATCTTTGCCCGTTATCCGTCGTTTCTTGAAGTGGTTAACTGATCACGACGGCTTTTGGCGTGCGTCTATGTCTATTATTCTTTTTTTTTTTGCTGCTACTTGTGTTCTATTTCTTGTTGTTTTTTTTAAAAGCCTGGGTGTTTACAGGATGGATCTTTGTTTAGTTTTTTTTATTGGGTAACAGTGTTGCAACGCGCAGCTGTTTCCTACGCGCATGATTGATGGCGTTAGATGATTCTTTTCTGACGATTTAGCAAAAAAGAAAAACATTTTTTGTCGCATAAAAAAAATCGAACTGTGCTGATTTGAGTCTTGCGATGAAGGACGTTATACCGTTGGATAAATGTTGGTGTTATCTTAACTGCTCGTTAAGTTGCTTGCTGACGTTTGAACTGGATTATGCCTGCGGTTTTAACTGCGTCGTCAATTTCTCCGAGTTGCTTTCACATCTGTTGGGCTTCTTAAAGTAAAAAGGGCCAAACCCCTCCGTTTGAAAATGATGCTAATGATGACTGGGCCTGCTCTGCTTGACGACTTAAATAGCACCCACAGCAATTGAGCCTACACCCTAATTGTTGGAAAATCTTTTTTTTTTCTGTATTGGTAACCAACAAATGAGGATAGGCTTATCGTCGTATTAGTAGAAACGAGACGTTCATTTGAAACGATCCAAATTGAAAGATTTTCCAAGAACCCTATTTATTTTGCGCGTGGACGTTACGTGTGATTGGCCGGATTTTTTTTTTGCTGTTGTAAAAGGAAATGAGAGCTGGTGGCAATAATCCTGGAACAGGAATGAGATAAAGAATGAAAAAGAAGTAGCTTCGTATTTCTTTTTCACATAGTGCTGTTATAAGAGAATGAAAGATGACACGCATTCTAGCGCTATCCGCTCTTGTCTCTTGTGACGAGTTTTTGGCCCTCGTTTAGAAGGGAGGTGGGGCTGCACATGAGAACCTTCTTGTTTCTTTGTGTGTTGTGCAAGATTAATTCGGTGATTTAAAAACGCGTGAAGCGCAACGTGTTCCGCCGTTTGCGCAGTCCGTCCTTGTTTTTCCTCTCATTTTCAGAAACTTTTTACCAAAGTTGTACGGCTAAATCTGTCGATGACGAATGTCTGCTATTCACCATATCGAATGGGGGTGGAAAGCTGGTCGTTTCAAAATTGTTTTTCTCCCGAATAAAATCTGCGGTACTTGCGCGTAATAAATGACCGGAAGTTTTTCGTTGGGTGCTCGTAAAGTTCCCCTCAACATCTCCCTAACATTCATACAATTCCATTTTCGTGAATGATGAAAATACTCATTCTTTTTTCTTTATCCCGTTTTACCTCCCTCCCTCTATATGGGCGTGGTTTTGATCTCTTTCATCTCAATGATACACAAACAGATACAGCACAGCCGGCAACCTTATAACAGAGATAAGGACGGGGGGGGGGATCAATATCGAAAATAGCACTGAAATGATTTGAAAGGTTTTATTATTATTTTTATTTTTTTTTTACCATTACCCCCCTTTGACTCTGTCTTACCTTTTGTAAACTTGCTTCCTTACTGACTGCTTATAGTCATGGAGAAAATAAAAATAAATAAAGACCACAGTCAGAGACCTCAGCGGGAATCGTATGTTAACATTTAAAATACCATACGGAACAAATAAAGCAAATGCCGTTTTCTTTCTTTTCTTTTAAAGACATATATTATAAAACGTAAAGAGCATATCGCTATGTGGGCTTTTTTTATTTTAAACTTTTCTCTATTCTCGGAGAGACGTGAGCCACGTACAGCTGAGGAATTCCCATCCATCGCGCGAGAAATGAATGCGCACACGGACAGAAAAAAGGGAAACTGCGGGTGCGGAACTATTCCAACTTTTCTCCCTTAAAGTTCGAAAAAGGAATAAACTTCTCATATTTCAGATTGGCATGACGGAGGCTGTTCGAAAAGGAAACAAAACTTTGCACGCATGATGGACAAAAGAGAGAGCCTCTCTATTTACTACTTCGTAGTAGTATTTATGTATTAGTTTGTTTGTTTTTCTCGTAGACTTATTTGTATTCAAATGTCTCCGGATTAATTTCTTCCATTTGATGGAATTCATCTTTGTTCGTCTTGTTTTCGTAAAAGTCCCGTGGTTTTTTTTTGCGGACTGATTAAAAGGACGGGCTTATCTCTTTCTGGACATCTCGCATTGCTGCTTGATGATTCCTCTAGCAAAGTCCGTCTCGAGTACTAGCGGTAGTTAAGATGGGGACTGATTACTCCTTCCTGGATGGCTATTAACCGTTTGACTCTCTCTCTCGTTTGAAAACCTTTTGAAATTGCCTCGTTGCCTCTCCTCACGTCCCTACTGTGCGCAATCGAAAATGTTCGTCCCCAGAAGATGCAAATGAGAAGAAGACTTTTTGGCGTTGTATAATATTAGAATGGAATCGTCCTGAGCCAAAAGCGAGAAGGCTCCGTGCGGATGGCGAGGAAGATGACTCGACTTTCAGAGGGGTAGAGGGGGGGGGGGGGGGACACATCACTTGACATTCAAATCCTTTTAATGAGTTTTCCGCCTTCTGCGCCAAAGGGGGTCTAGCCGGCAACTCGGTTTCGGATGTCTTCTGTTCCGTGCATCTCGAAAGTGAAGGTACATGTTTCTTCTTTTTTTCAAAAAAAAGGGGTGTGTTACTTTTCAGAGGAAGAGAAGAAAAGTGGTGATCGAATCAAATAACAATGGCATCCTTGCCGTTCCGTGACTGGCTTATACGATGGAAGGCGGAAAAGTCACATACACGCACGCTGTCGAGTTCAAACGACGTTCTATTTTCGTGAAAGTGGATGTGTACAAGCAGTACAAGAAAAAAAAAACCCGCCAAAAAGAAGAAATTTTCGGTACGAAAATAAAAGTTTTGACTTGAGAGAGAGGAGGTCGGATAATATTGGGGGGGCATCCCTTTGGTCTTTGCACGCTTTGATCTCTCGTCGTCGCTTCTATCACGCCGCTGTCGGTTCGATATTTGTCCTTCGCTTGATTGCCACTTGTAGTCGGCCCTAGCGCAACTTTTCGGCGAAGGCTCTGCATAATCTGATTCACAATCCATTTTCTCGTGTTGCCTCCCGCGTGACACGGAAGACCATCTCCAATCATCTTTTTTGTTGGTGTCCTTCACCTTGATCCTATAAACAAAAGATTTTTTTTTGTTTTTTCAGCTTCTTGTGATTTATTTTCTTTTGCTCGGCATCCATCTCGCCAAAAGAATTTTAGAGAAAAACAAAACGCTTTTGTGTTTCAATCTTTTTTTGAAAATTTTGACATCAAATGGATCTCTCGGTTATTACCACCTCACTTGCGCCATGTTGTATATCGTCCTTTTGTGTTAAACAAAAAAGGTGATGTTTTGTTTATCTGATGAAGACTCTTTTTTTCTTCACGTGTGCGGCAAACGCGTTCGATTTCATCTCTCAAGAGATCAGAGAAGAAAACGATTCCCGCTTTTTGCTCTAGGGACTCCCGGTGTTCACGCTATAGAATTTCCCTGCCCATATCCCCTTCCCTTAAAAAAAAAAATATGGGGGGGGGGGGAGACGACTGGAATCGAAATCGACCAATATGTCTAAGATCAAATAGGCCACAAGATGGCGGTATGTGTGAGACATATTCCGAATTGCGGGTAGGGCTTTTTGAAAATGGTGACAAACTCCGGGCAGATCCCCCCGAGTCTCACGAATTGGATTAAAACGATTTTGCTTTTTTCTCCTCTACATTCTCCTTTACGTTTATTGGCTATTTTTCTTGAGCTAAGGCAGCCATCACTGACGACACTCTCTACTTAATCCACGTCAATAACACGCCGCACTTTACGTGATTATTGCAGCGTTTATCGACGAGACATTTTCTTCCCTTATTTTGTGTGTGTGTTATTATAGCAGCGGTTGGCGCTGTTGTCATGACGCCGGGTTTTGGTTCGAGGGTCTTGTTAATATCAATTGGATGTGATACTCTCCCTTGAGATGTACTGCGTGTGTGTGTACAGTCCATGCACGAGTTCAGTGTGTATATGCTCGATATCTTTAGCTCTCCTAGTGGCTCTTTATCCCCGTTCAACCCCACATTTTCTGTCCAATTCAACCGACCGTGAAGACCATTCCCCCCTTGTTTCTTTCTTGAGGGACAAAGCTCAAAGTTATGTGATGCGTCTCCAAAAAACCCAAGCAAGAGGAATCGCAAAACAGGGAGGGAACTAAAGAATAAAAAATCGAAACGACTTGACTTGCTTCAGTAGTTTTTGCTCATCAGTCTCGACACCGCCAAAGAACAGCATCTGGCCAACAGACGTGCCAAAAGAGCGAACAATCTGGTATACGACATTATAACACCATTGCCAAGACCTCTTTTTCTCTCTAGTGTTTCAGTTTCTGTCTGGCGCTCGTTAGGTAGTCGCCGACTGATTTGTCATTGATAGAGCCATAAATCTCGCGACAGCATTTCCCACTTTGTTTTTTTTTTTTTTAATTATATTTTGCCCGTGTGTGCGCAATGGGGAAGTAACGAAAAGCGGAACATTTACGACGGGAGTTATATATATGAAAAAAGATGATAGTAATTAAACTTCGGGAGATGGAAAATGGTAAAAATTGTCGCTAGAGTGACAGTGTGATGTCGGCATGTGCGTCGGGTCTGTCTCAACATCTGGAATGTTAATGGAATGCTCAGACGGGCAGAAGGGAACGATCCGCTTTTATGCTAATATCCCTGTAAAGCGGCCGCTGGAATGAGATATGTCCCTTAACCTTTTGATGGATGATGGAATTGATTCGTTGTCGCTGATTTTGACAAGCACAACTTTCTTTTTCAGGGGAAAAAAGAAACGTTCTTTAAATAGCTCAAATCGAACTGGTGGGAGGGCGGAACGAATTGACTCTTTTTTAGCCCGTTTCAAATTGGATATCCTGATGAGTTTGATAAATGACTAGAATATTAGAGCACTAAAGTCGTCGCTGCAGTCCCATAAAATTGGTACAAAATTTTTAATTTTTGTCTTGCCTCTTTTGCTTGTAGCCATTTGCGCCCTGAAATGGGGATGATGTGTTCCTCTTGAAATGCCAAATATTCTTAATTTCTTAATGCCCACCTCAATTGAAGATGACAATTGAATAACGTGGAACAGTCACATGTTTTGGTACCATCACTTGTCCATTCTTTTTGTTGATTTTTGAATGATGCACGTTTTGCTTCAGTAATTTCTTTTTTAAATTTGGAAATTTGCCTAATTTTTCGTAGCCTTTTGTTCGATGAATTTTGTGAGCCATTTGAAAGGTTACTGAAGATACTCTTGTTACCTTTAAATTTTTGAAGCATAGATTGTCTGCTAGGCCTGTCCTCTGTTCTTTCAATTTTATAGTTTCCATCCCGCTGGCAAAAATATTGGGAAATGAACGAATTTCCAACGTAATTCAATCTCCAACGTAATATTTCATGTTAGCGAAAAAGGGCGAAGGGAGGACTACCCACGTCACATCATAAATTGTGTTCAGTCAATTAGACTCCCCTATAAATTAAGTCTACCATCATTTTTATTTTAAACATAAAAACACGCCTAACTAAACATCGTAAACTACGTTTGCCCGAAACTCCTTCCTTTGCGGTTAAACATTGCCAAACTTTGTCATCCGGCAAACTCACGAACCGAAAATTGTTGGTAAACAAAGTCAGTGTCCAGACTAGATACCTTTGATCCTGGGCTTTAGGGCCCCCAAAATCATGTGCACCGTATCAACAGTCCCCTCCCGCACTTGGGGCCATGGGTACAACAACAACAACAGAGGGCTAACGTCACCCGTTGTTGTGTTATTATATACCGCACCGTCAAATATGTAGCCGTGTTTTGTTATGGACCACTCCGCGTTCCGGATCAATATTGAACGCAACTGGGGACATTGGGTAGGGGACACACACACACACAAAAAAAAAGGCAGTATCTTAAAAGACTTGGACTGTATATATATATATATAACTCTAAAGATAAGGTAACCGTATATTTATAAATGTCGTATCTATAAAGATGTAGACATGGCAAAAAGGATCTTTCTTTTTTTATATACATCGGAATAGAAGAAGAAAAAAAGGGAAATATGAAAGCTCACCGACCTCCATCGATGTCCCTCAAATAATAATCATATCGTCATAGAAAAGAAGAAGAAGAAAAAAAGGGGGAACGACAAAACGGGCTGGAAATAATGGCGTCTCCGATGTCGCCCATCTGTAATGTGTGTGTGCAGAAGGGAGAGAAAAAAAAAATCGTGTGTTGTTCGTTCCATCTTGGCCAGTTTTCTTCTAGCAGATCCCCTGTCGTTCTTTTTCTTTTTATCTCATTCCCTCGCATACTACTAGTATCAATAAATAATCATAGATATCTTTTTACAATGCACCATTAAGTATTCAACGATAGATCGGGCACAGCGTGTACATTTTCAAAGGGAAAACACAAAAAAAAAATCTATTGGACAAAAAAAAAACAATTGAATTTCCTTTTGGTTGTAAGAATCTGCAGCTTTTCACCCAGTAGATCTGTAAATCAATGTTTTCTTTTGTTACCATTTCATCCGTTTCGTGAAAATCCGACCGCCGCCATCGGCCATAAGAGTTCCTTTTGTCTCGTATATACTCTGTTACATAAATCTGCTGAGTGGTCCGCGCTGCCCTCTGTGCACGTTTGGCATTTTTTTTTTTGAATCAATAAAAATTGAAATAGAAAAAAAGGAACATCATCACTCATCAACAGCACGAACGAGAGAGAACAATTGGTTGGGCCCCGAGCGGTGAAGCTTAACGTCGGGGAGGTCTGCAACAACTTTGATTATTCATTGAATTTTCATCGTGTAGCTGTCGTCTGTATTTGCATGTGATGCGCGTAGGGGGCGGACGATATATCGTGTCGGTCGTGCTCTTGGCTTCAAGATCCCCCCCTTCCGTTCTTTCAATCTTACAACTCGTGCGGATCTTTGTTGCTCGGCATTCACATTTTTCTTCTTTTTTTGCAACAATTCCCTTTGCCCCGAATGAAACAACACGACGAGTTGTCAGTCATGCAACGTCAGCGTGCTGCACGCCAATTCCCGCGGGCCAATCTTTCTCAATCATGAGATAGATGGATAAAGAAAAGAGGGGAAGAGTCATTTAATCAACCAAGTTTTTTTTTACTTTTCCTTTTTTTTTGTCTGGGGGAGGGGAGCGAATGCGTGCGGGACTGTCAACGTCATCGCCGTACTCGTTTCCATTTGTCACCACGGGTTCGGCACCCAATCGCTGATAGGCTCGTAACGAAGAATATGTTCTAACCCCTCCGCGTTTTCAATTTCATTAATGGGTTAGTAGTGTGCCATTGCATAAAGGTAGACTACTATATTTCTTTAAACAATCGTGATTTATTCTTGCAGCGTTTTGCCTTGACTTTGACGTGTCTACCACCGACAAGGCCCCTTTTTTTCAATCTATAATGACCTGAATCAATTGACTGACGCCGCCGCCTCTTTTCTAGATTATAAAAAACCCCTGCGTCTTTTTTATTCTGAAAGGTTCATTCCAATTTTGTTTGAATATATTTTTTTTTGCGGTGTAGAATCTCATTTTTGTGTGATGGAAAATTGATGTGCATCCCTACAGAGTGTTCTGGCAAATGGTGCGAGAATTTTCTTTTTTCTTCATAGAAGACGTTGTCTGTATAGGAACCCCCCTCTGACGACTCATCCTTCATCCTTCTTTCATTTTCTCTGTAGAAAAAAAAAACAAAAACAAAAAAAACTTAGTTGTGGGCGTCAGTGAGAGGTCCTTTCACCAACGGGCGCGCATAACGTTCTTTTGTTTTTCGGCCATGATTCGTTTTTTGTCTCTCTCTTTTTTCTGGGTGCGGCTAACACTTTAGAGAAGGCATGGCTGGCCGACGGCCGATAAGTTGTGTGCATATAGGCACAGCATACATATCTCTTTGCAGCGACGGCTGCTGCTAAAGTTCCCATCATGTTGCCATGCATTTTTCTTTTTTGTGGTTTCAAAAAAAAAATAAATAAAATAAAAGGGGAGAATAGACGTCAAAAGACGGAGGGAAGAGAACAATTAGCTATTGTTAAGACGAAAACTCGGCACAAGAAAACGCTTTTAAAGTTCACGTACCGCTTTTTTTATTCTATACAGCTGCGCGTCCTTTTCTCTTTTTCACCACATGTTTGTACAGCGCCGCTTATAGACATTCGATAATTGTATAGACAGAAAACATATAACTCTCTGTGTGTATATGTATATGGTTGATTGGGGATATACCCGTCTACGATGCGCGGGCCATAAGGCTCGTTATTTTGCTGTACGACGTCGATAATAACAGACGCGCAACGTTGGCCTTTAAAAAGCGGGGGGGAGCCGACAAAGGGACTCGATGGGTTTCCCTTCATTTGGATCATCAGACGACAAGACTTAAGAGTTGATGATGAACGACCCAAAGTCGAAATGACGATTTCTTACTCATTTATTAATCATACGAACAATTGTTAGCGGGTAGACGCGCATCCCGCGGCCATCAGCAACCCCTCCACCAAAGTTCCCAAACCGATTGGGACCCGTCTTTTGATCTTTCTCTCTTTTGTAAAGCGCTTCGTTTTCGAGACGTCGCATATTCACGTTATTTGGCCGCAGAAATTCAAGCTTCGACAACAACAACACATTTGAGAAAAAAACTGCCGGAAAACGGGAAAAGCGCACATTCTTTCCCGTGCGGTCGGCAATATTGGGCCAATTAGATTTAAAGCCTAGACGTGAGACCCGTTGAGAACCGCACGTCTTCCATCTTGAAAAAGATTTTCGCGTGAAATCCGTCCGCTTGATGGCAGAGCTCTAACAGGGATTCAAGTTTGACATTTTTCTTATAAAGACAGGGGCTACCAATTAAAACTAGAGACACACCCTTTAAAAAAACTGGGTTTTTTTCTATGTGTCTTCAGTTTTCTGCTTATTATTCATTTGCCAAAAGGGACGGTGCGTCGTTTCTTTCTTTTAATTTAGCGTGATTTCATTCACGTTGGCTGTTGGGTCAAGCCGAGCGAAAGACATTGGTCGAGATGGTTCTCTCTCTCTATAGTTGCTGACGATCAATGTGTGTACATATCCGTGCGTGTGCTGCTAACGAGAGAACGCGTGACTTGTTCGTCTCCAATTAACAGCCGTCAGTCGGCCAGCAGCAGCCATTGTAAGTGATTTGGTTAATTAGAAGCTTTTCGCTGAGGTCTCTGTTCTTTCTTTTCATGTTCTTTGCCGTATTTCTTTTCTTCTTTTTTCGGCAAGGGGGGGGGGGGTTTCTTTCATAAATTCAGACGACTGACTCCGCCCCGGTCGCGTTCGTTGACGATCCATCACGATCCGTCGTTCAATCCAATCAACTGGATTTATTGTATTCTCTTGCAAGCTATTCTCTCCTTTTTTTCTTCTTCTTCTTCTTCTTTAGCACCGTCGCTTTCGACTCGGTGGACTCGATTAATCACCCAACAAGGAAGGGTATGGGGAAAAATAGAGGACAAGATAGAAAATAGACGAGGAATCTTTCTTATTTCAATGGAGGCTCCCGTCTCTTCTTCTCGTTTTATTGTTAATTTAGCGCGGCCTATCCGACAATTGCGTAAAGATGAAACAGCAAAAATGTTTTTTAAAATCCCGCAGTGCGTGTGCGCTCACAGAGCTCCCTTTTTTAATATTTTAGTTTGATTTAGGGATCAGACAGTTGGGCGGGCTGATGATTCATTGTTTCGAATTTTTGAATTTAAAGGTTTGGTAGACTTTAAATTTATTTTTTAAATGCTCTTTTTGGTTTGATTTCTGATAAGCGATTGTACGTACTATAGTTCTCTGATGGTATTTTCTAAACTAATTCACTTCCAGTTTCTCTCTGTTTGGTTCGATCTTTCGTTTTTCTCCGGCGTTCGATGGCCAGTTATGATAATTTCGTTCGACTTTCCATAATGAAGTCCTTTTAGGGTAACGCAACAATTTATATGTTTTCTCGCTCCGTTTATTTTTTCCCCTCGTGTTTTTTCGGCCCGGCAAAAATGGTTGACACGTTTCGTGACACCAAGTGAAATCTATAGATTTAAGAAGCAGGTTTTTTTTCTCTCCTCCATCGGGAGCGACTCCCACCGTCTCTATAAGCAGATGACCTTTATTTTTCACCTTCATCGATCTTGTCTCTTCTTCTTATGTTGTCCCTTCGATTGTTTTTCTGATGCTATGACGCACTCGCAAATTCGGGAGTTTGACCGTGAAAGGACAAACAGCCCTTTTTTTTCCTCGGCCTTGATCCTGACGGGGACCTACTTAGGCAACGCTATCCACTAGCGATGTCCTATTGGATTTTACACACATCCTTGAAGCGTGAAAAAAAAACAAAACAAGCGAAACGATGCGTGAAAAAAAACGAACGGGCAGAGGCCCTTCGTTTCTCCCTAGGCGCATCATCAATTCACATTAGGGATGCAATATACCACCGACGAGAGAATACACAACGAGTGTCGAAGAAAAGAGACAAGTATATGGAGGAAAGAAGAGATCAACTAGCTCATCGGCTAGTACCTCGTATTATATGGATAGTTGCCGACACTGAATGATCGGCTAGCGTGTAAAATTTATTACACTAAACAGGGAGGAAACGAGTAAGAGGGAAAGAGTTGATGGCCGCGGAAAAATAGGTGGGAAATATACCGTTTTTTTAGGATGACATTAGTCAGCATTGTTGTAATAGTGGAAAAGGCCCCAACGCATTTTTATGGGTTTAAAAAGAAGGCCATTAGTACATCTAGTGGTTTATTTACACACGACTGTCACGAAAAGCATTACCGAACTGCCTCTCTCTTCAATGTCAAATTAACCTGTAGCAAATGTAAAAATAACCTGCGATGGTGGCGGGGCTTTTTTTCTTATACAAACGAATGTCTACTATGCTATACTCCCTCTTCTAATGTACACATGATAAAAGGCGAGGGTAAGGAAAAAATTGGTTGGGATGATGGACTCTTGTCCTCAAAAAAAAATTTTTTTCTTGGTATCTATCCATCTTGATTTTTTTTTTTGGGGGGGGGGGGTGTACCAGTATAGTGCGGTCGTTATTATGATTTGAGATTGAGGCGGCTTTGTAATCTAGCGGCAACCGCCATCATCTTTTTTTTTTCCCGTATAATAATTGAACATTATTGCGCGCGCGGAAGTACCCAATTCATATTTTTCACTCGAAAAAAATCAGCTGGAGCAAAAATCATTTCATAAAACGCGTTTGTAGAAAACCGACAACGGCTACCGAACTCGTTAACAAAAAATGATGTCGAGTAGAGCTACTGTCTAAAATTTAAATTTTTTATTATTAAAAAAAAGTTATGCGGGCATATTGAGCTCCACCCTGTTGCTACGTGCTGCTGCCACCTATATAAAGTGTATCAATCATCATTTTTCATCAGAAAGAGGGGAGTATTGTTTTTTAAATTTTGTTTTTATTGGGTGGGGTAGAGAGAGCGGGAGCGTGACTTGAAAGAATCGGGAGATGAACGGCCAATATTCAGGGAGGGGATTTGCAGCTACTTATTTATATTACAAAACGACGAAAGCTAATATTAATGGCGTTTTGTATTTGTTCTTAATACGGAAACAAATGCTTCGAGCGTGCGGTTAATAACGCACATATTACATACAATATGTATTAAGAACATAGTCTTGTTGAGCTATAATTACCTCGGCATGTTTGTATCGAGAGCGAGACCAAGAACTTAAGAGGATGAAAGCCATCGGCTCATTTCTTGTGTGGTGAACTATACGGAGGAAACCTTTTCCTCTCGCCGACTATTAACCAACGATTATCTAATCGTAGATCTGTATTTTTGGAGGGGAAATATTAGCGGCGTTTGACTTTTCCAGGAAAAGAAAAATGCAATCATATCGGAGGGTTTTCTTATATTGGAAAAACATTTTGATTTCCTCCATTATTTCTAATCATATTATCCAAAGAAAGGAGCGTGACTTTTCAACGGTCAACAACAATTCTTCTCTTTTGTTTTCTTTTTCTTTCTTTTTGCCAGTTAAATAAGAGGGAGAAAAGAAAAGAAGGAGTCTGTGATTGGCTAGTATAACGATGGCATCGCATCGTTATTTTTCTTATTGTATACAACTCGTTGTTTTTGCTTATTGTTCCATTCTCGATCGCCCGTTGATTCCAAACACAAAGCATCGGATTTCATCCGGCAGTCCGGCTGATGAAAATAACAAATAAAAGCAGAACATTCGTGATCGTGACTAGCAACATAGACAGAGAAAACGAATCTATTATCAAATAGAGGGGGTGACAGTTACCATGGTTTAGAAATGAATTCATGTTGAATATGACCGCACGTATGTCACGACCCCGCCCATCGTTCCGAGTCACGCGGTACATATTTCCCATAGGCCTATATATCGACATCGTGAAGCTGCGTGAACGACGGCTTCACTGCTCCGACCGTAAATAGGTCATTCTGGGGATGAAGTCGCCAATCGATTTGCTTTTCCGAACAGTCTGATTCCAGACGTCCTTTTTTTTAAAACTATATGTCTAGCAAAGACGACGACTGCGCTCTTCATCCGATACGGGATCGTTGGCGAAAGGGTTTGATTAAAAAGAAAAATCTCAGTTTGTAATCGAACATTTGATTCGTTGGATAAGCAAAATAGAAAAAAACATCATTTTCTTGAATTTCTTCCATTTTTTTTTTTTTTTTGAGACTCTCTCGTTGATGTCAATGGGGAGGCCTATACAGCACACACAATTTTGCGGATCAAACGATATCGTCTTTCCTCCAATCTTCCGCTCGCTTTTCATTAAATGGAGACGCTGATAAGAGGAGCGGCTCGTTATAGATCCAAGACGAATCGATACGAGCGGATATATGATTGCCTCTATTATCTACACATGCTGCTGCGTGTCTTATGCTGATATTATATGTTGCTTATATTGCACTCACTCCCTTATATGCAGCAGCATGCACGGTAATTGTATAAATATACGAGCGCTTTTAGCTGTAGCATTAGTGTTGAATTAATGATGTGCCCCCTTTTTTTTAGTGCCTGACTAAATTGTTTCAAGACGTGACATTGCCAAAAAGTTTGCTTGATTTGCAACAGTCACATAAAAGCAAAGTTATTGAAATATTAATGTTAATTTAATTGAGTGGGAGGATCTTTGAGTTGCGATGCGCAATAGTTGTTGCGTCTGGAAGTAAGTTTTGCCGACGTCAATATCCGATTGGAAATTTGGTTTTATTGAAATTATTATGGAATAACTTGTGGCGTACGTCAGGGGCATCGAACTTTAGCCGCAAATGGAAGACCCTCTTGACCGCACTAGTTCGCTTCTTGTGATATGCCTATACACGTTTGAAATTCTCATTGGAATCGATAATGATAACTCGAGTGGGTTATTTGATCGCGGTACATTCCCTACACCGACTTCTATATAGTCAGAGTTTTTTGGGTGCAAGTTGTTATTATTTCCGTTTTCCTCCTCGTTCCAAAGTTGGGTCTTTTCCAAGGACTGTAGCCGTGTGCGATGATTATCAGAATTTGTGGAAATTGTAGGGCCTTCGTGTAACAAAAGAAAATCCTATCGAAAGTGTAGGAAACCGTCGCTCAATTGCCAATGTCCGGTCGATCCGCCATTATCAGAGGAGGCGATAAAAAACTAAACCGACACAACTTGTATATCGACGATAAACCGGTTCTTCTCCAGAAATTCTTTAAACCTTCTTTGTTCTAAGCTCACCCCGAGTTGATATCGGACAAATTTATTAAGGAATGCCCCCATCAATTTTTATCACGTTGTATTTTTTCTTTTAAACATTTTTTTTTTCCCGGTTTTGTGGGATCAAGGCAACGTCGGGACTTCTTGCATCCCATTGTTTGCGATATTTGTGAAATACAGACGTTTTTTATTTTAAATAAAAACTAAATTGCATAATTATATTTGTCTTTTCAGTGGCTGTGATAACAGGAAGCCATCGCCTTTTTACGCAATATTTTCCCAACGCATTCCTGATGATCCGTCGGAAGCAATACGCCGTCGGCCACCCAGCACCACATCCGGCGGTTAAATAGGAATCCAGCAGCGCGACGAACAGAGCGTGTCTCTTGAAAATATAAGGTATTTTATTTTTATTTTTAGTGAAATTGACAGACGCGTCGTAACAGTCGGCGAAGACTTTATGTAGATGCGAATGAAGTTTAAAAAAAAATTATTAACTTGACTTTCAAGTTGACTGACTTTTTGGTTAGGAACTTCGAGGGAATTATCAATTTCGATTTTAAATAATCTTTGTAAAGCTTGAGCTGGATGCATTCACTGAACTATCACGAAAATAACCAAATTGAAATATTAGACAGTAAAATACGAGTGTTGAAATAGATTGCTTGGAATTTTAATTTGAAACGTAAAGGCCTTGTCTGTCGTAAATATCTCATTTGCAAGGACAAAATGATTTAGGAACAACGAGTTATTTATAAATCGAAATTGAAAATGATGTGAAATGTTTGTACGTTTTCGCATAAATCAAGCGGCTGGCGTGAATTTCTCTCACTCGATGGACTGTTTGGCTTCCGTGACACACAGCGTTTGAACTGTTACGTAAACTATCCACTTTTTTTAATGTTTCGAATGGTGGGCGAGATAATCATTTTAAAACGTTTGCGTGCGTGGGATGTCGGTGTATAATGAAAGTTCCCATTCCAAGTAAAGATGTTTAGCAGGAATCCATGGATTCTTCCTGGTAAACTGGATTATATTTTTATCTTTGCTCGATAAAAAAAATGGCAAGAGACAACAACTGATAAATCCTTCCGGCAGAAATATAAATTGCAAAAAAAAAATCTTCTTTGCTTCTGGAAGCCGCTTGTAGAACTAATCAGTTCCTAATGACGTTATTTCATCCAATTTTTTCTCTTCTCCGTTCCCAAACGAACTCGTTAATGATTGGATCGTGACAGCCGGAATTAATAGTTAAGTTACCGGTTTTTTTTTATTGGCCTTCCTTGTAGATTTTCGTTATTTTTTTTTAAACATCAACCGCCTTAAAACAGTTGGATTCATTATAATTAATGATTTAATGCGAAATCGTTAAGAGTCAGGGACGTTCACCTTGAATAGACAAGCCAATCGAAACCGATTTCCCGTTTATTTTTAATGACTTGTGTTCTCGTGAAAAATGCAAGACATTCCGGAAGTAAATCAATGACCCGGTCTGTTTGCGAAACGCCCCCACCAAAGTTTAAAAAAAAACTATTATTTCGCAAACGTTAATTATTTCTATTTTACGAAACGCACGGATATCATTAAAGGTATGACGTCATTTAGTGATATTACAGTCTGGCGGACTCCGTGTTGGAGAGGCTAAGAAAACTCATCACCGTGCTTGCAGGATGATGTTTTCAATTATCCATAAATACATCAAGAAAAAGAAAAAATATATATTAACTACAAGGACCGATGTTTCACATTTTGCTACGCTTCAAAGGACACAAATACGATTTCGTTTGGCTCTGCCCGGTTGACAAGTCAAAGTCGTCCATCGTTTTTTTTTTCTATTTTTGAAAACATGTTGAATCCAACGAAAGACGACGCATCACGTAAAGTTACATATATAATATGGAGGTAGAAAAAAAAGAGGAATTGATTTATGTGCATACAAGATTTCGGATAGGTCCAGCACAAACGTTCCAGAAAAGATGTGTGTGTCTCCTACCCAGTAGACGAGAGAAAAAAAAAAGGACGCCACAACTCACAAGGAAGAAAGAAAATAATAAAGTAACAAAAGAGATGAGTAGGGAAGAGAAAGATATCGTCCGGCAGCATCGATGAAGAATGGTTCAAGATAGCAACCCCCTCCCAAAAAAAGAAATCATTTTGCTTTTCTGTTAAAAGTCCTCTCTCTCTTCGCTATAGATGTAGTTTAAAAAGAGGCTCGAGAGGGCGGTGGATATGGATGATACGGTGTCAAGAATAGGGGGGACTTTTCTTTCACTTTGGGCCATTGTTGGTGACGCTCATGCAATTCATGAGGCAAGCGATTCAAGCGCTTCAGTTTCTCTAGGCTGTTTGAGAAGCTGCTGGACGTGGCCCAATTTTTTTTTTCACCCCTCTCTACCAGCTCTTTTCAAAAATCTTTTTTGGCCAGTAAGGAAGAAAAGTCCCTCCTGGGCTCTATATGTGCTCATCACGCTCCACTGGAGAGATGGCTTGTGACTGTGGTGGCCTGACACGACAGCACAAGCTTTTCATGCTCGCACATTCAAACATGTCCAGCAGCAGAAACTAAAAAAAGAAAAGTCTTTTTCTTTTTATATTCTTTTGCACTGTCGACTCGTCGTGTGAGAGATGTCTCCTGGTCGTATATATATAAAATACCCTTTCTTCTTCCGTTGCCTGGACCCCCTTCATGACCGTCTGTGTGAAACACTTTCGTTCCCTTCCTTTGGCCGGGGTCGTTTGTTGACGGCTATAAAAAGGCGGACACGATGGACGATCCTTTTTTCGCCTCGTGTTGCTAAAGAAAGAAAAAAAATCCAGTGTCTGACACATTGCTGGATGGACAAAGAATAAAAAAAAAAATATGAAATGTCCCAACTGCGCATCTCCGCCGTCTTATATGTATTTTTGCCTTAACAAAATGTCCATCTCCCACATGCGTAGATATTGGCCAGTCAAGTAAGCGACTTAAAACAACGGGATAAATTCCCGCAGCAACAGTTTTTATATCTTTTGTCTTTTTTTTTAAAAATCATTTTTATAGACGCTTATCATCCGTACCTCTACGCGGACAACAAACTATTCTAGACAGCAAAGGTCCCCTTTTTTACGTATATACATATCTTTGTCGAACGAGGACAACGGAGCTCGAAATGTCAAGGGGATGAAGAGGGGCTGTAGAAAGAAAGTCCCCTGGAAAAAGTGACATATCACCTCCGTATGGGAGAGAAAGTCAGATATACAAGTCACTCCAGACACCCCATCCTCACTGGACCACAAAAGTCTTATAGACATATCAAACTCGATTAACAAAGATGGATTGACCCTGAAGCATCTCTCAAACAAGCCCCACTCTTGTGTTAGAGCCTTACATGGATTACGTGGCCCTATCTATAAGGAAAAACTGGACATTGCGTTCTCTTCCCTATATCAATCGCCCCTTTTTTTTATTATTTGATTTTCTTTTTATTGAATAGCCTGTATATATAGCAATTCAATCAAGCCAGCCAATCCCGTCCATCATATCGCTATGGCTGACGACTAATCGAAATGTCTTGCCTAATCGCATTGATACAGTTCTATTATATCTGGGTCCGTTCTTTTTTTTTTTTCTTTTGTAGTGGCCAATAGGGTAGAGGAAGAGAGCCAAAATGTGATGCGTGCTTTGATGATTCCTATATACGGCTTAAACAGCTTTGGTCATGTACTAAACGCGCTACAAAGTGACCTCTGAAATGATCCATCAAATATGGCGCACTATATATGGCAGTTGATTCCTTAAAAATAAAAATAATAAACAAGGCTTTGTGTTGAGTGACGCGAAAACGATTTCATGTATGTAGCCATTCTGTACGACGGTTATCTGTACGTCCGTGATACAGCGTGAATGACCGGTGCGACGCTCATCGGAAAACATCAGAACCATTTCGTTCGGTACTTTTTCTTTCTAATTCGTTCAACCCAAACAAAGTGGTTGCGTCATTTGTTTCATTTCACGGCAGATGAACAACACATTTTAAAAAATCGTATGTGTGTGTGTGTGAAAGAGTAATATTTTATCACATCGTATATTTATTGTGGTGTAAAGCTTATTTGTTTTGTTGACACTGTTGTTATTACTTTTTAGCGGTTGGCGTTGAATCCATCGTTCATCAATTTTGTTATTTTTTATTTCAGGGCCTGTCGTGACCATCGAGGTGTTGAAAAAAAAGCAGTTGGTTGATTGTGCACACAAACCATCCTATAAAAAGAAGAAGAAAAAAAATCCATAACATCAAAAAGTCGACCATTAACGATGAGCCGAATAGGAAGGAACATTATATTTTATGTATAAGGTATATATACTACAACTATTAAGGGCGGGAAGAAAAACCACAGCGATGTATACGGTGAGTGACTCATACGGTTACAATATAAATGATTATAAACTAAGGGGGGTCCGTTTGCCCGGAAAAAAAAATACGGACGCGTGATGATGTTTTCGTTGATGATGCATCGTTTTCTTCTGCTTTAGCTGCCGATGTCTGGCCAGCGGGTGCACAACAGCAAACATTGGAGCCCTGAGAAAGAATGACCCTATTGTCGTTATAACACACACATGGAACCATCAGCTGGCCGGGCGTCGCTTCAAAGATGATGAAACATTATTTTATTTTCTTCTTTTTATCCTCCTCCCCCCTTCACTGCTACTACCCCCATTTTGTTAGCCCCGATCGTCTTCAATCTTCTTACGACCTGTTTTGGCACATTGGCCTTTTATTTCGCTATTCCTAACCCGACTTGTTTTTTTTTTATAGGCCACCCACTTTTCTTTTGCTCTTTTCATGGTTTCCATTATCGTGAATCACACGTCGTCACCTATTCGCTGCAGGCGATGACGTAGACGGCCAAAAAAAAAAATAAATAATAAAAATATCCCTCCACCTTTTCATACTTTCGATGGCATCAAACTCTCCTTCCTGGAGACTATGCTAACCCCGTGTGCCAACGCGTGGAACAAATGCACTGTCACGGCCGAATTGATGGTCTCTGTGTGTTCCAGGGGTAGGGGAGAAAAACAGCTCCTGCTGCTCTATAGCTTCGTCATCGGAGGGCGATCAGCAGTCAGAGGCTATTTGAAGAAAAAATATTTTATATAGACTTAAAAATGAGAATAACATTTGTGTGGGGAGAGAAGAAAAGTTATTCGGAAACTATTCCAAACTTGTTTCCATGCGCACGTTTCGACGTAAAAAAAGAAAGAAAAAGGTCGGCTCAAAGATTCCGAGGAATCTGTTTGTTGCTGGTTCAACATTTTGAACGTCTTCCTTCTTATATCTCCCAGTTATTATATGTAGATACACACCACTACTGCATTTCATTTTAATACACACACACACAGAGAGAAAAGTGTGGAGTCAGTTTATTTTATTTTTTCTCGATTCCCTCGCCTTTCAGATACGGTCGACAGCCACTAGTTCACATCATCAGTCACGACTAAAAGAGTAAAAAAAATTTTATTTCTATAGCTCGATGATACGCTGTGGTATTTGCCTCCGCGCGTCACGCTTTTCTTTTCTTTTTTTTTTAATTCATCTACGAGATCCACATCAAACGATATGTATACACAACAACGTAGCTGCTGTTTATCATTTATTTTGCTGTCTATTTCTTTACGTGGATGTTGTTTTTCAAGTCACGTTGTTTTCAGATTTCTTTTTTTTTGCACTTGTTTTAATTAAACACGAAAAAAAGATAAAAGAGATTTACACCTCGTAATCAATCATTTGAATCAAACATTTTTCTTTTTACGATTGAGGAATGTTTGATGAAAACCAGCGCCGGAAAACTATGTCTCGCCGCCATCTTATGGTATTTCCTTTCGCCGGGATCATTCTTTTCAAAGATGGCGCTCCTTTTCAAGCCTTTGAAACTCACGCTGCCACTGGAATTCAATATCGTTGGTTTTTTTTTTCTACGATTTTTTTTCTTTTTTAATTTTAACTGTTCATCATATCCTGCAAAAGCATACAAATAATGGTCTGATTTCTTTTATCACGTCTAAAATTACCGTGAGAGTACTCGGAAATTCTAATAAAATTCAATCATACTCCCTCACCGTTGGATTTCAACTCTTATGGCTTTCTGTTTAGTTTTTTTTTTTCTAATCTTCTTTTTGGTATCTTGTATCAAAAATGCCGTCATGTGGAAACTACTTGACTACACAGCAACTTTATTGCCATGGAATTTTCTCTGTAAACGCACGATGTGTGTACGTACTGATATTTTATACACGAGAGATGACGAGCAGATTCTAGTGTTTCCATGTTATCTTTTAAAAAACCGTATCGGTGATGAAAGAGATCGATCGAATCGTTTTCAATACTGTTCCACTTTTCTTCGTTTCGTTTCGTTTTTTCTTCCCTTCTCTAAAGTGAATCTCATTTTCCACTTTGATGGAGTTTACCTCGTCGTCTGTTCTCCCCTTTCAACCCCTATCCCCCTTTTATTGTACATCAAGGCCATCCCCATCCCTTCAGCACAGGGGCGCCATGTTTGGCCACAAAAAATCAATGGAGTGAATTTTTTTAATTTAGACTGAAACGAGATTAAATGTATTATCTCGAATTTCAATCCCCCCCAAAAAAAGAGGGAAACGAAAATGAATGTGAATTGATTAGCTTTCAGAACCAATCTGTGACATCAGCCGAATCAACTGGAAATTTCGCGACGTTGGCAACAACGTGACTCGACTGTCTTTTGTTTCGCAATTCTCTTTCTGTGGAAGAAAGGCATTTGGCGCCTCATTAATGTGGCATGTGCCGGACTGACGTGTACTGTTCAATTGAACATAGCCGAGGTGATGAGACATTCAGGCAGAACACGTGAACCTCCATCTTGTTTTTTCTTTGTCTCCTCATGGACATGCATTTTCAACAATCTTTCGAGTTTGTTTTTATTTTGTGTGGTGCGTCGACGACATATTGTGAACATTTTTGTGTGTGAACTTGAAACTGTTGCTGCTGTTGCCACGATCCCGCCCCCGACGCACGTTGTTGAAACAAAAAGTAAGTGACATTTTTTTAACTTCTACTGTAAGGCTGTCGTGACGACTTTGTGGTTCTGTTTTGGTCATCTTTTTTTTTTACAATCCTTTTTGGTGTGATTGTCATGTTGGCTTAACTGGAAAAAGGAAAGGTTGGGGTGGGACAGTTATGCAAATTCGATTCTCAAAGAATGTACTTTCGCTTGGTTGACTAAAAAAAGGTTTGGGCGCCAATTGTTATAACGAGCTAGGAGGTTGGGACTGCAAACTTGTTTCTTGCTTTTCTTTTTGATTTCTTAGCTTGGTCAAAATGGCTACCGTTATTGCCCCCCCCCCCCCACCTCACCATTTTCTTACGTGTCCCAACGATCTTGCGTGCCGTTTCGACCCATGGTATTTCCATTTTCTTTTTCTTCAGATCTTTCTCTTCAACAGACCGCCAATGATCCTAAAGAAGATACTTTAGTTGTAACGCAATCCTCTTTGTCTTTTCTTCCATCCCCACCATCCGTTTCAAACGAGGAAAAACGATACGGGTTCGGGGCGGTTCACATCGGGTGGGGTGAGAGTGGGCGCGCGTGTGTTGGGGATCCACTCTCACTTTAAAATATTTGTTAACAAGAATAAATGGGAGTTGACGAAAACGACAGGAACGATGTAATTTTCGGGCCTCCTAATTTTTTTAAAGAAAAACCAAATTGGGCTACCGTGTTGAAATGAAAAGAAGATGAAAGTAGAAAAAGAAAAGTTCTTTATTTCAACTGCTGGGAAAAGTACACACACACAAAGTAAACTTGTAGAGAGGCCACCTTTAACTAACGGAGGGGACGTTTTCACGCTGGGTGGGCTCTTGTGACGCTATCGTCACAGCGAAGACAGACGCATGGCGCGCCGTATACGTGTAGGTAAACAAGTACAGAGACGAAATGAAACAAAAGATTTCTTTTGTTTTATCTCGAATTTTTTTGTTTCGTTTCTTCCTGTCTCATTGTGACGGCCAAAGAAGATTCATTTGGCTAATGAACGCGAGACCTCTTGGTATTCTCCTATCTTTTGTTTTTTGTTTTTTTTCGGTGGGGGGGTTACATCACGCACATGTGTGCAATGCTTTTTACGCGTTCTCGTCTTTTTGGAAGAAAAGACTAAGGCCCTTTCTAATATGCGCACAAACTGATTATCGGAGCCTCCCCCCCCCCATTTTTTTCACGTTCGGGCGGGTTTTTATGCGTTATTTACTACACACGCACTTGATATCTTTATGGATAACTAAATGCGACAACGTCCATCGCTAGACGAGACAACACAAAAGACGTGAATAAATTGTGCTGTTTGTGGGGGGGGGGAACTAGCGTGACAAAGGTAGGGGGATTTTATTTTTTACTGAATTGGTTCGTGATTGAAATCGTACATCACGCTAGACCCACACGTTCGGATCCCTCCTTTTTTTTTTCAAACCAGATTTTTTTTTCCCTCTCGCATCTCGAGTGTGCTGGAACGCTGTGCAGATGTCGCCCAAAGAGCCGGTAGAGAAAAGGGGGGAAACCAAGTGCCTCGTTTGTCGGCCGTCAATGTTTGAGCCAAGAGTGTCCTGGGCTGCTCATATATAATAAGACTTTCTTTTTTTCTATTCTTTCTTTGGAAGAGATGTCGGAAAGGAGCCCTAAGAGAAGGAGTACAAAAAAAACAGCTTTTAGTCGTCGTAATGGTAACAGTAGTCGCTGTGTGTATGGACTAACAAGAGCATAAATCTGTTGCACTTCACCTCGATTGGCTGAACGCGCTAGGATCTTAAACCAAGTCCGAAAAAAGATGAAGGATATAGACGCAAAAAAATGTGGGAGATAACGGTGGGGGGGAGGACTTTTCGTGTTGATGGCTGCCGAGAGGGCTTGTTACGCATGGCCGCCAGTTATATTTATATATATATATATATCGTGTATGTTTAATTATGGCCATGTTTAAAAGAAAGAAGTGTTGGGGCGGCGCTCGACATTTCTTTTTCTCCTGTCGTCTTCTATCGTTGCTCGTGGCTGTTATTCAGTTACAACGTGTCCTTGTCTGTTGGCAACTGATACCCGACATGTCAGGGAATACGGGAACGTGAAAAAGAAAATAAGTGAGAGACCGAAAACCCCGGCTATTTCTTTTTTTCTGATGTATCAACGACGTCTTTTGTTTCCTTGATGCACGCGCCGTCATCATCGTGACGGGCAAAAAAAAAACGACAGTAGCAATGAGCAAAAAAAGAAGGGGGGAGGGAAAGCATATGGGATCGTTAACTTTCTGGGTCTCATCCGAAAATGCATCGTGACGGCGGATATGTCGGGCAGACGTCTATCGGAAGTTGGGGTGCGATAGCTTCCCTTTTTTCTCTGCTCCCGACAGGATCTATGCAACCCCGCTTTTCTCTCCTCCCCCTTAATGCTAGGCCATTACGTGATTACGGATAGACGGAGATAACGATGTATAAAAAGAGAGAGATGGATTATATTTTCTTTATTTTTTGGGGGGGGGGGGTTTCGAATTATTTATTTTTTTCCACCCAATAATTCACGAAGCGCCATATGGTTAGTGGATGTGTATCCTCTTTCCCAGGGATCATTGATAGAAATCGTCTGACAGTTCAACCAGGTGAACTCTCGAAATGATGTGAAAATCCTTTTGCTCTTTTTTTTGTTTTCTTCCTATCCCGATTGCCAGCTGTCAATAATAATCATCATTTTATTTTTATTCTCTTTCTTTTCGTTAATGTATGTTCGTTTTGGGGGGTAGGGTAAAAGGGGGAGGGGTAGTAATGAAAAACCAGCTGTGTACAATCACATCCATCGTCATCCGAAAAACAAACAGACAAGAGATATATGGAGCTATGGTGTGACCTCTTCCTTTTTGGCCTTTGCTGCTCCCCATTTTCGTGCATGATGATATGTACCCTTCAATTTTCTTCTTTTCCCACTGCGTGTGCGTGCTATCCGCCGTTTGGAAGCCATAAGCCTCACACTATATAACGAATATATGTAAATTTTTATGTCTAATATGAAACGATGACGACAGCTCTTCAGGAAAGAGGACGACCTGGAGGTTAAGCTTCGAACTGCCGTTCGGGCGGGAAAAGCGATTCCGTTTGAATAGTTTTTTTTAATAATTTGAAGCTGGAACATATTTTCGTACGGTGTAGTTGCGTCATCACGACAGTAGAAAAAAATAAGGCCGTGGCCTTCCGTTTTTCTTTTCTTAATCATCGAACGATGACAACGCATTTAATCTTGTCTGTGAAAAATCTGGCCGTTCGACCCAATTGCGGAACTGAAGAAAAAAAAAATCGTGAATCGTTTTAAATAGGGTATGGGGGGAGGGGAAAAAAATGATTGTTGTATTATGTTGGTAGGGCTGCAGTTCGTCTATTGTGTGACGCTGTGTATGATAAGCGATGAAAATGACAGAGGTGGGGGAGGGTGTCAAGAGAAATCGTTTGCATTCGAAAAATTTTTTTTTTCTCCCCTTCATTGTTAACGTTCCAAAAAGGGAAAGATGTAATCTTTTTTTTGTATATCTCTCCCTTGCGAGCCCTTTTTTTTTCTCCCCATGTGTTTGATCCTTTTCGAACGATAAAGAATCCTCACCTGCTAGATAGGCCCTATATAAACTAGTTTTTTTTTTTTTGAATATTTGATGAACTGATTTTCTGATTCAAAGGTGTCGTTGTAGTCATATCTGGAATAATGTTGATAACTATATTGTACATACAAGAAGAAAGAGGGGGGCGTTAGAGGCTTAGCTTATCATTGAGGCCTCGCTGATTGGGTCCGTAAGAGCCTTATGTCTCCAGAAAAAAGATTTCATTTTTTACTTTCTCTTTTCCCTATTTAAAAAAATCCGATCCATTTGCTTTTCTCTTTGAATGACAATGAAAAGGGCGTAGACAATCCGAAATCTTTCTCTTTTATTTTTAAATTTGAAAATAGAAATACTAGAGACGAAGGGGGGGTCGATGGGTGTTGTGCATAATATAGTGGGGCGAGCGTTCCACATTGACAAAGATGCGGCTAATCAGCAACCGGTGACATTTTCATTTCCATTCCGTGACGTGGCGATAACGATGCCGACATTTCCGATAAAACAAAAATAAATAAATAAAATCCTTCCTTTTTTTGGGTGATGCCATTTCCCTTTTTTTCAAATGAAGATTGAAGAATTAAGAAATTTTTTTGTTTAGAGGGGGGAGGGATGGCGTGTCGCTACTCGTTTCATCTACTTTAGCATTATTTCTTTGTTGTTTTCTCGCGTGTGTAACGCTGATATCGGATGCCGGCATCTATCATTTGAAAATTAGTTTGCCGTCTTAATTATAGCTGCCATCATTAATGATTATGAACATACACCAGGCAACAGAAAAAAGGGTTGGGGGAAAAACGGTGTCATAATATAATCTGAACATGCGAAAAAGATCCCCTAGTCACACTTGCGCGTGTTCCCTGTGTACGCTCTCGTCATAATGCGATCTACTTTTTTTTTCTTTTAAATTTTTGTGTTTAACGAGTCGGAGTTGATTAGGGGAAAGAAGGAGAAGAACCACACAGAAAGCCTTTTTTTTTTTTAAAGGTAGCTCCTTGATGGGAGAAGAAAGTTCATTGGTGGTACGGTCGAAATTAAAATCACCTCCATCACTGATGCGGGACAGGAAAGGTAAACAGAAGGCAAGCCCACAAAACATACAACACAAAGAGAATTATTATTTTGGGGAAGAGAGAGGGGGGGTCGGTCTCATTTCAACGTCAAATAGGAAGGCTCTTTCACGTTTGCATACGGGGCTTTATGGGAGAGTAGTTAAGGATGTAGATTTTTTTTTCAATGTGACGCAATGCCTTAAAAAAATAAGTAATAATAAAAATAGAAAATATTTTTATTGTTGGTTATTTTTTCAATCTAATTTTCTTTTTAGTTTTTAATGAATTTGTAGGCCTGTTTTTCTTCATTGCCCAAAGCAATCCAACCACTCTTGTCAATATCCAATGAAACGCAGCAATGTTTCATTCGTTTATTATTTTTTTTTTATTCACGAGCGTTTGTGCGTGTCACGAGTCAATGATGGATGGATTGATTTAATTATTCACAGATTGCTAACGGAATGTTGTATGTGCGTATTGAAGCCTTTGCATATCCTCCCTGCGGCTCTATTGCACTCGTACCAAACCATCAGCTGTTTGATTATATGAAGACGGCCGGCAGTCACGCGTGTACAAAAAAAACGCGTCTGCACATGTTAGTTCTCCTCTTCTTATCCAAGGTCCTTTTCCTTTTCCTGTTCTTTCTTCTCTCTTCGGTCGTGCGGCTGCTGCTGGTACTTGTCCGAATCTCTTGACGATTGATTTATGAGTCGGCCGCACCTCTTCAAAAAAGCTGGTGGCGCGGGAGGGTCTTTTTTTTTTATTTTTATTTTTTTCCCCTGTCTCTATCGTTTTTGCGTGACCCTTTTCCTTTTTTTAAACACTCGCGGTTTAAAAAAAGAAATGTGAAAAATTTCAAATGTAAAGGTAATAACAGATGACTTGATTTTTTTCTATTTTAAAATCATTGCTGATGTTGGAATTCAATGTTCTATTATTTGGCGATTTGCTTGTTTTGCATACTCATCGAGGCTGCGATTGTTTTGATCGATATGCAGATAGTCCCTTTGAGAGGGGCCGTAGCATCCCCGGGTGATCAAGTCGATAAATCTGAAAACGGTTCCCTTGTGCGCATTGCACATTATTAGAAATATTTTGCACCGCCAAAAGAAAAAGTCTAGTCACTCGTCCTTTTCTATTTTAGAAAGCTCTTTAACGCTATTTTTTTTTTTTTTTTCGGATCGGGGGATGGGCGTTGATGGTCATTTTTCACCAGGGGGGTGTAGTAGATCCTACCCCTGGAAATTCTTAAAGCGTCTAATACCCTCCTTAACAGAGAGAACAATACCATAGAGTCCACTGTGTACACACGTCGATGATGGATGATGAGGGGATGTTCGCTTTCGGTACATCCGCACCAAATTCTCTTTTTTTTTCTCGAATGAATCATGTGAGGATGAACCAGTTGAGAAAGAAGTCATCCCCTTTTTTTGAATATATTTGAAGGGCCGCACAGAAACAGACTTCTATATTTGTTTGTGTCCTTTTCCATTTTATTTTTGAATAAGAAAATTCAGCGGGTTAAAAATTCTTTTTTTTTATCCATCCGGAATGTCTGAGTCGCATACACCGGTAGCCTTTTTTTCTATACCGGTGTGCGTACTGTGTAACCATTAATCATCAGCCCCCAAGTTGAGACGTGTCGTCGAAGACACGAACTATGCGGCTATCTCAATAACTAGTGTAAAGGCTCTTTCAACTCCAACGGGGAAAAGAATGTCCGCTTTAACAATATCTCTCGAACGATCGAAACGTCAATGTGTTCGAATTGACTAAAGAAAATTTGATTCTTTATTTTTTAATTCGCAAAAAAAAAAGAAATGAAGGTGTGGCGGATTTGAAACGACACCCTCTGGCAATGCCTGGCAGCCACGTATAAAAATTGCTTTTGGGGAAGAGGTTTAGTATACAAAACAAGAGAGCGAAGCAGTTGCAATAGGCTTGATTTCTATATGTAAATGAAAGTTAAGAGAACTCTGAAGAGTTTGATTGCATTCGAGCAATGGCGTGCCTCGGTAAATAATAGTTTTAGAAAAATGTAGCATTTTTTCTTCTTCTTTAGTCTACATAAAGTTCTTTTATTTTTTTCGGGGAGTTGCCTACTGGGTGGTCAGAGTGGCACAGAGGTCGAAAAAGAAAAGCAGCAGCGCACACGTCAGCAGTTCTTCTTCTTCTTCTTCTTTTGGTTAACGTCAGCAACAGAAGGAAGGCAAAAGAAAGAAGAGAAAAATAATTCCTCTATTCTTCTGTGTAGAGCATGGCACACACGAACGCACGCACAATAGCTCATTAAAACGGAACAACTTCTTGTTCAGACTCCCGAACCAACTTGCAGGTGGTCTCGATTCAAGAACTCGCGCACCGACTGAAGGCAAAACACACGCGCATTTCTCTTAGATTTTTTTTTTTTGATTTCAACATCGAGCATGATTGCGTTATTTTATATTCGAATTTTCCTATGTTTTGTCCTTTTCTTTCGTTCCATGACTTTCACTTTCCATTTTTTTTTTTAAATCCCCCTTTGGTTAAGAACAGCTGAGAGGCAAGAATCGAATAAAGAGATAAGGAATCGTGCTAAGCGTCGATGGCTCGTTATTAAAAGGGATGCCCAAACTGTTGAAGAATGACCAATTAAAACTGTGCGCTACGGGTTACGAATAACGCACACAATTACATGCGAGTCGAGAAAAGATTTATTTATACATTTTTTCTTTTTTTGAATTAAAGATCGAACAAGCGTTTCCTTCACCCTGACTTTTTAGTTTAGAAGGTATATCAACAAAGGCTCAAGTTGTTTGTGTATATATGATTTGAATTTCAGAGAGATATCCCAAAACGCTATCAGGCACTTTACATAATTCGATGGCATGATTTGATATCTTTAGCCATCCCCCCTCTTTTTTTTAAACTCTCGTGTGTTACTCTCTCTGGGGTCGTCCTACGTGATCGTTTCTATCATTTTATTTTTAAAAGAAAAATTCTTCCCGCCCACTGAGTCTTCAAAATATATTTACATTTGACGACTCCGACCTCTAGGTTGACTCGTTGAAAAATGCATCACAGGGTTCCAGATGATATTACACATAAAAAAGGGGTCGACAGTCGTCAGGTTAAATTTTGAAATACAATTTTTTCTGAGCAGCGCGTGCCTGTTGGACTCGCAGGTGTTGTCCTACTCCTACCAGTTGATTTGCATATAGTCCTTTTTAAAAAATAGGTGCAACGGGGAGAACAACACATATTTCAACAATCATTTTTGTTTCTAAAAAGAAGGAATTGAGCTATCACTGTTGAGAGACAAGCGGGGGGCCCAGACAGAAAGGATCGTTTGGTTCAAAAAACAAAATGTGTCAACCACTGCGAGGGTCCCAAAAAAAGGGGGGGGAATCCTTATAAATAATAAAGTATTTTTACCTTGTTGGTGAAGAATAGTAAATGGGCTTGCATAAGAGTCGAGACAAGATGAAACTGAGAGAAAAAGGTTTTCTTGTCTCTGTTCTATCTCTATCTCACGCGCCATATTACAGCGCCATAAATATGCATTTGAAAATGACCGGTTTTCTTTTTCTTTGCCTCTCTGTTGTTTTTCTCCTATTCTCTGTGAGCTGGCCCAACAACACACCTCTCTTTAAAAAAAAAAAAGGATTGTAAATTATACGACCGGTTCTATTGGATTCTAACACCACCACCAGTTGAATTCTTCTTCACACTTTATCTCTATTTATTTTCTCATTTTCTTACGATATTTATTTATATTTTTTCTTTCTTTCTTTTAAACAGGACCCCGTAGGATATGACAAGGAAAAGGTTTTTCCTTCCTCTTCAATGGAGGGCTGCTGGACGTCAACGGGGCGGCGGCAAATCGTGAGCAACGAAGAAGAAAATAAAAGATTTCCTTCTTTTATTGAGGATTCGACATCGACTCGTGCCACGAGGTGACACCGAAAAACACTTTCGAGAGAGGACAACAACAAAAGGTCAGTGTCAAAATGTGTCGTGTCTATATACGCTAGAGAGCCAGGCCCCTTGTAATCGAACGAGAGATATCCTAAATCAAAATCCCCCCCCCCTAATCCTCTTTGATTTTTTATCGTCGAGATAAAAAAAAGACGTTTGAAATTTTTCGAACTTCTCCGAACGTCTTCGTGAGTTGCTTCGTTTGTGTGTATGCGTTTGCGCCGTGTATCACAATCTCGTTTATTATTGTGAGGCATTGAATTATCATTTTGCTGTAGCGCGAGATTTTCTAATCAGCAAAAAGGGATGTTGTTGTTGTTGTTGTTGCTCGGACTGTACCTCACGCATCTGCTGGCGTTTGTGACGTCTGATGCTTTTATAATTGGCTCTCTTGCCTCCCCGTGAAAACATTTTCTTGTCGATTCAGGACCGGTGTGTGTGAGAAATGCCCAGTCCTGTTGGGGCGATTGGGTCCCGATGATAATCATCGTGATGTTCCCGCAAACGAGTTTTCCTTTCTTTTTCTATCGAAATGAAATAGTAGGGGGAGAGAGAAGTCGATATTATTTATGCAAGAGATTTTCAAGAAAGGGGTTAAGACGTAGGCCAAAAAAAAAAATCATAAATAATAAGGAAGAAAAGTTTTGGGTTGATCGATTTTTGTTTGAGAGTTGATGGCGCTTGGGGGAATCTATTCCGTTTGGTTGAATCACGCGAGACTTGTCAAATCAAGTTTGGTTTTCAATTTATCCTTCAATAGGACGATGCCACCTCTCCCTTCTTATTCCCTCATTTTTTTTTATAGGCTACAAAATCAAAAGTTTTTTTTTTTTCACGTTTGCTAAAAAAAAAACTTTCTACGTTACTCACACTGACGTTTTTTTTTTTCAAATTCTCCCTTGAGCACAACTGATCAGTTTGCGTGGTTTGAAGGGATGTGAAAATAGGAAATCTCTCCCCCTCCGTGCATCCATTTCCGATTGAGAATGGGCCAATGCCATTCAAAAAAAGAGAAAAACGATTTTGTGCACCCCGAAATCTAATAACGAAAGTATGACACGACCAGCGATATATAAATAGAATACTTTATTTTTTGTTCTGTGTGTTTTGTCGGTTTTTTTTTTATAGTCGGCAGGGAATACATAACCGACCTCCCCCCCTCCACCTCATAACTTTGTCGTCTTGCAACTATCGGCGAATAGAGGGTGGCGTCATTTCCTTTCCTCTATCATATCCTCATCGTACAAGTAAAAAAGAGTGGAATGGGAAAAACTCTTGTGTTTATATATAGGTTTCCTTTTTTTTATTTGATCATTTCCCCTCTTCTCTCGCCCTAAAGCACCGCGCCATCTTTATCCCAAAAATGTCTCACTGTTTTTTTTCTTTTTTTCGTCTTTTGGTTTTTGTTAAGTAAAAAAGGGAGGAATTATTCCGGTGGTAATACGTTTGATGTCTAACGAAACTCCCCCCCAACAATTTACTCGTCTCCCCCACCGACTCGGGAGATCAGCTGATTGTGACAAGTGAAACAAACCCCTCTTATCATCAGGCACTCGAGTCACGATAGTAAAAAAAAAGAAGAAGAAGATTGCGATTTTATGGTGCCGTCAGCACAAAAAAAAAATTGAAGCTGGTCAAGAGTTTCTTGATTGGATGTAGGAAAGAGTGTGTGTCTCAAATCGCTTCGACTTTACTTTGCCATGTTGAAATAGAGTACTACCGTAACGTTTGATATACAGCCGGAGCACATTCTTGCAAATGGAGGGTAGGAGGGTGAAAACGCTAGTCGTAACTCAAATGCCAATTTACATCCGAAAAAAACAAAACAAGTTCCAGTTTTTTTTTTTTTTGTGGGTGCCCTCTTTTTCCATCCATTCTCTGCGCGTATATCACTCCGCTAACTGGACGTGTTTACGATCTCCAGCGTCTCTCTGCAATACATTTTGCCTTACTTTCTTTTGTCTTTAACAATGAAATGAAATGCCCTTCTAAAAACAAATAGGCGACAGGCTTTTTGAAGAAAAAACTAAACTTGTGTGTGATCTTTTTAAATGCTTTCATTTCGAAATGACTGTTGGACCTATTTAGCGTGCCCACTTTTTACAGCAAACGAAGGCTGGTCATAAAACGATTTTTTTTTTTCGGTTTTGTTTTTTGTTTCCGTGAAAATAGAAAGAGACAAGTGCAATCGGCTCATTTGGGTTTTGTTATGGTCGAAAGGCATAGTCCTTCTCAGGCATTTTTAATTCTTTTATTTCGGTTGTTTGGTTCCTTCACGGTTTGATCATTTTGAGTGCCACACGTTCGCCTTTTTCCCATTTCGATTTCTCCGTTCTCACACTATTTTTGTTTTGTTTTTTAACGGACTAGAAAGACGAGAAATGAAAAACGTGGAACAAACCGCGACGTCCGCCCTTGATGTCTTTTTTTCGTTCGTGCGTTCCTCTTTTATTTTTAGAACAAAAATTATGACTGGGCAAGAGAGTGTTATGGTCCCACCGGTAATAATCGACTGATTGTTTGCTTTCATCACGTGACTTTTTTTTTATTTCTCAAAAAGAATTTTTCCCTCGTTTGTTTTGACTTGAACGCTCGTGTTTGTTGTCGTGAATATTTCTCTCATCTTTTTTCCTATACCTTCCACGGTAGTGTGTGAGTATACACTTTCGCTGTCTATGGAGTGAGAGA
Source organism: Daphnia sinensis (assembly GCA_013167095.2). Lineage (NCBI taxonomy): Eukaryota > Metazoa > Arthropoda > Branchiopoda > Diplostraca > Daphniidae > Daphnia > Daphnia sinensis. The sequence continues at coordinate 3,703,449 of CM023194.1, forward strand.
GGCGTAGCGGGGCGTGAAGCGGGGCAATATTTACCCAGTAGACGAGTGTATGTGTACGTTATGAACGTGGGCGCCTCTTCTCTTTCCCCATCCATCCTCGGCCAATTTTTTCTAGCTGGATGTCGTTCTTTTTACGGCCTCTTTCGTCTCTCTTCAATTCAAAACTCTTGGGGGTCGTAAAAGCATAAAGTAACGGCCAGGAGCTTATACAGCAGCAGGCAAGAAAAAAAAAAACTGGTTTGGAAAAAAAGAAGAAGTCTGTGTACGTTCCAGCAATTCTTTCGTGCTCTTTTTTTTGCGCCTATTTTATAGTGTCTGTGCTTCGTTCTTTTGGTCCGTCCTTGTTCTTCGCACGTTACAAGAACGAGTGGGATTTTATGTCTCTATTGGCCTCGTCTGGAGAGATCCGGTACCAACATCTTCTCCAGGAAAAAAAGCGGGGGGAAATGCAGTTGATTGAAAGAGCAACTACAAACGAGGACGAAGTGAACAGGCGAATACACACACACACACACACGAAAAAAAGGGGACGCCAACAAAAGAGAATGGCGTGTCTTCGTTGCTGAGTTAGTTAGCTAATATAACAGACTTTATATAGATATACGTGATCCGGTGGAACAGGACGGAACAAAAAAAAAGAAATACCCCTTTTCTATATTATATCACGGCAGATCTTTTATACTGACGGCAACGTCTTGTTCCGATCTATTTGAGCTGACGCAGCAACCCGCGTCATGTCCCGTTAGATTTTAAGATTTTTTTCTTTTGCTTTTCGTTCGCTTGTAATTCGAGCTTTTACTCGTGTCGCACATGCAGTAACTGTGTCTACTGTCGCAACTGATTTCCGGCTTCCGACACTTCCCCCTTTTGTGCTCGCCATTGCATCTGGTTATCTTTTGCAGCCGTTTTTTTTTTTTTACTTTTTACTTTTATTTTTGACGAACTGTTTCCTTTGCATCCGAAAAAAGAAATTTGTTCATCCGGTTTTTCCGTTTTTTTGGTGTGTGTCTTACCGCTAGAGTCGAATTGAATTGTTTAAAGTCTATCATCATCGCCATAAACAGCTGGATGAGATAAAGAAAAAGATCGGAGGGGGGGGGGGGTTTAAGATGTATTATAACTATGATAGGGCGGAACAGAAGGGCGGAAACTAGGGACATTTCTAAAAACGTGTACAAGAAAATGACTTGCATCCGGACCGGATTTTCAAGAATCATATCCCCCATTTTAATTATAATTTTTTTAAATCGAAACAGGTATACTACCATCGTGTTTTTCCCCACTTCATTTCCCTATTTCTTCTTTTAATTTTGTGGGGGTCTGGAACAGTTAAACTCATGTCGAGTTAAGACCTTGTTCATCTATCTAATAAGATGTGTTTGTCTACCTGCCTCGTTTTTTTTCAAATGAAATGGTGAAAATCTTTCAAAGTCAAAGGCGAATGTGCCAACGTGCACAGGAAGAGATGGAGCTGACAAAGAGTGATTAGATTCCCTCCCATACAGTCAAGTTCCAGTCGATGTGTGTGTGTGTGTGCACATGTTTGGTACTCTTTTTTTTTTCTTTTCGAACTGAACCCCAGCCACACGCGAGACAGGGAAGAAATTCAAAAAAAGAAAAAGGTAACAAGGACCAAAAAACTAATTTGTGGAAAGGACAAGGCGAGTTTATTTCGAAAAGCAGGGGGAGTTGGTATAGCTGTCTAAATTGACAAGTGTAGTCACTAGTCAGTCAGTTGACTGGAGTGATTTGTGCAAGCTCAGCTTCACCATCGAGATGCTTCTTTGCATAACTAAACAGTTCATTTTTCTTTTTTTTTTCTGGAAAAAATGGCTGGGAAACAAAGATGAAACGACTTTTTTCTTTTTAAACGTTTGTTGCCTGGATAAATTTTCTTTTGGTTTAGGCGATAAGGCCTACAAAACGATGTCGAGGAGAAAGAGAGAGAGAGAGAGAAATAATCGGAACTATTTCACGGTTGGGGGCTGATTGTATTGGATTGCGATGATTTGTTTATTCATGCGGGCATAATTATTTCCAATCAAGAGCTGGTAGAGCAACGTCATTAAGATATAGACTCCCCCATACCAACGAGTTCCGCCCTTCTCCAACTGCGATTCCTTTTAAACTCACACACACACACACACACACAGACATAACGTTTTGATGTTTGATCTCCAAGCGCTTTTCATTATTTATTTCTTTTTCCATTTTTCCATTTTTCTTTTTTTTTCCTACGTCGATGAAGAAGTCGTTGAGAAAGAAAGAAATCCGGTACACTCTGCACTACACTAATGAGTCGGTTGGGCAGGGACGGACACACCAAACCCGCGCCCCCGGTGAGGAATAAGCCGCTTCGGAGCTCATTAAAACCGGACATGATAAATAGGCAACCAAGGGACTGCGGGTGTGTGTGTGTGTGTGTGTTTGTGTTTGTGTGTGTGTTGTTTTTGTGTTTGTGTTGGGGCGAGAGAGAGTTTTCTATTTTATTTATATATTTTTTTCAGGTTAGGATAGTGAGAGGGGGGGTTAGTTGGAAGACATCGCCCTGCATGCAAATGAGTGATGTTGAAATCAAAGGGGAGACACACAGAAAAGAGGGAATGTCTGTACTATTCATATCCATAAGGCAATCCGTACAGCGTAGGAAATGATAATGAGAGGTTGGGAAACACAACGGGGATTTTGACCGTGCCAATTCTAGATGGGATTCTCCCCCCTCCTGGAATAATCAAAGAGTTAAAAAGAAAAAAAATAAATCCTGGGTACATCTTTTACCGGGGGCGTCGGATTAACACGCGTGTGTATATGTCCGCGCATGTATCTTATCGTGGGCTCATTATCGAAATGTGCCCCCCCCCCCCACTTGATCAAACCGTTGGTCAGTTTGCCCTCTCTTCTCACGTCATCACGAAACCTTCGTTTTTTTTTTTAAAGAAAGAGCGTTGCAGGAAGTTCTAGCTTGCATAACTAGTAGATCTAAACATTTTTTTTTTAAACTGAAGAAAGGTAAATACTGCCTCTTGTTACTGACCCCCCTCTTCTCCTGTCAGCACTGCGATGGTGTTGCGACTCTTTTGCTTGCCAACCCCACACCGTCGATGGCTATCTCCTTTTATTTTAACTTTTTATTTTTTTTCCCCCTACTTACTTTTAAAAGCGATTTGAAAGTGGGGGAGACGTTTCTTCTTCCTGGTTTGAAGGACTATGGGCCCCTCTCTACCCTATTTTTTTTTTAACAGGTCCATCTTGTGTTTGGGTCCATTTAAAAAGAAAATAAAAAAAGAGTAAAATTTATGATATTCCTAACGTAAAGAGAGAGAGAGTCACAAGGAAATAGATTTATTTTAATTGGGTATACAACAAAACCGTGTTTTTTCTTTGCTCCGTTGATTTTGCCCAATTTCCGTGTTTTTGGATTTAGTCTTTTTCCCATTGTTTTTTTCCGTTTGCGTTTCGTGTGTCCACTTCCGCCGTGCGTCGTGTCCAGGAAATTCACCAAATAGTTTGGCTGATTGCTTTGTTTGTCTATATTTGTACATACAAACAGATTTTCGATATGAGATATGTTGCAATAATCGAACAAAAAAATCCCCCGGATAAAAACAAATGCAGTTAGCAAGGGAAATGAGAAACCCCAAAAACAATCATTGTAATGGCCATGATGCAACGATTGGCTATTTTTTTTTTTTTTCTTCTTTCAAATCCTACTCCTCCCTATTTTCCCTGGACACCCCCCAACTTATCGGATCACGACCGGCTCGGTCGGACGGAAAATGTCCGTGTTACGCTTGCGGCAGACAACGAAAGAAAGAGGGAAAATGGTCTAGCTGACCGAAACGAGCGATGGGGACGAAGATTGAAACATTTCCTTTTGCTCCTATTATATCGCGCAGTCTTTTTTTTTTTTTTTTCTACCTCAATCCAGTTTTTATTTCGTCTAGCTGTATTATGTATAAGGCTATTATTATCTTTTCTCCATTCCCCCTTTTATTTTTAATACAAATTATAAATGGGCGGGTTCGATGAAAATTCAGCGGGAGCAAAAGGAAGAAAAAGTTCGGGGCAGAAATCGAGGGGGGAGAAGAAGTCAAGGAAACATTTTTTCTTAAGCTTTGTTAAGTGGGTCTTAAATCTCCCGTTTTGTTATATACGTAAACAGGCGCTGTGTCTGCGTATTATTGGGGCCATACAAAAACTAATGACGACATCTTCAGCCTCGAGTGTGTAATGCTCTCCGCTTTTATTTTGTTTTTATTTTCGTCCCACCAAACAACTGAATATTCAAAGTGTAATGTACTCCGCTATTACCTACCTGTGCGCGCTCGTCTGTTGCGTTCACCGTCATAATGACATGCGTGTAATTACGTCAGGCATTTTTTTTTCTTCTTCAAACTTTCCCTTTTTTTCTTTCATTGCTCGCATTGGAGGTGCGCGCACGTGAAATGGGCGGGGGGGGGGGGCAGACGATGACAGCGCAGCAAAAAAAATTTTTTTTTTTTCTATTTTTATTTATTTAACTTGAAATTTTTTGTTTTGTTTTCCTTCGGCCCCGCCGTTTGTATCGGCTAATGGATATTCTCACTCTCTTTTTGGCTTTTTGTTATCTGGGCGAGTTGTGGCGTGCAACACCAACACAGACACATAACGTGTACACACACACACAACAACACGCTGGAGATTGGAGCCACGTAGACGGACAGACAATAAGATGACGACGCCAGTCAATTTCTTTTAGACGCGAAAACCTCGGTCCGTGTTGATAGTTTCTTATCGTCTGTGACTATCACTTCCGCATCTAACGTCTCTCTCTCTCTTTTTGTCGCATCTTTTTGTTTACGTTCTCAGGGCCAGCTGCCGAGCTCTTATATGTTTTTGCTTCAAATAAAAAAAAATAGAGGCCCGGAAATACGGCCATTTGTCTGCGCCACAAACACAAGAAGCGCTCGTTCGTTATTATATAAGTTCTCCTATATACAGCACCACTACACTCAACCAGTGCTGCGTGTATAGCTACTAATTCTCGAGTTTTTGTTTTGTTTTTGTTTTTTGTCGGTTGGATGTGAAGAAAAAAAAAATAAGAGGGGGAAATGGATTTGTTGGCTGCATGATGCAGCCGTAACACTCACGCTATTCCGTCTTGCTTCCCGTCCGCCTGATTATAAAACATCATACAGCCCACCCTTATGATATATATATATATATACGTGTTTTTTTACAAGCTCTTGTTGGGAAAGATGAAGACGCAACAGCTGCTATGTGTGGTGTTCTTTTTCCCCTCTTTTTTCTCTCCAAGTTCATCCGAGTTTGCGTCTCGCCATTTCTCTCTTGAAAGCGAAAACTTTGGGTTTCCTTTTTTTTTTGTCTTTGCGGAGGATTTTTATAATATTCGTCCAGTGTAACAGCAGAGAGATGACGATGACGGATCTCCTTGATATGAAACACATCTACGAATAGAGATGGATATGATTGGAATAGAAAAGATGCGCGAGGACATGTCAACCCCGATCCTTAGCGCCTTATGGGGGTACGTGTCTTCTTCTTTTGGTCCGTCTGTTCACTGTGCATCCATCATCTTCGTTCTCTTACCGCATTGTCTCTACTCCGCTAAAGCCTCCATTTTATTTTTCGGTTGTCATTCGATTTTTTTTTTTAAACCAAAACGTATACGCGTCTTCAAGTGCGTCGTTAACCTCTTATGTTCCATCACGTTTTGCTTGATGTGTGAGAAATCTTTTTTTGATTTCATCCGCGGATTTTGTGCTCCTCTTATTGATCGATATCGACGGGCATTGTCTATGCCACCCCGATAATTTTTTTTTTCTGTCTCTCTTGCTTTCTGTCGTTGCTTGCATAATGAGACACCAATTGTCAGGGACTCATTACCCCCTTCCCGACAGCTAGAATAAATAGAAAAAAAAAGGCCTTTGGTGAATGCCAACGAGACCGTGAACGAAATGAGGGAAGAAGGAAGTCATTTTCTGATCCATCAATCCCAGGTGCCCGCTCTCTCTTCAATTGCCTTCGTGTACCTCTACGTACCCCTTTGTTTTGTTCGTTCTACAGTAGAGTACGATTTTTTACCCCACATGATTTTCTAAGTGGAAATCCCCCCCTTAAAAAAAATCCAACTTCTTTTGTTTCGCTTCGTGTTTATTTTTTTCACCTCCATTACCTTTTTTTTTTCAAAATCATTTTCTGGGGGGGGGGAGAAAGATGGTTTGAAAAAAAAAAATAAAACGTGGAGGGAGTCATTATAAAGGGAGGACCTACAGACAAGAGTTGCGCTGTTAATAATAAGCAGAGGCAACTTGCACCGTGAACTCGACCTCCTCCGCCCCATTTCAGTGGCACCTCTTTATTCTTTCTTCTTCTATGAACAGCTCCCTTTATATATACATATGCGCGCAGTTATAATGCTTGTGGCGTTGATGAACGACGACCAAACACACGAAGGAAAAGAAATGATTTCGGTCAAAAGAAAAAAAAAACCCAAACTTTTGTGTGTGTGTGTGTGTGTGTGTGATGTCTTTTCTAAATCTCACGGCCTGTTGGAGTCACTGAACAAACAAAGCCTTTTGAACAAAAACTAAAAGAACTTGATGAGCTATCGACCCTCCTAGTGTGCACTGATGGCGCTTCTGCATCATTTACCTTGCGTATGGGGGGCTGATGTCGCCTACGAAGAAGACATTTTTTGTTGTTGAAACTGTTGGCCCTTTGTTTTTTTTATTCCGAATACGAGGAGAGACAAATCTCTTATGAGACAGGCTTATTGATCATAATTACCACCAGCAATCCAATAATAACGGAGAGGATTTATTGTTTTTTTTTCTCTTTTGAATTTTTTTTATTTCTCGTGTTTTCAACAGAGATATGCCTCTCTGCGAGTCTTGAACCGTAATTCTGTGTGAATGGAAGGATCCCTGCTGTGCTCAGAGGATATTCTCAGACGGCCCATTCTCTCGTTTCTTTTTTTTTTACCCCCCAAAAATCTCAGGATTATTCTTTTTTTCCCCACTCCAACATGTTTTGCTTTTAAAATAAAAATGTAGGTGAATGAAAACGAAGATAAAAGGGGAGAGAATAAGCAACTTAGTGATCCAATCAACCAGCTTTTCGTCCTATTGAATTCGTTTTGTAACATGGGTACTTGTGTGTGTGTGTTTTGTACTGCTGTGCAAAGCTCTGTCCGTCTGTTTTGCTTTTTTTTTTTTTAAATGCGTGGAAGAAATGAGAGACGGATATAGAAAGCGGATTACATTTACACTCGTATTATGGGTGTAGTAGATTTCAATGGCGGCTCATCTGCTTGTCATCTCACGCTGTGCCATGCACACAAACGAGCGTGTCTATTTTTGTTTTCTTCCGGACGTTGATCTGGCATCGTCTTTGCTTTTCCAGCGAAAAGAAAAGTGTTTCATTTCGACATTTTTTGCAAACATTTCTTTTTTTTTTTCTAACAACTCCTGGAACTCGTTTGAGCATCGTAGATGCGCCATTCTATTGTGCTGATTGAGGAAAATTGAGCTGTTTGATATGTTTCCTTATCTAAAAAAAAAATAAGAAAGAGATCTCTGTTCCTGGAATGTTTTCCCATCCTCTCCCCTTCGGATAGTAGGCATTGAGGTGTGATCAAGTATTTTTTTCTTTTTCATTTCACTTTTATTTTTTTTTTTCTAAGGGCCTGCTACTGGATTCCGAGTTTGAAGGGGACTTGGAGTCTCAAATCAGGCAGACTTCACGAGCTCTGATTTTGATAGTCTTTCAAACGGGGGGGGGTAGGCTAGCCGCCATTTTCTATCTAGTAAAAAATTATACGATAGCAACATTGGAAAACTTGAATTTTAGATTGTAACAGAATTGAATGGTTTGAATATGTAAGAAGGGGGGGGGCTGATATATACACTGTAGAGATACTTGAAACTGCATTCAAACTAAAGCTGAAAATTCTCTCTCTCTTTAAATCTAAAATCTCTCGTCTTCCAATCGTCTTGTTGAGCATCGCTGATCGTTTTTATTCCCAACAAAAGAGTCCCTTTTTCTTCCTCCCCCCCAACTGTAAAAAAATATATGAGGGTGTGCTGGCTCTTCATCTGTTCCTTTCTTTTGCGTCCGTGTCCACTTAGAAAAAAAAAGACATTTTCAAAATGTTCCAAACGAGTCCGAAGCACTGATCTAGAAACACGCACCGATCGAACACGCTCTGTTGTCTTGTTTAAAAGAACGTTTTGCTTATTATTATTGCGTGCTTTTGCTCTCCTTTGTGATATTTTCGGCGTTTCTCTGTGCCCTGTCCGAATGAGAAATCGGGGGGGAGGGCAGTGCACAACTGTCAGAAAGAATCGAGGGTCCGCCAATAGCCCGTTGGCTCTCATTGTAATTGACGTCATTCGTTGATGATGGCTTTAACGCGTTTAGACTTCCCCTCCAGTTTCACGCGCGAGCGTAAGGGAAAAAACAAATTCACGGAGAATAAATTTTGGATTTTTTTGATGTTGTTGATTGAAAGTCCTGATGAAACGGTAGACAGCGGTTGCTATTGTTATGAAAATTCACGCCATGTAGACGGGGGGAAGAAGAAGTGAAGTCTGCGGAAGAGGGGTACGACCGGGATTGAAAGGTACGGATAATAGATTCACATTTGGTCAAGGCTCGTAAATTGCCCCAGCGGGAATAGAATTGGGTGGGCCCGTGAGAAAATACAGAGAGAGAATATACAACAACTTTTGACCTCTTCTCTCTCTCTCTCTCTTTTTTTTATATCATCGTCTGCGGTTGACGATAGTTCCATGCAAATAAATTATATATATACACACATTGTGTGTATTCTATTTTTTTTTCTCCCCCTAACCGATATGGACAACAAAAGAAAAGGAAAAGGACATAAACACTATTTTCTTTTTTTTTATGATACACTCGTCGATGAAGTCCATCGTTTTTCCCTTTTCAACTTCCCACGATGCAATTCGCTATAGGCTTTCAATAGGCTCTGGGTCTATAAACGTATCAATCACGTGATTCGAGATTGGTTTTCACTTTGAATTGTTCTGTCGCATTTTTCTACAAATTCGAATTTTTTTATTAAAGAATTTTTTTCTCTGAAACACATATTTGTATAGACGATCTCTATACAGTTTTACGTAACGCGCATTATCGTATGCCGTATTTTTTCTTGTTGTGATTTTATGATTTTTCATTTTGAAACGGCCGCGTGCCAAGAAACTTTAAAAATTGTGACCGTTTGAAAGAAGAAAAAAAATTTTGTTGTTATGATCTACCCTCGCCCCCCTTGGGTGAATGAATAAATCAGAGCTTTAGGGGTCTCTTTTTGGTGGTTTGTGTGCTGGTATATTAATAGAGCTGAACTCGTCTGCATATGCAGATGATGATAAATCAGAAATCAAGGCATTCAAATAAAAAAAAAATGAGGAAAACAACAAAGAAAGAGAGGAAAAAACGAGGTCGGAATGTCTCGCAGCTATAAGACATTCCCTGTTCACAATCGCCGTTTTTTTGTTTGTTGTCTCGCGTTCGGTCTGCGCGCACAACTATCGCGTATAAATACATCGAGATGCGGAGTCTTCTGCTAGATCCACTCGTTCACTGCCAGTTCATCTGCACCCTTGTTTATTTTTTGTTGAACATTTGTTTGAAATCCAGAACACACTCGTAGGTCGTTCAATATCAGATTCGTGCGTCTCATTTTTTTAAAAATTATTTCTGTCTTTGCAAGACACTTGTTTTAAAAGCAAAAATAATTTGTGAATTCTGCATTATTTTTTCTTTCTAAACGCGATTTTTGTCCCTTTTTATTCTTATTTTCATTTTATTACATTTTGTTTTTGGAGGTTGGATAGAATGATAGCAGTTATCATACAAGAAAAAATTTAAAAGCGGTGGTAGAGAAAAATGGGGCGCTGGGTGGGTTAAGGTGCGGCACCGGGGCATATGTACAATCTCTACACACACCGACGTTTAATGAAGAAGGACGGCTATATATATATATATTATATATACTTCATATATAGTAATGTGCTATACACACAACGGAAGAATTTTAAAAAGAAATGAAGTAGGAAGAATGATTTTCTTTAATTGTTGTTATTTACACTGCCGTGACGGGGATTGGTTTAATATGCCCACCGGGGTGGTAGACGTAGTCGTCGTCGTTGAGGAAATAGTCGACCGTCTTGGGAAAAGACAACGTTTTGCTCTTCAGCGGAGGACTGTCTGGCGTCTGGTAGAGGTTGTGGTGATGCAGGTGCTGTTCCAGGTGATCGAGGTGATTGGCATGGCCCACGTGATGGTGGTGATGGTGGTGGTGATGCAAATGCGGCTGGTGCAGCATGTTGTTCGTCAGGTTTTTGACGTGGTGCGGATGCAAGACGGCCGTGGCCGGCAAGTGGTGGTGGTGGTGATGAGACGTGGCCGTCGATGAGCCGGACGACGACGTCGACGAAGAGGACGAAGGTGCGTGCTTCTGGTGTAGGCGTCGGTGCCTCCAGCAGCACAGCAGCGCCACGGCCGTCACGACGATGACTACCAGGGCGGAAACGAGCGCGATGACGATGATTTGCGCCACGCTCCAGCACAGCAAATGCGATTCTTCCAGCTGGAAAAAATGGCGACCGACTAGAGATTCGGGCCCTTGGCAAACGATGTCCTTCATGGGCGCCGAAAACGTGGGCCCACTGCCGTTAATCTTGTGCTCTAATTGGTTCTGATGCTGCCACAGCCAGTGCATGGAACAGTTGCACTGGAGCGGATTGCCGCTCAGGTCGAAGTGTTCCAAATGTGGGGGCCAGTCTTGGATCTGTTCGATCGTCTCCAGTCCGCTGCCACTCAGGTCGACGTAGCGCAGCCGGTGGAGTTGGGACAGCATTTGCGGGTCGAGCGCCTTCCACTGGCGATTGTTGGACAGGACGAGCGTCTGCAGCGTCGCGTTCAGGAAGGCCATGGCGTCCGGATGGATGGATTGCAGAGTCAGGACGTCCGACATCCTGAGCGTCTCGAGCTGGACGAGTTCGGCAAAGGCACCGGCGCCCACTTGGCTCATGTAATTGGCGCTGAGGTCGAGCAGGCGAAGACTAGCGCCCAGCGGCGATAGGGCGTCGTTGGGCACGTATTCGAGCCGGTTGGCGCTCAGGTCGAGCTCGCTGAGCCGGGCCAGCCCGTCGAAGGCAGCGTAATGGATGTGGTGCAACGTGTTATTGCTTAAGTTGAGCTGACGCAGCTCGATCAAGGCACTGAGGCCGCCATCGCCGCCGTCCAGCTGAGCCAGCAAGTTGTGGCTCAGGTCTAAACTCAGCAAGGAGGCGGCCAGCGGCGTCCAGCTGGGCGACGGAGCCAACTGTTGCAGCCGGTTGGCTCGCAAGTTCAAAGAGCGAAGACGGGCGAGCGAGGCGAAACACTGATCACTGAGCCTCTCGATCCGATTGTCACTTAAATCTAATTGCACCAAGTGTTCCAGCTCGGAGAGGGAGCCGTCGTCGATGGCCGTCAGCTCGTTGTGCCGCAGATCGAGCACCTGCAGCTGGCCGAGACCCTGGAAGGCGTGGCTGTCCAGGTGTGCGATGGCGTTGTGGCTCAGATTGAGGGCCCTCAGCACTTTTTGCGAGCCGAGTTGGCGCTGGCCAAGGCCGGCCAGGGCGTTGTGCGACAGGTCGAGCAGCTCGAGGTCGGCGTAGAAGTCGAGCGACTGCCGGATGGTGACGATGCGGTTGTGCGCCAGGCGCAGCGAGCGCAGGGCCGGATTGAGCAGGATGGGCACGACGTCCAGCCGCGAACCCGCGCAATCGGCCTCCAAGGCGTGGTCGTTACATTGGCACTGAGACGGGCAAAAAGCTTCGGCTCCCAGCAGCAGCAGGAGGCCGATCAAGACGAGGCTGATGGCCAAAGTCATCATCGACTGCCGGCCTTGTCGATGCAGGACGGACATGTTGGTCGGCCGACGCGCTGCGCCAGACTGGCCAATAACATCATCCGCCGTTCTCCGTCTAAACAATGGACTTTCTCACGGTCCACTTCTTGTTTTGATTAGCTTTCTGGTTTTTTTTTTTTTTTTTTAAATAATAATTTTTGTTGGGGATATCTGCGTTTCCGTGTGTGTGTGGACTAGTCCAGCAGCAGGTCCATCTCGTTCTCTTTTCGGCTTTGTTGTTGTTTGTTGCTGTCGCTGTGTTTTAATTTAAAACCTGTTGACGAAAACGAAGGAACGAATAGAGTTTAGATTTTTTTTGTTTTGTTTTCGGTGAAACATGACATTCCTTAATTGGCAGTATATATACGAAGAGGAATAACGAGATTTCCCAACAGCACATCTACCACTGATATCTAAAGCTATAAAATCTTTTTTTGTTCCTTTTTTTTTATCTCTTTTAATCGACCAAAGGAATTTAGTTTGGATCGAAAAAACAAAAAAAAAATCGATTTGATGAAAAAAAAAAACCAAAAGAGGGCCGTCTATAAAAATGTGTGTGTAAGGAAAACGTTTGTGTGTGTGTGTGTCGTCAAGTCATCCATTTTGAACGCGGGTTGACGATGTTTCCTCCAGCAGAGAGAAAATGGCTATAACTATCCGTTACGTACGAGATTTTTGTGTGTTCTGCTATCACGATCGTCTTTTCTTTTTTTTCCGGCTATAATACCTCTCACGTTGACCCCCTCCTCGGTCCCTTTTTCTCTATATAAAAAACGTGAATATTCAAATTTGCATTTTGAAAAAAAAAAAAAAAAAAATCTTTGAACGAAAGACGGGCGCCCACCACCCGTCGGGACTTGGACGTCCAAAGAAAACTATACAGGGGGGGGATTTTTAGTGTGTGTACGTGCTCTTCCCCCCGCCTGCTCATTCTCACTCGCAGTTCAAGTTATTAAAATTTCATCGACACCTCATCTATATTGATAGATTCTTATCTGTTTGGAGCTTCTCGATCTCATCGTGTTTTTCCTTTCATTTTTTTTTTTTTTCTTTTAAAGCGGACAAGGTTTTTTTTCTAGAAGATGAGACGTTTGGGTAAAAGGTGAAGAAGAAAACGGTTACTCGTGAATTATTCAAATTCGATGATATTGAAGCCGGGGCCTGTTGGAAATTTGGATTGGGGGGGAATGCGATTTCAGACGGAACGAGTTGCGTTGGCTGCGGCAGACAAGTAGTGAGAGTGATGGGGGCTAAAAAGCAAGTCGGTGTTAATGATTCATCAAGCCATCAGCCTGGCGCAGGTAATGATTGCCAACGAACGAGAGGGAAAGGGGGGGAGTCGTAGCACACGCGTTCCTTAGTCACGCGACCGACACGCAAAGTCTCTTTCGTTCAAAATCGGTGCCATTCAATCAAGTGCACGTATACACATACAAAACGATGCGCCCTAGTAAAATAGTTAGCGGACACGAGGACTGGGCAAAGGTTCTTTTCTTTTCAGAAATACAATCAGCGCTCACTGATTGCTGATCGCTATCATTTCTAATCTTTGATGATGTGTACCATATTGTTTTTGTTTTTTTACCTCTTGATCGGGCCGATTGAAATGATCCGCACGGATGGAAGATTGTTCTTGTTGATCACTTTTTTTTATTATCGTTTCTTGTTTTCGAATAAACAACAAATGACTTTGTTTTAATGAAATATCACGAAGTTCCAGACGGATCAAAGTCGTAATTTTGAAGACCTTTTAAACAAACAGAAAATCACAGTGGGTGGAAGAGAGACACACAGACACACGATTTCTACACTGTTCACGAAATCAAAAAAAAAAAAAAAATGTGCGTGTTTGTTTTGTTTTGTTTCAAATCAGGCACTCGTGGAACAAAAAACAAACAGACACTAGTGTAAGCGCGGAGGGCACAGTTTTTTGTGGTGGTGCGCGCTCGGAGTTCCAGCCACGAATGACCGATCTGGCTTACGGAGCGCTTGTATTTAGCAGCTGGAGTGTGTGTGTGTGTGTGTGTGTGTGTGTGTGTGTGTAGTATATACCTAGTGTACAGTACACACTCACACACACACTCCTATCCTATGCACAAGAGTCTCCTCTTTCTTTTTTTAAACAAGCTGAGCAAAAAGGGGGGGGGGGAGAGCCCCCGGTGTGTGGGTACAACACATTCAGTATAAAAAGAGGGAGGAATACCAGAACAAGAGGAAGAAAGAGGAGGAGGAAGGTGGCAAACAGGGAGGAATTGGGAGGGAGTTTTTTTTTGAAAAATAAAATGGGCGTCTGGTCTCTGGGCTTTAGAACTTCATAAAAGGTGGTGCTAGTAGTAGAAGGTAGTGCTGCATGAGGGATATAACGTAACGAAGGCAAAAAGAAAGAGGGGGGAAAGAAGAGAGAGAAAAACAGTAATAACCGGTGTGTGTATGTGTGTGTGTGTGGCTCGAAAAGAATTCTTCCGGGGTTAAAAAGCTATATAAGCAACTCGACACTCCTCTCCCTCCTTTTATTTTTTTTTTTCAAAAATTAGTTTTTATTTGATATGGTGGCGAGAGAAAAGAAAAAAAATTTTTACACGAAAAAAAAGGGGGGGGGGATAACGTAAAAAAAAACTGACTGGTGGTTTCAAATATTATATTAACCTATTTGGTGAATTTGATCCTTTGCTTGTTGATGTGGAGAGGGTGGGGGGGACGTGTGTTTACTGACACACGCGTAACATGTGGTTTTTGATTGGTGCCAATTAACTGGAGAAAAAAAAAAGAGTAAGAAATAAGGGCGACGACATCTATTATAACATGTAGTCCTACCAGCTTATCATGCATTGCGTGTCATCCGGTGGGATGCATTATTCATCCGGATCATATTCGATGTGTATGGATCTTCCCTATTTTCTATTGCTTATCGACGCGTTTCAGATTGAGCGCATTCTCAGCGATAACGTGAACAAAAAAAAAAGGATAAAAAAGAAAAAATATCATAGCATTGTGATTGACCATCGGCCAATATATACCTCCCTTTTGATCCGCCGGAATGCAGCCGGCGCATTCCAACCCATCACACACACATTACACTTCTTCTCTCAAGAGCAGCTGGACTGACTTGTTCGCCTATATCAATGCGTGTAAATATATACACACACACTCTTAACTATATCTATCTCCTCTTCTCTATTATGGTGTGTCTATATGCATACACTAAAGAGGAATGCTATTGAACGAACTCCCCGAAACATTTTTCACTCACTTGTACTGGCCAAAAAAGTCTATTGGCTTGTGCGTCCTTGTTGTCTGTTAACCATTCACATTTATTTTTTTTTGAACATGTTATCAGCCATCCTCTCTCTTCTGAAGCGGCTCTTTGCAATGTCTAGAGTGGAAAGAGGAGAAAAGGGTCTCTCTCTTTTTTGACCTTTCTCTTCTTCTATTCTTTTGATACACGTACTCTTAACGTTATGCCTGTTATTGTTGTCCATTTATAAACACACACTCTGTGGCACTCACTTATGTGTGTGTGTGTGTGTAAATGCGAGGATATATACACTTATACGACGGGCCGGCACGAATCGCCACAAGAACCGAAAAGGTGTGTGTGTGCCGATGTGCAAACGGGAAGAAGGGGGGGACATGTGGCACATCAAGGGGCCCAAGAGCCCAGCCGGCCGGTCATCTATTTAACGACCGGAGCGGACGGGACGGACGTTTTTTTTTTTCCTTTTTCTAATATACCTGACAATGAACATACCGTGTTGCGCGCCCCTTCTAATATGATACGCATCGAGTGGATGGAATTTTTTTTTTCTATAAAAGAAAAAAAATTAAAGGGGGGGGGGATCTGTGATGTGTGTGACGGGTGGTTTTTTTTATTCTCTCTCTCTTTTTAAAAAAGAAAAGGGAGGAGAGTTTTCCGATTTTCAATGGTTCGTCATCGGATGAGTCGCGCTGGTCGAGTGGTACAAACGCGGACTTTGAGGAAGGGGGGGGGGATAAGTTTTGCATCCGTTCATGGATGCTCGACTTTTATGCCGTTTGATGTTTCAAGTGTGTCGGAGGGGACCCTGCTTTTTTTTTTCTTTTTTTTTAGTATTTTATTATTTATTAGAGCTTCGCAGCGCTCCCCCCATTGTGTGCGGAATGGGTTGTGAACACGTGATATGTTTGTGATCGTGTGTGTGTGTGTGTATCTATAAAGATATTGTGCCGTTCTTGTTATTTTTTTTTTCTCCCTTCTTTTGTAACTAACTCTAAACTCTATTTTCGATCGCGTGTTTGTTCAAACACGGAGGCCCTTTTAGCGACTTCCTGCATTTTAAAGGGGGGGTTATAGCATCGTCGTTTACAGGCGAAGATTTGATTCCACTATAACGTCCAATGTTTATTGTTGTTTTCTGTTTGCCATGCCTTTTTCTTTTGGCCTTTCGCTTGTTGACAAACTTGAGATGAAAACAAACAAAAAAACGAGTCAAAGGCATTCTACTTATATTTCGCTGAACGTCGGCACGAAAAAATTTCGTCCAATCAAACGAAGGCGCTCGATTTCTTCTTTTTTGCTGGATCAGCTTTTTTGTTTTGTTTTTTAACAAACTGCAGCTGGACGTTGTTCTTCTATCGGAGCGAACCGAACGCACTCTTGTGGAGTTTCATATATCGAGTTCGGTTCGCTTGTACACACGTTTGCCTTTGAAAAAGCTTAGACGTCCATTTCCCCCCATCTCCGCACATAATCACAAACCATTTTCTTTTTTTCTTTGATTCTCTTTTGTTTGCTCTGGACCTAAAAACGGACGAACAGTTTGGGCTCGTGATGGTCGCTGATCATGTAGCTGTACATTCCTGCTCCCGAACGTCCCTCATTTCTCTTTAAGAAGGGAAGCATTTGCGTACAACAAAAAAGAGACACAGGAAACCTTGATGAGAACTTGGAACATTCAGCGTGTCGTGATGGTCTACGTAAAAGAGAGATAGAATTTAAAAAAAAAATAAGAAAGAGGAGAGCTACTTTTGATGTTGCTGTTCGCCATTGAGGATCGCATTTGAATAGAGGCCGCAATAAGAAGATTCAATGGAAGATGACCATACACTCTTCCAACCGTTTCTATTTTGCTCTTGTATTTCATACGCATTTCTTTTTATTCTTTATGCGTGGTACAGCCTCTTCTTTCAAATCTTTTAATGGGAACATTCGAATAGTTCATTCATTTTCGAAAGGCTCGATCTTTGGTATTTCAGCGTTTTCCAAGAGGCACCAACATGCAAGCCTAGTCTGATTGGTGTAGGTGTAGGAGATGCTGGTCCTTCTCGTGTTTCTGTGCGTAGATTTTAAAAAGGAAAAAGAAAAAACGTGATCGTTAGAACATCCCAATCTGATGGCATTTCACGCCGTTGCACTGACTTTCTTGACTGGCGTCTATGGGACACCGTCCATTTCTGGAAGACAAGTCCCCCCCCCTCCACTCTCGACAAGAAAAAAAAAAGAACGGAAAAGAAAAAAGAGAGAGAGAGTCCAAGTTGATATATAAAAGACGAATGCCAGACATGAGCCGAAGCGTTCCGACTCTTTTCTCTCTCGTCCCAACTCTCTTAACTCAAGAACACGACAAGGTGTTGATAGAAATCCATTGGCAATAGGACGGAACCGCTCTGCTGGCGCGGTGTAGGAATCTACACACACGTGTGTGTCCACCCCCTCGGTCTCTATCGCCAAGAACTTCACTCCATCTTCTCTTGTGTCTTCTCAGCTTTTTTTCTTATAATTCTTTATTTCTTTAAATACCTCTCTTTTACATCTTTTTTTTTATTATTATTATTTTCTTTTATTTGAACTTTTTTTCCCTTCAAAAAAAAAAGGAGAAAAGGGAAATTTTTTTTTAAAGACACACAAGACAACAAAAAAATGTAAATAACTCTATTGACTAGATGCTTATTTGCTTTTGCCAGACGGGTCGACTCTAAATAAAGCCTCCCTCTGGCACTTGGTCCGTTCGTTCCTTATGTCGGCATGGCGGCGGCGGCGTCTTTTCCCATTTTTTTTTCTGGGTTCGTCCCAAGACATTTCGACGTCTCATTCTTTTTTTTTTCTTTCTCTCTTCCCGATTTTTTGAGCATTGCCGGGAAATTATAAGTCAACTCCATCCCGTATAAAAAAACCCAACCGAACGGGATGGTATAACACACACAGGCGACAATGGGGCGCAAACTATTGCGCGTTATTCGAATATGCGCCATTTTTAATCACACATCAACGTCGAAAGCTAACCCAAGATTCTTTTTTTCTGGGAACGGCGGTGACCGAGCCGTTTCTCGAAGGTAATACAGACAGCAAAAAAATAAAAAAACGCCCCTTTCTATTCCCGCCGTTGCGGAGGTGAAATTAAAATCACGCAATTCACGTTATACGCGTTCCGCTAACAACGAAAGAAGACGATGAAGAAATAAATCTACGAAAAAGGGAAAAGAAAAAGAGAGAGAGAACTGGTCAAATTAGAAATTGCTGGCCGTTATTGAGACGGCCCTGTCCGTTTTTTTCCCTTCCCAACCTTGTGGGAAAACATTTAAAAAAAAAAACTTATTTCATCTCCTTTGCGCTCCCATCCGCTGGCCCCACCGTTCACACAATTCACCTTCCTCCCCCCCAATGGTGCGCTTCCTGTTGTCAAAACGTCCGGAAAATGCGTGTTTGAGATAGAGAAAACTTTGGCTCGAGGCAATCATCATCGTAATAGAGCGAGTAATAATCATAACAACATCAACAATAATAACAATAACACTTATACATGTACATATGGAATGGAAGGAAAAGACCAGAAGTCTTGTCTATATATTGCGCTAGGTTCTGGTCGTAAGAGTTTATGTGTATGGGAAAGCGGCGCAATCCTGCGCAAGACGTGGACTTACGTATTGTGTAATAACCGATGTCGGGTGTTGTTGCCTTTCCCTTTCTTTTCCGGTTTCCGCACCAACTGTCAACATTAGTTTTCTCAGCGCACATTTTCTTTTCTTTTTTTTTGAATTTTATTATTTCGGACGCAAGCGGCCCAGTGAACGGACGGCGGCCTGGGCACGTGTTTTCAAATGAATGAAGTGACAAGACGCCCCTTTTTATTATCTTCTTTTTTAAATATTACCAAGAATCGTTTTGAGGGGGAGTTGGAGAATAGTTTGAATTACCCCTCAAAACGGATGAACGAGGGGGCAGGTCCTCGTTACATCAAAGAAAACTCTTTTTTTTTTAATTTAATTTAAAATTGATCAAAATGAAAGAGGGTTAGAGAAAGGCTTCGTCCTCATTTTATTTCAATAAAGGATTACAAAAGCTTATTATTCTGGTTGCTTTTCGTTTAGGGAGCATAAAGGTCCTTTTTAATGAACTTTCCCTTTCTCGCTTAGGAAATGTATTGAAAATTGAACGGGCGCTGCCCCGTCACCTGCAAAATAAAGTGAAAGGGGCAAAGAAAACAAAAGAGAGTTGAGGGGGGAGACAAGCCAAACAGAGAGTTTTATGAATAGGGAAGAAAAATGATTGTTAGATCACGATTTTCTTTTTACTATTACTGTACATATCTGACACTTTGAATCGGCGTTTGGATGGGGTTCGTTACCGCCCGACGGTCCGTCCAGAAACGCTGAGCAACAAAAGGGAACTGATGAAGATGATGGCGAATTAACAGACACACAGGTGCGCGTGTGTATCGATTTAAAAAAAAATGAAAGGCAACTGGTTCTCTATTCCTTATTAAGCCTTTTTTAATTCGCTGCATTTAAAAAAAAATAAAAAATTTAAAGGGCGTGTACGGGTAACACGTCAGGTAGTTCGTTTCACGTTCGACCAAATCAGATTTTTCCCCACATTTTTTTATCTTTTTAAATTCTGTTGGAAAAAAATAATAAATAGTTGCAACAAACGGGAATTCTTTTGTGTCCGATGTTGTAACCAAAAAGGGAGTGGCCGGATGCGATTGAACTCGTTAGTAGAGTCCCAACCTATAACGGTCTGCTTTATTTCACATGAATAGGATTACACCTATAACTGTGAACGCGCGTTTTGTTACACATCCCACAAGTATCTATTATTAATATTTTCAAAAATATTAGATACGCTTTTGATTTCTTTTCTTTGCCCAGTCATCAGCAGAGATGGGTATCGGCCCTCTTTTTTGTTGTTTGATTTTTTTTTTCAAACAATTCTCCCCTTTCTATTGTTGCGTTTTTTTGTCTTTTTTTTCAAAACCATAGCGAGTCTGTTGTGACGCCATTGTTGGCTGCCACTCGAAGCCAATCGAGTTTCTTTTTTGTTTCGAACATCATCAATCGGGCAATCGAAAGCGAAGGGAAACTCTATGTGAGATGAAAACAAAAGAGAGCTAGAGGGCCAGGTGATTGATATCCAAGTGATCTTCCCGTCTTTATATACACGGCGTCACACACAACAGCATATTCGATTCCAAGCACCTCTCTCTCTCTTCTTTTTCGCTTATCCCGTGTGAATATCAATCAGCACGCAATGGCATTCTCTTTCTATCGGTCAAGTACTTGCGTGCATCTAAACACACCACGGGGCCAGCTGAATAGAAACCCCTCTAAAAAAAAACATGGCCGTCACGACGTTGGACGACGACACTTTTATTTTAAATTCTTTTTCAAGCGTCACGCATCTGCGAGCAAATCGCCAGTTATTCCATCTTGTTATCAATTGCTGCCTAGCGAATATTTTTTTTCCCCAAACAATTCGATGGGAAAGCTTTTTTGTGTATGCTGACTACTTAAGTGGAAGAACAACCCTCTTTTTAGTATTGTTAATAATGATGATATATAAGGGAACCATCTTTCCTCACAGATGAATGCGTCCATCAAGTCTAATAGGAACAAGCAGATTTAGCTATATATTCAAAACCTCTAAAGAAAGAAAGCCTCCCTCTCTTTGTCTCTTTTATCTTTGCTCCTCCTTTAAAATATTTAGTTTTTTTAACCCTCCGGTTTGTGTGTTGTTTACTTACGTGGCTTAAGCTATTTTTTGTGTGTGTGTGTGTTAGTGTGCACACTAACAAATAGGGGGTGAAGACAAGAGGGAGGCGCACACATTTCTGTACAAAGTCCTGAAGGAAATTTCCGTTGAATGACTCGGAACAAAAAAAAAAAAAGAAAATTAAACGAAATACCGCCGTTAACAAACAAGGGCTGTTCTCTCCGGTTTCATCTTTGACTATTTCTAATGTATATTAACCTGTATATGTAATTTTTCTTTCGGTTATATTCCTTTGTGGCACGTTTGAAAACGGTTGAAATTTTCTTATTAAAAAAACTGGATAATTGATGATCTCTTCCGACTTTTAGCGGCCAATTAAATGTTCGGTCCAATCGGCCGGTCCCAAGTGGTGGACTGCAGTCTAGAAAAAGGGGAAAAGAAAAAAAAACTAAAATCGACCTTTTTATCTGTTTTTCCTCGTCGATTTCCCCCGGTCAAGGAAACCCAAAAGCTTCGCCTACACAGGATATCTAATAAACTAAGTTTCTCTTATTTATTTTCATTTTTTTTTTCTTTTTTCCTTCTATCATTTTCCCTGCACCTGTGGGGGGTTCTTCCGGCCTTCGTTAAAAGTGCTATGAGAATAGGCATTAGGGTTGTTTTTTTTTTTTTTAGCGCGTCCAGATCCCATGGATGCGGTTAGTCGGTCTGCTGTATGAATGCGGATGTATATCTAGCTGTGCACACCACATCGAACTTGCACCGCCAAGATAAATGGCTTATAGCAGCCCCCCGTCTCTCTCTCCATCTGAATTGCGTGCATTTGCCATTCTACTTGTAGCGAAATAAATACGTGTTTACGTCCATATGGGGAGAACTGGCACGCAAACACAAATACCACACCCAGGGCTTGGAGGAACTTGACGGACGGGCCGAACGGACGTGGTGGCGCGCGAAGGGAGCAATTTGTTATGCCGCGGCGTCAATTACGTAGCGGCGGCGGCGGTAAATCCATTACAGACGGGGGGGTTAAAGGAAGGTGGGAGGCACACGGTGAAAGAAAGAGCGTGTGTGTGTGTGTGTGTGTGACCAGCTATTATATTAAGGGAGAGAAGACGAGGAAAAATTGACCAATTCGAGGAAATAACAACACACGTTCGGAACATGACCAGTGTCCGTTTCGACGAATTTCGTGTGTTTTTCTTCGTCTCTTTTCACAGTTGGTGAACCGCAAAAAAAAAAGTAGAAATAGGAAAAGAACTTTGTGCTGCCGCAAGGTACACACACACACACTTGGGTGGGGAGTTCATTATAGAACAAACTTTTGCTGGACGGGGGTGGTTGAAGAGGAAAAGAGCTTACACATTGGTGTGTGTACATATTATCATTATTATTATGATTATTTTTTTTACCTTTGCCTGTTGAAATGTCCGCAAATGTGTCTCTACCTGTGACTTGTTGTTCTCGAATAGGGGGTGGGGAGGGTGAAAAGAAAAGATGGCCTTCTTTTTTTCCTCAAACCGCAACAAACATGGAAACTTGTACATTTTTGCGGCTCGCCAACGCGCTCCTCTTCCGCCTTTGCGTTGAATGAACTCGTTCGGTTATACACGCCGTAATGTGTAGTTCAATCGATTAGTACCGCGCACAGCAATGATTTTCGATTTCCGACGCGCTGTTCCACCTCTATTTTTTATTTTATTTTTCCCGTTCCGGTTCGACCATATTTTCTTATTCAATAACAAAAAAAGTGGGGGGAGAATTTGATAACAGATAGAAAAAAAGGAGTTTGCCGCAAAGGCCCCTTCTCTTGTTTTGTTTGTTGTTGTTTCATTTCCGTTGGTGTAACGAAGACAATGGCAAGACGCCGTGACGTGATTGCCTCGCTAGATATACACGTTTACCCCAAACGTCTAATATTCACGCTGCTGGTCACCGTTTTCATCCTTTTCCTTTTTATCTGGTGGCGATCAAAAACTGGGCTTCAGACTGTCGCAATGTCTGGCCGTAAGAAAATCCTTTTTTCCCGACACGAGAAAACAAAAGCGTATTGTATTCATCAAGATTGTGGGCCTTTCTTTTTTTGTATTTCGGAGATGACAAAAACAAAAAATGGCCATCCAACCAGTTTCATTTTGAAAGTCGATGTCTCCATCGCAACGCGTCCGACACACGCAATCTATTTCTGCGTAACACTTGGCGATTCGTTAAGCCAAGTATATTTATTAATGCATACGGGTTAACTGTAGAAACAATTCGAGCAAAACAAGAATGTGTTCCATCCACATTCACCATGGAGAAAGGAAAGCTCAATCAGTTGTTTTCTTGGAAGGCGACGTTCTATTCATCATTACGCTGTTGTTGTTTTTTTTATGACTTATTATTTAAGCTAAGGTAAAAAAAAAAATGAATTGAGTTGACGATAGCCCGACCCGTTATTGCTCGTTGTTGAATTTACAACGAGACGCAAAGAATAAGGAGAGAAGCGTGTCCGAATTAGTTGGATGAAAAATTTTCGCCGTCCGCCGCGCGTTGTGTCCCTTCTGTCGCATCCACCGCCTGGCCCCGCGGTATCTTTGACCCTCCAGGTGAGACGGATTAAGAATTAAAAAAGAAAGGTTTTCTTTTTTTTGATGTACGAAATATAATAATAATAAAAAAAATTTAAGGATACGCGCGCAATTGTGTTCGGACTGTCTGTGAAAGAAAAACAAGCGGCCCAAAGCCGAAACGGAGTTGTCAACAATAGGGAAAAAAAACCGCGCAGTCAAAGAAAATAGAAGGGGAGTTTTGAAAATCATCAGCAAGTGAGGTAGGGGGGGGACCCTTTGGTCGAAATAAAGAGCGAAGGTAAAATAACACCAGGGTTAAGATGGCCTCGAGTACTCACTTTTTGGCCTTCCTTCTGTCCTGGAACACATACACACACAAAAATAAAGAAGGTGTATTAGAAATACTCCAGGAGGACTTCTTTAAATATATTCACTGTGCATCTGTGTGGCGGTTTATTTTTTAAATTTTTGTGTTAAAGAAGGTAAAAGAGGTCTAGTGTATACGCACACATAGTCATTGACTTTTTCATTCCCCCTCATCTTCCTTTTTTTTTTACCTGCTTCTTTTGCGGCAATGAGAGCGGTAGAGGAGCTTCTTTTGAACCTTCCAAGAACAACATTTACACTGGAACTTTTAAACCCGAGATGGCCACCATCCTTTTTGGCCTTAGCATTGTTATTTTTTGATTCCCTTCGGTTTTTTTTTTTGTCCGCCTTCTGTCCTTTTTTTCTTTCCTTATTTTTTAAAGGTAAGCGACGCGTATACAGACACAGGGCGACCCATAACGATAATCTGTTGTCCTTGGCCCGCAAAAACAACTCTTCGGTACCATGTGGCTGGTGCAGAAATTCCAAAACAGACACAGTCGTTTCCACTCTCAGAAAATACAATCAACTCTTTTTTTTTTTTTTCCTTTTCTTAGTCGAGCACCATATGTGTGTTTTTCCGGTCTAACTGCAGCACACTCTTTCCATTCTCTTTCACGTTCCTGGAAAAAGAAAATATCCATATTGTTTCTCGTGTGTGAGGGGGAGGGGGGAGAGCGACAAACGACGTTAGACGACTCTGTCCAGGAAAAACACTGATGTCTTGTCTTTGCCGATGATTACTGACAGATGAGGGTGACCCCCTTTTTTTTCTTTTCTTCCTCTGAAAATTTGAAACCCGTGTTCGGTTTTTGTTTTGTCAATCTACGGGGGGAAAAGCAAACAAACAAACATCAACCACAAAATGCGACGGGGCTCTGTGATCCTTGCTCGTCACACGCTCATTTCAGGCTAGCTAGAAAAAAAAAACAAAGAAGAAACAGATCTTCACGATGCAGAGCATATGCAAGAGATTTTTTTTAATGTTTTCTAATAAGGGCTCATTTTTCTAAGCCTTTTTCCAAGAAGAACGACCTTCCTTACTAATTGGATTGTGCATACCGAGAGAGATATACCGTACGTTGGTGTAACTACACGAGAGGATGATCCTCATTTTTGCCGGCATATAGCCCAACAACAACGGTGAGAAAAAACATGACGATGATCCCCGACACCTCAACTCTTTTTTTTTCTTTTTTAACCTCCCAGCCCAATTAGGTAGAAGCTAGATAGAGCATCGGGGTCCCGGTTTTTTTTTGTGGGTGCGTGTAATTACATGGACTGGAGGTATATAGTCTTACGAGTGGCAACTATATAGTTATTTGATGCTATTGCTACTACGTTTGCTTTGAGCGGTGGCTTGACTCTGCATCGGCCGTGTTATTCGCCCTGTGGTCATTTCCTCTTTTTCACGTTGGTTTTTGTTTGTACCAATGGGATGTGCCCCCCTTTGCTTTCATTTTTTTTATTTAGTCCTTTTTTTTTTGTTTGTGAACTTGTGATGATGATCGTGCCCGCGTGTATATCTGTGTGAAATCTCTTAGCCCCGGACGAGGGCGACGTAAAGAGGGACTTGCCCTCTTTTTCCCTTCTGCTATTATTATCCAGCACCCCGATTTTTTTCGAATGCTTTTTATCAGGAGATAGTGGGGTTATATATACATAAGGTGGGGGTGTGCATGTGTGGGTTGAGAGAACAAGGGACTGATTTTTCTCACGCAAAAGAGTTCCCACACATATACACACACAAACATACAAATAGCTAAGCAAAGAGATACCACACTTTTTATTAGGTGTAGCCTAGCCTATATACACGTCATTGCCTCTGTGTGTGTATAGGATGTGCACATTCTATCAAAAGGAGAGGCAAATAAAGAGCCACCCGGAGTTGTACAAAATTGGGGTTAGCCCCGTCTGAGAAGAAGAAGACTTGATTAATCTAAATGACTTTGTGGTCGATCAGCCCAAAAAAGAAAAGATAAAAATTCCGTGTATGTTCTATTACCGGTATTGTTTTCTTTTGTTAGGATTTTTTTTTTCTTTTCTTTCTTGCGTGGGGTGTGTGTGTGTGTTTAATATCAGTGAAGAGACTTAATCAGTTGGGCGTATTTCACGCGGGAGCGATGCCGAAACCGCACTCGCATAAGGAAAAAGAAAAAAAAATCTGTGGAACCCACGCAAAAAAGACACACATAACAATTGTTTGCTGAGCTTCCCCTTTTGTTTTGTTTTTTTCTTCCCTCGTCTTATTTTTAAAACCATTATTTTTTTTTTTTCTATCCCTTGTCTTTGAAATCAGAAAGAAAAAAGATATGCTGACTTTGTGGTGGCTGTGCAAGACGGCCAGTACGGCACACACGAAGATGGTTCGTGAAAGGTTGACTCTTTCGCTTGTATTATATAACCTCGTTCGGGCGTTTGCGTGCGTGACAACAACTCAAAAGAGATGTTTGGAGACGGAATTTCTCTTATGGCAATGAAGAAGAATAAAAGACGACGATGGAATGCCTGTTGTCTCTCACGTCGGGAACAAACACGAAGCCAAACAACAACACAACAACGAGAGAGAGAGAAAAAGAGACAACATTTTACGGTGCATTCGTGAGTCGCATCTACTTTGACGGTAATGTTACGGAAAGCCTTGCAGCACGCTGACGACTCGAATTCACAAAAGAGAACTGAAAAAAAAAAAAATTTTAAAGGACAAAAAAAAAAAGAAAAGATGCGTTGCTCCTATAAAAGAATGACTCTTTTCTCTATCCTTTTCTCATCTGCTGCTGTTGATGGCGGATGCGCATAAAACTTTTCTTTCTTTTTTTTTTCATTTTGATCAAAAAGGAAACCGTGTTATTTACGATATTAATCGCGGCTAGAGAGCGGCACTGGTTGACGGCCTTGGCCAGCGGACGTCGAGACGTTTTTGGCTTGTCGAAAGAAGGTGCGCGGTGCACTGACTGTGAGCGGATAGTTACGACGCGGCCATCCGGATTTCCCTCGTAGATACGCGCACACACATAGACCATCTCACCGATTGTGAGCTTTTTATATATGCCTGTCCAAAATGAACGGGAAAAACCGTCTCTGACGGACCGAAAAGAAAATGTCGAGAGAGAAATTCTTAGAAATTTCATTATCTTCTTTTTTGCTTTTTTCTCGTCCACTTTCTTCCTTCCAATTTTTCTTTTTATTCTTTATTGTTGTTGCACACAGTATATTGTAATGGTTACTCGACCAACCTATACAATGCTTTAAAATGTTGTGGACAATTCGTTGCATGTTTCGGTTAGCGCTCCGGTTAAGTTGGGACGTCCGTCCCTCAAAAAAAAAAAAAAAAAAAAAATGTTTGTCTGCTCCGGAGTATAAAACCGAGTGAGACAGGATTCAGTCGGGCACACTTGAAACGAGCTAGAGAAAAAAGAGGAAAGAAAAAAAAAATAGAAAGAATCAAGAGTCGGGCTAGAGAACCAAACACAGAGAGTTTGACGTTGGCCAAACAGGACTGAAGAGCTATCACGCTGCGTTCGTATCAGTAGGTAACATCACGTTACGTCAATCTAAAACGTCCACTTTGCATTTATCGGATTATCATCTTCTGTACACCACCAATATATATGTATTTTTCTTTCTTTTTATTGTCAGGATCTATTGGCATATTTTACAGATTGGCTTAAGAACGTTTTTTTTTTTATGAAAGAATGTTATCCGATAGCTTTTACATCGTTCTCGTAACGGCGATCGTCTTGTCGCATCGAGTCGACACTCAGGTGACGTTCGATGGAGCGTGTCCCAAACTTGACGTCGTTCGCGATTTTGACCTACACAGGGTATGCAGCTATAAATAGTCATCCGATATAAATAACCAAACCGGACAGATATTATTTGTCGCACGTGATTTATTTATGTCACTTCTCTTAACGTCTGAAATGTGTAACCAGTTGCAAAAATGCTCTTTTTTTTTTGTTTCGTATTTTTAAAAACATTTTTTTGTTTTCTCTTTTGATTATTTTAGTATCTTGGCTTGTGGTACGAGATCGAAAGCTATCCAGCCGTCTTCAGCTCGTTCACTAGTTGCACGACAGCCAACTATTCTTTACTGCCTGATGGCAACGTACGAGTCATCAACCGCAGTTTCAACACCAGGTAGGAAAAAAAAAAACAACTCATTCGCTTCCCATTTTATTTTTGGATATTTGATTTCTCGATGTGAAACTTCCTGGGGCACCTCCTTTCCCCTAACTTTCAGTCGTTGACGTAGGCGTATAGATACAAACAGTGTCTTTTTTCTTTTCCCCCCAGCGGTAGTTGGTGGTCCGTAGAAGTAGCAATATATGTTAAGATATAAACACGTCAGTTGGGACTCGTGTAATTATATTCGCGCTCGTCGCTTGGGCGATATCCCAAGAAAAAAAAACATTTTCCTTTTGCCCCCGAAGCCGAAATTCGCCATCAACGCCCAGTAGACGTCGATGTGTATATTGGATCAGGTGTTGACACCATGTATGTATATACATAATGTCCTCTTGTTGGTTGCTCTCTCTCTCTCTCTTTTAAAAAGATGTCTGATTTTGTCTAAAACCCCAAACATCAAATAGAAAATGCTAGCAAAGCGCTCAAGATTTTTATATGCTCGTAGGGCGGGCTCCCATTTTCCAAGCCAAACGAGATGATGGCCGTTTGTCTAGTCCTCTCGCTAGCAAACGACCGGCCCCAATGTTTGTTGATGTTGGCTCTGAGCGACATAGTGTGTGGGTACGTTAAGAAAGGAAAGAGAATCTCGGGACACCCAAGTCATCGCTTTTTTACTGGCCTTTAAAAAAAAAAAAAGGTAAGAAAGAAAATGAAGTCCGTGCGCGAGCACTGTTAAAAATAGGTCAGCACACAAGCGGCGTCAGTTTGAAAGTTTTTGCCTGTGCATATACTTCGTCCCGCGTGATGTCCTTGCGCACAGCCAACGTGTCCTCCACCTCCGCTCGTTTGGCGCTGGCCAGGTTTATTCAATTTTTTTTTTTGGCACAAAAGAACAAGCCGCTTTGGGTGGTGGGCCACGACCGATATTATGATAATCTTTGACGGGATATGCAGAGAGATGTTTCAGGCGATGCGTTCAAGTGATTGAAAAAAAAAAAGAAGAGAAACGATGTGGTAAGAAGGTGGGAAGAAAAAAAAAAGATGCCAGCACGTTTGCATCTTAAAAATCTCTAGGCGACACGACGAGATTGACGACCATGGCCTATGCCGATTCAGCGTGGAGAATTGCGCGTTTCATCGAGTAAAACTCTCTCTCTCTTTTTCTCGCCCACTTGCCTCACGATGGCCACGAGACGGGCGCATCGTTCGCCTTGATTGAGCCTCGCAGTTTCAGGAGGAGCAAAAAAGAAAAAAAAAAAGTTTGGGAATTATGATTATCGTGGCGTGGAGAATGCCTCCAAAAAAAATCTATAGGTACGCGACGTTGTGGCACGGCGCCATGAAAAAGGGAGAAAAAAAAACAAATTCTACCGATTTATTTGAATATTTTTTTTCTGGCTTTTCTATCACCTTTTTTTTTCTCCCCTACGCACACACATACTCGAACATTTCGACTCTCGTTTTATATGGCCATTTCTATCCATTCTTGTCAGTTCGAAAGGTTTCGACATGGTCGACGGTACGGCCCGGCTCATCGAACCGCTGAAAAGGCAGGCTAAACTGGGCGTCGTCTTTCCCTCCAATCGGTTTAGCCGTCCCGTTCCGGCCGACGGAAACTATTGGGTGCTGGACACGGATTACACCAACTACTCGATCGTGTGGTCTTGCGAAATGTTCAACGACAAAAGCTTTCGTAAATCAACTTTCCATTCGGCAACTTTATTGACTCGAATTTCAATCACCGCTGATTGTATTCTTCCTCTTTTTTTTTTTTGCCCCGTTTGTTTTTGTTATTATTAGAATTTCTTTGGCATCTGAATCGTCGGAGGCAACCATCGCAATCCGCACTGACTTTTGTTGGCCATCGCATCGATTCGTTTGGTTTGGAGCGAAAGTTTCTTCAAACAACAGAGCAACGCAACTGCCCCGAATCAAGCGATGAAACATCCCCAATCTGACCAGTTCGTCAACCGAGTCCCACTCGCTCGAGTTACTACGGAAAATAAAATAAATCTTTCAACTGAAATAGTTTGTTGAGGGGGGGGGGGGAGGGAAAGGAAGAGGGTGGATTGTCCTCAGCTCTCTCGTTACTTCCCTGTCTCTCTCTCTCTCTTTCTCTCGTTTGTCTTCCGCACCTGCCTCTAAAACCAACTTCAAACAAGCGTGTGTTTTCGAAACGGGCACATGCTGCTGATGAGTGACGTGCCGCCTTATCGGATTATCGATTTCCAGGGTGGTTCCCCTGCTGTTGCTGCCTTTGATTCTGCACGTCCGCTTGTGGTTGGCCCACGGTTAGATATCGGTGGTTTGCATCACGCCAGTCCATTAGTTGACACAGGGCACTCTCTTTTCTCTTGGCCTATTGTATTTCCTTCGGCCCGCCAAACTTTAAGTGATGGATGACTCTTTATTTTAGCCACACCAACCCATTTTTTGTATTCAACCACATCCATGAGAGAGCTACATAATAAATATCACGAACCGAGTAACAAAAGACGACAGGCGCTCCCAGCTTTCATCACCTTTTCTCTTCATCTTTTTCATTTCTCATTTTCTTTCTTCCAATCCCTCGCGCCATCATTCTGTGATGTCTCTACCTCTTTTGAGGCGCTTCAAACATTAGCGAACGCTTGATAAACGATCAAATCTTGCTCGCCTTTGACTCGCACAGTCAACTGTTGGCCAGCTTTCAGGAAGAGTACTTGACCGAAACTCAAGTCTTCTTTAGTTTCAGCGCTAGTGGCCTGGCCCTGCAGGATCAAAAGGATGCTGGCGTTGGATCTGACGGGCAAACCGTATGCTTTGTCGACGGTGGCGCTGGCAGGCAATCGCAGACGGGCCATGGCAAAGTCCGGTACGGGAGGAGAGCATGTCTGGCAAAACTCATCGACGGTGCTCCACTGCATTCTGAAGCGGTCCACTGGTCCTGCTTGGTAATCGAGCATTGAGCACAGCGTGTCGATATCTTTGAATTTAGGCGTCAATCCAGCGCGGACCACGTTGTCGGAACACGCCATACACTCGAGGCAATCTGTCACACCAAAATAGGCTTAATTAAAGCTAAGCT
This sequence comes from Daphnia sinensis, assembly GCA_013167095.2. NCBI lineage: Eukaryota > Metazoa > Arthropoda > Branchiopoda > Diplostraca > Daphniidae > Daphnia > Daphnia sinensis. The sequence goes on from CM023194.1 coordinate 3,734,450, forward strand.
CAGCTGTCATCTGCAGTCAGCTTATATCCTACGCCATGTTTTGCCTACACCCCCCCACCCCACCCTTCTCCCTTCGCTTGCCTTCAATTCGCATCCATTGCAACCATCAACGTTCGTCACATAAAAGTGCATTATGCATGCGATAGTGAACATACCCCCGAAAATGTAAGCGTGAGGAACATTGGGACCGAGGAACATGCTTTCTCCTTCTTGTAGAACAACGTAATTCATGAAATAAACGCTCCAACAGCCGACGTCGCCCGGAAAATCGGCGGCAATCCGCGTGAAAAGGTCACATTGAAGCGCGTCCTTCTTCTCGGCACCTGAAATGTTAGTTTAGCCAGGGAAATTGAAGCACTGTAATCATTCAAAGGAATAAAACTAGAGCGGAAACGAACTAAGAGAAGGGATGCGTTGCTCAAACTGCTTTAGCGCGGAAGCAACCGATTCCTCGCTGGTGTTCATCAAAGCGGAGAAACATTCACGAAGCGCTTGCATTTCCTCTGAATCGGATTCGGCCTTGACTAGCGCCTCACACGCCGACTTTCCCACCACCGCGGCCAACTCGTCAATTTCTGAGAGATCCCTCGGGGTAAATAAGGAGGAAAAAAAAAAGAATAGCGTTAGATAATCGAACGCCAGGGCCTCATTCAAAAAGTCGAATCAATTTTGCCCTAACCTTGGAGAAAAAATTTGATATCTGCTACAGGCCTGAAGCCACACAAGGCTTCAAAGGGCCCTAGCCAAGCAGTCACCATTTCAGGCTTGTGATTGGGATCCTTGTAGAGATCAGGGCGAGTTGCAAACAACTCCTCAGCGTGTTTCTAATTTAGAAAATGTCAAAAACCTGTCAGTGCTGTATGGATTGAAGAGGTGTTTAGGCATTACCTTATTGGGATGGGCTTGGATTGATAGTGCCTTTGCCACTGACAGAGCTTTGAACAGAAAAGGAAGGTCTGTCCCGAAAACCTTTTTTTCTTCGTCCCCCAATGAGTCAACATTGCTTAATAGGTGATTCAGCAAGGGCTCATTGGAAGATTTAATCACCGATGGACCAGAGGGGTGTGTTCCCATCCATAGTTCTGCATAGGGATCGTCCTCAACTATGGGAGCAGTTGAATTTCCATGCGAAAGCTGGGCCACAAGACTAGTTTTTCCAGTTTTACCCCAAGCATACTTTTGGACGGCGCAGCGAAGTTCCATAATGGCTGTTCCTATTGAAATCCAAACAAAAGAGTCCGATTAAAATGTTTATAAATAGAACGCGAGCTTCCCTTGCCAACAGAGGTGGTAGACAAGGCAAAAATTCTCACTGGGATGACGAGTCTTCTTAGTTTTCACACAAGCCGTGAACAGACAATCCATTTGAAAAAGCCAAAAGCGAGATCTTTCTCAAAAGATATGCAAGATTGGTCAACCATTCCATTGAATTTACCTGCTTTTGAAGGGGGGCACACGTGTGTTTTGATGTGGAACGAGGAAGAACACACTATCGCCTTTTTCCCTGACAGGTGACAGCTAGCGTCAGCGCCACCTGTCGCTCATGCGTGTAAAGAGTGTTTTCTTCCTTAACGAACGAATGGAGAACCCCATAGCAAAACGCGTCTTTTTCCACAAGCTGAAATAAGATCAGACAGGCAGCTGTACAACGTCTTGCTGCATCGTTAGGCTGATTCACCTGTGAAATATTATGTTATCCACGCGCGAAGCATTTATTCCGGAAACGACAAAGTGCCCACGCGGATGAAATGGCGATGGATTCCGTTAGAACTTGGGGCGCGACCCCACGTCTCCTTTATTTTTCGCTCTCATTCTCTTCATGTCAAAACGGTTTTTTCTCGATGCTAACCTTCCCCTTCTATGAAAGGGAAAAAGCTTATTGAATTATGATTTTCAAAAGGTGGGGGGGGGGGGGGCAGTCGTCTGTCTTTCAATCTCACGAGCCAACCCCTCGACTTCCGGCCAAAGAGCAAGCTCTCTTCAACCGTAATGACATTTCACAACAACAACAACAACAGGGTCCGTAGATACTCGTATGAAAAGGATTTGACACACAATAAGGATGGGGGAAAATAGAACGGAAGAAATCCAAAAGTTTTGGGGCTCAAACTGCTTCACCGATCAAAACCAACATCAGCAGGCATTATGGCATTATTATTCATGCGAGCTTACAACACGTCCGATTTTGATGTGTCTGCTCAGAGCTACTAGGATGCACTGAAGCTCAACAAGGGTTAAGCTGTCTGCCAATACGTTGTTTAATACTCCTCGGGATTTGATGGGATTTCGATACACTCTAGGGGATTCTTTAATCCGGTTAATTAAGCCTTATGATAGATAACGAGGGTGACGAGAGTTGATTGTTGTCTTAGTCCTGAACGTTACGAAGGTTTCTACACTAACCCCAAAGTTAAGTGTATATACCTTGCTGGTGACCTTGTTTTCCTTTTTAGAGTTTTTCTGTTTGTTTGTTGTTTTGTTTTTTCTGTTTTGTTTTCTTTTTCTCCAATTCTGGAGCTGATTGATCTCCGTCTGTCGCACAGACACGACCAGTCAACGCGCAACCGTGATGAGATGACTCTTGTTTACGGTTGCTTCTGAGTTCGGGTGACATTTGCTGCTGAGCAAGATGAAGGACGGTGGATTTTGGCGATATCGTGTATCTCGTTGTGCATTGACCCCCTTCTGGCTCCCCTCTCTGTCTTGTATGTCAGTCCAGTCCAGACTTCAGATAGCAATTACCAAAGCCCGATCAATCATCAGGCCTGACTAAAACACGAGACGTAGGCCGTTATGTAGTATAGTATCATTAGAGCGAATAGAGAGTCTTCTGCGAGAAGAGCCTTGTACATACATGTCCCTTTTAACCGAATCAATATCGCGTCAGACATGTTAGGCAGAATAAGCGAGCGAATAAAGTGTACACATAAACAACCCGAGAAATGCAATAGATTCCGCTGCTTTTATCTGTAATTGACACATCAGCTCGAGTTTGTTTTTTTTTTTTTTTGTTCTTCTTTTTAATCTGTTTCGAGATATCATACATCGAATGAGGAGGAGACCGTTCGTCAGCAGAAACGAGAAGGGTGTTTTTCGTCGATGTGGAGCACTATATAGGAAAGCGAAGCCATATAAACAGCGATCCATCAGTCCCCGTAGCTGGCTCGTTCGTCTTCATCACGCCAACATTTTCAACCTCCCCCCCCCCCCATCACTAGCTGGTTCTTCTACTTCTTCTTTTTTTCTGCTGTCTCTGGCACCAGTAGGGAGTGGCGATGAATCAACTTCACTCTCTATAGCCTGCTCTCCTCTCTCTTTCTCTCAAACACTATAAGTTTTATCTCGATAATGTTACGAATATCTCTTCTCCCCCTTTGAAATATTTCACCCCCCTCTCTGGGCAAGGAGATGAATAGGAACAGACACCGTTGTAGCGCGCTCCATCAGCCTATGACAAAAGGTCGGCCTTCGCTGTCTAAAGTTTCGCAAAACTAATCAAACCCCAAAAACGAGAATAACTGGATACTCGATCCACCTCAGTATAATACCACTCGCCCCCCCCCCTTACCTTATCTTTATGTCTTGTTCTAAACGTAGATATAAATAATATTCGTTTCAAAACATATCTGTTCTTCTCTTCTTATTTTGTCGACATCTTTTGAAGAGTTTTTTTTCCCCATTAGTGAAGAAAAGCTGCGGATGATTAGTGCATTTTTGAAGGACTCTTTCCGCTTTTGCTGCACATGCTCTTCCTGTTTCCTCTAGCCGTTAATTTTCATTTCTTTTGAAATCTAGCGCTTTTCGTCACTCGTTAGGATCCCGCCCCACCTATGCGATTTTTTTTTCGTAGCTTATCCTCATTTATAAATATAATACCCGCACCATTGCTGAACCATCTTTTAATTGTGCCGCTGATGCCACGACTGTACACAAAACGAGATGGATCGCCTTCCATTATCCCCTTTTTCATTCTGTTAATAGCACACGTGTTCCAGCTCCTGGATCTGTGTGTGTAGTAAGCATGACGCCCATCCCTAACTATTACGTGGCTTTCGTACATATATACAGGACACACACAGACACGACGGAGGGATATGACATCCCCGTTTGTTATTAGAGCCAATGGCGACGGCGGTTTGCAGTGTTGTTTACACGAAAAACTAATGAGTAATGACCACCCAGTTTTGTTTGTGTTTGTATCTGTTGACGTGCGCCTCGTTCGCGCTTGTATTTCGCCCTTGTACCGTCTCGCTTGATGCACTGTCTCAACTTGTAAACAATAGTACTACTGATGGATTTACGCATTTTATGTCGTTCCTTGGTCAGTTGTTTATCAAAATTGATGGGCTTTTCTTGTTTTCTTGTTTTACAATGTTTACGGATTCTGTTGGATCCAGTCCAGTACTTCCTGGTAATGGAGCGACATCCATTCCACATTGGACTCTGATCGTTCGATTGATTGATCAATGGCTCTTGCTGCTGTACCGAGCTCGTCGGCGTGGTCCGCTTGCAATTGTTTCAACTGTTACGGGTTTTCCCATCACAAACAGCGTACGATGAATGACGTGCAATAATGAAATTAGCACTGTGTTATTAGGGAAAGTTAAATGTACAATTACCTCCTCTACTTCTGCCGGGGTATTGAAACCTTCCGATACGGAGTCTACTATCCGGGCTAGGTCGTACAAACTAGGGAAACTTGAAGACATTTGTTAGGGGCGAATTACTGATACGGTTAGGAGATGTTGCACTACTTACTAGGCTACCATATCCGACCAACGGGTTTGGATAAAATCGAATGTCAGCTCACGGCCAATCGGGTTTGATCCAACGTTTATAAAAACACTACTGGCGTCGTTTCGCCGGATTCCGGAAGTGGGATCCAAGCTCCATTCCAGCAAACTAAAAAACATATACTGTTTTTAAAACTGTACAGTTTCTTACAAGGATGTTGTGCCTCACGTTTGTAATGTCAACGAGTCGGTAGAGCAACTTAGTCCGAAAAGTAATTTTGACGATTCGGCAGCCACGTTTGAATCAAGGTATCGTTGGAAGGCAAAGTCCCACTCGGGGTCTCCGCCATTAGCGATTGCTGTACAGGTGATGGTTGCCTTTTGATTAACAGGAACAATACTAATGCCCCAACCCAAATAGAAAAGGAATTCCAATTGAATATTTATCTTAAACTTTGTGGATTAATGTAGATTGTTTCTGTACGTTGGGTTTGTTGGGTCGTTCATCCAAGCTTGGTAAAAGTTGACCGAATTAGATACACAATCTCCAATATTTAGTTTACAAGCCCAAGTGACAGCTGTGACTCGAGTGTAAATAAGAAGGTGAGAATCTCCGACGGTATCGTTGAATTTGACGTAATCGTAAAGTGGCGTTACTAGTTTCGTTAGGTAACCCTGCGCAAGAGTCGATTAATCAGTGTTACGATTACACTCATCGGAACGATTTTGCTTTACTGACCTTAAATTCTCCATATCCTGCCGTCCGGATATACATCAGATCGAGGTAACTTAATCCGTTCAGTGCCGATGTCCACGGGATATAATCTTGCTCTTTTGTCAAGTATTGGGTCAACTCCAACGGAAAGGCGTAAGGCAACGCATTGACACGGGCAATGTTCAAGCTATCGTCAAGCAGCTGGGCTCGATTAATCAAAGAAATTTGTTGATAATCTAAGAGCAATTGAGCTATGATCATGTTCCAGTTAGCATTGTCGTAGTTCACCCGGTAGTAGCCTATCATTTAGAAATTATTGTCAGTTCACACGTTTCTCAATTTTTTTTTCTTGCTCATCTTACCAACTTGATCGACGTTAAATATGACCCATTGATTGCTTGCTCCAACGTTGGATATTTGAATGGCTGGTTGTTCGAAAGCCATCCATGTACTTTTCTGTGGCTGACTAAAATCACTTGTGTAGGTCAGGGGAATCCACCAACGATAGACGGTCTCATCTGTTGAATTGGGATTTGATCTCAACAGAAATCGTTCCTTTTACGTTTATAACTGAAAGTTAGAATTAGTTTCCCCAAAAAGACGTGGCTTTTTTTTTACTTGGGAGACTGTGGCAGCCAATGTAGCGTAATCGCGCGTAACAGTTACAATTGGATAACCCTAACACAAAGGTATATAAGACGATTAGTTGTTTAAAAAATTTATCCGGACTTACCATTTTCAAAGTCCAAGTGTTCATAATCGTACGAACGTCCACTGGTAAATTGACGTTATCAGCAATGGCCTGAGCCGTGAGAGCTGACCACAAATCATCTGCAACTGCGTTGCTATATTTTCTGCACGACAAAAGGATTCAAGTCTTGGCTAAATTCGTTTAATTATTTCCTTTTGCATTTACCTTTCATTGAGGTAATTAGTCAAACCAGCACGAAATGACTGCTCTCCCAGGAATTTGTTCAACATCCGAATAATTGACGCGCCTGTGTTCCAGTTAATTGTCAGAAAACGTAAATAATACTGCCTTTTATGTTTTGTTCTTTTTCGAAATAGAAAGTGCAAATATACCTTTTGCGTACGAGATATCATCAAATAGCTCGTTGATTTCGTTAGGGTCATTCACCTCCACGGAGATAGGATGAGACGATTCGAGCGCGTCGACTCCAAAGACGTCCTGGATGTCATTGATGACTATTTGTTCGATGAGACCAAATTCAGGTTCAACCTGACAAAGAAAATTCATTGAGCAAAGATCTTCAGCCAGCTTCTTTTATCGCATACATAGTTCGCTCCGATGTATTCCATATAGCTAGCAAAACCTTCGTTTAACCAGAGCTCGCTCCACCAGTCCATCGTGACAAGGTCTCCAAACCTTGAAGAATGCACGTTCGTTCACAGTTCCACATGTCAATTTAGCAACCAAACTTACCACTGATGAGCTAGTTCATGGGCTACGACTGTTACCACTCTTTGCTTGTCCGACTCAGATGACTTAACCGGATCAAACAGAAGAGCCGTTTCTCTATTCATTGAACGAATGAATTTTTTGTCAGCGGTAAGATTTAAGTTTAGCGAAATACCGATAAGTGATCATTCCCCAGTTTTCCATTCCACCGAATGATAAATCTTTTAGCGCGACCATATCCTGCTTTGGAAGTGGGAAGGCAATTTGAAAGTACTCTTCGTAGAACGACAGCACTTGCGGACCAATTCGACTAGCGTACCTGTATTTCTCGAATTATTCAACGAATGCATTGAATATCTCCCCTGAAAGAAAACAGTATTAATAATTTCTAGTTTGTACTCGGCTTGGCTGACGGCTTCCGGTCGGGTCCAGATACGGAAGGGCGTCGTGCTCAGTCCACCTGGTGAATCGATGAACGTAAATTCAGAAACCATCATTCCCACCAGGTAAGTCGAAACAGGCAACGATGTTTCGAATAGATCCCAAACATAGCCCGGTCGATCCGCTCTGCAAAATCAGGTATAGGGTTGACCAAAATTCCCCAGAACTTGTCATCGTAATAATGAAAAAGTATATAGCCACTGACATGGGCGTTGTTTCCTTGACAGGCATGTTTGACGTCGACAGCTGCGTCGTCAGACGGCCAAGTTTCATTGTGAAATTTGCCTTCATGTTAGGCTCGTCAAAGCAAGGGAATGCTCGTCGTGCATCAGTCGGCTGCATTTGTGAAACAGCCATGTATTTGGTTGTGCCGTTTTCGTTGTAGTTGGAACGATAGAAGCCGCGTAGCTCATTGTTGAGAATGGAGATGAAAGTCATGGATAGGCGGTACTGACGCCCAGCCAACAGCTGGACATTTGGTGTCAGAATCAAAAACTGGCGAACCTTATCTTCAACAACATTGCTGATGCTTACAAATTGTCCGGTAGTCAAATCGGTTAACTTTAGAATTAAAATGTTTTAATAAATTTAACTTTAACTGGGATGTGTTCATTGATTAGACTTACCGCAATATCCATTGGATTGAAAATTATATCAGCGATGTGTAGTGTTATGTTATTCGTAGATTGGATGCAATCGACGGAGATACTGACATAGCCTTCGGTCGTGAAGTTTCCCTCTATCAGAATTGGCAACAAAGTCACCTCGTATGATCGAGGTAAAATATCTCTTGGCAAACGCAAATCCTCTCCAGCTCGACCTTCTCTTTTGGTGGCCGATGTTACTGCAGATGTTGAAACAGCCACAACTGCAACGAGGAATAAGAGGTAGGGTGACAAAGCCATTTTTTCCGCTGAGCTCGCAATCGGTTTGCAGTACTCATGAAACCCACAAACTCGAATGGTCGACACAAATAACGTTCATCTATTTTTTTAAAGGCGACTAAACAAACAATGATCTATGAATTCAGATATTTAAAATTCGATAAGGATATCAAGAGTGTCGGGAGTCGGGACCACGTCATCTTCATGCACATCGCACCTCGGGTTTTATGGTCATGGCCTATCAGTTAAGCTGGCAATAAGTCTTCAGATCTCAGTTCTAAAGTCTCCGTCATATAAAACGATTGGGCACACAATGATGCTTACTGTATTACATAGGCACAAAGTGGTCATTTTTTTCAAAATGTACCCACACAACGCCTTGGCTTATTTTCATCATTATTTACGTTTTCATCCTCAGAAATCCGTTTGAATTACACAGCAGCTATCCCTTCCCGTCTGTAGTAACCATAAATGGAAAAGAAGCATTTATTGTTTACTTCTGCAATTTGCCATGCCACATCAACTAGCATAGTGTAGTTGAATGAATTGGGTTGCACGTTTCCCTGTCTGCTACGTATAGTTAGGTTTAATGTGATGGCCCTTTCCTGGAAAGCCCACGTTGGTCAGCTTTACAATCAGTAATCGAGTTCGCATCAAAAGAAGGATACGCTAAGTTTTTTAACGCCCTATCAATTACAATGGACAATAAAATATTCTTCATTTTGTTGCACAGGAGCTGCCAGAATGAATGGAAAACTGTTGAAGGGGATAGACCTCTGTGTTGAGATTTTATTTTTCCATGCGATGAAAGAGAGGTTTTTTTTACAGCTAATAGATTTAGGAGGTAGTTTATGTGGGCAACTTCTAGTTTAAGCGCGTTGTATATTTGGGCCGTGTCCGATAAAGATCCATTGCTTTTATTGTTGGTGATCCTTGACAATGAAACTTCAGGCATGTTTTCCTGCACATGCACATTTCGGTTGGTTTCTGGGTCGTCAATCAAACCGATGCAAAGAGAAAAAAGCAAATCGGTTCCAAACCCGGTTACATACACTGATTAAAGCGCTTTCTAATCCGTCTGCCCTGTTTTTACTTTAGAAATTTGATTAAGGTTTAAATGTCCGTTTAAAAGTCATCGTATTTTTCGATTGTTTTATTTGGTCCCACATATCCGATGTATATCGGCCCCGATTGGCTCTAATTGGGTTCCCCGCCCAGAAAAAAACCATTCGGGGCCCAATTGGGAATTGGGAGTCACTTGCCCACTTGCCCGCTTCATCTACTGGGGCGGGGATTTATAAACAAAATTTGGCATCGTTTAGCAGAAGACGTGCGGTGCCACGAAGAAGAAGCGTTATATGAATAGAAGGGTAGACCCGGTAAGCATTTCCTTTTCTTTAAAACAATCATTACTCATTTGACCAAGTGTGATAACTGATAAGCAATTTAGAGGAAAAGACCATGTCGAATAACGGGGCATCTGACGAAAAACGAGCCAAACTAGCTGAGGAAGGAGAACTGTCACCAGTGGCTACCGAGGATGACGCTCTATACCAAGCGGCCCTCGAGGAAATTGATGATTGTCAGAGCCAAATTGATAGTCTCAATGAACAAGCCTCTGAAGAAATCCTTGCTGTGGAAGTCCGTTTTAATACTCTCAGGAAACCACACTACTCCAAACGAGCAGAGATCATAGCAAAAGTTCCCAGGTTCTGGATTACAACGGTAACTACTCGCTTTTTATATCTAAATTATTCTCATTAGCTAGTAATTGAATCCATCTTATTAGATTTTCCATGTATTTAACATGTAATGTGCTAGTACAATAGCATTGTAAAATTAAATTTTTAATTTTAGTTTATGAATCATCCGCAACTCTCCCTAACAATTCCAGAAGAACAACAACACTGTCTCCAAGACCTTCAAAATTTATTGATAGAAGAATTTGAAGATATTAAAAATGGTTACAAGATTATCTTGAAGTTTAACCCAAACAACCCTTATTTTGAGAATGAAAGCCTCATCAAAGAGTACCGTCTGGAAGGCAATGGACAGCCGAAAAGTGTAGTTACACCAATCAAATGGAAACCAGGGAAAAATTTCTTAGCTGATAATGCAGACAGAGGATCCAGAAAAAGAAAGGCATCTGATTCCTCATTCTTTTCTTGGTTTACTGACTCTAACCATTCCAGCCTTGATGAAATCGCCGACGTAATTTAGTGTATCTTACACATCGTTTCCAAATGTAATCATGTTCTTTGTCGTGTAGATTCTGAAAGATGAAATTTGGCCCAATCCTCTCCAATTCTTTATGATGCCTGAAGCACTCTCAGAGGAAGGTGACGATGACGGTGACGTGGAGGATGAAGAGGACGAGGAGGATGAAGAAGGTGATGTGGAAGGAGACGCAGAAGGAGAATCGAATTACGACACTGACTAAACATGCCAATGCCGCTTTTGCGTTGTTTCAAATCCTTGTATTGTATGTCAATGTGCCGAAAAGATGCGAGTCAGAATCCAGAATGAAAGTGAGCAATGCCTTTTTTTTAAATAAAAGAAAATCGGTAATAATTGATTGCAGATTTTATTACGAATGGAAGGAGTAGACTGGGAATGAAAGTTCAGGAATCTGCCGTGGCACTCTCTTTGTCTTGATCTTTTTCACCATCATAATATTCATTATCTGGTTCGATTCTGCAAATAGTTCAGGTATTAATATTTTATTTCATACAAGTAAAGCACTCCATTTTACCTTTTATCCTCTTCTTCTTGATGTAGGCGAGAATCAGGATCTAACTCCTCCGTTTCCTCAAAGTTTAACAGGTCTGGAGGAACGTCTTGCATCATAACACTGAAGAAACGAACTTCATGAAACGGAAACAAAGTTATGAACGACATGCATTTATACCTAGGTGCATGTTCAATCATCCGTAAGTTCTCATGAATAGTCTTCGTTATGGTTTCCAAATATTGCTTACTATTAGCATTTTCTTGGCGAGTAACTACATCGGGATGCAGAGAGAAATCAGGAGCAAAGTACTCAAAATATTCTTACGAAAAAGAAGAAAAAAAAGTTACCAGGAAATAAAACATGATTCAAACTGTGTTATTTACCATTGTATGGTAACTCATTGCTGATAGCTTCATCCACCAGCAGAGAAGTTTCGTACGTCCAGCATCGAGCAACATTTCTCAGTGTGTATCCTCCGCCTCCCAATACCAATAAGGGAACATTGAAATCTTTAACGAATTTTACGCATTCTCTAAAAGGTAAAATTAAATTTAATTGGTGTCTAAACTTACAGAGGTAGAGGTCTTACCCGTGTCCTTTTGTGCTGAGGTTGAAGCACCCTAGCCGATCATTAGCTAAAGAATCAGCACCACATTGAAGAACAATGGCAGTCGGCTGATAAAACTCCATCACATGCTAAAATGAGAATTACAACAACTGAAACAAACAAAACTTATTTTCCGTATACATCAATGTAACTTTTTATACCTGAATGACGGGTTTAAAAACTTGTAAATAGCTTTGATCATCAATACCCTCTTTTAACGGGATGTTTACAGAATAGTAGCGACCGCACTCAGCCCCGATTTCATACATATCTCCTTGATAGCGCAAAATTGAAAGTGAGGTGTTGCAGAGGGAAAATTTATACAATCAGAGTTTTAAAGCAAACCTGTTCCAGGAAAAAAGTAATTTCCATATTTGTGAAAAGAAACAGTCATCACTCTATCTGTAAGGTAAAAAGCTTCCTGAACTCCATCTCCGTGATGAATATCAATGTCAATATATAAAACGCGGGGATGATATCTTGGGAAAAATAGACATGGTCAGCCATACCAAAGAGTTATTGATGATATATATCTTTACTTTAGAAGTTCCAAAATGGCAATCACTATATCATTGACATAGCAGAAACCAGAAGCTTCAAATTTCTTTGCATGGTGGAGTCCTCCAGACCAATTGATTGCAATGTCAGTGCTACCATGGTTCAGCTTGGTGGCACCTTCCAGTGAGGCACCGGTGTACATTGAACAAAAATCAAACAGTCCATCAAAAACAGGACTAAAATGGAAGTAAGAATTTGCCTAAAATAAAACTACGAATCTTTTCACAAACATTACCAGTCATCACCAACATTGAATTGTCCTAAGCATTTACTAAATGCTTGTATATTTTGCGGAGAAACCCGTTGGAGGAATTCTATGTAGTCTTCTGAGTGAAATCTGCTCAGAACCATAACATTTAAAGTGAATGCATTGATATCTTGAAGCGTGTAAACAAAAACTATAAAACTTTGCACTTGTTATTCTTCATTAGATAACTCAACTGAAAAATTAGTACTGTTTGTTTGAAATGAGTTTGCACAGCTTTACATTACCTGCACATGTCATGTGCTGATGCTCGATAAGGCCGATAAACTTGCATTTTCTTGTACATCCCATAATGTAGAACCAGACTGTGGGTTACTGATAATCGCTGTGGCTTCATTGGATGGAGTGGCCCTGTACATAGTCAAAATAAATCTGTTGGTCTTGAAATTAGAATCTTGAAGTTTCATAATATCAGACCATAATGGAAATTTCCAACATCTTGGTCGTGAAAGTACGAAACCACTTTATTTGCCCCAAATCCCATTTTTTAAATTTATAATCAAAAGCTCGAGTAGTTTTTTTTGTTGTTTTCGTCTCTTTTTTTTATTTTTCCTACTCTGGCTGTTTTGTTTAGTTCATCTCTAGCGGCTACTGCTAAACACTCACACCTAAAAAATATTTTAAATTGAAATATGATATAGAATCTAAAATGCATAAGAAATCTTAGAATTATGTGAAAAATTAAGAAATATTTTTAAAAGTGAATAAAATGTAGCAAATAATTTCGTTAATGTTAAAATAGGATGAAAAACGAAATTGGTCAAGTTGCTTTCCCAGTCTGGCAACGGGGTCTGCTTCATTTGTGCAGTGGAAAATTTCTTTCACTTCCACTTGTGGTGAAGCCAGCGTTTCTTGCGTGTTTCGTTCCTTTCGAAGCCAGGTAATCCTTCGTTTTAGCGAAAAATATCAAATTAATATTATTTCATCGAAGTTTTTTTCTGATGAAAATAATATTGTCAACGTTTCTTGCATCAAGTTATTTATTCATATTGATTGTGAATCATTTCATGATACTAAGAAAAGCGTCTTAGTGTCAAGCTAATTCCTGTCTTTCCATCCAAGCTTTAACCGGTCGAATTTCCACTTTTTTCATCTCAGGAGTGATTTCATATTAAAATGGTACGCATGAACGTTTTGGCTGATGCGTTGAAGAGCATCAATAATGCTGAAAAACGTGGCAAACGCCAAGTTTTGATCCGGCCGTGTTCTAAAGTTATTGTCAAGTTCTTAACCGTCATGATGAAACATGGTAAGTGTATATAATATGCTAGAATTGTATGAAGTTTTAATATCAAAATGTTTTAATTAGGTTACATAGGAGAATTCGAAATTGTTGACGATCATCGGGCTGGCAAAATTGTTGTAAATCTGACAGGACGTCTGAATAAGTGTGGTGTCATCTCACCTCGATTTGATGTTCCTATTCGTGACATTGAGAAATGGTCAAATGATTTGCTGCCATCTCGCCAATTTGGGTAATCCAAACGAAAAAGCATTTACATTATATATTAGCTTAATTGTTTTTTTAATAACATAGTTATGTGGTTATGACAACATCAGCCGGAATCATGGATCATGAAGAAGCCAAAAGAAAACATGTGGGAGGCAAGATCCTAGGATTTTTCTTCTGAAATAGTGGAAACCTTCTAATATATGATGGTCAATACACATTTGGAAGATGTTTTGCATACCTTACCACATATCCAAAATCAATTCTCTTTCCAAGAGGACTGTTCAGTGGTAAGAATGCTCCGGATGAGGTTAATTTTGGCTGTGTGGTAGGTTTTCCTTTTATATAATTGTGTTCACTATTTTAAAATTGGAATTACAGAAGCATTATGTGGCAGTGTTAGGTGAGTAGAGATAGGTACTTCCAGTCATCAACAAGGTAAAAAAAAAATGGTAGTGCATATACGAGTTGCATACCTTGTTTGTCAATCCCATATGAGGGGATGTCTGTTTCCAACCTGTAATGCTTAATTTGGCTTGAGGAATATGTTTGTTGGTATGCAAAAAAAAAGGATATTTGTTGTTGACTAGTGAAGCTTGCTAACTCTCACTTAGACTGAACAGCTGGTAACATGTTTTATTTCTTCGTGAATTGAGTCCATGGCAATTTCAAATTAATGCTTTTTGTTCTGTAAGTTAATCTTGAAATAACATTACAAGATAAATGCAAGGTAAAAGATTTAAGTTTCCCAATAGGCTTCTATTACATCACAACTTCTCATCATACAGCCGATTGTATATCGATTACAAATTACTACAGTCGAGTCGAACTACTTTTTGCCGAAACTTTGCTCCACCGATGGCGCTGGCGGCGTGGGGATCTCAGGGTGACGGATGCCGGAGGAACGAATTTTAAAGAAGCCTCAGCCAGCACATAAGTCAACAGGAACGCCTGTTTCTTGGCTCTAACTCAGTTAGAACCTCGATGGCTGAACGTTATGCCAATACGAAGGAGCAGGTGAAAACTGAAAATGCATAATCAGTAGCAACAGAGTGTAACAGTACATTTGGCATTCGGTGGAACACAGCTGATTACAGGGACAACAGGTTCTTCTTGAAAGTGGTATCAAATAAACATGTTTCAAGATGTAAATAACTATCGCAATGTTTTGCTTTCCATGTGAAGTGTAAGTGTTCTGTAGGTATCAAAGCAGTGCTCCAAAACTGTGATTTTGGTAAGAAAATTTGACCCCCAAGCTGATGTTCAAAAAGTTTTAAGATCACAAAGATAGCCTATTCGAAATTTCGACATTTCCTTCTGACTGGAATGGGCTCCAGTGGATGTGTTTCAAAAGGCTGCTCAACGAGCTATGTCTGAAAAGTGTAACCTTAAAACTGAACTTGTTCTAAGGAGTAGAAGAGCATGGAATGGCATGGATGGCTAGAGTCAAAAGTCAATACTTTTGATGCAGAAGACAATGCAATACCCATTCAGTCAACTTCAAGTGCTACTGCTGGTAAGTAAAAGCAATCAGTACTCATACTATTGCACAGTATAATTGTGACATTATTTCCATAATAATAGACTAGTCGTGTGATTATGTGTAATCTATGGAACTAGACGCAGTTGTTATCGACGAAATCTTCATTTTAAACTAAGGAATTGCAGAGGCTGTAATTAATAATCAACTAAAATTTATTCAATCACAAGCTGGAGACATTGTTGGCGTGAAGGTTTACACATAAAATTGAGCCGTTTTGCTGGTCGATTTGCTTAAAGAGTGATCGTTAGGGCCTCCTTGGCGGTTACAGTTTGCGGAAGATTTTTCCGTGACGTCGTCCGACGATTTTTCCGCCGTTCGACGTGACGAAGAAAGACAGTAAAAGTTATGCGTAGCGTAGGTAACATTTCTGTTTTTTTTTTTTTTTTTTTTTTTTTTCACTAACAGCTTGTATTAGTGAATGGTTGTATCCACTAATCCATCCATTTGTGTTACAGGTTAGTCATATTTTCCCCTTGGTATCTGTACTTGCGTAAAGCCACCAAGTCCAACAAAGCAGAGAGGCGAGCGACTTCAAAGATATGATTGTACTTGCTTTGGTTTCAAAGAGAATTCCTCTTTTCCATCGTAGTTGGTGCTGTACTCCTTTTGGGCTGGACGAAGTGGGAAGTGCGTATTATGGCATGATTCAGTTAAAAGTATTTGTTTTCATTCAAACCTATTTTTCGTAAATTGAAACATTAAATTTTTGCAAAATAGGTGGTACCTTAATTGCTGGATGGTAGATTGTCACTAGATGGCAGTGCAGTACCCTCCACAATCAATCAATTGCGTAGTTAGTAGGTGTCAAAATATCATGGCGTTCCGGATTTCACAATGTAATGGATAATGCAAATCTTTTTGAAGAATGAGTTAAAGAGAAGTTTTGAGATTAAAGTTAAATGAAGTGAACTGTTTTAAATCAATTTTTTAAACTTGAAAATTAGGGAACTTTCATTCAAAATGAATGTTAAAATATGCCATTTGCCAGTTACGGAGTGACCAGTTGTTGAACCTCGTGTTAGGATGTAACAGGGGACAGAGCCCTTGTCCCGAGTGTATTGCTAAAACCATAGACAAGAGACAACCCACTTCGTTGTCTATGCTAAAACCAAGTGTTGCGTCCCTCAGTAGTCGGTATTTTTAAAAAGTACTTATTTTTCCACAGAGTTTATGATTGAGTAAAAAATTTGCAGCTAATTAATTAATTTTCTACATAGGTTATTATCAAAGGATTTAAAACCTATAGAAACAAAACAGTTTTGTGTCTGGAACCGGGTTTCAACGTAATAAGTATGGAGATCATTGATATTAAATGTTGAATAATGTGTCATAAAGGTCTCTTGTTATTCTGTTTAGTTGGAGAAATGGAGCTGGCAAAACAAATCTCATGTGTGGTAAGTATCCTCAGAAATTGATTCCAATTGTTTTTCTAGCTGGTATTAATTATTCTCCTTAAATGTTTTTAAGACATACAGCTTGTTTTGTCCTATGAATTTCATCACCTCTTGAAGAGGGCTAAAGAAAATTTACTCCATATAAGCTGATCTGGGTTCTGTGAAACTTCAGCTTATGTTGAAATAATTTTAAAGAGGAGGAGGATAGATGTTTGCCAGTGAGTTAAGTGCTATCATGTAGATCTGGAATGACTTTAGTTTCCTTTAACTTGTAATAGGAAGATAAAAATGAAGTGAGATTAAGGCGAGAAATAACATCGACCAAAAATGTTTACATGCTCAATGGACATACAATTTTGAAGCATCATGTTGAGCATACTTTGCAATTTCCTGGGTTTTCTTAAGTTAACCTGTATTACATCATCAAGCAAGGACAAGTAAGTTTTCTTCTGAATCTCATTTTCTATCCTTGAATGTGTTGCCTAACAGGTGGATGCTTTTTTTGTTAGATAGTAGCTTGGCGATGTTGTCGAATGAGAAACGATTGGAACTTCTAATAGAAATAATGGGCTGGTTTATGGAAAGAAATTCGAACTGAAGATTAACCAGTTTTTAAAGGTGTTCAACCATTTAATTGGCTTAAGCAAATTTGGAAAATTTAATCCCACTCCTGTCATCATTGTTTAAAAAATTAAATTTTTAGATGTGGAATCCAAAATCACAGAATTGAAAAACTTCTTAAAGAAACCGAAGACAATCTTACACGTTTCGAAGAAGATAAACTTCAATATCAGAAGTGGTCAGAAGTAAATACAAAGAAACAAGCCCTGGAAGCCACTTTGGCTAAGAAGGATCGGGCTCAACTGGTAGAACGCATAAAGACGGTAACTCAGATATGTAGACAACACAAAATTCTGTGAATCTCATGATGTACATTATATATAGGCGAAGAGGCTGTTGAATAATGCACAAGCTGAAGACCAGACAACGAGCGCTGAAATGGCACAGATAAATAAGGAGGTGGTCGAAGCCGAAAGACGCTTCAAACTGCACCAGTCGGAACTTCGTGCAGTCCAAGGAAGACTGAAATATCTTGCAGAGATTGCTTAGGACCTTGCCCTGCAACATAGCAAGCTGGAGTTTGAACTAGCTGACAAACGCGAAAGATCAGTGAATAACAATAAGGTAAGCATTTTTACTTAAGTAACACACCTAATTCTAAGTTTTTGATTTCTTCTGAACGCGCTAATTTTAGGAAAAAGCTCGACGAGGAACTGTTGCGTATTGCAACAGACATAGCCTAGAAGAACCAGAGTGTTTAGTAGTCTCTAATGATTACGATTCAATAGTGCACGAAGAATTCGAGATTAATTCTAGGTGATAAAGTAACTATTCTAAATAAAATCTTATTTTAAATCTTTGATTCAAATCAGATTAATGCTGGACGAGCAACGCCGTCAACAACTTTTTGCAAAACTTGGGCGTGAGACCTTATTTTCTTCCATAGAAGAAAGAAATGATTGGATTAATGAGGAACAACGGTTTGACATGAAAATTCTATTCATCATAGAGAATCCTTAGTCACTAATTTCCAACTACGAGTAAACTAAATCGGCTCATTCTTCAAGAAGAGAAAGAAATGCAAAACATAAAAGAAGA
Organism: Daphnia sinensis; assembly: GCA_013167095.2. Taxonomy (NCBI): domain Eukaryota; kingdom Metazoa; phylum Arthropoda; class Branchiopoda; order Diplostraca; family Daphniidae; genus Daphnia; species Daphnia sinensis. The sequence goes on from CM023194.1 coordinate 3,752,850, forward strand.
CATGAAGGACGAAGAATTGAAGGTGAAAAACTTGGAAACCGTTATAGCGGTATGCTGTCATGAAAAACATCCCTTTCTCATTTTTCACGTAATATCTTTTTCTCCCGTGTGTCAACGCCAGGGGATCGAGGTAGAAAAGTTGGCAGCTCTGAACTCGGTAAAAATGCTAAATCAACGTAAGCAAGAGATAATACTAGAGCAAAGGCGATTACAAATGTCCCGCAAGTATCGTATAGGGGTGCTGCATTTCGGTTTAGAACATTACTTTGACATTTTCTTTATTAACTTATGTGAATTATGGCGGAAAGAATGCGATGTGCGTGATCACTGGAAACAGTCGTATGACAAACTGGCAGGATTCGTGTGCAAACTCAAGGGTGCCATGTATTGGGTAAGAGACAATTTTTACCAAGATTGAGTTTACTGTGTTACCACTAGATGCTATACTTAATGCTTAAATCTATTATTACAGCAAACACAAGTAGTTGGAAGGTATTGAAATGGTACTGGACAAAATGAAAAAAGAAGGACAAGGCACCCTTGCATTTGAGATGGCATCTCAGTATCGTGGCCTACTGGTCGATCAGCTTAAATGTGCAGATTAAGTATGCTGTGCCATTGACGCTGTGGCGGGGAATAGGTTAGGATATTGCAGTCATACCCTTCTAGAAATGGTGTTTAACATGAACTAACATTACCTACCGCGTTACGTTGGAAGGAGACACGGTAAAGATACTATTAGTTGCGTGTCCTGTTTGTTCTGCAAAGTAAGTTGTAATTGTAGGTTCAAAGGAATGGTGTTCTTCAAGGTGGCTACCACAGTATTGCTAATTCTGGCTCCAAGATCTATTTTGAGTTCAAAAAAGCAAAACAAGTAGAACAAACAGAGTTGGCCAACCTGAAGGAAGTGGCGGAATCCAAGTAAGAAGTAAAATCCAAGTAGCGGATTACAAATGCAATGGAAATGCAAGTGAATTACAAAAATTGACACAAAGCTGAGCCAAACAAAAATAGGGCTTCTTGAAGAAGATCTGAAGAAGCACGGTGGCGAAATATCTATTTCATGGCAAGCCCTGGAAAGAAAATTAGCGATAACCAGATAGCTGGTGATGTCTCTGGAAGCAAACCGGTGGAGCTGTGTGGAGCGGAAGCTAAGGTGGAAATGTGAGATGAAGAATTTCAGGGTAGGAATTACAAGGTAACAAATGAAAATTCTTTGTGAGAAAAGAAAAAAATTAGAAGTTAACTTATTTTGTACTAATAGGATTTTGAAACGGAACTCGGATCGGAGGAAAGGGCCGAGGCTGACCAATTGAATGAAAGAATTCAAAGCGCCAAAATAAAGCTTACAAATGTAAATGCTACCCGATTGAAGCTTGAGGGTTTGAAGAATGCGCTAGAATCACGACTGAATGGCCATCTTCTGAGAACGAACAAGTTCTCGATGAAAAGGTACAGGAAGAAAGCGACTACAGTCAGTGACTCGAACAACAAATAGAGGTGGACAAGCGACGAGATGCTGTGCGTATCTTTTTTAATTGGAGTTGACATTTGACGCTGATATTTTGTTTTCCATTTTGTCGACAAATAAGATTTTACAATCCATCGAGCGCAAAGAAGATACGCTAAGGGATATCATTTCAAAGCTAATTAAGCTTGGAAATTTTACCAAAGAAAATGAAAAGAAAATGTTCGACCTCTACGCTGAGTGGAAATGTGAAAGAGCTGGAGCAAGAACTAACCTTGGTAGTTCAAGCAAAAAAAAAGAGAAAGGAATAAGTTATTTAATTTTGCAGACGTGCTAGTCGTCATTTTAAAAACAGGTTAAAGGCCAGCTGAAAGCTTTAAAGGAGTCGATCCGGATGTTGAAGTGAATTACGCGGACACGGCCGAAAAGCTGAACAAAATGAAGAAAGAAATGGTTCGTTTCACTACGGTCATAGTCGGTGCGAAGAACTGATTAGAAATGTGGAATTCGCCAAAAATAAGGCTATCGAGTGCGCGCTGGAACTAGTGGCCAAACGGTTCCACGAAGTGTTTGAAACGCTGGTTCCTATCCCAGGGATTGGATATCTAAGATGGACTTACGATGGCGAAGAAAATGACTCAGACAGTGAAAACGAAGGCGAGCCCCGGCAAGCTAGTTTTTTCTTTTTTTTTTTTTTTTTCGGTGGTGTGTAAAGTGGGAACCTGAATTATGTCTTGGAATCTTTTTTCAGATCGCTGATGTTGATCGAGTCACGGTCGCCGTCAAATTTTCATTTTCCAGTACCACCAATATTCAGGATTTTAATAGCATTTCGGGTGGTCAAAAATAGGAAAATTGTCAATATAAATATTTGTTTACGTTAAATTTTAAAAACTTAGTTTTGTTTCACACTTTACATTTTCTGACCTTTGCATTTCTTTTTTCTATTTAGGATTGAACTGTATGCACTGCTGAGATGGCCACTGGCGTGCCGGAATTCCTTTAAATTCCCCGCAGATGACATTCCAATTCTGGAATTGGTAGCTGGCTGTTTACAAATTTTATTCATATATTATTAGAGTTTTATTAACCTGCAGTTTGTTTTTCTTTCAAGCAATTTTTGTATGTATTACCTTATTAGATGTAGTGCATAGTTGTTGTAGTTTATTATTTAACTCTTACGGGGATGGATCTCCAATCTTCGGCTTGCATTGCCGGTACTCAACCATTGAGCCATGTAAGTTATCAATATTATTCACTATTACTAGAAGACTCGAAAAGGTAATATTGTAAAAGCAATTTTTGTGGGCTCGTAAAGCTATATGCTTACCTTGTTATTACTGCAACAAGGATAACAGCTCTCTGGTAGAGCGTTGGTGTACAGATGTAAAGGACTCGGGCTCAAACCCCGTATAAGGATAAATTTGTTTAACGGAAACAAAAGATATAAATTCATATTCTTGTTATGGACAAAAGTGTGCCAATATGAATTTATCTTGAATCATGCTGCCAAATTTATTCTAAGTCCAGATTTGTTGAACTCAATTGACACGAAAAAGTAGAAATCGTGATAACATGACAGATAGCTCAGTGGTAGAGCATCGGCTTAACACGCCGAAGGTTTAGGGTTCAAACCCTGAAAGAGTCATTCGAATTTCAGCAATTGTTAATAATAGTTGAACGTAACTATGGATGTAATATCATATATTGTAAAATAATTGTCAAAATACGAGAAAAGTTAGAATCAAATCTTTATTAAAATTATTATTGGATACCATAATATGTATTGCCAGAATATCCGTCCCGTTACTTCGTAACGGGGAAGTTTCTCGACTCGACTTGCCAACGTGGAAGGTTGGAAGCCTGACTGGGATTCGAACCATGAACCTTCGAGTTGCTGGGCGAGTGCGATGCCTTCCTGGCAACCCCCCCTATTATCCCCCCCATGAGAACTGGTAGTCTATTGACTGCTCTGCACTGTTACCTATAATGTGTAGAAGACTTAGACTTGAATAGAATAACTCTCATAGCTCAATGGTTAAAGCGTGAGGCTGGATTTCAGTTCAAGTTGTGGTCCTTGGTTTCGAACCCCATCTCTGCCAAGACAAAAATATATAAATAATAACAAAAAAACTTTTTAAATGAAATGAATTGTATTGTCCCACCATCCACCCACAATTCCACCACAGTTTTACAAACAAACATACATACATACATACATAGTAACCCGTTGGCTGCCACGCCATGCAACCCGTAGGTTGCGTTTCTACATTTGCTACGGGGGACTTGTCCGAAGACAAGTCCGGGCCGACAAGTTCAAGGAGACCATTATGGGAATGCACACCCCTGGTCTCTATGAACTTGCCAACAAAGGGGAAGTCCCTACTGGTGCATTGCCTAAATGGCCCGAAGGCCAATCTTGGGCAGTTGCGACTGTCCCACCCCATGGCAAATACGCCATGGAGCAGAACAGCGCGGCCCGTCCCTACCAACTAAAAAAAAAAGGGGGGAAAAAGGGGTGGCAGCCAACGGGTTACTTTACATCACACATAACAAAATAAAACGATACCACGAAGATGAAGGCGATGACGGGGCGACCACGCGGCGAAGACGGGGTGACGGGCGAGGCGATGACGGGGCGACCACGAAGCGACGACGGGCGAGGCGATGACGGGACGACGGGCGAGGTGACGACGGGCGAGGCGATGACGGGCGTGGCGATGACAGGCGACCACGAGGCGATAACGGGCGACCACGAGGCGATGACGGGCGAAACAAAGGCGTGTGCTGGCTGGAAAAGTAGAAATAAAAATAAGAGTGTTGAAATGTTGGTTGTTAACTTTTAGCAACACAACATAAGAGGAACAGGCTGGCTTTATGAAACGGAAACTTACACGAAAATGATGAGTGGGCCAAAAGTAATTTTGCATTGTTGATGACTTTCCGTCAGGACCAGCATCCTTTGCATTTCAAGTTCCACGAACTGGAAATAAATGCAGAATCATGCCAATTTGATATTGACTACTAATGTACAAGTCTAATAACTGACCTATAAATGCAACATCCTGCCACTCGATGCATTGAGCAGAAATGATGAGAACATTGCTGAAATGGTGATAGTTAGTAGTTGCAACCACAACATACGGGACACTTGTCAAATCCTTCAGACCCTCCTTCACAAGCTACTTGTTAAAAGAAAAAACTTGGCCATTGGATTTTGATTGGCGAAATATAAAACTAATACCTCTCCATTTGGTAATAGAATAGCTTGATTGAATGTAGTAGGTTGTGAACAGTTTTTTCCAACTTAGCTGGTCAGAAGGTTTAACCGTTGCACCAAAAATAATCCATTTGATGTTCTCCACTTGAATAACACATTTTAGATTGAAAACACTAAAACTAAAAGTAGGTAACACATCATCGGTTTGTATCGAATTTTCCATTGAATTGTACAGTTAACAAATACTCACACACAGGTTTCACAGTGACACGTACTATACAGCAATCTAAGTACAGACTGACAACAGCGCCATCTCGTGGAGCAATCTATAACCACAAAATGCTAGTTTGCTGAATTACAAAAACAATGAGCTTTCAGTTCCAGCCAGCTATTGTCTGCACCCTTCTACTTTCGTGCCAATCCTACGGAAACTCTTTCCAGTAACCATTCCGCTCCAACATTTACCATGCTGATTTCCTAAAATGCTTTTCCTAAAATGAGCGCGTTCAGAAGAAATCAAAAACTTAGAATTAGGTGTGTTACTTAAGTAAAAATGCTTACCTTTTTGTTATTCACAAATCTTTCGCGTTTTTCAGCTAGTTCAAACTCCAGCTTGCTACGTTGCAGCGCAACGTCCTAAGCAATCTCTGCAAGATATTTCAGTCTTCCTTGGGCTGCACGAAGTTCCGACTGGTACAGTTTGAAGCGTCTTTCGGCTTCGGCCACCTCCTTATTTAACTGTGCCATTTCAGCGCTCGCTGTCTGGTCTTCAGCTTGTGCATCATTCAACAGCCTCTTCGCCTAAATAGAATGTACATCATGTGATTCACAGAATTTTGTGTTGTCTACATATCTTAGTTACCGTCTTTATGCGTTCTACCTGTTGAGCCTGATCCTTCTTTGCCAAAGTGGCTTCCAGGGCTTGTTTCTTTGTATTTACTTCTGACCACTTCTGATATTGAGGTTTATCTTCTTCGTAACGCGTAAGATTGGTTGCCATTTCTTTACGAAGTTTTTTTCAATTCTGTGATTTTGGATTCCACATCTAAAAATTCAATTTTTTAAACAATGATGACAGGAGTGGGATTAAATTTTCCTAAATTTGCTTAAGCCAATTAAATGGTTGAACACACACTGTTATTTCTATTAGAAGTTCCAATCGTTTCTCATTCGACATCATCGCCAAGCTACTAATCTAACAAAATGAGATTCAGAAAACTTACTTGTTCTTGCTTGATGATGTAGTATGGGTTAACTTTCGAAAACCCAGAAAATTGCAAAGTATGCTCAACATGAAGCTTTAAATTTATATGTCCATTGAGGAGGTAAACATCTTTGGTCGATGTTATTAATTGCGGTTAAATTGATCGGGCTGGACCGGGATTTGAACCAGGGACCTCTCGCACCCTAAGCGAGAATCATACCCCTAGACCTTCGCGCGATATCATTTCCTGCCAATAGAATCATAATTACGTAATATTATTAAGCAATCTCTGCAAGATATTTCAGTCTTCCTTGGGCTGCACGAAGTTCCGACTCGTACAGTTACATAACAAAATAGAAAATACGATACCACGACGATGACGGCGATGACGGGGCGACAGACGAGGCGAAGACGGACGAGGCGAAGACGGACGAGGCGAAGACGGGCGAGGCGAAGACGGGCGAGGCGAAGACGGACGAGACGAAGACGGGCGAGGCGAAGACGGACGAGGCGAAGACGGGCGAGGCGAAGACGGGCGAGGCGAAGACGGCTTTATGGAAGACTTTATGGAGAAGGACAGCACACACGCCCAATCGTACCCCGGATATAACTGATACACTGCTGCTCACGTTTCTCCAATGTGGTACCTCCTTGCAATCCACAGATGGCAAACAAGAAGTTTTGAAACTTTTTTCGTCCTATGTTCAATAACAGTTTTTCTAGTATAAATATTTGTCATAGACTTCCATGTGTTGGTTTAACATGTAAAAGCCAAATATACCCAAAATTATTGTTGATAGATTTTTTGGAGTGACTTTGAATTCAATGCATGATGACAGATTGAAGAGATATATATGACGGTTGGCTCTGTGGTCATGCTGCAAAACTCAACACACAAGAAGCTAGCACCTCAAATCAGACAAAGGCTCCACAGTTGCAAGTGAATTCAAGGTTTCATACCACAATACCAGTAACAGAAACTAGAATTTTATGAACCTATTACAAATGCTAGAATCAGACAATGGTGTTCAAGTGCTATGAATTATGGTCATTGTTTACCTTTCTTCAGTTTCACCATTCTCTTCAATTTTTGTTCTTAATCCATATTCCAACAGATGAATCACGTCCAACTTTCTGATTCACAACTGAACGTAGCTGATGACTAGGGATGCCCTGTTTAAAAAAAGCAATCCATATGAGTTTTCTCTTCCTTCTATGGTTGAAATATGAACACTAAACAATACAATACCGTTATTTTAGGTTAAACAATCACCAAAGAACACCAAACAAATAACAAAGGAAGAAACTTAACTAACACACTTTTCTGTGTGTGATGAATTGGTGCTTTCTGCAGATAAGGCCGACAACAGACACACTTACTTACAACACTCATACTGATTAAACATAGGACTGCCATCTATTGGCATTTATCTCAGTCCGATTTTTTTAGACCAATTGTGCAAAAAGTCGGGCTTAAAATTTTGTTTACTTTAAGCTTAAGAATGAAGTCACCGTTAAAAAGTGCTATTCCTTATACTTGTTGTGGACAAGTGTGTGCCAATATGAATTTATTTTGAATCATGTTGGAAGCCCATCAATCATCACCATGCAAGTTATCCAGATCCACCAAACTATGGCCAAGACACCAGACCTACTTTACAATTACTTGCATTGATCTTATCTGCGTGCTGGCAAAAGCCTATACACAAAATTGTTAGAGCTTTGTGCAATGCAGAAGTAGCAGAACTTTGATATACTTACAGAATAAACTTTGCTTGGATTGAAGAAGGTGCTGCAGGTTGTCAGCCTGGAATTTAGATGGAGGGAAGAGCAGGAAACACACCAACTTTGAATTTGCGTCACGAAACCATGACCAAACTTTCAAATGTTAGACCCCTTAATGCATTTAGTTTCGCAAGTATGATTTAACCGCTATCTATGGCAATTAATTAAGCCCGACTTTTTGTACAGTCGGGCTTAAAAAGTCGGGCTTGTCTAAAGTCCTATGAACTATGGCAACCTCCTTATCTGTGGTTCAACACTCATAAACCTAATGAATTGATGGGTCATTGATGATTCCAGAGTCATATTGAAACAAATCTTCTCGCCAAACTGTTAAGTGACTCTCCATATCCCCTAGGGTTCGCCAGTATATTCTGTTAAATTAGATTATTAAGATAGATTTAAGATAAGATAGATAAGAAATGCGTAATGGGCCCCCCTTAGCTATAACCCACCAATATGACTGACATCAGTGACAAAGGTATTTGTATGATGACTAATGTCGGACTTAAAGGCTACTTGGTACAGAACTTGCAGCAACGTCCCTCATTTCTTCTAGGCATTTCTTGAGTGCATGCCCAAATTTTTCGGCGCAAGTTGTGGGATTTGAATTGAAGGCAGAGACCGCAAAGTTTATCGCATCACGCCGAGGGTTGTAGCAACATCCGTCTGTTAAATACCGCAGTTGACAGTTAGCTGCCATTATGTTAGATAAAAAGGCACTTTTATACTTACATCCGTCTGGCGTGACGGGTCCATAACACATGACCATATCATTGACGGCTGCGACCTGGGAAAAAAGCACGTAAAAGTGATCGCATTTGGTAATGAGCAAAACCACATACTTGACTAGTGGATAAGCGCCAGTTATTGGATGTAGAGTAACCAGGATCTAGGAACAGGCTAGGTATATCAATTCCATTTTCGATCGCAAGTTTTTTTAAACCCAAAAGATGGCGGTCAATTGCCTGACCATTTATAGCCTGCCAAATGTGAAAAAGCGTTTAAATAAACGTTTTCCGCAAGATGCATGACAGTGGCTACCATTCCAACATATCGTTTGTGAGCGTTAACAGCGGCCTGTAAAGCCCTATATTTTTCTTGGGGACGATTTTGTTTCAAGTGGATATTTGCAAAATCGACGATTTCTGGTAGACAGCTACGGATCGTTTCTGTCCGTCCACCATGGAATTTTCGGGTGGAAGCCGACTCGTAATGTGCAGCAGGATGTCCATGCAGCCTAAACCAAACAAAACATGTTGCAGATGAAGGCACGGTGAGACTAGCGGAAACCAAATCAGTACCTGATGAATGCAATTTGAATAGCAATCTGTATAAAGCTATCGGGACTTAATTTGAGGGCTTTAATATCTTCTTTGCCAAATTTGTCAAAACTGAACGAATTCATCTGTACATCCTGAACCAACAGGTCCACATTACGTTTCGCCAACATCACGGCCTCATCAAGAGCAGGTGTAAGATTAAAAGTTAAACATTCGCAATCAGGAGTCAAACGCCGGTCATCACCGTGCAAAGTTTTCTCCTGTCTAGAATGTTACGCACATCCCCGTCCCCACAAAACCCCCAAAGAAAGTTATTTGACAGGATTTTGTGAATGAAACCTTTGGCAATAATAGTTACGCGAAATTGACGATGAAATCGGCAAGGTTGGCAATTGGGGGCCCTTCGGTAGGAGAATGCTCATAACAGAGACCGTTTACTCCATCTTCACTCACAATAAGCTGCAAAACATGTACACAGTCAGAACTTTGGCCTGAGGATTCCTGTATGCATTAAAAAAAAAAAAAAGTTTACCTGCAAAGTCTTGTCAAACCAACGGTTTCCTGAATTATTTGCTGATCCGTAGCCATGCAGAAGTTGCAAAGCCATGCGAGTGGATGATGGCACATTGTTTTCGATTTTGCTCGACTTGTCAAGGCACATGACGAATATGGAATCTTCTATGGCTTTCAGCGATGCTCTGTTCACAGGGTCTTTTGAATTTTCAAATTACAAATTTTTAGGTGCCAACAACACAGTAAAAATATGATACCTTTATTTAATTCTTCATGTGCTACACCCCAAACATTTCGACATTCTGTAGTCAAGAATCCGACACCAGCGGGAGGACTGCTAGACTTCTCCGTGACATACATCAGTCCATTGAGAATGTCTCTCTCGTCCAACATTTGTCCATTTTCTTCATACACTATTACTTTAAAGAACTAAAGGAGATACACACATACACAAAATTAAAATTTGCTTTTACATGAAAGTTAAATAATTACTTGATTGTTATGAACCACGATGATATGGTTAGAATCCAAAGCATGACGAATGGTATCAGTTTTTAAGCCGGGAATTCGACATCCGTTGAATACTTTTGTCTGACAACATAATTATAACATAATAACATAATTAACCAACTGCTGAAAAACGAACGTATTAATTACATATTGCGACATGTCCAATGGGCTTTTCCCTAAATAGTCTTGTTCCAGTTTCCCACTAAAAAAAACGAAACACTGTGATGACAAATGGTACCGAATATCGTAGAGGTAGAGGAGACGAGCGTTACATTACCTATCTATTATTGCCTTGTAGCGCAGCGCTCCCACAATCAGCTTGGCTGCGTACGTTAACTGTTCTTCTTTAGAAAAGAAATTCTGCTTGGGAAAAACTAAAGCAGGGTTGGAATGAACCAGTACTGGAAGTCTGTAACTCAGATAGGCAGAATCAAGCCACCATTCACTGAGCTAAATAAAATATTTTAGCATACAGTTCTTAATCTTATTTCACATTTAATGTAAAATTATTTACCCAATTTGGTTCATTTGCTCCTTTTTCTTCTAGCATGAGTTGCAGCTTTTCACCTACCCCTCCTGGGCCACCAAAATTCTTTACTACTTGCTCTGTAATGGCAAACTCATCTTTCGTCAGTAAGGGTTTTACAGTCCTGCAAATACTATAATTGCAACTTATTATCAAAATACAACATGACATATTAATTGCCTTATGTATTGTTCAAGAGTCTGGCTGAGCTTTGGAACAGGTAATGATGGTAGTTTTGCATACTGAAAAGCTTTTCCAGACATTGATCTTGATGGATATAATGCAACCTGTAAAAAAAAAAACAACCATTAGATGAAAAACTAGGCCAAAAATGAAATGTAGAAGTGTCAGTAGTATACTCCTGGGGAAGCACTTAAAACATGCTTGGAACAAAAAAATTTTTGAGGAAGCCCACGAACTGCTGCAGCTACTGTGGTGTTAGCCATTAAACAACTGCTGAAAACTGGAAAGTTTCAGAGATAAAATTAAACTCAGGCTTTGAACCTTTGCTTTTATTTGTGGACCATTGTTTTTTTTGCCATCTTTGGGTTATACTCACACTGATAAGGTTGCGTAGTTACAAACGATATATAAGAGCAAAGATCGTTACTGGTCTAATGGTCTTATATTATTTATAAATCTTCAATATCAACGTAGGGTGTATCTTTACGACGTAAGGTAACGGCGTAACGCACACAATTAATGCATGTATTATTCCTTTGACAAGCAGGATAAACAATACAGAACTGATCCTATCCTCCTTTGAAGTTCAACCCATGGTTTAACCATGGTTTAACCTAACATGAAAAATACCCAAACACGAAACACGGCATCACACCAGAAATAATATTTGGATAATTAAAACATGTTAATTATTGTTTGATTTATTTATTTATTTATTACTTTTTATTTTGTTTTTATTTTTTTTTTTTATTATTCTTTGGAAGAAAAACCATGACAAAGACAAAGATCAAATAGATGTCGCAATATTAGCGGGAAATGCATAAGTAGTCTGCTGGAGACAAAATAAAAGAAAAAAAAAATGGACAGGAGTCTCCAGCAAGTAAATACAATTCTTAATTTAGCAAAATTAACCGAGTCTGACATAAAAAAAGAAAGTCATGTGTTGCAGTTTGTTCCTCAAATTCTGGATTCGAAGCAAGTGAAGCTATTAGAAGTCAGTAAGGACACTTTGGAATACCTCAACAGTGGGGAATGGTAAAATATTTTTTAACAAGTAAATTTATTTATATATATATATAATAAATATATGTATATACACATACATACTTTCGTGCGAACAGTCTTTTTATAAAAGGTAATGAAGATGACCATGTTATCATATGCAGCAATTCAAATACATTTGAATTAAAAGAAGCAGAAACTTCAAATACTATGCTTCTGATGCCATCCCTTTTGCAAGGAAAACTTTTAGAAGACACAGGATCTAGAACTCTGATGCAACAAGAGGTAACAACAAGAGGTCTTATTTATAATTCAAAATGTGTATGTTTTTTTTTTTCTTCAAAATGTTCAGGTTTTTGGTGTCTACCACACTTACTATGAGATGAGGCTCACCAGGCCAAAACTGCAATCTCTGAGGAATGTGTTGGCCAAATACCCCTACAAAGGAAGAAATTCTGAAGTAATAAAAGAAGCTGTAGGTTTATCATTTACGGAACTTAAAACAATGATTCAAGCAAGTGAAGAAGAGATAATAAATCGACTTCAAGAGATGCCCGCTGCAAAAGTGAAAGGCAAATGGAGATTACTTGATGTTGGTTTTTTGTTTGGCTGGGTTTCATACCTAGATTCCATATTAAGACAGAAACAATTAAGCCTTGAGGAGGTTACACAACCTATTGTCAATAACTGGATGGGGTTATACGATACTGAAGATGTCAATGCTAAATGTATTTCACTTTTCATGGAAGTGGATGGAAGCAGTTTGAGATGGAAATCAGAAGCTGTCTCTCAGTTATTTGCCCTGTACCTCTTACCAGAGCTAAGGGCGTTTGACAGCAAAGACTTTTTCACCGTTTGGCAACAATCAATGCCTGTGGGAGTGATAACCAATGAAGAACACCTAAACGGCGTGGCTCTTGTGGACTATGATTCAACTCCTTCATTAGTTAAATATTTGCCTGAGTTCGAGTTACCCGAAGAGATTAACGAAAGGCTGGGCATTTTGTTTCGTAACAGAACGAAATGGACGTTACAGTCTATCACACCTTATGTTCAGTATGTAGTGACACTATTCTTTTCAGTACTGTTATCTAACTCTTATTCCGTGGCTTCGTTTAGGCCATTGACGGACAACAATTTGAATGTTGCAGCTTTGCTAACCAAGTATGCAAGATCCTCAACCATAAATGGAGTTAAATACTACAGTTCAAAATACTGAGTTAAGCAGAAACAATGAGGGACTAAAAGAGAATCCATTTTCTTTATTGTTTACACCGTTCCTTGTAACTTATCAAAACATATCTATCACTAATACATCCACAATTGTTCCATTAGGGATCGTCAATATTTCTGGTGTCTTAGAGGGTAAAATAGCGAGCCCATTGGCACGACTCATACTTTGAAGGCGACTACTTCTTTGGTTTCCAGTGGAGATCGCACTTGCAACGGGTTTCTCTGCATGCCATTGAAGAGTCACACGATGATATTCTGGGCGAGAATCCAGAAGAAAATGGCCTGTGGAATTCGACAGTTCTGCCTTTATCCTGATGGGTAGATGTTTATCGTGACCGGACATTTTTTTTAAAGCTGGGATGACAAATAAATGACAAGTCACTATAGCGGAGGCAGGATTTCCTGGCAAGGCAAAGATCAATTTCGTCTTTCCCTCATGTTGGCACGAGGCAAAAGTAGTCGGCTTTCCAGGTTTCACATCAACGCGACCGAAATGGATCACGGCATTGAATCTACTAACTAAAATATGGCGAAGTAGATCCATTTCTCCCATTGAAACCCCTCCAGTAGAGACCAGGACATCCGCCTTCTCGAAAGCTGCAATGATCCGCTGATGCAGTGCCTTAGGATGATCTTCGGCTATTCCAGCGTCAACGGTGGGAAATCCCTGTTGCTTTAGGAAGGTCAATAATGCTGGTCGGTTACTGTCTCGGATGCGTCCAGGTTGCAAATCAATTTTGCTTTCTTGTAATTCATTACCAGTGGATAACACGGCCACGACTGGTAATGCATAAACTTCGATCTCAGTTTGACCAACCGTGGCGAGAATTCCCACGTCAATAGGAGTGAGAACAGTTCCTTTTTCAAGCACACGATCTCCTTCTTTGATATCGCAGCCAGTTGACCGGATCTCCTGACCATGTCGGACTTGAGCCATTATTTCAATTTGTAATTCTTCTTGTCCATCTTCAGTCGCAGAAATTAATTTGGTCTCTTCAACCATAATAACGGAGTCAGCGCCTGGTGGTAAAGGAGCACCTGTGCTGATCCTTGCACAAAATCCCGGAAGAACCTTTACTTCATCCAGTTGTGACCCCGCGATGGACGCACCTATAACTTGTCGCACACCTAGGCCATCCGCAGCTATGACAGCATAGCCATCTTTCATTGAAGCCGGAAAAGGGGGAAGTGGATCCCGCGAAGAGATGTCTGAAGCCAGTACACGGCCAACACCACTCATATAATTGAGAGCTTCGTATGCTGTGAAATTGCAGTGATTAAGAACAATTTCTTGCGCTTCAGCTACACTTATCATTGAAAAATTTGAATGTCTAGGGCGGAATGCAACTGATTCAGCATCCACTGGACTTATATGCTGGCAGGAATGATGATGTTTTTTTACCGGCATCACAGAAGACTGCATTATCTTATGTGTTTCAGCAACATTTTTGCTTTCAGTTATTAAATCAACAGCATGTTGCAAGGATGGAGCTATCATTTGAAAGCACTCTTTAACAGCCTTCGGACTTCCTGGTAAATTTACAATAAGACTTTGCTTTCTAATGCCACATACTGGCCTGGATAGCATAGCAAGAGGGGTGATTTCAAGTGACATTTTGATCATTGCTAAGCTGAGGCCAGGAGCTTCCCTCTCAATTACTGCCCTAGTTGCTTCTGGTGTTATATCTCTTGGAGAAAACCCAGTTCCTCCTAAAGTGAAAATCAAGTTTAACTTCATACAGTCACACCAATTGGTAAGAACAGTGGTAATGGTTTCCAATTCATCAGGAACACATTCCTCCACAAGAACTTCAGCTTTCAGATGACAGCCTCTATCTATCAATTCACGCAGACACCTTCCGCTGATGTTTTCGGTCAACTGTTGGTAACAGCGGTCACTGACTACATAAATGTATCATCAATGTATCAATCAAATTCAATCCTTCACGTTCAAACAAAATTTCCGCAGATTCTATTACCATACCTGTCAAGAGCCCGACAGAAATCTTCCGGTCTTCACAGGTCATCGCAATGCAAAATTTGTGGTTTTGCAAATATCGACCAGTTTTGGGTAATATTCCTGCACTAATAATCCAGAAGTCGACCTTCCAACTCACAACACAACCAACATAACCGAGCAAGGAATCCAGAAAAGACCGCTGTCTGCTGGTTTCGTGAAGAAGAATGAAAAAAGCAAAATCAGACCAGATGCGGAGCTGCCAGGTCAACATTTCGAGATCTCAGTTCTTTATTAAAAATTTATAAAAAAAAAATTAAAATCGTCTGCAATTACATGATTACGTGATTACAGATTTACATCACGTGTGGCGTTGAGCCGTTGACTTTGGATTTTATCCCGTTTATCTTGTTTTTCAGTTTATGCTGATTTTTACTAATTACTTTCAATACGGTTACAGTTTTTATGTTCCTCGTTGCATTTCTTGGTAAACCTTGTTAAAATGTGGCCCCCCTTCATATTGCATTGTTTGTCACATTCTTTTCCGATTTGCAGGTCAAGAAGATTTAATTGGACGACTCGTGTATACTATTAAGGTGAAAAACAAATCATACATTTATTATACAAAAAGTTTCATTAAGATTTGCTAATTTGAAGCTCAAGGTTGCATTTCTATGTTCAATTTGACCAATCACAACTTGTTCAAAAATTCAGCATAAATCTACAAGTCAATTTTATTGATCGAAATAGGAAACATAGGCTATGTCGAATTTTTTGTCAGATTTGACGAATAAGGAGAATTGGTTTTTGTGTTATAAGTGGAGTCGAGAGGTGTTATATTGGATCAATGCAGTGGTACGCCGTAGCACTTACTAAAAATATTAAGAATGGCTAGGTCTTAGCGTTCGGCCCCGGTGCAAATGTGAGTCGACCTTGACCAGCTAACGGAACATACTGGCGAAAGAAAGAGAAAGAATTTATTTTTTATTCAGCGGTTTTTCACTAGTCGTGCCAGCATCTTCCGTTGTTAAGCTCGTCAAGGTCAACCCATATTTGCACCGGGACCATTGACTGCATCAGTTTGAATCGAGATCCCTGCACCCGAAACCGAAAACCCCCTACGTCAACCAGCACAACGTAAAACCAGGTAGAACGTACAAAACAAGCCCCCACAACCGTCTCAAACCTCCCGCCCTGTCGGGAACTTCCCGAACGGTGTGAGGTCCCCTAGTAATCGATATGAAATCGACTGTAGTAATCGATATGAAATCGACTGTACTGTATAAAATCAAGGCCTACTTAATGGTTAAGGCCTGTAAACTTGTATATTCCCCATGAAGGCGACAGAATTCGCATCCCTGCCCCTGTGAGAGCCAATCAGACGAAAAAAGGAGGCGAAGACTTCGCCATCTGGTGCTCATAATCCTTTAGGGTTATTTATGCCTGGTTAAACATAAGTTCGATATGAAGTAGTGTGGCCGAGTGGTTAAAGACGCTGAATCATGGCACAATTTCTTTCGGAGGCATGGGTTAGAATCCCATCGCTTCCATTTATTTTCATTTTATGCCTCAACATTTATATTATTTATGGATTCTGAGCACCAGATGGCGAAGTCTTCGCCTCCTTTTTTCGTCTGATTGGCTCTCACAGGGGAATTCTGTCGCCTTCATGGGGAATATACAAGTTTACAGGCCTTAACCATTAAGTAGGCCTTGATAAAATCGACTCGAGGGCTCCTCTCGATGTTCGCGCAGTTTCCGGTAGGTTTCAACGGTTTTAGACTTAGAGAAAACAAAATCAAATCACATTCACACGGTATTATCAAAATTGAACACTGATTTTGCAAGTTAAACAATAACTTATTTGACTTTGACTTTTTCGGCGTTTGATTTACTCACTTTTTAAGGTATTCTAAGGAGGAAAAAACATATAATATAACAAAAATCACTTGACATTTTTGACACAATTTTATATTCCTTAGGAAACTATCAAGTTCGTAATAGCACATGGCTTAGAAATATCACCGGAATCGCACACTGTGAGATTCTTTTTTGGAGGTATCGTATATTATCCTTCAATTTCTAGCTGTTTACAGCAACATGTGATAAATGAATAGTGAATTGTTGACAGGTTTGGATGTATTACAACTTACCCGCAGTGACCAGTAACGTTTAAATTGGCGACAACATCAGGTTGTATAATACCATGAAAGCTCATTCAAACCTCTACTGGTAAGTTCTATTTGATTTTCTGTATGTACTGGTGAAGTTATAAGGAGAAAGCGCTACCAACAGACCATAGCTGAAAGCTCTAAGTTTTAACATGGAAGTATAGAATAATGCTTGCTGAAATCGTTTGTCATGTACGTATAGGGTTTTTACAGTAACTGCTAGATATTGATGGAAAACATTCCTAAGATCTTTGAAATTTCCATGCACTGTTTGATGTTTAATTACCGGTTACATTCATAACATTTTTCTATTGGAAAACCGAGCTTTAGTGTTGTTGGGAAATCAAACATGAATCTTCATTCTTGGGTTGAAATTAAGTTCAATTGCTCAATGGATAAAACGCACGTGTCTCTTAGTTACTCATTCATTTACTATATGCTTTTATTTAATCAATTGTCTTAGCAATGCAGAAACTTGACTTTACGTTAAAACATACCATCTCGAGCAAAAACTTCTTTATTCTCGAAACTTCTATTTCTTGAATTAAAGCTAATCCATTGTTGTATGACATTTTAATTGTAGATTTGATTCCACGAGGCTGGTGAAGACCACAGGGGCAAGTCGTTGGACTAACCCGTGGTGTACGAAGCTCGAATTATCGTTGAAGTGCAGCGCGTAATGCCAATGTAATAGGTTCAGGTGATAATTCTCAGTTTTCGCCCTCAAAGACTATTATGTAATTATGATTCTGTTGGCAGGAAATGATATCGCACAAAGGTCTAGGGGTATGATTCTCGCTTAGGGTGCGAGAGGTCCCGGGTTCAAATCCCGGTCCAGCCCGATCAATTTAACCGCAATTGATTCAGGCGAGAAATAACATTGAACAAAGATGTTTACCTCCTCAATGGACATAAAAATTTAAAGCATCATATTGAGCATACTTTGCAATTTTCTGGGTTTTCGAAAGTTAACCCATACTACATCATCAAGCAAGAACAAGTAAGTTTTCTGAATCTCATTTTCTATACTTGAATGTGTAGCCTAACAGGTGGATGCTTTTTTGTTAGATTAGTAGCTTGGCGATGTTGTCGAATGAGAAACGATTGAAACTTCTAATAGAAATAACAGGGGCTGGTCTATGGAGAGAAATTCGAACTAAAGACGAGCCAGTTTTTAAAGGTGTTCAACCATTTAATTGGCTTAAGCAAATTTAGGAAAATTTAATCCCACTCCTGTCATCATTGTTTAAAAAATTAAATTTTTAGATCTGGAATCCAAAATCACAGAATAGAAAAAAAACTTCTTAAAGAAATGGCAACCAATCTTACGCGTTACGAAGAAGATAAACCTCAATATCAGAAGTGGTCAGAAGTAAATACAAAGAAACAAGCCCTGGAAGCCACTTTGGCAAAGAAGGATCGGGCTCAACTGGTAGAACGCATAAAGACGGTAACTAAGATATGTAGACAACACAAAATTCTGTGAATCACATGATGTACATTCTATTTAGGCGAAGAGGCTGTTGAATGATGCACAAGCTGAAGACCAGACAGCGAGCGCTGAAATGGCACAGTTAAATAAGGAGGTGGCCGAAGCCGAAAGACGCTTCAAACTGTACCAGTCGGAACTTCGTACAACCCAAGGAAGACTGAAATATCTTGCAGAGATTGCTTAGGACGTTGCGCTGCAACGTAGCAAGCTGGAGTTTGAACTAGCTGACAAACGCGAAAGATCAGTGAATAACAATAAGGTAAGCATTTTTACTTAAGTAACACACCTAATTCTAAGTTTTTGATTTCTTCTGAACGCGCTCATTTTAGGAAAAGCATTTTAGGAAATCAGCATGGTAAATGTTGGAGCGGAATGGTTACTGGAAAGAGTTTCCGTAGGATTGGCACGAAAGTAGAAGGGTGCAGACAATAGCTGGCTGGAACTGAAAGCTCATTGTTTTTGTAATTCAGCAAACTAGCATTTTGTGGTTATAGATTGCTCCACGAGATGGCGCTGTTGTCAGTCTGTACTTAGATTGCTGTATAGTACGTGTCACTGTGAAACCTGTGTGTGAGTATTTGCATTTGTTAACTGTACAATTCAATGGAAAATTCGATATAAACCGATGATGTGTTACCTACTTTTAGTTTTAGGGTTTTCAATCTAAAATGTGTTATTCAAGTGGAGAACATTAAATGGAATATTTTTGGTGCAACAGTTAAACCTTCTGACCAGCTAAGTTGGAAAAAACTGTTCGCAACCTACTACATTCAATCAAGCTATTCTATTACCAAATGGAGAGGTATTAGTTTTATATTTCGCCAATCAAAATCCAATGGCCAAGTTTTTCTTTTAACAAGTAGCTTGTGAAGGAGGGTCTGAAGGATTTGACAAGTGTCCCGTATGTTGTGGTTGCAACCACTAACTATCACCATTTCAGCAATCTTCTCATCATTTCTGCTCAATGCATCGAGTGGCAGGATGTTGCATTTATAGGTCAGTTATTAGACTTGTACATTAGTAGTCAATATCAAATTGGCATGATTCTGCATTTATTTCCAGTTCGTGGAACTTGAAATGCAAAGGATGCTGGTCCTGACGGAAAGTCATCAACAATGCAAAATTACTTTTGGCCCACTCATCATTTTCGTGTAAGTTTCCGTTTCATAAAGCCAGCCTGTTCCTCTTATGTTGTTTTGCTAAAAGTTAACAACCAACATTTCAACACTCTTATTTTTATTTCTACTTTTCCAGCCAGCACACGCCTTTGTTTCGCCCGTCATCGCCTCGTGGTCGCCCGTTATCGCCTCGTGGTCGCCCGTCATCGCCTAGTGGTCGCCCGTTATCGCCTCGTGGTCGCCCGTCATCGCCACGCCCGTCATCGCCACGTCCGTCATCGCCTCGCCCGTCGTCACCTCGCCCGTCGTCGTCTCACCCGTCGTCCCGTCATCGCCTCGCCCGTCGTCGTCTCACCCGTCGTCCCGTCATCGCCTCGCCCGTCGTCGCTTCGTGGTCGCCCCGTCATCGCCTCGCCCATCACCCCGTCTTCGCCTCGTGGTCGCCCCGTCATCGCCGTCATCGTCGTGGTATCGTATTTTGATATGTGTGATCGGTGATGTAAAGTAACCCGTTGGCTGCCACCCCTTTTTCCCCCCTTTTTTTTTTAGTTGGTAGGGACGGGGCGCGCTGTTCTGCTCCATGGCGTATTTGCCATGGGGTGGGACAGTCGCAACTGCCCAAGATTGGCCTTCGGGCCATTTAGGCAATGCACCAGTAGGGACTTCCCCTTTGTTGGCAAGTTCATAGAGACCAGGGGTGTGCATTCCCATAATGGTCTCCTTGAACTTGTCGGCCCGGACTTGTCTTCGGACAAGTCCCCCGTAGCAAATGTAGAAACGCAACCTACGGGTTGCATGGCGTGGCAGCCAACGGGTTACTATGTATGTATGTATGTATGTTTGTTTGTAAAACTGTGGTGGAATTGTGGGTGGATGGTGGGACAATACAATTCATTTCATTTAAAAAGTTTTTTTGTTATTATTTATATATTTTTGTCTTGGCAGAGATGGGGTTCGAAACCAAGGACCACAACTTGAACTGAAATCCAGCCTCACGCTTTAACCATTGAGCTATGAGAGTTATTCTATTCAAGTCTAAGTCTTCTACACATTATAGGTAACAGTGCAGAGCAGTCAATAGACTACCAGTTCTCATGGGGGGGATAATAGGGGGGGTTGCCAGGAAGGCATCGCACTCGCCCAGCAACTCGAAGGTTCATGGTTCGAATCCCAGTCAGGCTTCCAACCTTCCACGTTGGCAAGTCGAGTCGAGAAACTTCCCCGTTACGAAGTAACGGGACGGATATTTTGGCAATACATATTATGGTATCCAATAATAATTTTAATAAAGATTTGATTCTAACTTTTCTCGTATTTTGACAAATATTTTACAATATATGATATTACATCCATAGTTACATTCAACTATTATTAACAATTGCTGAAATTCGAATGACTCTTTCAGGGTTTGAACCCTAAACCTTCGGCGTGTTAAGCCGATGCTCTACCACTGAGCTATCTGTCATGTTATCACGATTTCTACTTTTTCGTGTCAATTGAGTTCAACAAATCTGGACTTAGAATAAATTTGGCAGCATGATTCAAGATAAATTCATATTGGCACACTTTTGTCCATAACAAGAATATGAATTTATATCTTTTGTTTCCGTTAAACAAATTTATCCTTATACGGGGTTTGAGCCCGAGTCCTTTACATCCGTACACCAACGCTCTACCACAGAGCTGTTATCCTTGTTGCAGTAATAACAAGGTAAGCATATAGCTTTACGAGCCCACAAAAATTGCTTTTACAATATTACCTTTTCGAGTCTTCTAGTAATAGTGAATAATATTGATAACTTACATGGCTCAATGGTTGAGTACCGGCAATGCAAGCCGAAGATTGGAGATCCATCCCCGTAAGAGTTAAATAATAAACTACAACAACTATGCACTACATCTAATAAGGTAATACATACAAAAATTGCTTGAAAGAAAAACAAACTGCAGGTTAATAAAACTCTAATAATATATGAATAAAATTTGTAAACAGCCAGCTACCAATTCCAGAATTGGAATGTCATCTGCGGGGAATTTAAAGGAATTCCGGCACGCCAGTGGCCATCTCAGCAGTGCATACAGTTCAATCCTAAATAGAAAAAAAAAATGCAAAGGTCAGAAAATGTAAAGTGTGAAACAAAACTAAGTTTTTAAAATTTAACGTAAACAAATATTTATATTGACAATTTTCCTATTTTTGACCACCCGAAATGCTATTAAAATCCTGAATATTGGTGGTACTGGAAAATGAAAATTTGACGGCGACCGTGACTCGATCAACATCAGCGATCTGAAAAAAGATTCCAAGACATAATTCAGGTTCCCACTTTACACACCACCGAAAAAAAAAAAAAAAAAGAAAAAACTAGCTTGCCGGGGCTCGCCTTCGTTTTCACTGTCTGAGTCATTTTCTTCGCCATCGTAAGTCCATCTTAGATATCCAATCCCTGGGATAGGAACCAGCGTTTCAAACACTTCGTGGAACCGTTTGGCCACTAGTTCCAGCGCGCACTCGATAGCCTTATTTTTGGCGAATTCCACATTTCTAATCAGTTCTTCGCACCGACTATGACCGTAGTGAAACGAACCATTTCTTTCTTCATTTTGTTCAGCTTTTCGGCCGTGTCCGCGTAATTCACTTCAACATCCGGATCGACTCCTTTAAAGCTTTCAGCTGGCCTTTAACCTGTTTTTAAAATGACGACTAGCACGTCTGCAAAATTAAATAACTTATTCCTTTCTCTTTTTTTTTGCTTGAACTACCAAGGTTAGTTCTTGCTCCAGCTCTTTCACATTTCCACTCAGCGTAGAGGTCGAACATTTTCTTTTCATTTTCTTTGGTAAAATTTCCAAGCTTAATTAGCTTTGAAATGATATCCCTTAGCGTATCTTCTTTGCGCTCGATGGATTGTAAAATCTTATTTGTCGACAAAATGGAAAACAAAATATCAGCGTCAAATGTCAACTCCAATTAAAAAAGATACGCACAGCATCTCGTCGCTTGTCCACCTCTATTTGTTGTTCGAGTCACTGACTGTAGTCGCTTTCTTCCTGTACCTTTTCATCGAGAACTTGTTCGTTCTCAGAAGATGGCCATTCAGTCGTGATTCTAGCGCATTCTTCAAACCCTCAAGCTTCAATCGGGTAGCATTTACATTTGTAAGCTTTATTTTGGCGCTTTGAATTCTTTCATTCAATTGGTCAGCCTCGGCCCTTTCCTCCGATCCGAGTTCCGTTTCAAAATCCTATTAGTACAAAATAAGTTAACTTCTAATTTTTTTCTTTTCTCACAAAGAATTTTCATTTGTTACCTTGTAATTCCTACCCTGAAATTCTTCATCTCACATTTCCACCTTAGCACGGTTTGCTTCCAGAGACATCACCAGCTATCTGGTTATCGCTAATTTTCTTTCCAGGGCTTGCCATGAAATAGATATTTCGCCACCGTGCTTCTTCAGATCTTCTTCAAGAAGCCCTATTTTTGTTTGGCTCAGCTTTGTGTCAATTTTTGTAATTCACTTGCATTTCCATTGCATTTGTAATCCGCTACTTGGATTTGACTTCTTACTTGGATTCCGCCACTTCCTTCAGGTTGGCCAACTCTGTTTGTTCTACTTGTTTTGCTTTTTTGAACTCAAAATAGATCTTGGAGCCAGAATTAGCAATACTGTGGTAGCCACCTTGAAGAACACCATTCCTTTGAACCTACAATTACAACTTACTTTGCAGAACAAACAGGACACGCAACTAATAGTATCTTTACCGTGTCTCCTTCCAACGTAACGCGGTAGGTAATGTTAGTTCATGTTAAACACCATTTCTAGAAGGGTATGACTGCAATATCCTAACCTATTCCCCGCCACAGCGTCAATGGCACAGCATACTTAATCTGCACATTTAAGCTGATCGACCAGTAGGCCACGATACTGAGATGCCATCTCAAATGCAAGGGTGCCTTGTCCTTCTTTTTTCATTTTGTCCAGTACCATTTCAATACCTTCCAACTACTTGTGTTTGCTGTAATAATAGATTTAAGCATTAAGTATAGCATCTAGTGGTAACACAGTAAACTCAATCTTGGTAAAAATTGTCTCTTACCCAATACATGGCACCCTTGAGTTTGCACACGAATCCTGCCAGTTTGTCATACGACTGTTTCCAGTGATCACGCACATCGCATTCTTTCCGCCATAATTCACATAAGTTAATAAAGAAAATGTCAAAGTAATGTTCTAAACCGAAATGCAGCACCCCTATACGATACTTGCGGGACATTTGTAATCGCCTTTGCTCTAGTATTATCTCTTGCTTACGTTGATTTAGCATTTTTACCGAGTTCAGAGCTGCCAACTTTTCTACCTCGATCCCCTGGCGTTGACACACGGGAGAAAAAGATATTACGTGAAAAATGAGAAAGGGATGTTTTTCATGACAGCATACCGCTATAACGGTTTCCAAGTTTTTCACCTTCAATTCTTCGTCCTTCATGTCTTCTTTTATGTTTTGCATTTCTTTCTCTTCTTGAAGAATGAGCCGATTTAGTTTACTCGTAGTTGGAAATTAGTGACTAAGGATTCTCTATGATGAATAGAATTATCATGTCAAACCGTTGTTCCTCATTAATCCAATCATTTCTTTCTTCTATGGAAGAAAATAAGGTCTCACGCCCAAGTTTTGCAAAAAGTTGTTGACGGCGTTGCTCGTCCAGCATTAATCTGATTTGAATCAAAGATTTAAAATAAGATTTTATTTAGAATAGTTACTTTATCACCAAGAATTAATCTCGAATTCTTCGCGCACTATTGAATCGTAATCATTAGAGACTACTAAACACTCTGGTTCTTCTCGGCTATGTCTGTTGCAATACGCAACAGTTCCTCGTCGAGCTTTTTCCTAAAATTAGCGCGTTCAGAAGAAATCAAAAACTTAGAATTAGGTGTGTTACTTAAGTAAAAATGCTTACCTTATTGTTATTCACTGATCTTTCGCGTTTGTCAGCTAGTTCAAACTCCAGCTTGCTATGTTGCAGGGCAAGGTCCTAAGCAATCTCTGCAAGATATTTCAGTCTTCCTTGGGCTGCACGAAGTTCCGACTGGTACAGTTTGAAGCGTCTTTCGGCTTCGACCACCTCCTTATTTATCTGTGCCATTTCAGCGCTCGTTGTCTGGTCTTCAGCTTGTGCATTATTCAACAGCCTCTTCGCCTATATATAATGTACATCATGAGATTCACAGAATTTTGTGTTGTCTACATATCTGAGTTACCGTCTTTATGCGTTCTACCAGTTGAGCCCGATCCTTCTTAGCCAAAGTGGCTTCCAGGGCTTGTTTCTTTGTATTTACTTCTGACCACTTCTGATATTGAAGTTTATCTTCTTCGAAACGTGTAAGATTGTCTTCGGTTTCTTTAAGAAGTTTTTCAATTCTGTGATTTTGGATTCCACATCTAAAAATTTAATTTTTTAAACAATGATGACAGGAGTGGGATTAAATTTTCCTAAATTTGCTTAAGCCAATTAAATAGTTGAACACCTTTAAACACTGGTTAATCTTCAGCTTGAATTTCTTTCCATAAACCAGCCCATTATTTCTATTAGAAGTTCCAATCGTTTCTCATTCGACATCATCGCCAAGCTACTATCTAACAAAAAAAGCATCCACCTGTTAGGCAACACATTCAAGGATAGAAAATGAGATTCAGAAGAAAACTTACTTGTCCTTGCTTGATGATGTAATACAGGTTAACTTAAGAAAACCCAGGAAATTGCAAAGTATGCTCAACATATGATGCTTCAAAATTATATGTCCATTGAGCATGTAAACATCTTTGGTCGATGTTATTTCTCACCTTAATCTCACTTCATTTTTATCTTCCTATTACAAGTTAAAGGAAACTAAAGTCATTCCAGATCTACATGATAGCACTTAACTCACTGGCAAACGTCTATCCTCCTCCTCTTTAAAATTATTTCAACATAAGCTGAAGTTTCACAGAACCCAGATCAGCTTATATGGAGTAAATTTTCTTTAGCCCTCTTCGAGAGGCGATGAAATTCATAGGACAAAACAAGCTGTATGTCTTAAAAACATTTAAGGAGAATAATTAATACCAGCTAGAAAAACAATTGGAATCAGTTTCTGAGGATACTTACCACACATGAGATTTGTTTTGCCAGCTCCATTTCTCCAACTAAACAGAATAACAAGAGACCTTTATGACACATTATTCAACATTTAATATCAATGATCTCCATACTTATTACATTGAGACCCGGTTCCAGACACAAAACTGTTTTGTTTCTATAGGTTTTAAATCCTTCGATAATAACCTATGTAGAAAATTAATTAATCAGCTGCAAATTTTTTACTCAATCATAAACTCTGTGGAAAAATAAGTACTTTTTTAAAATACCGACTACTGAGGGACGCAACACTTGGTTTTAGCATAGACAACGAAGTGGGTTGTCTCTTGTCTATGGTTTTAGCAATACACTCGGGACAAGGGCTCTGTCCCCTGTTACATCCTAACACGAGGTTCAACAACTGGTCACTCCGTAACTGGCAAATGGCATATTTTAACATTCGTTTTGAATGAAAGTTCCCTAATTTTCAAGTTAAAAAAATTGATTTAAAACAGTTCACATCATTTAACTTTAATCTCAAAACTTCTCTTTAACTCATTCTTCAAAAAGATTTGCATTATCTATTACATTGTGAAATCCGGAACGCCATGATATTTTGACACCTACTAACTACGCAATTGATTGATTGTGGAGAGTACTGCACTGCCATCTAGTGACAATCTACCATCCAGCAATTAAGGTACCACCTATTTTGCAAAAATTTAATGTTTCAATTTACGAAAAATAGGTTTGAATGAAAACAAATACTTTTAACTGAATCATGCCATAATACGCGCTTCCCACTTCGTCCAGCCTAAAAGGAGTACAGCACCAACTACGATGGAAAAGAGGAATTCTCTTTGAAACCAAAGCAAGTACAATCATATCTTTGAAGTCCCTTGCCTCTCTGCTTTGTTAGACTTGGTGGCTTTACGCAAGTACAGATACCAAGGGGAAAAGAAGTAACCTGTAACACAAATGGATGGATTAGTGGATACAACCCTTCACTAATACAAGCTGTTAGTGTAAAAAAAAAAAAAACACAACAAAAAAAGCATTACCGTCTTTCTTCGTCACGTCGAACGGCGGAAAAATCGTCGGACGACGTCACGGAAAAATCTTCCGCAAACTGTAACCGCCAAGGAGTGCCCTAACGGCTAACGATCACTCTTTAAGCAAATCGACCAGCAAAACGGCTCAATTTTATGTGTAAACCTTCACGCCAACAATGTCTCCAGCTTGTGATTGAATAAATTGTAGTTGATTATTAATTACAGCCTCTGCAATTCCTGAGTTTAAAATGAAGATTTCGTCGATAACTGCGTGACGAGTCTATTATTAAGGAAATAATGTCACAATTATACTGTGCAATAGTACGAGTACTGATTGCTTTTACTTACCAGCAGTAGCACTTGAAGTTAACTGAATGGGTATTGCATTGTCTTCTGCATCAAAAGTATTGACTCTAGCCACAAGTTGGTCACTGATAATTGTTCCATGCTCTTCTACTCCTTAGAACAAGTTCAGTTTTAAGGTTACACTTTTCAGACATAGCTCGTTGAGCAGCCTTTTGAAACACATCCACTGGAGCCCATTACAGTCAGAGGCAAATGTCAAAATTTCGAATAGGCTATCTTTGTGATCTTAAAACTCTTTGAACATTAGCTTTGGGGTCAAATTTTTTTACCAAAATCACAGTTTTGGAGCACTGCTTTGATACCTACAGAACACTTACACTTCACATGGCAAGCAAAACATTGGGATAGTTATTTACATCTTGAAACATGCTTATTTGATACCACTTTCAAGAAGAACCTGTTGTCCCTGTAATCAGCTGTGTTCCGCCAAATGCCAAATGTACTGTTATCCTCTGTTGCTACTGCTTACCATCTCTGCTTTCCAACAAAACCTGCGATTCACTTAATTTACTGAAACTTTGTTTAAGATTATGCATTTTCAGTTTTCACCTGCTCCTTCGTATTGGCATAACGTTCAGCCATCGAGGTTCAAACTGAGTTAGAGCCAAAATAGCCTACAAGGGGTTCCAGTTATGTGCTGAGGCATCTTAATCATCCTCCAGTTTAAATATAGGTGCACTAGATATAAATTAATAAAGGGTCATTATTTCGGAATCTAGAAATTTTACCGTCATCATTTTCTTCACTTGGTTTCGGTTTTCCTTCCATTACATGTAACATTCGCCCTTGAAAGTTGAAACGAAAACTGTCTGAAAACCAGTCCGATTATATCGATATGCTGTTCGGAAAGTAACGAAATTAGAATCGATTATAATTGAATTCCTCGTCTCCTTTATAGATATGAACGCTAGATGAAATCGAAAAGTCTGGCTCAAATCTCGGTTCTCAATCCCGCTTCCTGGTGGGCTAGTGTACCGTATTAGATTTCTGCTACTCCCTGTAATCTTATTTTTAAATGAAATGAAAATACGTTAGAAAAGGATTTGAAAGCTGAAAAATTCTGGCACAATTCTTACTTTAGAAAAGTGTTCGAAATAAGAGTTTATCATCAACGGCGGGATATGGATTAGAGCGTCGTTGAGGCCAAATCGGGCATGCTTGTAGGGAAACGGTGTTCACGTTTTCAGGCAACGTTCCTTCGAACCCCTTTTTATTCAACCTATCTACCGAATATGTCCCCCTCGTGTCAACAGTTGCCCAATGTAACCATTGATTCTATGATATTTTAGGAAACAAACATGATAACGCTAAATATAAAATGAACAGCGATGACTAACGTTTAACAAGAGGAAAGTTGAAACCGTTAAACTGCACAAATGCCGACCAAAAAAAGACATACCAGTGTCTCCAATCTTCGAGTAGAGCAATGGGGACTGGGGACGAATCAAGTTGATCCCCGTACAAATCTGTGATACAAATTAGAAAAAAAAATTATTCGTATAGGGAATATGTCTAGGGAAAATCAAACTTCAAACAATCTTGTATGTCGCGAAAATGAGTGTCTCTTGGTGTGAAAGAATGGCAAATTTCAGTGTAATAACGACTAGCCCAACGAATCTTGAAAACGATACACCAAAAAGTGTACATTCATCACCTCCCCACTTAACACTTGACGAATCCTCGAATTTCTCCATAATGATAACTCGATAAATCGACAGCACAATTTGAAATTAGTCTGCGGAAACGACAAAATCGATAAAAATTTTAGAGGAAAATTAGAATCGATAGTAGAATCGAATAGCAGAAAGTAGATTTCTTTCTCCTATTAGTATCGCTATCGGCAAGGGTTGTCGCTTCGACGGTAAGAAAAAAAAAACTTTAATAAGAAATACATAATGTCGATACCGGATATGGCGCCATCCATGAGAAAAATCTCGGGAAAAAATTGGGCAATATCCAGTTGGACATGGGCAAAAATGAATAAAGTTTCTACAGAATCCCTGACGGGAAATTGTCGAGCCAATTTTCCACAAATGTAAGGTGAATCGCAAATGCTTATTACGTTTCTCACGATTTCGTTGCCGCCTAAAATAAAACCCACATTGCTCAACAGCTGGGTGCTTGGATTGCACCTTTCCATGAATTCCATAGGGCCAACAGCAGTTAACACCTGGTAACAAAAAAAACTAACACCTTCATTGTAACGTTAATCCGCACAGCTGTATTTTTCTTTCATCCGCGTCTGAATTAGGAATACACAAAGGCAAGCAACAATTACATGTTATACACCACAACTTGTGACGGACTAGGCAACTCGGATTTAACGCTTAACGACATATTAAACAATATTTTGATCACGTACTTGTTTTATGAATAGCAAATAAGCTCAAACGCAAAAATTAGTCAACTTCCTCGATAGTTGGACCACCAGCTCCACTCCGTGGTGCACCTCCGGCAGCGCCTGGCATTCCACCTGGCATTCCTCCTGCAGCTCCACCACCGGCTGCATACAGCTTGGTAATAACCGGCTTGCAGACTCCCTCCACTTCCTTCAACTTATGTTCAAATTCTTCTTTGTCAGCAAGTTGATTGGCATCCAACCACTTAATGGCTTCGCTACACTTGTCCAATACCGTTTGCCTGTCTGATTCCGGAATCTTATCCTTCACCTTATCGTCTTCAATGGTCTGTTTCATATTGAAGCAATATGATTCCAGAGCGTTTTTAGCAGACACGCGTTCTCGCTGCTTTTCATCTTCCTCGCGATACTTGTCAGCGTCGTTCACCATCCGCTCGATCTCTTCTTTCGACAAACGGCCTTTGTCGTTGGTGATTGTGATCTTGTTCTCTCTTCCAGTAGACTTGTCTGCAGCAGTAACATTCAAAATACCGTTCGCATCGATGTCAAACGTAACTTCGATCTGAGGTACGCCTCGAGGGGCAGGAGGAATGCCAGTCAACTCGAATTTGCCTAACAGGTTGTTGTCTTTAGTCATGGCTCGTTCTCCCTCGTACACCTGGATAAGGACGCCTGGTTGGTTATCAGCGTATGTGGTGAAAACTTGCGTTTGCTTCGTTGGGATAGTAGTATTGCGCTTGATGAGGGAAGTCATAACACCGCCGGCTGTTTCGATTCCAAGCGACAACGGAGCTACGTCCAGCAGTAATAGATCTTGTACTGCCTCCGATTTGTCTCCATGCAGAATTGCAGCTTGGACTGCAGCGCCGTAAGCGACAGCTTCGTCAGGATTGATAGATTTATTCAGTTCCTTTCCATTGAAGAAGTCTTGCAACATCTTCTGAATCTTGGGAATACGAGTTGATCCTCCAACCAGGACGATTTCATGAATTTGGGACTTGTCCATCTTAGCATCTCGTAGGGCTTTCTCCACCGGCTCCAGAGTACCACGGAAAAGGTCGGCACATAGCTCTTCGAAACGCGCCCTTGTGATGCTAGTGTAGAAATCTATACCTTCGTAGAGTGAATCGATCTCGATGGACGCCTGACTGGATGAAGACAAAGTGCGCTTTGCCCGTTCACAAGCCGTGCGAAGACGCCGCAAAGCTCGAGGATTAGAAGACAAATCTTTCTTGTGTTTCCTGTTGAATTCCTGCACGAAATGGTTGACCATCCTGTTGTCGAAATCTTCTCCACCCAAGTGAGTATCTCCAGCCGTCGATTTAACCTCGAAAATGCCTTCTTCTATAGTAAGCATCGAAACATCGAAAGTGCCGCCACCAAGATCAAAAATCAGAACATGTCGTTCGCCAGTCACTTTTTTGTCCAAACCTGTATAGAAAAACAAACATTAGAAACATAATGTCATACATAAAAACGTTTTTTCCAATCTTACCATATGCAATTGCAGCAGCTGTTGGCTCGTTAATAATACGAAGAACGTTCAAACCCGAGATGGTTCCTGCATCCTTTGTAGCCTGGCGTTGGGAATCATTGAAATACGCAGGTACGGTAATTACTGCATCGGTGACTTTTTGCCCGAGGTAAGCTTCAGCTGTCTCTTTCATTTTGACAAGCACCATGGAAGAGATCTCCTCGGGTGAAAATGTTTTCGTTTCGCCTTTGTATTCTACTTGAATCTTTGGCTTTCCTCCATCGCTTACGACTTTGAATGGCCAATGTTTCATATCACTCTGGACAGTGGGATCATCAAATCGGCGGCCGATCAAACGTTTCGCATCTTTGGAAAAAAAACTAGAAGTTAAAAATATGATAGTTCACAATTGATGCTCCAAGCACTTACCAAACACTGTGTTGACAGGGTTCATGGCCACCTGGTTTTTGGCTGCATCTCCGATTAGACGCTCAGTGTCGGTAAACGCAACGTAAGATGGGGTAGTACGATTACCCTGGTCGTTTGCAATGATCTCCACTTTACCATGCTGGAATACACCTACACAGGAGTAGGTAGTACCCAAGTCAATACCAATGCATGGGGCTTTTTTTGCCATTTCTGTGGATCAAACAAAATACCATCAACAGTCAAAACATTGAAACAACCTTTGTCAACCATTGTCTTAAAATACTGCAAACTACTGAAGCTACTGTAAACAAAATGCCTACAATAAAACCTCAAAACAGTCATAATATAGCAGACCGTAGGAACCTTACACAATAACAATACCATGAAAAATGAATGTAACTCACCGATTGGTTTCTGGGAGGCTGAAAAAATTGCCAAAACAGAAGTGTGAATTGGAAAACTGGCCGAAGTGGCGCAGGTATTTACTCTTGTCTTTCTTGCTTACTTTCCGAAGTCTGAACTCGAACTGCTTGCAATTGCCCAAAACGTTGGGCTATATATTGCAGACGCACGTTTTCTAGTTCATTCTCGCTCTCGAAGGTACTAGAATGGCTTACTATTGGTCAGCGCCATCTGAGCCCCGCCCATCGATGAACATTCGAGATTGCTCTTTAATATATGGAATTTAAAGCACAGTGAATTTTCCAGTTAGCAATGTTTAAACGAAAGTAATATGTCATATTTCCTATTAACGAATATAGTATTTTTTGTGGTTATAATTGCAACGGTCATGGGAAATTCAACTTAGCAATTTTGCGGAAAAACCTGCTGCTATTATTACGTGCGAGTTCAGGAATCGCAACAACGTTCTAGTACTACGAATATTCCCCAAGTAATGCTAAATAAATTTTTCCTGGAAGGACGTTGATCAGTCGTGCCTCTGCTGTTGGTATAAGAATATCAGTTCAAGGCCACAAAAATACATGTTGGGATGAATAAAATATTTTTCGTCTATGGTTCTACACGCAAGTATATTTTCCCCACGTTTTAGTAAGGAGAGGATAAAAAGCAACATTTGTTTAATTTGAAAAAAAGAACAGCAAACACAATTTTATATGCCAAAACGAGGTGTATACGCGCTTAGCAATTACGAATAACACACTACAAAGGTGTTAGGCACAATCGACAAGTACCGGGTGAAACCAAACTAATAACTCGAAAAAATATTCTTTGATTCAAAAATGGCAAGCTGCTATGTGAATACAAACGGGAACGCTATCATCTTATAAAATTTCAGACAATATGAAAACAACAGGATTAATATTTATTACATGCAAATCAAAGCTAATGTTGTGCTCCAGAAGCTGCAAGACGTTTCACCAGAGGTTTGTCATAAATCCAGTTATCTCCAACTAGTGAAAACAGCTAAATAAAAAAAATTAAGCCATTAAATAAGGTTTTTTTATTCAAAAAACAACCATAAACTAAGTTTTGTCTGCCTGAACCGCTTCAAAATAAACGTCGGTTGCTATTAATAGAACCTCCGACTACCGACGACTGGCTAGCATTAACGTTTTCCCACTCACTTTTGTCTCCCATTTCTCGTTGGCTTCCTTTCGTATCCGGGCTTCTTCCCGTTGTCGATGCTCCAAGCTTGATTTAGATTTGGTAGCCAGATCAATGTCATTAAATCTGAGAAGTGGCAAAGAGTTCATCAGCGCTGACGGAACGGGAAAAATGATAAAGCAATAATTACTTGAGACCGAGGGTGACTTCACGCCATAAACGTCGAGATTCGAATTCCTCTTGTTCTGCAACGGGACGGACCCGTTTTTGGACGATTGGCATGGCATTAACATTAACAAATTCTTCCGTTTTCTATCACAACAAGAAAATAGTTAGACCAGGTAACTTTGCTAAACAAAAATATAAAAAATAAAAAATAGTAATAAAAAGAACTCAGTGACTCATCATAACCTTAAAGGACAACTATCAAAATCCACTGGAGGTCACGACACGAATCTTTGTGTTTACCGAATAGGTATTGCCGATGGCCATTACATACCCCGTCAGCCCATTTAGCTATCATGGCACCGTTCCATTCTCCCGATATGGCGACAAAGGGTTTCCTGTCAGGCTGCAAGATTTCCGCGGTGATGCGGTTCTTCTTACCACCGTAAAAGGGCTTGGTGAGGAACTCGACGGACGCGCTGTAGCCAGTTTTAGCACAGGTAATACTGACGCTTCCCCCCAACTCAACCCAAGGTACAGTCAATATTGATCTTTGGAAGTCGGAATGAAATTAATTGGAAGATAAAAATAAAACCTACGGTCTACATTTATACCTGCCATAAGCATTTGGAAATGTGATGATATACTCTTCGTCATAATCTAGCAAAGAGACACATCCTTGACCGATATGATGGACGCCAATTGACAATCCGAGAAATTTAGACTTCGTCCATATATGAGCACAAAAGGATATTCTTTTGCCATAATGTTCAGCATAGAACGCAGACACTGAAAAAGATTTGTTGAAATTAACAAAGTGCTGAGAGAGTTCAAAGATTGCAATGTACCTGGCGGATGATGGGAGACTTGCTCGGCAACGAACGTCAACTGATTGACATCACACCATGGCACTGGGCCATCAGTGACGATACTATCTGTTGCCGGTTTTTCTTTATTCACATCCCACCAGCAACGAAAAGTTTCCCCTATGATGGGATTGTATGGTTTTTTTGCCACCTCAGAACGTCTTCCTGCGTGAAAAGCTGACAAAAACCAGCGAACGACTTGCACAATCCGGTCGCGTGGTTCCGTGAAATCCGCGATCCTATCAAAAGAAAGACCGTTCATGAAGGGAATAGGATGACAACACATCATGCATAGCATTACCCGACAAAAATATCTGGATGTGCAAAAAAATCGGCATACATTTCTAACAACGAACGTCTCTCCAAAATAAATGTAGGGAGAACCACTTTTGTTAAATCCATGCCAAGCTTGACTTGAGACAGTAGATGCGTTACAACACTTCCGTGCGATTCCATCGAACCCACTAGAAGTAAATAGCATTTTTTACCATTCCTTCAAACGAGCGAATTAGACAAGAAAGACTTACGATCATCTTCATCCGAATCCTCATACAATGCTGAAATTATTGAAGTTCAATTTTAGGCAAAATACCAATTTCATTAAATTATTAGAAAGAAATCACCATCATAGTCTATGGATTCTGACGACTGATTCCTCTGAGGGCTCTCCAGCTCATCCAACGTCTTTGTAGTCGGCCTAATTAAAGGACCAATGAATTTTAGGACCGACATAGTTCGTTGATTTGCTGGCTCTATTCTGGACTAAGGATAAAGTTCTTACGTCGGCAATGTAGGCGATTGTCCCATATTTTCGGAGGCATCGAAAAAATCCTCGTCATCAGAGCTTGAGTAGGATGTTTCCGGGATTTCTAGGGCGAGAGGTCGTTGGCTGTAAAAGCCAGGTTGCTCCAAGCTGTTGGTAGAAGACTGCCTTACGCTATCTGTACATTCCACATTTACGCCTCGCAGTTCGACACATTCTGCTCCTAATTCTATCCCAGTTTGTACAGGTACGTCTTCCATAGAAGCTATTACAGAAACCACTTCGTTTGTCAAATTAATTTTCGGTTTTTGGTTATTTGTAATCTTCAAGCTCTCTGATGGAGATGACTGGAAAAAGGATATGGGTGCAGCAACTTGTACTCCATTGACAGGATGAGTGGTATTCTAAGAAAAGGAACATAATAAAGCTTGAAATTTTGAATACTAACGTACAATATTTTTTAAAAATCATACCTTTGCGATTTGAAGCAATACTATTGTATGCTTGATAGATTCTAGCATTTCCTAGAAAGACCAAACATTATTTTTTTAAACAACAAGGCATAAAGTGATTCATAAGACAAAATACATTGGCTCTGTCTCTTATGGAACACAGTCGCATCTTCTCTTGGTCATCATTTCCCTGTGTGATACGTAGCTCAAGTGCCTAGGAAATTATATTTCAAATAACTTCATCACAGATTTAGTGAAGGATCCTACCTTGACTTGATCAATAAGGATCTGTAGATATGAATCTGTTTCAGTCAACTTTTTGTCAAAATCTTGCATTGTTGGAGTTGGATGATTCGGGTCAAGTCTCTAAAGGAATATGCAATTTTTTTACATGTCCACACTGAAAAAAGAGATGAAATACCCTTTGAAGTTGTGCATGCCGTAGGATGGTATCCTCTAGTCCTCTTATCCATTTTTCTCTCTCTTCAGCATCTTTTGCTTGTAGATGGAACACTTTCATGTCAACTGTTACAGTAAATGTTGTATCGTCTTCATCATCAATGCCAACAATTGCTCCTTTCAGTCTGATGCACCCTCTTCTTACACCGCGAGTCATCTTTTCTTTGGACTGCAACAAACAAGACATTTAATAGCAATGTAAGAACGAATTTAAGATTTTGATTCTTACTGTGTAATACGAAAAAAGGCCAGCATTATCGTCCAAGACAAACCAACGATATTGCCACCCTTTCACCACATTGGTCCATTTACTAAGAGGTCCTTCAATAATTCCAGCCATCGTCTTTGCTTCTGACCAAGTCCTTTGACAAAACTTGCGGAGTCAAGACTCAATCAAGAGAACACAAAACTTGAAATTTCGTCTGTTGGGTGTATGTTAGAAGGAACGGCTAAACAGCAACGCTTCTAGCAAGCGCTATGGGAAATCGGAACCGGATCGTAGATTCGTAGCGTTCGGCACCGATCAGCCAAAATCGGGTTAACCGCACCACCCCTCCCCTCCCTAATGGTTATCCCTTATATAGGCAAAAAAAGAAAATAATTCACTGGGATTATATCAAAACCGTGGCATTACATATCAGCGTTTTTATTCACTTTTAACTGAAAAATGATTTTTAACACATCACAAGAGGCACAGAATGTTCAGCCGGAATAAATAGTTACATGGAACCATTTCTACTGTGTCGTTTCCAGAATTTCCTAACTTCTTCGTGGCCTTCCTTGGTGACAACCATTTTCCGGCCATGGGTGGTGTGCCAGACTAGCACGCCTCTCTCCTGAGCGTAATTTTTTAAGATTTCAAAATCCGCCTGCGAGTCGAACTGATTATATAGGACACCCTCTTTATAAACAAAACGATCTCTTTCAATCGCCCATAATTTGATTTGATCTGCGATCGTTGACGGGAGCACCGGTGGTTCCTTGTAGCATTCCGGATGAGCATGCTGTCTTAAAAAAGACACAATTTGATCTGCCGTGATACCGCTCCTTAGTGCTTGTCTAACGCTTTCTCGTGTAATAATACCAACAACCAAATTGGGAAAGCTAAATAAAAAATATAAATAAAACAAAATTAATACACAAAGCAAAAATTTATAAAAAAATTTATAAATTGACCAACAAACTAAATATCGTTTCGAAACAAGATCATTGTAATTTTCTCACCGGTACATTAATTCGCAAAATAGCGCAATCAATGCAACTTGTAGGCTTGAATCCGTATATGCATAGACTCTGTAATTTGTCTCGACGACAATGTAACCAGAACTTTGGTTTAACGAAGTTGCTGCCATGGTATTAAGCATTGATTTTTTTGGACCAGAAGCAATGTCCAAAGCAAGCCTCGTCGGGTAAAATCTACCATCTTTCCTCTGCCATGAGATGGTAAGACTGTTAGTTATTTTATAATAAAAGAATGGTAGTGCTGTAATTAATCACTGAACTTAAAAGTAATACAATGTGTAACCACCTTTCTCTGGTATACAAGCCCAAACTCTCTAAGGTGCTGCAAGAATTTTTGGAGACCATCACTCATTGAATCTGTACTATAATCCTAAAAAAATGTTTTTTCTTAACAGCTGAATATTTTAATTTGCTTACGCAAGCACAATATACTTGTCCAAGTGTACTGAAGCTTAGCTGAAACAGAAATCCCAAGCAGTCTATCAGGTCCAGACCTCTAGCTGTTGCAGTGTCAAGGTATTGCAACAGAAAATACCAAACTTGGGCAGATGTATCCATTAAGAGAAATTGGAAACCATCTCTGGTTATTGTCAATTGATTTTCACCAGGTTCTCTACAAAAAAAGAAGCTTGTGATCTAAGTTCACCATCCTGAATATTCTGTATACTTTTTCATAAGACCGGCATGTTGTAATATTTGAAGTGCATCAGAAGATATGACTTCATGCTGATGTGAACCAACCATAAAGTGCAAAACACACTCCCATCTACCCATTGCATATTCATCCAAGATAGCAATGCCTCTTGCTTTTGGATCTGCATCTGTAGGAGGTTTCATGCTCCACTCATTTCCACTATAGTTATACACAAAAAATAGTATTCCACTTTGGTTACACATTTTTTGTTTTTTCTTACCCGCCCAACAGTGCTCCTTTCAAATTTCTTCGAAAAGTAGGATTTAGTAACCAACCCTTCAGTCCGCCTTGCATTTCAACTTCCTGCCACAGACGAAGTTCTGTTAGTAGTTTTACAATATCTTCAAGTTCCCTGTAAAGGTAAAACAGATATAGACAGGATATGATAATTCAAAAAATCTTGGAAGTAATGTATACTTTGCACTGTTTGGTGAAACCCATGAGCCCATGATTGCTTTTGGTACTGCTTGGTCAACAAACAAGATTCTCATAATGTAGAGCCTGGATAATTCGGGTAATTCTCTAAAAACGGCTAAACATGTGGCCGGGTGATTGTACAAACGATCCAATACAGTTGCCGACAGAGTTTTCAAATATTCATGTAGATCCTTGCAATCTAGCGTCCTTTGCTGGACAGACATTATAATTCCACTTTTCTACAATGCTTATGTGCCACCAAACTCCTTTTGTATGATATTTCGCACCAAAATATCAGAGGAAATTGGCTATAAACACATTACACTTTTACACACGTCTTGCAATCGACACTTATTTTCAGTCACTTTCATATTTGCGTCTGCTTTGTATTTTTCCCAGTACTGGGACTCTTTTGGCGTTCGAAGCATAATGCTATGCGTTTATCATAGATGGCACCGTTGGTGGTGCTGTCAGAAAAATGCCGAGAAGAGAAATCAACAGGCGCGATTGGAGAAAAACAAGATTTTGAAAGCCACCCTTCTTATTTGAGTTTCTTCCAGGTCTTTTCTCTTTTACAGCTATGCAGTACACCCTTTTTTTTTATGATTGTGCTCTTTTTAAAAGCTCAAGCTGTCCACACCAGCCAGAAGTTTACCAACCTAGTTGACGATTTATTGGTGTCTTGAGAATACGCCCATCGTTTTTTATCGTTGGATTCAGCATAATCAAAAAGTAAAAATTTAAGCAATGTTAACAACAATTGTAGCAGCATCCGGATTTTTAGCTCGAAAGTACGTCAACAACGATGAGAAATCAAAGAAAAAAATCAAAACAGGTCTTGCAGTTTTACTCAATATATCTGTATCGATTGCAATTGTCCTCATTAACAAATGGTTGTACACCGTAGTT
This sequence comes from Daphnia sinensis, assembly GCA_013167095.2. Lineage (NCBI taxonomy): Eukaryota > Metazoa > Arthropoda > Branchiopoda > Diplostraca > Daphniidae > Daphnia > Daphnia sinensis. The sequence continues at coordinate 3,791,846 of CM023194.1, forward strand.
GGTTTTCCAAACATGACCCTAACACTAATGCACTTTATAACAACATTCATTTGCCTTCACATTTGTCAAGCCTTTGGTGTGTTTTCTGTAAAAAAAGTTCCCATGACATCCATGATCCCTTTGGCACTCTGCTTTTGTGGATTTGTGGTTTTAACCAATCTAAGCCTAGAAAATAATTCTGTGGGCACATACCAAGTGGCAAAAGTAATGACCACACCATGTGTGCTGCTGATTCAATATTACTTTTACAGTAAATTGGCCAGCAAGGCAACAATTTTAACAGTGGTGAGTTAAGTTAGAACCAGTTCCATGCAATGCACCCTAATTCTATAGAAATGTCTATTTTATCTAGATACCAATCATAATAGGAGTTGTACTTTATTTTATCTATGATATCAAATTCAATCTAATTGGGACAGCCTATGCCATAATGGGAGTTGTGGTAACATCTTTTTATCAAGTGGTAAAAATCTTTATTAAATTTTTCCTTGTCTTTATTTTCTTTTTTTCCTGGTCTTTGAATTAATCCTAGCCTTAACTAAATATTTCCTTTTCCTAGCTGGTTGGAGAGAAACAGAAAGATTTACAGCTTAATTCCATGCAGCTTCTATACTACCAAGCACCAATGTCAGCAGTCATTCTCATATTGCCAGTTGCTACATGCGAGCCTGTTTTCCAGTTGGTATATCGCTCATGGTCTTTAATGGAATTAGTAAGTTTATCGTTGATTAATAATTTGTATTAGACGTTTTAACTTTCTATTTGTTAGGTTCCAGTTGTATGCTCTTGTTTGATCGCCTTTGCTGTGAATTTGTCCATTTACTGGATCATCGGCAGTACATCTGCGCTGACGTAATTTTCTTTTCGGCATCTTGTTGTTAATGGTCAGACTAAACCAAAGCTTTGTTTTTGTTTCATTAATCTATTGAACAGTTACAATATGGCCGGGCATTTGAAATTCTGCCTTACAGTTGCGGCGGGCTTCTTCTTGTTCCAGGACCCTATGTCTGCCAACCAACTATTCGGACTCATACTTACGTTGGCGGGAGTGGTCGCCTACAGTTATTTGCGGTCGTGAAAGCTGTATCTCACTATTGACTTTAGCATGTGGAGGATAGTCTAGCTTATGACGAGAGCGAGTGCCACTCTACACACGAGAGTTGATCGACTAACCAAGTGTTTTAATAAGTGACAATTCCTCGCAGTACCCAAATCATTTGTAAAAGAAAAGAAAAAGAAGCTATTATAATAAAAAAAGGTAAAGGAAAATTTAGCGCAATTTAAAAAAAAAATAATTATGTGAAGGGAACAATGTGCCTTATGTTCTACCGTAAATAATTACTTTTCGATAGATGGTATGGAATGCGCACCTGTGTGAATGAATGATATCCTAAAACGTGACTTGACAACAAAGATGTTGATTATTTAATCCTTCGTTCAGCAAGACATTCCTTGCAAGGAGGATGTAACTGAAAAATAAAAAAAAGGGTGGGAGGTGATGGTGGAATGGAATGTTTCGTTCTACATGCGAAAAACATTTTAGTTGATGATACGCCACTAAAAGAATGGGATCACATTAATGACATTAACAGTAAAGATACCCCTGTCTCAGCGTAACAACCACAAAAAATGTTCACTCGTCAACACCTCCCACACGAGAGAAATGCTCTGCATTTTTCCCTTTTCTTTTCTTTTTTTTTTTGCATTCCAAGCAGTGTCATTAAACAGCCCTGCGTTACCAAAAGAGATACAGAGACACACAAAGACAAAAAAAAAAAAAAAAAAACTCTCATGCCTACAAATTTGGTGATTGAGAAACTAGGAAATCTTCCGCTGCTTTGAATTCAATGGCCGGGTGTGTTCGTGGTCACTGGTTCAGGGCCTCCCGGAATCGGATGTCAGACGCCCGGATGTGGAAGGGAGGCTGACCGGACAAATTTATCGAGATGTGACAAGAAGCAGATGTGCGACTGCTGTTGCCCAGTTTCATCTTGTTTGACAGCGAAAGACAATAGAGAAGGCGACAACGTGTAGAGATCCAATCTCTTCTTATCTTCCCTTTTTTTTTACGTGTTTAAGCCCTTCCCCCTCGGATCTGGTGAGCCGAAAGAGGGCTTGTAAAAAAAAAGCCGCATACAGTTCGTTCTCTTGAACTGGCCCACCCGTCGTCAGTCATCGCTTAGCCGCGCCTCTCGACTGACTTGAACAACTCCGGCAATATTTTCTTCCGCTACCCGAGCATCGCTGTTCACTTCATCGCACTCGATTTCAAGCGTTGATTGGTGTCTTGTTTAGCGCGTAATTCAATACCGTTCCATCACCGGGGGATCGTCCCTCAGAAAATTGGTACTGTACCTGGATACGAACTCAGCAAACAACTACCAGATTAACATAAAACATTCGAGATTCTCGTTGAGCCGACGAGACAAAAAGAAAAAAAAAACTGAGATAAAAGGAAAAAGTGAGGACGATAAGACAAATAAAGCCTCTGGACTTGCATTGATTGTTTAGACATCAGTGAGATTTATTGTGTGTGTGCGACTGTGCGCCGTTTCGCGCATTATTGTTTGCGTGACAGCTACTGTCAAGCCTTCTCCGGAGAAAAAGACCTACTAAGCAAAACAAAATTCCTTCCCATTACAAAATTCAAAGAAGGCTTAAAAAACTGACCAAAGAATGGGGCACTGGACTACAAGATTGCCCTTGATTGGGCTCTCTCTTCTTTTTCTCACAGACGTTTACGGTAAGTCTGGTTCAATGTTCTTCTGGCCGTGCTGTGATTTTCAATAGAGCGTATTTCAGTCTGGAACGCATTGACTCTTGACAAGATAAAACCCTTCCATTACACTTCAATCGAGGCCGTATTTTCTATGTTCAGGCTGGATGGGAAAATTCCTAGTTGGTTACTTTAAAAAAATTCACCAATAGCCATAATACACTTGAAGTCAAGTGGCGCCCGTCAGCACTCGGCCCACGGCTTCTGATTTCTTTCACCAGTTCATTAGTCGGGAATCGCTTAACGTTGGTGCTAACACTCGCTGAAAGTCGAAATGGTCAAGACATGGTCCACCTCCCAAAAAGGCCAAAAAAAAAAGGGAGCCTCCAGTTTTCTCTACTTGTTGTTATCAGTAGAAACATTTTTTAAAAAAAAGAAGAAAAAAAACGAAGGGAAAAGGGGACCATGTCAATCTTTCTGCGGGTGATAGGACTATAGAAACGAAATGTTCAGCCAACTGTACACATGGGCAGAGTCCTAAATACATATACAAAGTATTGCTGTATACTGTATAGGCGCCTTGTTTGTCGGCATTCATCCGTACAAGCTTCCGCATTTTCAGATGAGTTTTTCAACTTAAAATAAACAAAAACCAGCTGTGTAGCAATTGCTGCCGATGCCCAAGCGCGCTAAAAAACAGTTTTAAAGCCCATTGGTTCCATCGAAACAAGAATCAAATTTGACAACTATTCCCATCGAGCATTCGGTGAAGAAACATTAAATCTGTTAGTAATAAATTTTTATCATAAAGGAGAAAGTGTTTAATCATTTACTCACCCTCCGGTAATTTCCTGCTAAGGCCATCCGTCCTGTCACTTTTCTCCTTGTTTTTACGTGATGGAATGTTTGCCATACTAGTTGTAGGTGACTTTGAACAACCGCTGTCTCATTGCTGCAGTCTCGGAGTCAAATGGGGCGTTGAAAACTTGCAGTGCGCCGCCTTTCCCGCACCGGTCGGTTAATGTTTCATTTTTGATGTACCTGACACGATAAAAAATTACATAATTGATGAAATGTTTTAGGTGGTAGGTATCCGTAACGAACAACAAGCTATCTGTCTCTCCGCCGTGCACATTTGCTGTCTTCGAAAACACAGGTATGTTGCAAAAATAGAACCGTATACCTAAGATTTCATTACTAATACAATACTACATGAGCTCACCATTGTCCGTGATACGTGTGCGGTTCAGACCACCAACGTGGCCCTGTCGGCTGGTCAAACTCCAGTCTGCATAGCTTCTCGAATGATTTGACATCACATATCCTGACCTATATACAAGTGCATCTTTTTTGTTTGACCGACATGCTTTGGTGATAGAAGACGAGGGTGGGCTCAACTCGCACTGCCATACCTATGTTGTTCAATATTGATCTGTGATGTCACTGATAACAAAATTCTTTTAAAAATATTATGTATAATATTTACACTTTTACGGCTCGCCAACTGGCGGTTTTCAGGGAGCGACAATGCGAGTTGGGTAAACAGTCAGCCAGAGCGGATCGGGAATGTTCGGTCAACCGAGATTTGGGCGGTGAAACCCATAAAGTGAGTGGCTTTCTTTTCACCCCTGTTCCTATCAAGAAAAAATGTGATTTAATAATAAAAAATCATTCAGTAAAACTAGAGAAATAATTTCAAATCATTTTGGGTTTTCTTCATCTTTAAATTATTTTTAAATATCAGGACTGTTGCGAGGGATGCAAATTAGGGCTCGTAGCTGGTTCAATGTCAATGGGATGTACCTTCAGAGCTTTCCAGTTTGGCGCTCCTTGGGACGACGCATATCGTTCGTGTTGTCAGCAAACTTTGCCTCAGGTCTATTGCTTTGATTTCTTCGTGCGCCATTTCTTCTTTCCAACATCGAATCCTATTTTCAACAGGTATTCCCAGATAGCTCGTTCCCTAATCCACGCATCCCCAGCACCACGACCCGTACTCAAATTCCCCCATTTCTTCCACCTCCACCAACTCCAGCGCTCCCCAAATTCCCGATCGACGAGCCCAACTCTATTGGTGAGCATGCATTAGTAAAAAAATCAATATTCAAATGAATTTTTAACACAATCTATTACGTAGAAGACGACGAAGATCTTTGCGCCCGCTTCCCAGGAGAATTATGCGCTCACGTTTGTGTACCAACTGGAGGGTCGTCTTACCGATGCGAGTGCCGCGAAGGTTTCCAGCTACTGGCCGATGGAAAATCCTGCCAGCAAGCTACTCAATATGACCGGTATAAAACATCTAGATATTCGATTGAAAGCTTTAACTGTACTTACAGGAATCCTGCAGCTGTTCGACGGATAATCCTTGTTCGCAAAAGTGTACCGACACGGGATTGGCCGTGGAATGTTCCTGCCATTCGGGATACCAGTTGGCGTCTGACGAAAAGACCTGTACAGGTAAAAAGAAAATGGGTATTCAAATCTGTGATTTTTTCTGCAAGTTTTGTGTTTAATAACGAAACAAGATGTCGACGAATGTTTCATTGGCGCCGACAACTGTGACGTGCTGCTCCAGATCTGTGTTAATCAGCCAGGTGGTTTCACTTGCATTGACCGCAAAGATGGTCCCAGCACAGGACCACGACCAGGTACCTCAATAATTTTTCTTCTTTTTTATTCTGAATTGATTTTTAATAAACTTACCGTGATAATGGAACAAACACCTCATCGTTGTAGCGGGACAACAGCCTGATGGCGGCAGCGACGGAAGGGCCTGCCCAAGAGGTTTCAAATTCAACGCCGATTCGAGAGTTTGTGACGGTGGGTTGATAACTAAATGTACATTTATAAAAACAACAACCTATTTACCGTTTCGAATGTCATAAAGATGTGAACGAGTGCGACTCGCAGCCACCAGTTTGCCCGGCTCAAACGTTGTGTCAGAACACAATCGGCTCTTACACCTGCGCCCGCAAACCCCAGCTGGAAGAATGCCCGCTCGGTTTCCGCTTCAACAGCCAGATCCAGACCTGCATTGGTATTTCAATACAAAATTAAATTAATCATACTTTCTTACTAAATCACATCTTTTTCTCCTCATCAGATATTGACGAATGTAAAGAAAATCCAGCCACATGTCCTAAAACTCGACCAGTGTGCGTTAATCTTCAGGGATCCTACACCTGTCAATCGAGGAATGAGAGCAGTTTGCTTGGACCATCTGTCACTTGCCCAGCAGGATACAAATTCAACACAGCCCAACAAACTTGTGAAGGTAATGTGCGAATGTCTTTTATATCTACCTGGTATGTTGTCCTTTACTTTTCTCGCTTGTTCCAGTCTTTTCTATGCCAGCTTAATCATAGGTATCATGGTACAGTAGTTGAATCTGTCTTTGGATTAGTTATTATATTTGCATGCCTGCCTTTTTCTTTCACCTGATTCCTTTTTGTTTGATGTTTCCTATTATAGTCGGTTCATTATTCAAATCAATTTTGGCTTGGGTTTGATTGTTTACCTGTGTGATGTCCTGTGCAATCGTCTTGTTAACTGGTTGAGGGCTTTCTTGTCGTGGGCAAAATGCCGTTCCTTATTCTTGTCACAGATGTGGACGAATGCGCCGAACGTCTCGACTCTTGCATCCACGGAATGGAAATGTGCATCAATGACCTGGGTCGCTATCATTGCGAACCGCTCAGCGCCGACGCAGCTTCCCCCTCAAGCGGACAGCGTCATCCCGACGTCGATGATCATTTTCAAACTCCGAGTTTTAGCCAGTGTCCGTCCGGCTACACCTACGATGAGGACGAACAAGTCTGCATCGGTCAGCACATAAAATAACAATCTTTATTCTATACAGTTGCATTTTTTTTTTCAAGTCTTTCAAATGATCAAGTTTGGTTTCTACTTAGACGCTTCAGTTTTCACCTTAATGCGCTTTGATTTTGGATCGTAGATGTAGCTCGATAGTTTCTTGGTAATGATGCCTGTCTCTTCGTAATGTAGCCAGTGGTTCTTGGTAGCGATTACTGTCCACAATTTGATGCAGATTTAAATGAATAACTCACGAATTCATTTAAGAATAGCAAGTTGCTGGATGAAGCATCCTAAGAACACTGCTTTAAGTCTTTAACAGATTTGCATGAAAAATAACGTTCCAATAAAATTCGACTTGTTTTGACATCTGTCGTTCATTTCAATGAACCACCGCTTTCTGATGTTAATAAACAAAGCTTTTTCATGGCCGTTAAATGGATTTCAAACAACATCAATTTTCGTAGTTTTTTTTTCCTCTTTGGTCGGTCGAATTTTATTGGAACATAAATATAGTGGTTCTGTTCTCGGGCACTACAAATAGACTTTCGATTTTCAATTAAAAACCAAAACATTCGAGCGAGTTCCAGTGTTTTTCTGGGATTAGAAATTTAAAAAAAGAAACTCTTTTCAGATTTGGACGAATGTTTAAACGGAGAGCTGGAAGAGTTTAGCTTGTGCGACGAGGACAAGCGTTGCGTAAACACGGAAGGATCGTATGAATGTCTTGAAGCCTGTGCACTGGGATATCAACCCGACGTGGCCGACGGCCTGGGCCCATGCGTCGACATCGATGAATGCCTCACTCCTGGCCACAATTGCACATTGGCTGAAAAGTAAATAGCTAAGTCTGATCCGTGATAACTTGAAATCAGTACAAAAACTTAATCGTTTGGTTTGAAAGATGTGTCAACGTACCGGGATCGTACCGATGCGAGCAACTGCGGCCAGTCTTGCAAACGGTCAGTTTTCCAACGACAACAACAACAGGCAACGTTCGCCCAATTCTGCGGTTGAGTTCATCCACTTCGACTACATCAACCACATCGACTACGACGACAACCTCAACCACGGCAAAGCCGACTACAACAACTAAAACCACAACGCCGATTCCAACTACTTCGACGACCACAAGAACAACAACCACCACCCCACCCCCTACTACTACCACGACACCAACCACTACAACAACAACGCCAACAACAACAACGGTCAGAACTTCACGCCAACATCACAATACGTCGGGTTCGTGTCCGTCAGGATTCCGCAGAGACGTTAGCGGTGGCCGTTGTAAAGGTAATTTTTTCCCCGCAATACCTCCGTGTTTTCAGCGAGCGCATATAGAAATTGATTTTCTGCATAAAGATATCAACGAATGCGAGGAAGGGACTCACCGGTGTGAACCGTCGAAATCCGATTGCGTCAACACTGCCGGATCTTATAGATGCAAACCGTTGGCGCCTTGTCTGGAAGGATTCCGCCGTAACACATCCCACGGCCGCTGCGAAGGTCTGTAAATGAAATAACCATAATTATATTATGTGGAAACTAATAATATTTTTGTAATCATCTGCTTGATACAAAAAAGTAAAACTTACCTCATTTCTGACAGATATTGACGAATGCGTGGAAGGATTGCACAACTGCGACACTCAGACGGCGCTGTGTGTCAACAATTACGGATCGTTTGATTGCCGGCCTTACCCGTTCTGCCCGGCCGGACATCGTTTCAGCGTCCAAGATCGATTCTGCCAAGGTAAAGCGTTTAAGTAGGTGTTGTTCTCCGTGGAAGACGTAACTATGCAGCGCTCCGTTTTTCTTTCTACTAAACACAATATTCACAATTAGTGGCTTCTAAATCAGGTAAATCAATCTTGATCCATGCAAAAAATAAAAGCAACAACATCTTGGTGGTGGACGCTTTGTGTCGGGGCTAATTGTTGTTTGCATTACGATGTGCTTAGAATATTTCCATGATCATTTGTGTCCTGTTTTTCACGTAAACTGAAATTTGGAGAGTATCCCTGAACAGGTGTTTTCTAAATGAGCATTTGAAATTAAATTACCTTCGTTTTTACGGGCCAGATATTGACGAATGCGCCGAAGGGACTCACAACTGCAGTGGAACATGCGTCAACGCCGTCGGTACTTTCCGGTGCGTGGATCGGGAGCCGGTCAGCTGCGGACTGGGATTCCGCTACGATGCAGAAAAACGCGAATGTCAAGGTAAGCAAATAATCCATCGGCCATTTTCTCTGTGCGTTATCGTTATTCAAACATCGCGTGACTTACGCGCAACAAAGAAAAAACAAAAAAGTACACGGAATGACATGTCAAACATGAAATGTCCAATGATCAACGACTCGTGTTCAAAGATGTGGACGAATGTCGGGAGGGAACGAGTCAATGCCGACCGCCAGCCGATCGTTGCGTCAATTTGGCCGGCAGTTACAGATGCGAACCGATAAGTCTACCCACGACAACTAGAAGCCCACCTAAATCAACAACAACTACACCACGGACTACAACATCGACCACAACTCGAACGACAACAACGACTACCACACGCCCGACAACAACAACAACAGCGTCTACCACTACAACTGGCAGCACAACGACCACAGCAAGAACACATATTGTTACAGTTCCCACTCGTCCTACTGGTGCTAGCAGTCAAGCAGACAGGTGTCCAGCCGGTTATCGCTATTCAAGACGCAGTCGCACCTGTCTCGGTATTGAAGACCTTCTCCAACCCCACCCCCAAAAAAAAAAAAACTTTCATTTCCAGCATGCGCTCTAATTTTGCTCGTCATCGACCTCTCTATCACTAACTGCCACCGGAAATATTCAGCTATTCTCTGATGAAGCAACACTACGACACGTCTTCAATAACAAAAAACATTTCGATGCTTTTCATCCTCAGATTTTGAATGGCTTCCGTTTTCTGTTTGTCCCGAAGTACTAAACAACCTCGTATTAACCGTATTGAAATGATAATGGTGGACAGATATCGACGAGTGCGTGGAAGCGAGAGACTACTGCAACAAGGAAACCGAAACTTGCGTCAACGAGCGCGGAGGTTACCGTTGCGCACCTTACAACGAACTGCCGCAAAGCTCCAGTTCTGCAGCACCCAATCCGTTAACGACTACGACACCCGCTCCTCCTACCAACCGGCCACCGGCCAGAACTCCAAGTTGCCCGAGAGGCTACGTCTTTAGCGACGAAAGTCGCCGTTGCGTCGGTAATGAATAACGTCGCTTTTTAAATTCAAAGATCACGGACATTCACTGTTTACTCCGGGTCGTAGATGTCAACGAATGCACCAATGAACCGAGTCCTTGTCGTGGTAACCAGCAATGCGAGAACACCGTGGGTAGCTACGTCTGTCGATGCGCTATCGGCTACCGCTTCAATACGGCCACCCAATTCTGCGAAGGTACGAACAACTAACAACAAAATATTTCTTATCTTTGCTTTCAATTTAAAAAAATAACAATTTACTTCACTAAATTAAACTGGAATGCGCTTGCCCGGCGATCTTTGCATTCTGCCCGTTTGCCTAAAATGCTACGCGTAGACATTAACGAATGCTTGCTGGACTATCACGACTGCTTGAGCTCGCAGAGATGCGACAACACGATCGGTAGTTACACCTGCTTCCGCACGACCAGTTGTGGCACCGGTTACACCTACAACTCCCAAAAGGGCAGATGTGAAGGTGAGAAACTAAGCAATTATCCACCTGCATGGCCAAACGGACAACTAATTACTAATTGGGATTATGAAAAGACGACGACGAATGTGAATCGGGAGCGAACGATTGCGCTATTCTCGGCCCGCTCTATCAGTGCCGCAATACGGAGGGCTCGTTCCGCTGCGAGCGCAAACGATGCACTGACCGCACAGACGGACTCACGCATCTCGACGAGGAGACGGGCCGCTGCGTCCAACCGCCGCAATGCGCCGATGGTTTCGAACCCGCTCCCAGAGGCCGATGCAATGGTTCAGTAGACTTCCACTTCCATAATGATTTTACGTTTTTTCTTAACAATGACAACTTCCTTGGCACACTAACCGCTATCAAATTTTCTTGAATCTCAACGCTCGATATTACGGAAAACTTAAGAAGCTTCTAGTGAATGAGACATTAATTTAGAGTTAACTAATTAAAATGATTACCGAAAGATATCGACGAATGTGCGAGAGGTAATCCGTGTCCGCGGGGTCACCAGTGCACCAACACAGTGGGATCCTTCACGTGTGTCAACACCCAAAAATGCGATCCAGGTTACGAGATGAACAGCGCCGGAACTCAATGTCAAGGTGTGCTCTATTGAAATAACAAAATATTATAAAACGTTAAAAGCGAATTCTAAAAAAATTCTTAAGATATCGACGAATGTGCCAAATCAACGCACGACTGCAAGCGCAATCAACTGTGTCAAAATCGTCCGGGAGGCTACGTCTGCGCTTGTCAGCCCGGCTACACAATTGGAGCGAATCGCGAATGCGAAGATATCGACGAATGTACACGATTTGCCGGACAGGTATATAATATTTTAAAAACAAAAAAGGAACAAATGAAAATAATAACTTGAAACTCAATACTTTTTCTTAAGATCTGTTCTCCGAATTCGCAATGCGCTAACACGCCCGGCTCTTACCGTTGCGACTGCAAGGAAGGGTTCCGATCAGGATCAGATCCTCGTTCATGCGTTGGTAATGGCAGCTAATCTTACCCCATAAACAATGATTTCGAAAAATAATTTTGCGTTTTACATTGTAAATTAGACATCGACGAATGCGCCGAAACGGCCCGCTTGTGCCAGCAGAATTGCGCCAACACTTGGGGTTCGTACCAGTGCAGCTGCCAGTCCGGCTACACGCTAGCTCCCGATAACAGGTCGTGTCACGATGTCGACGAATGTGAATTGTACAAAGAACGTGGAGGTCTGTGCGTCGGTCTGTGCGTCAACGAGCCCGGAAGCTATTCGTGTCAATGTCCCGAAGGCTACCGCCTAGCTTCTGACAACCGCACTTGCCAAGGTATTACCACAACAGACTACATATAACCGCAAAAATGGGAAAAAGGATCTAAATTTTGGGAAATTCAGATATCGACGAATGCGCCAGACCAGGAGTCTGTCGACCGGAAGAATCGTGTCTCAATACAAAAGGCGGTTATTATTGCAATGCCATCGTCTGCCCGCCCAACTACGTCCGAGACACCGAACATAGAAAGTACGTACAACATTTTCACAATTTTAAATTAAATATCTAAATAACCAACAACACAAATTTAAAAAAAGAAACCACATCAACAAACCAACCCATGGTGGATTTTTAATTGCTATTTTCTTTTTTTTTTACTTTCGCCTTTCATTGTTTTGCTGCCGCTTGATTCTCCCTCAAAACCAACAACCACCGATCACAACACCATTATGAAATGGCTTTTAAATTAAAACGATAAAAAAATTCTTGTGCACAGCCGTTGTAAGCGAGTGTCACTCGAGTGCCACAGCTGGGACAGCGAATGCCTCCGCAAACCTGTTTCCTATTCGTACAACTTTCTGACGCTTCCATCGAAAATTCCCATCCCGGCCCGCACTGGTCACCTGGACCTGTTCAGCATGCGCGGCCCACTTTGGGCCTCGGCGACAGTTCAATTCAATTTGGAACTGAACGACGTCCGGGCACCAAACGACCTGGTCGAACGCAAACTCAAAGTGGATCGCAACGTCTTCAGTTTACGACGATCGACATCGTCACCCAACCAGGCCATTCTGGCCCTGACGAAAACTATTGTCGGACCGCAGGAAATCGAGCTTTTCCTCAACATGGACATGTACCAGAACGGCGTCTTCAGTGGCGTCGCCGTCGTCAAAATTTTCATCTACGTCACGCAATACGAATTCTAACAAAAAAACAAAAGCCAAAAACACAAAAGGGAGATAGCCGTTATCGGTTTAAGTTAATCCTTTACCAATGTAGATTGTACCCAAAGAATCAATTAGCTCTTTGCTTTGGTGTTTGTTGTTCTTGTTCTTGTACTGACGGTATACGAAACATGATCGAAAAAAAAAAGAAACGAAGCTCACCAAAGATGAAAAGAAAATGTTAAATTGATAATAACTAAATAGACAAAAAGATTTTCGTTTCTTGGGCCGTACTCTTTGCCTCGCTTTAAACACAAACCGCAGCTTTCGAAATTATGTTAAATACTTCGTTTTTTCTCGAAAAAAAATATTAATCCATTCTTTTAAATTCCCCAATTAACGGCTTCTCCCATTTAATGAAAAAAGCAAAAAAAAAAAAAACTGTAATGGCATCGTTGTCAAAGCATGCGGCCAAATACCAAAACAAAAACCCATCCCCAAACAAAGTAACAATTTAAAAAAAAATGAAAAAATAAACACAAAATTCAACAAACCGAGAAAAAAAAACATTTTCCAATTTCTAATCGATCCAAATTTGTCACACAAAAAAATTACACCTAAAGTCAACGCAATCAAGAATCGATTTTGTGCAAGAAGCAATGCCAACTGCGAGATACCCGTTGTCTGTCCAACACTACGCAGACCATCACTTACCAGCATATAGCCGGTAATGACACATAACACTTTTTTTACACGTGATCGTTTTTACAACTTGTTCCACGAGATTATATGAGCTAATTTCAGTCTTTTGTTAGTACCCACCATTAAACGTCTGGAGAAACCCATGGTAAATACAGCCATTACTTCTAACGCTCTTAAAAACCAAACTAAACCCTCACAATTGCCTGAATTATTCACTATCAAAAGGTGTTGAGTCGGATGCAAGCTGTGGCCGTTGGTAGCTGGTCATATCACACTTCCTTCGAAATCCTGGAAGGCAATGAAGCTGGCCTCTTTGGCATAGCACAAAATCAAAATACAGGTAGGTGTCAAGGAAAATGTGCTTTTGAAAGTCAAATAACTACTCAAAATTTGAATTGATAGGAGCTTTACAACTAGTACGTCCAATCAGAGGTCCGAGTCGTTACACCCTCTACATGGAAATGAGTGTTTTGACTCAATATTCGAATCGTAGGCAAATCACACGTCATCTGGCCTTGGTGGTCATCAGCGTTTCTGCTTACGAGTTTTAAACAATTACCTTTTAAATTCTAATTACGTTACACTAACTCGATGGTCTGATCGAAAGCTTAGTTTTTAAAAACTGTTACGACATACTTAAGATCCAAATATATGGGCTTCGATTTTAAAAGAATACCTGTTGGCTACTCATATGCAGAACATGGGAAAAATGTGCCACTTACTTTAGACTTAAAAATGGAGATGAACGAGAACCTTGACGAAAAACCAGATTAAAGACTGGACACGAAAACGAGACCACCACCTGCAGCGGAGGCAGAGACTTCAAATGAGAAATGAGTCAAATGACGATGGGTGACGAATCAACAGCGTTGCAAATTTTAAATAATTCCAGGAAACAATAAAAACAACTGTCAAATTATTTGGCAACTAGGTGTCACAATCTGTGCAAATAAACAATAAACAACAATCAACACAAATGATTGCAGTAGTGAAACAATGCACTTCTTGAGTGCAAAATAAATTTTACAACGTGAAGAGATTGCAGTGTAACACGTATATACTTGAAGACATCTTTTCTTACCTCACAACAAGTGCCAAGTAGTTGTTGTTGGGTGGTTATGGCGAATATAAACATGTCATCGTTGAAGGGTATGTGCCATCATTCCTGATCACCCAAGAAAAAGGGAAAAAAAATCTGTATCCAATAGATCATTTCGACAGTGTCGATCGAGCCATAAAACATTCGCAGTCCATGTTGATTGTATTTATCGCCCTGGGCTTCTGTACGTCGTAGAATCCACTGCAGTCCAGTGTCTCGTAACACTACACACTTTATAGTGAGTAGCTATCCGTATAAACGTATACGCAGTAGCTGGTAGTTAATAGCTCCACTAGTAGATAAACGTAGAACTAGCTGACTTGGAAATAGTTATGATACCCTTACATCATCATGAAGAGAGAGAAATGAAGGGTCCACTACATCTTTTGATGATGATAAGAGGGGCTAGTCGGAGGTGGTGTAGGGGGGATGAATTTGGGCCCAGGAGTAAGGAGCCAGCACTGCCGGCATTAACGAGGCCTAATCCAATCAACCGTGTACGACTCTCTCCCAGTGTGTGCGTATAAATGTATCCATACACTGTTATCTGCCAACTCGATAATACCAAAAGCGCTGGATTTACGAGTTGCAGCCACCCAGTCGAGAAGATCCGCCATTTTGCTAGGCAATCAATATAAAACACGTCTATACACACAATATAGTGAATTTAGTGTACCGTCTAGACTGAATAAGACGTTGCCATAATTCTCAATTTAATGTCGTTTTATTAATAACTGTTACGTGTCAAACGATGACGGCTGATTCTATTTTGGTGGGCCGGAGTATATCTGCCAAAAGGACAACTGCATATCCACATGTCTATTCGGCTATTCACATAACTAATTCTAAATCGATGGCTTCGTTATTCAATTCAGATCTTTTGTTTTTACAATGTTGTTCGAATAATATAGACCAATTCGAGTAACTAATGACAATTGTGATGTATTATTCAGTCGTTGCTGATTGCTCCGTACAGGGGAATGTAGTTTTTCACTAGAGGCCAAACTGACGGAACGTAATAACAGAGAATTAACAAACACGAACGAAACAAATTGTGCATATCAAACAAACAAAGTTGAATTATTATTCTTAAAAGTTAAATTAAAGCGGACTGTTGGGAGATGGGCCATCGTCACCGTTATTATTATTGTTATTGCCAGATGAGGAAACATCGACGAGCTCCTCTGCGTGACGTTTGGCTTTCAGTCGTAGATCCGCGATGGAATTGAATGGATCGCGTAGATGGACGGCTGTTGTTAGGTCCATAGCAACCGTTGCTGATGATGAAATGGGATTAGTAAAACCATAACCAGCGGCTGCGGCTGCTGCTGCAGCGGCGTTCATCCAGCTGAGGGTCCACGGATGAGGAGGGGGAGGATATCCGGCCAAAGAAGCGGCCAATGAAGCCGGATGGAAGAAGAACGAGGCAAGTGAGGAAGTCGTCGGAACAGGATTAACCAAAGTGTCGGCCGAAATGACCGTCGCTGTTGGAACAACTAAAGAGGACGACGCAGGGCTCGGTGACGGTGCTGATCCGCATTCCGGTATCGATTTGGTGTTGTTCAACGAAGAGACGTACTACGTCATAACAAACGTGAAATGTTATGCTTTTATTCGTTCCATTTCATTCAAATTCTTACCTGTTGAGCTGCTAGAAGTGCGCTGGCATCCATCAGGCGCGGAAATGGATGTAACGGCAATGAAGGAATATCCATTGGTCGTGATCCCCTTTCAGCCGCTGATATGGAAGACGTTGGCGCCGTAGTCCCCGCTAGTGACCCCATAAAACTCGTTGATTTCACGTTGGATGTTGCGTGATGATGATGGTGGAACGAAGATGTCAAACTGGTTGTCGCTCCCGATTGTTGGGTGGACACCCTAGTAACGCTGTTATTACAAAGGCTATTTCCACTGACAGACAATCGAGGATGGTGAATGCCCAATGAATTCTCCGCCATCACGTGCTGCAGAAGAGTGTGGTGAACACCAGAAGCTCCTAGTGCACGTTCGCCAAACGCACGATGACTTCCGACGGATCGTCCAATCGGATCGAACGAGAGGATGGATGTGTCGTGCTTACCGTGTCCCTGGCTTTCGTGTTTGCGGCATTTAGCCCGTCGATTTTGGAACCAAACCTGTTAAAGGGATCTTTAAAATTAAAATGGCGAACTTTAATTTTTTGTGGACGGACCTGGACGCGAGCTTCACTAAGCTCTAGCCGCTGGCTGAGTTCTTCGCGCATGTAAGCATCCGGATAGTGAGTCTCTTCAAAGAGCCGTTCAAGTTCTGCGAGTTGTTCCAGCGTGAAATTAGTCCGACTCCTCCTCGGTTTGATTTTACCCGATTGGAGATCCCGATGCTGGGCATCGGCGGATGGAGATGCTGGCGGTGAATTCGTTTGCTGACATTGACTTTGTTTGCTATTCTCTTGCACCAGCAGCAATTCGTGATTCACGCAAGACGACGGATCGTTCTTGAAGATCAACTGGCGACGGGACTGTCGATGATGAACCGATGAATCCTTCAAATCGTTTTCTTCCTCTTCTTCTCTGTCGTGGGCCGTGCTGTCGGCCGGATAGCCCGTCTTGGCGGACAAACACTCTTGACTTTCTTTATCCAACAACAAAACGGCCATTGGATCTGGTTGAGATCAAATAACTGAGATGGAAGTCAATTTACTTTTGTTTGTTTTGTTTTTTTGCAAGTCTTCACTCGAGTAGAACCCCTTGAGCAATGGATGTGTCCTTCCGGCCAGTCGACTGGATATAATAATAGACAAATGCAACTTGCGAGAGCTATGGGGATCAAATGGATGTCCGTAATACTCTCTGCGCAGGATCGCTCTTCTCCAATTGGCTGGCGAATCCGACCAATAAGAAAATTCCGGACCGACATCCGCTTCGTTCATTCGGGAGTCGTACGGACAGCTCCTAACTGTAGTCCATATATAATAGAATCGTGATAGGGCCATTACACTCCATTTTTGTGTATGTTTGTTTTGCCTGTTCCGGTGCGTTAAATCTTTGTTTTGATTCAATTACACACACACACACACACAGATGCAGGGATACATTGGACGAAATTTTCTGTAAAAAATCCAGTAGATTGTTTTCCTACCCCATATCCCCCTCTTCTCCCTCTCTCTGCTCTTTACGTACATGTTATTCTAGAGCAAAAAATTCACGGGGAGGTCAGAAAAGAAGGGGGGAAGGCATTAATCGAATTATGTCTTTAGAGCGACTGATGCCGGACTCCCTTTCCACCGCCACCCTCACCGCAATAACAACAATTGTGTTGCAGATATAATGACGATGGTTTATCGTCACAGTTTCGGAATAAAAAGAAAGAAGAGTGTCACCGTTTCTGTGTCCCCGCCGCGTCTCTCGTTGTCTATTTGTACTCCTTGATTCCTGCTGCGCTGAATGGATCGTCGTGCCGCTACTGTGTAACACCGACTAATGACCGGATCCATCAAAGTCAGTTGCGTTCCTTGTTTTCATGCCTTTGCGCACCATCACCAAGTTAGAAGAACCTAAACATGTACGTTATATAATATAAGTTGTTGTTTGCACGTAAATAATTCTGCAGAAGCTAACGGGAAAATAGGAATTCTAGTGGATACACAGTGGTCTTCGTTAAATATTCACAATAAATAGAGGACGAGGGCTATATGATAATTCAAACGATTTGGGAAAAGTTCCAGAAACGATCTACATATGTCCATAACGCTTCCATCTTTTTTGGAACAGATCCCATATTTCCAGTTTGCAGTAACGACATCAACTCGAAAAATAAATAAAAAAATGGAAACGTTTTTTGAGCAACTTCCAGGAGCAATTTAAGACAAACCTGACGGCTCTATTACGAGTCGTCATTGTTTATCGATGTGTACGATAAAAAAAGAAAAAAAAAAAGCTCAATAGCGGGGCTTTATCGCAGCTAAAGGACTAACAGGAAAGCTCAATTCGATTAGTCATCTTACACGGTGACGATTCGTTTCCTCCATCGTTTAAATACACGAATAGTGGGAGGATGAAAAGGAGTTAGCGAGAAACAAAGAAAGACCTACAGCAAGTGCACACTGGTTGTATATATTATCAATCCGCATGTACACTCCCATCACCAACCCTCCTTCCTGGCTCAATCTCGGTAATTGGAAAGTGATGCGCGGCCTCTTCTCTTTTTTTAATACCATTTCTATACTGTCAAGTCCCCCTACCATATACTATTGCGTGCTCCCGTAGACACACTCTGCTACAACTCTTCAAATTAATGAAGCGTGTAGTTGAGATACTCTTGCAACTATCCTTTTTTCTATAAAGAAAAAACGAAAAAATACATGCAAGTACAAGTTTAAAAAAAAAGGAGCATCCAGGCGGTCTGTCTCTATCCGCAAAGAGCCATCGAAAGAATATAACGGAAGAGGTGCCGAGAGACTGACAAATCGAGCCTTCGCACCCCATCGGGACTAGCGCAAAAGGCGGCGGGCGACAATTGCCCCAAACGCATTCACTCGACAAGTCTGGGACTATAATCGCCACTTAATAGAATGAGTTTTGGGACTCCCCTTCTTATCTTTCTTCTTTTTTTTTTAAAGCTATTATAAACCGAGCAAATTTTACCCGTGTACGCAACACGATCAAGTAAAACACGGCAATTCTAAACGATACAAATCGAGATAATAAACGAAACCCGTTTCAATTAAATTATTTGCCCCAACAAAAAGATACCGATTGTCGGAATGTTTTTGTTGGTAGATTACAAAATCATTAATGAGCCTTGAATGTTTTTTTTTAAATTACACTGCCATTTTCTTAGATTTATGGCGGTTTCTATTGGCGTAATAATTGATGAGGGGCTTCGTTAGTTTTATTATCCTTAAATGTTGTGGGTGGTGTCCAGACGTAATTTACGAGTCTCGTTCATCAATGGCAACCCGAGTTTCTCTTTTCAAGTCTCTATAATCAATCTAAGAGTATTAAACGCGTTAAAAGAGAGGAAACGCGTCTTCCAAATAATCGCATTGGATCGGAAAACTTAAGAATAAATGGACTACACAATTCTCCTTCTAAATTGATGAGCCGCTTGGCCAACCGCTGTCGGTTATAGGATTGTTCTAGCTTCTTAATTGCTCTAATTGAATAAACAAAACTAAGTTTCTATACTACCTTCGCATGTAATATGCATGTAGATCCTTGAGAGCATCTGCGTTTATACCTCTTAATAGGACGACACCCTGGTAGAAATTGACTGATGAACCGGATCACCGCATTAACGTAGACCATGTAGGAACCGGTAAATCTAATGAAAAAGATCAATTTAAAAAATACATATTGTAAATAATTTACGACATCATTCCTAACGATTTTAAACAGAAAAAAGGGAAAATTGATTTTAAATGCGGATTAAATCAAATAAAAACCTTGCCAGGAGGGAGACCCAAATGGGGCAGGCGGCCATCGCAGCAATCGGACCATCAACAACGATCTAGAAGTCGAACATAACCCCATAATTTCTGCATCAAAGAATAAAAGGGGGAAACATAAAAAAAGGAGGGGTTTGGTGGGTAGAAAATATGTTATAATACCAACCCTTTCGTAGCATATTTTTACAAGCGATACGCAATTGCATGTGGTCATACATTACGAGTCGATCGATAGTCTCTCTCCCCTTTCTTCGAAGAGATGGCTGACTTATGACAGTGTCGTTCTAATGACTTGGAAAAAGAAAAAGCTGGAGGGGAGAGTAGATTAGCAGTCATCATCATCCGCCTTGTTTCTGGATGGGGGTTTCAGTCGGCAAGCAAAACAAGACGGTTGGCAATGATGATCGTCTCCGACTGGTGGGCGACGACCGGCGTCGCAAACAAATGTCACCGTCGGCCGACAAACGATCAGTTTGTGTTTGTCACTGCAATTCGCTGACATCCTCCGGTACCTCTTCCATGAACAAGCGTCCTCTTCTTAACGTCACATTATCATTCCACCCTCTTCTTTCCATTCGCCATCGATGATAGATGTGCCGCAGATCGAATTACGATCATCTCATTTACAATGTCGTCAGACAATCATTTAAATTGGCAGGAATTTTTTTCCCATTTTTGGAGCGACAAAAAAAAAACGTTCTTGTATTTTTTTTTGTTCATATCAATCGATTACAAAATAGTTATGCACACCTCATCGTCATCTTTTGTTTTTTTTTGTGTGTGTAGTAGTTGGTCTTTTCCTTCACTCTTTGACCAAGTCATCGACATTCGAGTTGCGTCACGTAACCGCCACATTTTTAAAAAATCATTAAAAAGATGATATGATAATCATCAACGTCAGTACAAAAAAAATTTGAAGATTGGAGAGAAATGAATGAATTGTTTAAAAAGGAAATGTTCTACCCACAAAATATTTGTGAGGCGCAGTTAGGGCCCCCTCGGTCAAAGATTTAAAAATGAAAAACGAACAGTTGGACATTGAATGGTCAAAAACAAACGGCGATCAAGACATAGTGATTAACAGCAAATCTTATATCTCTTGTTTGCTGCTCTCTGTTGTGAGTGTTGAGGGGGGGGGGGATCGGCGTGGAGGAAAGGGGATAAAACGGACAACACACACGCGGTACAGTTTTTGTTTTTTGTTTTAGTATGGAAATAAATAAACTAAAAAAAAGATACAAGACGATGACCTTAATGCTGCGTATGCGAAAAATAATACTAATAACGTCGCAAAAAAAAGGTACAACTGGTGGGCTGTGTGTGTTGTGTTCTCAAGGCACATCGGGGGGGGGGATTGAAAAATTGGTTTCCATAAAATCAACAAACGAAAAAGCCTGTTTAAAAAAAATCGCAGACGGTAAGAGAAAAGAAAACTCTTTCCAATGCCGGATGAGTGCAAATCCTCCCGCACGAGCCAACGTACAAAAAAACACAAAAGAGAGAATGCGAAAGAAAGTTTTAAAATAAAAGGGAGGTTGAACCAGAATGCAATAAAAAGATGAAGTTATCGAAGAAAAGGTAGTTGACGATGTGGAGTATTTGGGGGGGAAAAAAACAAATATGGAGATTAAGCCAAAAAGAAAAAAAAGCCAAAATATAACTTAAGTTAAAAAAATAATGGAGTGAGAAAATCAAAGTGTCCAAGAATGTTTGAAGCCTGCGCCATGTCAATTTAAAGACGGAATCAAAACATGCACTAAATACCGGAGCAAATTGCCCTGCCAATCTTTCAGAAAACACAAATTGTACGCTTGATAATACGTAGCAGGATATGCAACAATTTGAAAAAAAAAAAAAATGAGGAAATCGATCGTGAAATATAAATTGGATGAGGATGGAGGTGCGGCATGGGCGGCGGGGGGAATAAAAACGCATCGAATTACACAGCACACACCCCTACCCGCTCTAATACTTGAACGACGTGAAAGCACAACAGCGTCGAGACTCGTTTTTCTTCAAATAAATCGTTAAAATTAAAAAAATACTTCGATAAAAGACAAAAATAATCCCGGCAAAGCTGCACGTAAACGCGTCGATTTTTCGGCATTTTTCAATCATTTTTTTTGCACGCAAATGAAATTCCGATGAGATTCTTCCAACGAGAAAATAAAATTCGATCAGTCTAATTGTTGTTTAGTTCGTGATGATTTCTTTTCGTAGGGCGGTTAGAAATGATCACTTTAAAAAAAAATAAGCCTTGGTCTTGTGGGTGTGTGTGCTGTCCCAAGAAAATTTCAGAGTAGTAGCCAATTTTAATCGAAAGCAAAGAGCGAAAAAAAAAAATTTATCCGAAAGTTACACGGAATGATCCGAGGAGTGAAGGCCTTCCATCTCTTGTCCCCCTCGCAAACGAAATCAGAAAAAAAAAAATGAAAATTGGTGTGAAGAGAAGAACTGAACCAGATAAGATCGAAGTGAAGACACACCTAGCACGGTGAAAACCCTCCCCCTGAAAAAAAATTCAAACTGAAATTAAATGTTAAAAAAAAATAAATTTAATTTAAATGAAATAAATCAAGAGAAGAAGATAGCGAGAAGAAGAAGATGTAATAGATAGAGAAAAAAAAATCAGAACACATACAAGACAACCCCCAACACATATTAAGCTAATTCGCAAGCAAAAAGTGAGGGAAATGTTTTTTTGATATATAGAAAGAGAGGATTGGGAAAATAAGTTGGAGACAAAGAGGAAAAAGAGACGAGAAAAATTTGTGTTTTGCAGGGTGCTTTTGTTTTCCAAAGGTCGATCAGAAAATACAAAAGAAAAAAAAAAAAACGAAAGGAAAAGAAATAATTTTGAAAGATAGTGAGAGGGAAAAATGAAGCCACACACACACGCGCACACTATCAAAACGATATGGTGTTTCGAACAAATTGAAAAAAAATAATAATTCCCGCTTCCACTGTTGTGTGCAAAAAAAGAAAGCCCAACACTTATCTTCTTCTGTTTGTTTTTTTAATAAATCTCCTCCCTACCCAAAACCCAATGAAATTAACTATCCTCTTCTCAGCAATTTTATATGGGGCCAAAGAGAGGGAGAGAGAGAGAGAGAAATGAATAATAATAATTCAAAAGATGCGCATAAAAACAAGAGATGTACAATTTTCACTTGCAAAAATAGATCTTAAATTCCCTTATTCTTTTTTCATTAAATGTTTTACTTTCTAGGGACAGTGGGGGGTAGATAGGAGTGTTGTTTAGAGGTCTGTCTTTTCACCACACTTTTTGGGGCTGCCGAAATCAATGATCTCTAATTCTACATCAGATGTGCCCAAGAACAATCAATCATTTCGCGCAAAAAAAAAAATTAAAAAAAAATGATTACCAACAGTAGCGAAATGAAAGGGCGAGTCAGGTGTAATTGTGGTGGGTGTGTATAGGGGTTAGTCCACAGTTTTTTTCTTTTCTTTTGTGATTTGTTCGTTTTTACTTGTCGAGTATGTCGGAAGTGAAAGGAGGACAAAAAAAAATTACATTTTTGGGGGAGTTCCAGACAATCGAAGACAAAACATTTTCTCCTCTTCTTGAGCCCCCAATAAACAGACATCACACACACACACACACACGCACGAAAGGTGTTACGGGGGTGCACACACGAGTGGACAGGAGAGGCGATTGCGGTGACATCGAAATGGAACCAAAACAAAAAACAAAATCGAACCGCTAGAAAATAGAGAGGAAAAAAAATGAGGACAGAGAAAAAAAAAATTGTAGTTTTCTTTGTTGTCTGTTTTTTTTTTGTGCGATAGAGGCTCAGCCTCCAAGCAGCAAACGGTAGATTGGTGAAGAACAATCATTTTGCCTCGTTGCCAAGTCAAAATATTTCATCCATCCAATGGAAGAAGAAGAAGAAGCAAAAGACGCGGAGAAGGTGCTAAATTCTAGTAGTTGAAAATGTTTTCCAAACGTGTTGATGGTTCTAAATGTAAGGGGGGAGGGGGAGGGGGTTGTGCAACGCGCTAGAGACTTCCGGCAGGTGCGCATTTGAACATTTCTCACCTCAACGGGACACAAACACGCAAAAAAAAATAATTAAAAAAAATCAATAATTATTATATCGAAGGGGATTGTTTTTGTTTGTTTTTCAAATCCAGATGCGCGTGTTTTTGTTTTGTTTGTTCGATTTTCTCGGGACATTGTATGTGTACGTGTGCTTTTGTTGTTTTGTTTTTTAATTGTTTTGTTTAAATAGTCGACTTGGAGAAGGAGACTCGCAAGTGGCTCGAGTCGCTGAGCTGATAGTTGTGCATTTTCTATTTTGGAACACAAAAAAAAAGAGAGAGTTAGGACGGAAGAATCGTGTAAACAACTGCCGACGTGTTCGCATTTTTGTCTTTGCGCGGAAGAAAAAGAAAAAAGAAAAACTGGAATTAGACTTACAATTAGAGCAGCCACGGCTTCTTCGACGCTACCTAGTTGTATCAACGCCATCTTCCGGTCCTTCCTAGCTCACAGGGGAGAAAACAAATAAAATAAATCAGTGAAAATGAACGAATACTGGAACATGGGGGATATGAAACTTACGGGAAAAATTTAAAGGCCTGTGGCGCAAAATTAGCCGCGGTAAAGGCGTTTTTGATCTCCTCCTCGGTAACATTCGGCCTGAAACGGGAATTAACAAAAAAAAAAAAGAAAATGGAAGGTGTTAAAAGGCCGTTTGCAATGTAAAGATAACAAGAAAGCTTACGGAATATTCGACAGGTGGAGCGTAGATGAAGGGGGATAGATATTCTGATAATTTTTGCTGCCGGGTTTCTTGAAACGATGAAGAGCCGAGTTGATAAAGTCCTTGGTCAGACCAGCATCCGGTTGACCTTCTTTGGGCATCTGGACGCCCTGATGCTTAGATGGCATGGCCCGCAACTGCTTACCATAGAGTTTCAACTTGTCCAGGTGAGTCATCGCTAAAAACGAAGGTAAAAAAAAATAAATACAAATAAAAAATGAATTTACAAGTTTCGTCAACATGGCGCCAAATGACACCAGACGGACTATTTACCAAGTTGGGCTTGATGCGGTTCGGCCATTTGAATAAGGGCCGTATCCTTTTTGTTGAACAGGATCTTCACCCGATGGACATCGCCGTAAACACCTGCCAAGAAAAAAAAGAAATAAATACCCAATGAGACTCAAACTATCCAACCAGCGTTTCATCATTATCTCATCTCTCTCTTTCTCTCCAATCTTGTCTGGCAACCAGGCATTTTCTTATCCAAAAAGCTCAATTGAAATTAAAAATAATAAATAAATAAATTAAAAAAAGTGACGGTGCGAGCGCGAGAGAAAGAAATTCAACAAACACAAAACATAAAATAATAAAAAAAAAGTAGAAATTTGAAAATGAGATTTGTCAAATGGAGAATGAAAAATTAAAAAAAATTATTGAATAAGAAACTGGTAGACATACCGAAGAGAGTGAAGAGAGCATCAGGCGTGACCATCTGCGAGTGTTGGAGAATATTGACGGGATTATATATGAATTTGAAGAGGGTTTGTGAATTTCAAATTTTTTTTTGTTTTCCCATAGAAAGGAAAGATAATAAATAAATTAAAATTAAAAGGACAATAGGTGGTGTAGTGATTAATGAATAGAAAAAAAAATTAAAGATCAGAATTGGATTTAAATAGGTGGTAAAATAAAAATAAAAAATTGAAATAAAATTGAATATGACGTGAGCAGCAGCAACAGGCGGGACACGGAAGACGGCAACAGCGGCAGCGACAGCATCAGAGCGGAGGACCAGCGCAAGAGGTAGTGTGAAGAGTAGAATATGTTTGTTTTTGTTTTTTTTTTTGTGTGTGTGTGTGTAGTGTTTACGAATATACCACAGAGAGCAGAGAGAAAAAAAATAAAAAAGCACAAAATAAATAAATGGGGAAATAAATAAAATGACGAAACAAAAAAGATTTTTTCTCATCCTTTGCAAGGATTCGAATATTTTGAGAAAGTTAATTCGAAAAAAAAAGAAGTTAAATTAATATTTTAAAAACTACTTTTGTCAAAGAACCCTCCCCCCATTTAAGTCGGGAGTGCCGATGGCCAAATGATAAATCAAAAAGAATTTTAAAAAGGTGAAACCGACACGTTAACAGAACGTAAACAAACGAAAAAAAAAAAGGTGTTTAGAAGAGACCACCATTCGACAACTAAACAGAGTAAGAACGAATTGCAACAACGACGACAACAACAACAACAAGAGAAAAAGAAAATATACCTCCTCGTTGAGATTCGAGACGAGCAAGACAGCTCCAGACGAACATTGCTGGCCAGAGAGACGCAGAGCTGCTGGACCCAAAGCGGCCGAAGCCGAACCTCCCGGCAAACTGAAACCACCTTTTTCGAGAGGAAGAGAAACAAAAGAAAGAATTAATTTAGTACAATTTTCCTTTTTTATCGAATAGATTAACATAAAAATAAAATAATAGGTTTTAAATTACGTACTTGGTAAGATGAAATCAGCTCCGCCACCTATTGTGAATCACAAGAACACAAATGGACGAAAAAAAAAGTAAAGTTTAGTTTTAATTGTTTCCATTCACGACAAAATAAAAATTCAAACATTTTTGGGTATGAAATTTAAATGAGAAGAATGTGATGATTATGACAGTGAAGCAGAATGCGAGGGAAAAGAAACTGGTTCCCCAAACCAAAACATGAAATAACAGAATGAGAACATTCACAATACGCGGTGTTCCATTTTGGCTGTTGTTTTTTTTAGTATTCAAATGAAAAACGAGGCAGAAGCTACCCGACTTACACTGAAAGAAGAGTAAAAAAAAAGAGCCAACAGAATTGCGTGATTCGATTTGGGGAAAAGAGACGAAGAAAAAAGCCGAGATTCGTAAACAAATGAAAGAAAATATGGGGGTGTGTGTGTTTGTTTTTTGGGGGGGCTGGATGGATGGATGGATGGATGCCTACCTCCGACCGATGCAGAGCCGTAAGCTGCGGTTAAGGGCGATGCGAGGCCATGCATGGCTTGGAAAGGGGAGGCCAGCACTCCGGCGCCACCTAACAGCGACCACGCACATTCATAATCTAAGTAAAATTCCACATACAACCATGTGGGCTGGGTAGCAAGACCACAGCAAATAACAAGTACACACTAGCCACTACTAATCTAACACATCAAAAGTTTAAATAATAATAATCAACAAAAAAAACACGTTGGAAAGAAGAAGCGGATAATGTTCTATGATTTTTTTCCCATTAAGAATAAAATGAAAATCTTCTTGATAACCGAACCCCACCCAATTAAAACCAACATCCTTCTGTCTTAATCAGTGAGTTATAAACGGAACCAATCACACACCCATACAACCAAAAAAAAAACTGGAACAAAAAAAGATGAGCGCTGGAGTGCGTTGCCAGTTAATTATAAAATATTAATCATTTTTTTTAACGTTAATAGCAATATTAATATTATTTGGAGAATTTAAAAAAGCCCAACACTGCGAAAAGTTAAAAACATTTAAAAAACAACTTAAAAACAGTTAAAAGCGTTTACGTGATGGAACGTCACGCTATTGAAAACGAGAATCGAATTCTAAGTGAATCACGATAAGAAAAGAAAGTTTCCTTTAAATAAGAATTTAAAATCAATTTTCTTTTTCTCGTTGTTGGTGTTTAAAAGAGAAAGATCGAAAAAAAGAAGATTAACGAAAAAATTTAGCAAAAAAAAAAAGATATTTAGAAGACGTAGGGACGTTGGTCAGTGTGGTGGTGTAAGAGGTCATTTTGAAAAAAATGAATAATTGAGATTTTTTATTTACCTGTCATGGCGAACGCGTCCAAATTGTGGTCGCCAGTCGGCAGCGTGGGGTTAGTGTAATCGCGACTCTTGTCGTTGTTGTACTTAACGTTGAGACTGCTCAATTTCGAATATTCGATGCGCAGCGTGCAACAAGAATTGTAGATATTCTGTCCGTCCAGCGTCTAAATCGATAAACATTCACAAAAAACAAAAAACAAAAAATTAAAATCATATTACTTTATTACAAATTTAAAATAAAACGTATACCAGTTTAGCCGCTTGTGCAGTGACAACATCCGGATATTGGATCAGGGCCTGGAATGTATCTGCACAACAAACACAACAATTCAATTTCCAAAATTCTTTTTAAAATTCCATTCGCTTCAAACGGAACAAACAAACGAAAAGCGATAAACCCCCCCCCTCAAAAAAAAAAACAAAAAACAAGAGTGGTGTCATGAAAACGAAACTAAATTTAGCTCAAGAGGGGCACCATGAGTCACGCGTTCCTACCCCCTCCTCCTTTTTCCCTTCAAGCCGACACAAGACGAGAAGCAGAAGAGAGGTTCCGGTCCCGTTTTTGTTTTGGCATCTCGTCCATCGGACATCTGGAACACTTTCCCCTCCCACACCAGTTGAAAGACCCAAAGAGGCAACAGTAAGGAGAGCATCTGTGCCATCGCGTAAATAAACCATGTTCCAGAAACCCTAACCTCTCCCCCCCCCCTCCCTACTGCCCCAACTAGTGTAAACAAAAACGAAAGGGAACTCATCCGCAAGACGGAAAAAGACATGCCAGTCGAACAACAACACGAGGCGGAATCACGTAAACAACACCGTACCCAGTAGAGAAAAATAATGTAAAATAGGAAGATGGGCATACTAACTGGATGGGTACGTCCATCGTCTTCCAAACTTAAAAAAAAAAAAACTTGAATAAACAAAAAAACACATCCACCGACGAAAACATCCAGTCCTTAAAACGTAAATTCTAGTTTGTTATGTTTTCCCCTCCAACTTTGTTTTTATCCAAACTCTCATTAATAATTGAAGCTACTAATCCCTTTAGTTGCCAAACTTGCTCACATCTGCCCACACATGGGTAAATGCACAATCAATGCCAAATTTTTAAAATAAAATAGATAAAGGACGTACTGTTCTTTGTGAAAGTGACGATCTTCAGCACCCGGCCGACTTTGGAAAAGATCTAATCCATTCATTAAAAAAATTCAAATTTAATGAATTAACTTCAAATACAAAACTAGTTGCGTACCTGAAAGAGGACATCAAGGGTAACGGGGTAGACCATGTGCTCGACAATGACACGGAGAACAGTGTTGGGTCCTCCTTGAGTCTCCGTCTGGCCAGCAAGCGCTTGAGCGGCCTGGAGAGCAGCTTGAGCAGCGGCACTCTACATCAGTCAAGTGGTCATGTGCAAAAATTCATTAAAAGTCCATTGACAAAGTGCAATAAGAATAAAACAAACAAAAAACGTACAGCGTTGGAGTGGGACTGGTCCGTCTTGAGAGCGACATGGTTAGAGTATTGGACAAAGACGTTGCGGCCGCGCAGCTGGGCAGACGTGCCACTGCTAAAGTAGTTGACCATCGAAATGGCAGCGCCTTCGTCCGCCATCTCCAAAAACGCCTGTGAAAAACATAATCAAATGAATCGATTTTTAATTCTGAAATAAAAAAAGCAAAGCGAAAATGAAGACGGTGGGTGGTCCACCATCAACAGATGGCCTCGAGACTCGAGAGAGAACATCTCCACAGCCAAAGAGAAACAAAACACGTACGCACCTGATTTTTGCCCTTGAGGACGAGAACGTTAGTGACGCGTCCAAAAGGAATGCCCAGGTGAACGATTTCAGCCTCCGTCACGTCGTTGGGGATGTTGCGGATGTGCACGACTCGAGACGGTTTAGCTGGGCTTCTCGGCTCCAGTTTGACCTGTCACCACATCACGACGCGGACACACAGGAACAAAAAAAAAAGGGGGGGAGGAAGAGAAACAAGGAAATCGTGAGGTACATTAATTTACAGTTGGTTCACCACGGAATACAATAATCTCATTTCCTTCGTGTGCACCGGGGGGAAATAATATAAACCCGACCCAACCACCCCCGCCGACTCGTTTCTCAAATGAACGGCCCTCGGTTCTATTTGGAATTGCCCGGAGCATTGAGATCAATCACGACTTTCTTTTTCTTTTTTTGTTTCCCAGATAAACCAATGGAGAAAAGTAAAAAGGATCCAAACATCCGGGAAGAAACTCGTTAAATGGCCCAACTCTTTTCCCCCCGTCAAATCAAATGCTTCCCAGAATTTTAAAAATTAAAAGTTTGTCTATTTTTACCTTCTTGGCGTCGTTGTTGTTATCGGCGTGATTGGATTGGGGGCTGAGTACAGCGCCGTTGCTCATGGCCAGTTCCTCAGAACCACGCTATAAAAAAATCGGAAAAAAAAGAAAAAATTAAATCAAATGACACAGACCCACAAGTCCTATTTTACTCTAACCCCATAGAAACAAATGGATAGAATTAAGGACGCTTCGTTTCCCACGAACACTCATCGCTGTCGAGAAGCCGAGAGTGAACGCACCAAATAAAATTTAAAAAATCGTGAGCGTCAAAGAAGGGGCGAACACCGCACACACGCCATCATCACATTTCCCACCAACGCTCACGCAATACCCATTCACGCAGACCGCAACAGGCAAGACAACAGGTCAAGGTAAAAAAAACATACCAATCATTTACAAAAATTTTAGAAATAAAAAGCATCGAATCCTCCCACGCAAAAGAAAACCTTGACGTAACAAAAATGAAATAATAAATAAAAACGTGCGTCATTCACGACGTTGCTTTCTCAATTATCCCCCCTTTGCAAGGCATTCAGGATCAATCATACAAATCAAAAGTCATTCAATGGAGTCCATTTTTTTAAAAAGCAAAAACTGTGGAGGGGGGGGGGGCAGGATATCCGGTCTATGGCAAAGAAAATTACACCCACTGTACAAATTTTTTTTTAGCTTTTTGGAAGATTCACATCTAATTAGAGACAACATGTCCCCTCCGGAAAAATGAAATAAAAATCCAAACAAAAAAAAGTGTTTAACTTGCGAGGAAAACAAAAACTATTCGGCAGTCGGAGCACGAAGGCAAGACGGACATACTATATCTGCACGTGACCTGGCAACAGTCCCAAACCCATCGCAGTCACGACGGCGAAAAGAAGCCGCGGTTCAACAATCCGCAAAAAAATAAAAGGCGAATGGGCCAAATAAAGAAAAAACAAAAACTTCAGATCCCCCCCGAATGTAAGAAAGAAAACTTGCGTGAGTGGCAATGAAAAAAAAAACAAAAAAAAAATATATATATATATGAAAGAAAAAGACAAAAAAAAAACGGAAATAAAAGACGAAAGAAGAAAAAAGGACGAATGGGGGGAGGAGTTGGGTAAGGATCGATGACTATTTGGTACGTGCCGCAGTGTGTGTACGGTCGGATGGTGCCAAACCGGAGATGGGTTTCTTTTTTTCGCCTTTCTAAAAACAAGAAACTCTCAACCAACCAACTCCATGAAAAATAAAAATAAAACGCGCCTGTATCTTTAGAAGAAAAAATACAAGGCAACGGGAAGGAAACGTGAGACGAGAGAGTCCAGTCTAACATAGAGTGATGACGTCGAAGTCTGTTTCCAACATGGCGATAGTTCCATTTTAAATAGCTGCTTATATTTTGTTACTACCCCTCCACACTCCCAGGAAATCTAGCTGATGATTATTATACGGTCGTGGCCGTTGCCCCCTGTGTGAGAGTCACGGGGGGAAGCAATGAAATGCGCTAGTCTATTAACTCATCCTCCAGACAGGCACGGCCGATGTCGTCATCATCCCATTTCCTGTTGCAAATAAAAGAGAAAAGGCCCATCGGATTTTGAAACGAGCAGAAAAAAAAATTCCAGCTCAACTCCATTCGCTGACAATCAACGGATCACGTTGTGTCCGGATGCATCCGGTTGAAATCTATCAAGTTTTTTGTGAGTGTGGATTGGACAAGGATTTTCAGAGAACTCAAAAAACAGGAATGCTGTTGGAATCTCGTTCATGCTACCAGATTTTTTTTTGTTCTCTGCTGTACCAGTTTTTATCCCCTTCCCATCTCCTTCCTCTTTTTTTTTTCCTTATTCATTCATCCATCAACTGCCCCCTGTGTGAACGATTTTTTCCCCGGAAAGAGATTTCTGGATCAGCGTCGCAAAGGAGGCCATTCTTTTCATTTAAAGTACAAATCCCTCCCCCACAAAAAAAAATAAGTAAGTTGTCTTTCTTTTTTTCCGATAGTCGAAATGTTTTTCCGGCGGAGGGTGGAACAATGGCGCACAAAAAGACGGGAATTGCAATCCGGGTCCCTACCCAACAGACGTGCTCCAATCCCCGCCCACTTGGAAAAACAAAAAAAGATTCCTTTAGCCATTTTTAAAAATAGCATCTGCTTTTCGCTGGTGCGGCGGTGGCCAGCCAAAGCGCACAGACACGGGCAAACGACGCTGATGCCAGAAGGGGGAGGCACGGACACGAAGGGAAAAAAAAAACAACTTTCTCGACAGTGGTTGGTTGGTTCGGTTATCTTCGTTCACAACCGTCTGGGTTTTTCGGGACTCCGGTAGCGGGTTTTTTTTTGGCGCGACAAACCCGCACGAAAAAATCTAAAAACTTGGGCAAACTTTTTACCACTAAAGTTTAACCAACCACCATTACACACAATACCATTTCTTTTTTAGATCGAACTGACGTGTGGCCGACCGTATCACCACCAACCGGATGTGGGTTTCGTTCTCGGTGCGTGTGTACGCGTGGGAGGGACGGTACTGAGTTTCCAGTTCTCCAGAAAGAAAGGAGAGAACCAGTTGCTACGCAGTTCCCCCCCAAAAGGCCCCACATTTTAAAGAACAAAAAAGAAAATCCTAATTCCCAACATAAATAATATGTTACACGTGATGGATTGACACGAACTTCTTTCTTCCCCTACACTCTCAACGGTTAGCGCTGCTAGCACACCCCCCCCCCCTCTCTCTCCTTGGGCCACAAACAACATTCCTCAGATACCAAAAGGAAATCCAAGAAGAGAAGCGAAAAACCGCCAAGCATTGGTGGGCTCCGTCTGGGTTTTTTTTTTCTTTTCTCCTTCTCTTCATGTGTTAGCCGATGTCCCTCCACAGGTTTCTCGAGTGCAAAGACCCCCCCCCCCCTCACCAGTCTCTGTTCCATGTGAAAACCCGCAGGGTATCTCTCTTTTATTTCCACGCTTCGGTGTACAACCGCATACTATATACTACACACACCATTCAACCGGTTGGGGAGGGGGGGGGGGGCTGTGATGGCTTGGGCATGTGTTGTGCAGAAGAAGCTCTTGGTACATACGAGCTGTTGCTATAGAGCAGCCGGTCTTCGAGAGGGGAGGGTTTAAATAGAAAAAGAACCTTTTGTGTGTGTGTGCAACAGTTTTCATGAAAGGGCACACACAACATATGGACTCTAACACACACACACACACACACAGAGAAAAGTAGATAACATTTTATATTTTTTTGTTATAATGCGAACCGCAGATAACGACGTTCCCTAATTCAAAAAGAGAACCCACATTTTTCCCTGTTGTTGAGTGAAGAGTTTGGCTTACCATCGTCGAAATTTGCATTTGAAGACCAATGACGTTCGAGTTAAAAGTAGGGAAAAACGGCCGCAAAGACACGAAACGACAAAGTTAGCGAGAGAGAGGATAATCGAAAAAGCTTGAACGACACTCAAGTCAACTCTCACACACACACAATTTCTTTTTTTTCCGTTGGTGTGTGCTGGTAACTAGTGGGAGTGTGTGTAAGTACACGGCTATCAACAGCCAATGGGATAGAAGAGAAACGCGGCGGCGGAGGACACACTAAACACACACACACACACGCCGAAAAAAAAACTGTTAACACAAAATGTAATTTTCTTCTTCTTTCCCGTACTTCGGTACAGCGTCGGTTTTTTTAAACTAACTGTCAAGTGTCAGAAAAGGGAGACAGAGAAATTCAACAATAGAAGAAAGGGGGTGTGCAATCAGGAGGGAAAAGGAAACAAATTAATGAAAATAATTTTTAAAAAAAGTAGGAGAATTTTAAAAAAAGAACAGATAGAAAGAGAGAGAGAGACAGACAGAGAGAGAAAAAAAGAGAGAGATTGAAAGGGAAAAAAAAGGGCGGACGAGCGTACGGCCACGACCAGACTCAACAGACTGACTGAGCGCAACTGCTCGGCTCTGAATCTTCGACTATACTACACCGGTAAGACGAGCACAAAAAAAAGAGAATAAAGGCCCGACCAGCTTTCGATCCCCCTCGCTTTTTCTCCTCCCACTTCGCCGCAAATTTTAGTTACAAAAGCGACCGCTAGATGGTTCTGGCTAGACCACCAGACACCGTTGGCTAGCGCCATGTGCGACGACGCCCGCTCGCCATTCACGCATTGTTTCTTAATAACTAACCCCATCCCTCCAAAACCGGGAACCAGACACTCATATTTTTTTCGCATTAACCAAAACAAAAAAATTTATAACGTTATTAAGAAAAATCAAGGATCTTTTTTTTGTGGTTCTCTTTCTATGGGAAAACTGCGGTTTTTTGTTCCAGTGCGACAGATGACCATTTATCTTTCAATGCCAAACTCCCGAAAAAACCATTAACAACTTGTTCCATCTATCAAGGTTGACAACATATAAATACATACACCAGGGCCTTCACGGTCTGCCTCACTTTACCCCCCCATCCACCCCCCCCCCTTTTTTTTTACTAGTAATCAATATCAAATGAAGAACACCAGCAGGAAAAACCAGCCCCGTACACACTAATAATAAAACAAGTGGCGGCCAACCAATCAGGTTCTTCCTCGGGTGCCAAAATAAAAAGGGAAAAAGAAATCGACAACTAAAAAGAGATAAAAGGCTACATGGGGTAATGCGTGTCTCTGCGACAAGAGATCCGGTCGATTAGATGTTGGGAAAAAAAAGAAAAAGAAATTGCACATTTCTCTCTCAAAAATAATCCGTAAGATGGCACCATTCACACGCCCTTGAGACATGGAACCACAGGTGCAGCCCAACCTTCCGCCGTCTGATGTCTAACGATCCCGCCGGTGTACACCATCAACCTGGATAGTTTTAATACGCCCGGCCTTCAAAACGAGAAGCGAAATACGATCCCTCATCTCCAACGATAGACAAACTTGCATAGCCTCTCTCTAGAATATCATTGTTCAAGAAAGAAAAAAAATATATTCTTTTCTTTTTTATCTGTTCAGATTTGCATAACAGCTGGTAGGGAAGGTGGGAGAGAACACACCGGGAGCCGGTCATGCCCCCCGAAACATCTGCCGCAGTTTTCTTGCCGATGGAAGATATTTCCTTTTCAATATCTTTTCTTTTTTTTTTTCTTTAAAGATTCATGAAAATTTTGGCTAACGGCGTTACCAAGGTGCGCTACAAAGGAAAAAAAATAATAAAAGGCTGGTGAAGAGGTAGAGAAGACTTAACAAAGTAAATAACAAGATACAGCATTACGCCGAAACCGAATAGGCGTGGACTTTCAAGTGCCAACTTGCATTAAGAGATGCCGCCCTGCGCATACGCACACTCGCGAATTAATTGGTGAAACAATTCAGAATTTATAAGAGCGGCAACATTTAAAAAATGAAACGTAATCGCACCACCTCCCCGCGCCCATCAGGTGCGTTAGCTTGATTCAATTAAAAAATACAGCGATACATTAAAAAAAAGAAGCATTTTCAATGCCGCCCCTCTGCGAACGTGCTATATAAAGTGAGGGCCGAATCGATATGTGCGAGCTTTAGATTCAAAAGTTTTGCTAGCAGAAGAGCAAAGTTGGCTGCCAATCAATTATGCACAGAATGGAAAGTGCCTTTAATGATAAAAAAAAAACGTCTGCCCTTTCTGTTCCCTAAAAATCTTTTTTCCCACTGCGTTTAGGACAAAATATTTAAAATAAAAAATAAATGCTATCAAATATTACTATTATTTCCGAAAAAGGGGACGAGAAGGGGTGGGAGGAAATGCCGGTCCGCTGAGAGCTTCGAACAGAGGGGAGGAAAAATAAAATTGAGGAAAAGAATTAAATTATAAAAAAAAGGGTCTGCTGCTTCAAGCTCATGCGGTTGTTCCGCGCGGACGATGAGATTCACCTTGGCTCGTCCTTCAAGGCATTCACCTTTCCCAACTGGAAATAAGAAGAAAACCCTCCTACACAATGGATTTTTCTTGAGGTTTTTTTTTCTATTCCTCCCCCCCCCCTTCTAATTAATCGGGAGCTTAAAAAAAAACCGGGACACAAACTGTCTTTTCCTTAAGGACACGATAATTTTATAATCAAGGTTAATTTTTTTTCCCATTCAAAAATCGTGATATCCTTTTTTTTTAAAGGAGGCAAAAAAGCAAAAGCAAAACTAAAGTCGAAACGTTCGTCCGTGTTGTTTTCGTTTCAAGTTTGTAACAGCGGAGGAGGAATGCCGTGACTTGCGGATGTTTTTGTTTGATTCAACACGAAAGGATTATTTACACCAAACTTTAAAAAAAAAATTATAAAAAAATAGAAAGAGACTAGCCAGGGGTAGGAGGAAATCTCTAACAGTGTCTGGAGGGGAGAGAGAGAAAAGAGAAGAGGCCTTGGAGCTATTTCGGAAATAAACAGACACGGTCTGGCACTCCGACTTTGTTCCACGGGGGGGGTTAGAAACTCGTCGATTAAACACAAGATTGGAGAGGGGGAAGGATCTCCTCTTCCTCCTATCGGTAGGGCAACAAATACCTCAAAAGTTCAAACAACAAGCCGTCGATATAAAACACAGCCTCGTTCAATTTTAGAATGTTTGTGGTGGGGGGAAATGGGGGGCAGCAGCAAAAATCATGGGTTTCACCTGGCCGCCAGGTGTCACCACCCGGAGAACAAAAAATAAGTACCGAGAATTTCGTACACACAAAAGAAATTCTTTTGTTTCCAACAACTTACCCCCTCTCATCTTTCCCTTTAGTTCGACCTCCAAACCCCACACCCCACCTTTTTTTCTAGAAAATGCCCAAGACTACCTTTAAAAAAAACTAAATTTTTTCACCTTGGAAAAGCATAAACCACAACAATGGCATTCAAAAAAAAGATGAAGGTTACATACCTGCATGACGTCCATGATGGCGAGAGGCTGCTGCAACAAGGTGTAGGCGTAGAGAACTTCGGAGGCGGGTCTCTTCATGCTACGATGAGAAGAAGAAACTTGCAATTTTTTTGGAGGGGGGATCACTCTTTCCTTCCTCTCTGTTTTATGGAGATTTTTCTCTTTTTTTCAAATCTTCTCGTCTCCTCGAAGAATGTTGAGAAATCCAAACTCAACAGAGGCGGAGAAAAAAAAAAGAAAAAAAATGGAGGGGGGCGTCAAACGCCAACAAAAAAAAAAATTGGCGAATCGACGACGAAGTTCAACTGTCGAATTTGGGTGTCAAACGAACCTCTTCACTTCAAATACTGCAATCAAAAAAACAAAAAGATTAATTAGATTTCAAAATAATCAAAAGACAAAAATAGGACAAGCCACACGAGTTTGTGATGGGTCAAGAAACATTCAACAGTTTGACGAGACGCCATTTTTTTTTTCGGGCCTGACTGACGCCACGCCATCAAACACGCGGATATTCAAAACGACTGAATTTACTACGAAATTCTTTCACTTCTTCGAATATCCGTGCAAAAAAAGAGCACAACGTGAGAGATAACATCAAATGTGGTCAACGAAAACCGGAATTCAAAAGATTACAAAACACATTTTTCAAAAAAAACAAGACCCACCCAATAAATGGAGATCTGATGCAACAACGACCGATCAACGTCACTTTATTCTCTCCCTCTTATTGCACTGAGATTCTTTTTCCTTTTATATCACTAAAGTATTTCTTCTTTCGTGTGATGCCACAGAGACAGGTACAGATAGTCAAACACACGCGACCTTTTAGCTCCTCGTGTGTCACACTCGCAAAAGAACCAAAACACACACACGCACACCAGAAACACACACACACACTATTTTCAGTTTCCAATGACACAGGAAGTAAAACACAAAAACCTGCAGAAGAAAATTGTGTGCGTGTGCAAAAAGAAAAACTTTTCGAGAAGTGTTTCTACTGCGAGAGAAAAGAAATGGCCTGGCTGGTGGGAAACATTGAACTGGTGGTTCTCTCTCTGGCCGAGTCGAGTACCGAACTCGCGCGCTTCTGCACTACAACACGAGTCAGGCCCCCCACTTTTTGGAGGCCCTCTTTTCTTCTTTTCCAAGGGGGAAAGAAAAGCACGAAATGAGTCTCTCTCTTTTTTTCTTTCTTGAACTTATAAGAGAGCAGCAGCAGCAAAAAGAGTGAAGCAGTTAGAGACGCCTGTATGTGTGTGTTTAAAAAAGAAAGAAAGAAGAGATAGAGAGAGGAGAGAAGAGGGAAAAATATCAGGGACTCTCCACGCCGTTTGATGGCGCTTTTCTTCCGTCTGCTACAAGGCAGAGGAAGGGCACAATAATAAAAAAAGGAAAAGCGCGCGCGTCGCTCTTATTCCCATTGCAGCCCCGCCTCCTTTACCTTAAGGCTAGGGGGGAAAAAACGAAGGGGAGTGGACTGAACCGCGGGTTTGCAATCCGCAAGTCCTCCCTCCAGTTTTGTTTCTTTCTTGATTTTCTTACAAATGGCCGCGTACAGGAAAACAAGTTTTTTTCCTTTTTTCACGCCTATCCAACATAAGCAACAACGTTCAGATGTCGCTAACTGACGTTCTCTTGTTGACTCGCACTTTCACGGAATGAGAAATGAAGAGAGAAACTGTTAATTCTGGAATGTTTTGTTGGTCTTTCTCTTTTTTTTTGTGCTGTGTCTGTTATCAGAACCACATCGACAAATTAGTAGATGCTTCGTCAACTCCATGTCCAATCATGGAAACTCGTGGAACTCGTTCAATCTTCTGAACGCAATTCCCCACCTCTTACCCTAATTCTTGTGGCTTTTGAGCTCTCATTCCATCGAATGAAAAACAGCCTA
Source organism: Daphnia sinensis (assembly GCA_013167095.2). NCBI lineage: Eukaryota > Metazoa > Arthropoda > Branchiopoda > Diplostraca > Daphniidae > Daphnia > Daphnia sinensis. The sequence goes on from CM023194.1 coordinate 3,830,420, forward strand.
AATCCTCTGATTGTTTTTCTTTTGCTGCATGAAATTGGAGAAATAAGAATTCATTTTTTCCCATAGCGATCCATCAAAATTTAGGGGAAAACAAACGTCATTCCTGCCACGCCCCACCAGTCGGCCAAAAACGTTGGGCGTCAAAACTCGTTTTTTTCTTTTAAACATTCCCTCAAGTGTGAAATACAATCAAATGGCTGGCTCACCTGATTGAAAAAATAACGGGACTCGTTATTAAAACACCAATCTTTTGAGGCGAGCGCCGTAGACCGAAAATGGGAGCTTATTTAGCCCCAACCCTATTGTATCTGAACGTGCCTAATATAGTTCTTTTTCCCGATGGTTGGGCACATCCATTCAGAAAGAAAAAATTGATACAATGACAGGTCACACACACACACACATAAAGGAAAGAATAAACTACTTCATTTTCTGCTTTCACTAGAGAAATATCACAATCGACGTTCCAACAGGTGGTACGAAAAAGAAAGAAAAAAAGATGGCGACCAGTATCGATCCGAGTCGTCTGCAGTGCCAAAAAAAAACTCTTTATCGCTAATGGCAAAGACAAATCTAATGCAAGTTGAATGCACTCCGTATTAGGCGACACAAAAAAAGAGAAAAAAACAAAAACTCGGAACTTTTGCACTCACGCGACAAAAGGTAAAGAACATGTTGCTATGATAAAAGAAAAGCCTCAACAATCTCTCCGGAGAGCAAAGAGTTCGTTCATGCCCAGGAAGAAGACAAAGGACATTAAAAAAAAAGAGCATCGCTTGCAATGCCAGTAACAAGTCTGAGAGAATTCATCGTGAAAAGTTGGGATGACACAAAGAGAGCAGTGGCCCTATAGCCAAGGTTTATCACGAAAGCGGGACTATAGACCCTTTACTTAGTTGAGCGGATAGACTCTTTCCCCTCCCATCGATCGATGCGGGTTTTAATTGTCCAGTGTGTGTGTCTTGCTCGTCTTTTTAAGATTTTAAGAAACAATGACCAGAAGCTGAAGTTTCACGAAATAAAACTCTGGGTGCGCGCCCTATAGTAGTAGTAGCGATGCTGTTACTACGGCCGAGAGATTAAATCCTAGATGCACACCGACCAAGTTATTTATGGCTCACGGCGGACAGAGAGCGGGACACGAAATATACAGCGACTACCGGTACGTTGCTCCCGCGGAACAATTAGCTTCACATGGAAAGCTTCTCCTCCGGTGTTTACCGCACGCCCTTTCCTTATACCGACAAACCCATCACGTTCTTGCGTAGGCTTATTCTCGGAAGAATTCAGAGAACTCAAACAACTTTTAGCAGCACCCTTAAAACGATGAGAAGTGCTGCGAGACTTCATCCCACCTTTTTCAATACGACGGCCAGTTAGAGGTTTCATCCAGCCGTTACGCGGATTGGCCAATTAAAAAGGGTGGTTGGAAAAAAAAACATAAAATTGTAGATTCAAGTCAAGCGAAACTTGAGAAAACAAGTCAAAACGGTACACAACAATAATTCAATTCGCTTTGTTGCTTTTCTTGAAAAAAAAAGTTGGTTTTACTATACAACCCGCGTGTCCGGCAGATATTTCTAAAATTAGAAACAGACGCTGGTCAGAATTACCCTTCCTCCCGCAAAAAAAAAAAAGTTTATGCTATCCTTTTTTTTTCAATAAAACTTTTAAACAAGTGCGCTTTATACTCTACGCACGAACGCCTCTTTTTTTTTTTACTGGAAACGTAAACACTTATAACAGTTCGGGGCTTCTTATTATTTCTTATTTGTTTCTCGTCGGTCGACTTGTTTTCATGAAAATAAGAATTTTGTTTTGCATCTTTTTCTAAAAATACACATATATGTAAGCAGGCCTCTTTTTGCCGGAAATCGAAAGGAAATTGAAACCCACGGGATGCTGGATTCAAGCCACTCCGGTGTAAACACACACACAATATCGGTGCAAACAACAAACGGAGGAACGTGCACACCAGGTCAATTTCATGTGCGTTAGCATACGGTATGCATGTATGACTACACTTCATAAAAGGAAAAAAAAAAAAATTTTATGATATAAAAGGCGGCGAGCTTCCCCTTATCGATCGACAACATCAAAAACACCTGCACGCATACAAAATTCAAAGAGAAATTCTATGTTAAAATGACATCTATTCAAAATCTACCAAAAAAGGCTACGGGGACCGTTTTCTTGTCATATACCGATTTCTAATTCCGAATTTTTTTTAAAGTTCCTAATTAGTAAAAGGAAAAAAAGGGGGGGGGGAATAAAACTCGATCGGGAAATATGCTAAACAATGTGACAGGTTTTTGACAAGCTCCATGCTACAAGTGTAGTCCGAGGCGAATGTTAAACACGTTTTGCATTGTTTAGCATTCATTTTTTTAAAAAGAATTCTACGGTTATGGTGACTTGACCCGATACGCAAACATTCCTTTCTCCTCAGATTTATGTGTCCCTGAAGGCACTGTCAATTTTTTCTGTGCCAATCAAACAACATTTACCACCTCCAAAAAAAAATCTAAACAAGGGACAGATAACTCCATTTCGTGTCCCACATTTTCAAAATTGGTTAATATGACGCATTGGAAATTTTTTTTTTTCGTTCTTGTTATCTAACGGATTTCTCTCTTATAAATATTTTTTTGTCACGTAACAGCGTAAAGTTCGTGTCTGTTGAGTTAGTGTGGGCGATTAATGGACTGCCGGATCCAATCCAAACCCCCCCCTGACAAATAAGCTCCTTTCCCCTCGTTGCCCAGGGTGATATCGATCTCTAGTAGCAGCCGTCAAATCGAAATGAGGCACAAAACACAACAAGTTGAGCTTCAAAGGTATAGGCAAACAGGAAAAAAACATAAAAAAAGAAGGAACAAAATTGTATCGACATCAAAGGAGTCGAAAACAGATCGATGGAGCTGCTTAAACAAGAAAAAGAAATCGAAAGAGGCGACTAATTAGTCAGCTACCAACCGTGTAACGTTTGCGTGTGTCGAGGACATGGAGCCATCAAGAAACTCTTTAGGAACGAAAAAAAAAACGAACGCGGCATAGGAGCGTGAGAGGAGGCACTCACCCGTGGGGCGTTTTGCTCTCCACACGTTCAGGATTGAGGAGGACACAACAAGTTGCCGAAGATGTCGATGTCGTGAGTGTGCATAGACTACAAGAAAATCGGTTCTTTTACTCGAAAAGAAAAAAATAAACTTCAACAGTCAAGCGGACCGCTACCACGCAAAAGAGGCGGCGTGTCACGCCCAGCGATAAGCAAAGATAAAAACGGGTTGATCGCCTGGAGGAACGCTACAATAGGCGCCATATCAAATTGAAGCTCAAAAAACATGTCGAATGATTAGATTTAAGCTTTTCGTCGTCAAGGGCGAGCAACAATAAAGGATAACTAGGTAAAAAAAAATTATAAGTACAAAGACGCTATGAATGAGACGTTAATGTGTTGAACGAAATTGTGGGGAGGCGTACAAAAAAGAAATTCTACGAAGTTTGATGACAACTTTATCTAAAAATGGCAACAACAGTCGGGCCAATTACATACAGCCAACGACGTCCTTTTTAGTAACATGTTTAGAGTTACAAGGAAAAAAAAAAAACCTGTTGCTGTGCCGAGATATGTTTTAATCATTACAAAAAAAAAACAGCTGTTTCCAGATGTCTTTTTACAACGGGAAATGTAATATACAGGAGTACACCACGGCTGGTGACTGTTCATTTAATACAAGAAGGAATTCCGTTTGGCTACCAAATGTTTGTGTGTGTCCCTTTAGAATGTGGGTGGATACGTGGGAGAGAGGGGAGGCCGTTGGTACATCAACAGCTGCATGCAACACCACCACGTGAGACTCGTGCCGAACTCTCTTATCAGGGTAAAACTAATTAGTTAACGAGCTGGAGATGGAGTGAACGTGTTCGAGCGCATCATCTCTGTCTATGCATAGGAAAACTACGTGTGTTTTGTACTGTATGGAGAGCGACGTGGATAAAATCAGAACCTTTTGCATGTCAATGCAACTTTTCTCTTTCTGGTTTTGAAAGATTGATGGACATGAAAAAAAAAGAACTCTACGGAGATGAATAAAAAGAGAGCATAGAGCAACAACAAAAAAAGGGAGAACAGGAGGAAAAAGAGGAAAGGGACCTAGATCCAGGAGGGATGATGTTACTGACGTCCGGAATGGATCAATACTTGCGACTGCTACGGTTTGGTGGGATATGACCTTTATACAAGAAGGCTACAGGTTAGAGAACCCACACACACACACACCTTCCCACACCCAATACATGTAAACGTACGGAGCACATTCATCAATGCGCAGAGAATGATGCGTCTTATGCTACTTCTGAATTGAATGATTGATTCATGTTTTCCTCCTCTGAAAGGTCATTACTTGAGACAGAAATATTACCATCTATGTACTTGGTGTATGAAACTTCATCTTTTCTTACCCATCATGTGGGATCCATTGTAAATATAGCAAAGATCAAAAATTGCCTGATCGAAAGATGAATCAGAATGAAGTTTACACCCACTACAGCAAGTAATGCTGAAAGGCACACTGAATACTTTCAACAAGGCATGGTACCACACTAGTACACATTGGCAATCTTCAAGGATTCCTGTCATAGTACGCTGCTCATGCTGAGCTTCAACAAGTGAAAAGCGAACAAGAAGAAAGTTGACAAAAGGTTTTCGTAACCTTGGTGGTTGGTAGAAAATAGTATGAAAACAGGATGCAGAAAGATTTCTCACTCGATTGGTCACGATTGATAACTGCGTTATCTTTGTTAGAAAAATACGTCACAAGGGCATGTCAAGGTCTGAAACGTTAAACAAGGCTCAAAGTGAGCGCTGATTGCTGAACAATTGACGTAGGAACTATCGACTACGTGAGAAAAGAAGAGTTATTAATGAGATAACATCCATTTCTTACCGTATCATCGCGATCAACGTTGAAAGGAGTCGGGAACGTCTTCCACACAAAACACAAGCGATTGGAATATTAAAAGAATGAAACAAAAAACAACAACAAGTGGTCTCTGCGACTCAATGTCATGCCGTTTCGAAACAGAGATAAAAAGATGGCCGCGCGCTTATGACAGCTACGTTGTTAAAGAGCCCCACCTCCTCAAGCCTACTCAACATTTTTTTTGCCAGCGGCCTTAATATTAACATGGAAATCGATATTTATTATTTGTGTGACATTTTGTTTCTTTTAAATATTGTTATGAAATAAATTCTGATGCAATGTTTAAAAATAAAACCTTAACTATATGTCTTTTGTTCTCACTTTTGTTATTTTTTATTAAAAGAGAAATTAGATCTGCACTGCCATCTAGGGATGATAGAAAACGACACATTTTAAAGATGTTACGGTGACTGTTGTATTAAGTTGTTTTTGCAATTGAACGCACTTTAACTTTCAAGGTACTACAAACTGAGATGGAAGCAAAACACAGAATACATGTTTCATTTCATTTACTCTACGCCACTTTTGACTGGATTTTCGTTATTATCCTTTTGTTCGTAAACGGGAGTGGTTTCTTCGCGACTATACCTCCAACGCCACCAAGCAACTTTCATCCGATCCCAACAATTTTCGAATGAATCCATGGCTGGTCGCACGTCTAGCAATGCAAATTTATAATCCTCGGTCACCTTCCCGCCATCATAGTAATCAATGACATAGCGAACGTCACGACCGCAGCGATCAATAATCCAATCATGGCGATCAAACGGCAATTCGTAGCTGCACATCCGAATCCAGAATGAGAAAAGATCCAAATGAAGATTATGAACTTAGTAGAATCTTACCCCAGCATTTGCCTAATTCTCGCTCGAGGAGAATAATCTTTGGCTTTTCCTCCAAAACTTTTTAAGCGAGGATTGCCACATTCAGACGCGTGTAGAGCCTCCCATTTTAAAACCTGATTTGACCAACAACATCCATGAATAAGTCGGCTTTGCAGTTTAAATGTTAAAATATGCAATCTACTTCTCTCCAAGCTTGTTCATTATTTGAATTGTGAATCTTGATGATGTCGTCCATATCTTTTGGCTCTAAAGCTGATTCTTCCCAGCGCCAGCCTTTTCGCAACATTGCATTCCAAAACATCTTTGATTGAACAAAAAAGGAAAAACTCAATTAAATTGCTGCCAGTGGTGTGCAAATAGAAATTTCTACAATTGCAAACCTGCTGTGAGGGGTACTGCCAGAATTCATTTTCAGTTCCTGCTTTTGGGATTGATGATACTTGCCTATGTGTAGGCAAACTGAACGGCTGATCAGGAGCAGGTCTTTGATTCGGTGGCGGCATCTGGTTTGAATATTTTATCCATTGAAGCAGATATTAAGAAATTGAATTTGAATAATATTTTACCATGTTCAGTGGATTTACATCACCAGATGTATTTATTAGAAGTGAACCATTTTCTCCACTCATTGGGCATTCACTTGGGTATTGCATAGTTTGGACTTGTATCTATCAGAAAGATGGTGAGAATTATAAGTAATATAATAAAATGTCTGTGTACTACAAACTGATTCTGTTTTGGTTTCTAATTTATGATCACTGCTCATTGGGCATTCACTTGGATATTCTACAGGTTGTACAGGTGCCTTGATTAAAAAAATAATTTCCAGGTTAGAAACACAAGATATACCGACAACTGTAACAAAAAACCTACTGGTGGCGCTTTTATTCCTCCCTGTGCATGCATTGGGCACTCAGCGGGATATGATCCATCATACTTCATGTGTCTGTGATTGCTGCCATGGTTATACTGCTATAAAAATGAATTTTTTATTTATTTCAAGTTTTACAGTTTGGTTTGGTTTTCTTTGACGAACCTGGGCTTGGTTGGCACCATACAATGGTTTGGTTAAAGTATCAGCAGTGGTTTGAGCAATTGATGTTGTATTACCCATTTTTGTAGCAGCTATATAAGCAAAAGAAAGAAAAATATTAGAAATCCTTTTTTCACGAAAGTTAAAACAAACAAAACAAAATATTCCAAGCATGTAGAACTACAGGAGTGGCTGTCTTTATATTGACGTATCGAGTTCACGTTTAGTGAGTACACTAACCAACGTTTTTTTTTTTACTCCATAAGGTTCGTTCACAAAAGTGTTAAATAAAACGCACCTTCTAGTTGCTGAATTTATTTTCCCAAAAGGAATTGTGCTAAAAAATCAACTAATAATACTCGGTTGGTTACGTGATTCTTGATCCAACAAAAATAGCCGGGAAGGGCAACGTGTGTCTTCTGCAAAAAAAAGCAGACCACGCTAGAGTAGAATCAAAATTAACCGGCTAGATGGCAGCACTTTTTTTTTTTGAAATTCCTCAAACGCCTGATGGCAGATTGCAGTTCACATGTTTTTCCAACTCTGTCCATCGGTCCTTTAGATGATTTCATGTTTGCTAGTCTTCTAACATAAAAACCCAATGAAATTAGATATCAAAACTCATGGCCGAAAATATAAAAACGACACAAGCAGAGCTTTGGAGTAATACAAGAACGAAAGATAACCAAAAACACATTTCCCGCGCCAAACTTCCGAATGAAGCGGCAACGTGCCTGGTGCTTGCGATCTTTCTAGTTACATGACGATCGATTGATTTGCTGGTCACGCGCTCTGGGCACGTGAGCGCTCGTCTGAAGACGTGTACCACTACTCCTTTTCAGCCAGCATCGGTTAATAGCGTTCATTCTGCAATAGCATTTAGCACAATTGCCTGAGTGCATTTTATTCAATTTAGGGCGTTTCCGTCCAGCAAACAGGGCAGGCTAATGCATGAATCCATCAAGACTCTGCTCACGTGCATTGCACATGCCAGAATTTCGTTGACCGAACCTAATAATTTGCATACAAAGCACGGGTAGCATTTAAAATCAAGGTCATTAGTGAAGTCCAAAAAAATTTTTATTACTCTTACTTCATTTTCGTTAACTAAAGTGTACTTCTTTTTCCATTTTCGAAACTGGATCGAGAATAGCGACGTGCTGATTCCTGAAAGATTAAAACTTTGTTACCAGTCCGAAATAGTTACGTTGCGACAAGCTTTGGTTGATTATCGATCGCCAAACGCCGTCCTCTTTACAGCAGAAAACTGTAGGAAAAGACCTGGAGGGACGTGATCCAGTGTGCGCAGCAGGGAGAGGAGCCAACACCCCCAGCGTTTCGGAGAACGTCTTGTGTGAGTGCATGTGGATGACGGAAATCGATCAGTCACGTTGCTCTGTGCATGAAACCTTAACTTCTTGTCTGGTTCCATTCCTCGAAGTACTCGTCTGCTATTTAGCCACTTAAAACATCCTTTGTTGCTTGCCTATAAGGAAAACAAAACAATTTTCAAAATGACGTGATGAGTAGGACTTCCCAGAGACAAAACAGAAATTCTCGTACGTCCAGGTACCAGCATCCGATCAGGTTCCCAATTAAGGAAACCAGGTGTACGGGTAAGATTAGCCGTTCAGTCTTCGAAGAACATGACGCAAAAGCAATATCAAATAACAGTATCTCCATGCATGCCAATCTCATTTGTTATTACAAGAATTGATAAAAAGAATGACCTCCCCTGCAGCGTTCGTGAATATTCACGTGGATTTGGTAGCTGACCCACCCAGACGAGAACACGTGCACTCCACAAAAATGTATATACCACCCAACCCATCTTTAAGCACAAGGGAAAAAACATTAGCAAAACCGGTGTATCTCTATCACGTTTTTTTTCCTCCAAAAAAAAAGGGGGGCGAAGAATTTGAAAACATTGCAAAACTTTGCCAAGTTGAAGAAATGCACCTTCGTGACTTTCTAAGAAAACAAAATTTGGAAAAGAAAATGTAAAAAAATAATATGTTAACGAACTGAATTGTAAAGGAAAAGTTTTTGTTTTCAACTCGAAATGGGAAAGAAGCCAAAAAAATGGCGACTGATGTTTTATTAACTCGAGAGCTGCTACGCAACAACCGACCATATGAAATAAGGCGATGTGTTGGAGAAACGTGCTCTTTGCGAAAATGGGGGAGCCGCAAGGCGGCGACACTAGGCAGAGGGTGGGAAGTAAAGTGGATAGACGAGGAAGGATGGGATGTGGTGCCAACGCTACGATCCACGTGACGAACGAGAGTCACGCGGACGACCCGGTGAACATAAAGCCCTTTACTCTGCGTAGTCATGGGTTGCTATCCTTTCTTTTTCTTTTCTAGCTTTTTTCTTTATTTATTCTTCTCTTACGGGCTCCGACATTTTTTTGTAGTCACGTGAATGGCGAAGAAATCTGTTGGAAACAACCGACAGGCCCAAAAAAAACAAAAAGAGATAACCCGTTGTTGTGTTTTTCTTCCCTATATGGTCGACATGAAAGGGTTCCTCAATCTTAAAGAAAAATGAAAAAAAGAATTCGAATCAATCTTTTTGGACACATACGACATTTCTTTGTTTGTCACGTGTGTCGTGAGGAATGTGTTGAAACGCTGACTGTGAATTCTTTTGTTTGGCCTTGCTTGAAGGTGGCATGGTTGTGCGCACAATTTTCGTAAAAATCAGAGATAAAGCAATACAATATCAAAAATAAACGATTTGAACGTGTCGTTCGTGCACTTTGAGGTCTGGGGTGCAGTCGGGACAAATTGAAATTTTCAAAAAGGAAGGGACGCATGTGCAGCAATAAGAGAGAGCTGTGTGGCCCGCCTGTCTCAAACACGTGATCAAGCGTCTCTCTCTCTCTCTCGCGTGTACGCGATTGCGCCCTCTTTTATTTTTCTTCGTTCGGGACTGCCCTTTCCCGCACAACCCCCTACCGTCCCCTACCATACCCCACTCCAGCTAGTCGTGATATGCCTCCCGGTTTGCCTCCTCTACCGTCTCAGTCAACTTTGCGTTCCAGGCCAATTCAGACACGCATGGTTTTGTTTTTTTACCCACAACTTTTTTGAAAAAAGAGATTTTAAAGTTGAACAAAAAGAAAAATTCTGCCAGTGAATTAGTGAACCATGACAAGGCAAAACTGATTGTTAAAACATTTGCGTTACTCGTTAAACAATTACCTGGTAAAGCATCAAAACGTTATCACCATGGATGTTGGCAACTCCTCCTCGTCGAAAATGGATAAATACTGGGTAGATTCACCCAACCAGTGCCATTACGATCGGTAAGTTTTCGTGCAAACTGATTCCGTAGTTGCTTTCTGCTCAAGAGGTTTAAAAGTCTAGAAGATTTACAAGCAGTCCTCAACATGACCTTGACGATGTTGAGAGAATACCAGAAGGAACTCGAGTATTATAAATTCAGCTCCGAGACATGAGCGTTTGCCTCATGTGAAGCAAATGGGCGTAGTTTTACAGATTATTTAGTTCAAGGACGACACAGTTTCAAAGTCACGCTATGAGAATGCCAAAAAAAAACACACACACTAAAGATCAGTTCGTTTTCAATACTTGAAAACAATACGCACTAGACAACAAAAAAGGAAACAAGAATTCGGAATGGCCTTGTCCAGTTTGCAACAGGGAAAGACTCGGACAGTGCAAATTTGCGATCGTCAGCTGTCACAAAAGCCATCTGGCGATAGGATTGCGGAGGTGAAAGATTTCCTCCTGTTTAGCATTGGCACGTCAACTATGAACTTTGGACCACACCTACTCATTATTTTTGGGTAGATCTTTGGACCAAACAATCAAAATATCCGTTTCTAACCGATGCCACTGCAGGAAATGCAAATTTTTTTTTAAATCTTGAAGTCACGTGGCAACATCACGTGCCCCACGGGCACCTCAACGACATTGATGATCCCGATAATCTCCGTTGCTATGTCACGCATAACCTTTTCGTTTTCACAGACCGATAGAAAAATAATAATAAGATAACAAATTGCAATCAGCAAACCTCGTTTCCCCCATTTCCATTTTTGAGGTTGTATCTATATACGTATTGGAAATTGAAAGTCACGAGGCCCAAGTATTCAAGATTAACAGATTGGATGTAAGATAAAGGTATTCTATATACCTTTTTACGCACCTTTACCATTAATGCTCCGAGGGGAACGGGGATTCTTGTCCACGTGCTGTCAGGATCATTCAACATTTCTGAAAAAAATAAAATTAAAATTAATGGGTGCGGTCAATTTCCCCTGCCTTTGGCTCTGGTGTTTTAAAAGTCAACGCCTTCTAACTGTTGAGACATCACGTGCGTGAATGGTATCACGTGCCGTCTCTACCACAAAACCAGACAAGAAATTGTCATTTCCTTTAATGGAATTCCTATGTTTGGATCTAAAATGAGTTTTTAGAAAACTGTATTTTATGTAATACCTCGTCCGGCGCAAAATGACCGAAGGATGATGACCTTGTCGATCACGTGGCTCTAGCGTGTGACTAACCGTATCCGTTGCAACCGGATTTCAATATATATATATATATATTTTTTCTTTTCTGGGTGAATAAACTGTTGAACTCGTCTGGAAGACAAATATAACGCACAACTGAAATTATAAACAAAAAATTAAACTTATCAAAATTTGTCTTTACATTAGGAATTTGAATTTTGCTGCCATCGGAAGTGAAGATGAAGAGGCATATTCTAATTTCTCCAAAAAGACGAAATCAGCTCGTGATCCTCAATCGCATCGAATTATTGAAAAAAGAAGGCGTGACCGGATGAACAACTGTTTAGCTGATTTGTCCCGGCTCTTACCATCCGCCTACATGAAAAAGGGGCGTGGCAGGATCGAAAAAACGGAAATCATTGAAATGACCATCAAGCACATGAAACACTTGCAGGTTCACGCCTGCAAAGAAATGGGTAAGCAAAATTATAACAAAATGAAGGAAAAAGAAAGGACAAAAATTAAACTTTGCAATGACACGTCGACAGAATCGTGCGATATAGCCGTCCAGATGGAACAGCTGCATAGCAACACGAAATCGGATCAATATCGATCCGGATTTCTTGAATGCATCACTGAAACAGTCCAGTTTATTGGTCATCACCAGGCGGATCATCACGGACCGTTTTATCCTGGAGATGATTTCGGCAGCCGATTGGTTGCCCATCTGCACAATCACTATGAGAAAATCAGTCGCGGTATGTCCGATATACATTTCTGTCTCTTTCAATTCCGTTTCTTCTGCCATTCTCATTTCCCTTTGACACCTGCAACGAAGGAAATAACCCTTTAAAATCACCAGGCTAAAAAAAAAAACATTTCAAAATTTATACGAAATTATTGGTTTTCAGAAAAAGGAACTCACCATGTTTCAGTAATTAATAACCGAGAAGTAGTTTTTGATAAATTTTCCAAAGTTAATGCATACGCAATGGCTGCAGGTAAAACAAAAGAAAGATGTGTTGTGTGTCTGTGTGTCTCTCTCTACACGCTCTTATTTTTTCCCTGTTGAAAATGGATACTTCCATCTGACAGACGCCTGGATGACTCGGCAATCTTTTATTTATTTTTTGCTGCTTGTTCCGCGTTTTTGTTGGATTTTTTAATTTGAATGCTCAAATTCTTTTTTTTACTGCAACGCTTGCCTCTTCTTGTAGGTTTTCTTTTTGTTTCCAACAATGTTTTCGAAAAATTTTCATCGGATCACTTTTGTTTCATTGTGTTCTTTGTTGTTTTTTCCAACTAAATTTCGGGTTTCCAGGCGAAGGAACGAGTTCAGAAACTGGCGAATATTCAAACGGAGTAACCGCCGTGACCTTAGTGGCAAGGACCGGTCATCCGAACGGTGCTGGACCGCCGGTCATCGATGGAGAAGACTTGGTCAACAAATCACCTTTAGTCTGCGGCACTACACCCCAGGGCGTTCAAGATCAATTCAAGCCGTCCAACGATAGCACAGGTAATAAACATTTACCGCCAACAGAATGTTCCCTAAAATAAAATAAAAATAATTTTTAAAACAGCAGAAACCGATAAAATGAAGGATGACCGAGTTCAAGGCATGTTTAACTACATGAATAGTGGCAGTACCTCTACCGAAAATCACCGTCAACAGCATCAACCACCACAACATTCCAACGACAACAGACCGACACGATCATCTTCCGGATCTGGCGGTGACAGTGACGAATCACGGTCAAACAGAGCTACACGTAACTCAGACACGCCATCGCCCGTCAATCCAACAACAGATGGATCATCACCTACCGACATGGACAATTCTAGTCACAGTGGAGGATCTAATCATTCCTCTTCGAGGTCTGGAACGTCTTCTTCCCAATTACGCCAAATGTTGTTATCCAGTAGCAGCGAATCGAGTAGAACAAAGAGTTGTTCGTCATCCAGCCAATGCAGCAGTAGAAGCAACACCACTCAACATAGTAGTACCGACGATTCCAACAGTATGTACAAGAAATTCAAAACAAATATTCATCAGAGATTTACCGCCGATCTGGAGCATGTCTTCCCACAATCAAGCTGCGTGATGACACCTTCTTCCGGCTCTTCAGCGAGTAACAGTCTTCCTGAACAGACGCAACAACCTAGCCATCATTCGTTAATAGAACGAAACTTTGAACAATGTAAGAATCCACAATTAGCAATGCAGTTTAGTAAGAATTTACATAAAATATTTACCTTTTGCTCGATTCAGTTCACGGCCTCAAAAGGAAAAAGTCAGATGGAGATATTCACCGGCACGGTAACTCAAGATATGGTTGGAATGGCGAAATACCTCCTCCACCTCCACCATCATCTCCGACGACAAGAAACCAAAGGCTTCATTCTGGAGAAATAGACGATTCCTACACCATCGATCACACAGCAATGCAACAAGAGCAACAGCAATCGGCCAATTTACAAATAATTCAACCAGCTGAAAACGTCCCTATTTTTGCACTGCATCCAAAAGGTGCATTTTACGTTCCCATGAGCGTCGAGCTGTCACTTGTGAGAGCTCTTTTCAATCCACCGTCTGCATCCAACAACGCCCAACCTTTGCTTCATCCTGTTACCATCAGCGTCAACTTCGGTCATCCATCGAGGGTCTTGACTGCTGCCTCCGTAGCCGACACAGTTGTATCTGTACAACAGCATTCTTCAGTTATCCAGTCACCTGTTAAAATAACAAAACCAGAACCCACCCTTTTACCCGGATTAGTTCCAGTGCCGCAAATCGTTCATCACCAAAGACATCCAAATCCCCATCATCAACAATTTGACATGGATCCATTTGGCACCAATTTTAGTCCATTACCTCTCGCAGATGATAGTAGTTTACGCGTTAGTAGTCGAGAACATAGCAGTCGTTCGTCATTGGCGAGGCACCATGACGAGCAGCCTAAAATGTTCCGTCCACCACAGCGAGAAGAAGGCGGCGGATACGCCCATGGATCCGACAGCCGTACAACCAGAGAGTACCCCATCATCAGGTCATCACGTGAACACGGTAGCCGATCTCCAGCCGTGATCACGGCAAATCACGGGACGACGACTCATTCCTCCCGATGGTCCCACCTAATGGCCAAACGCACTCACACCCCGTGAGGCGCTTTCGTATCTAGCTTATTGTCAAATGCCCCAACTACCCCCCAGTTTTTAAGATAACAAAATTGCGAGACATTAAAATAAATCAGATACACTAACAATTATACATGCAAGTAAAGGGAAAAGAAAATGTTTAAATAAGACAAATACCTATATACGTATATGTATAAATATATATATATAATATATCAGCTGGCTTCTTCGTGTATCTCCAAATTGATTTTGTTGTCCCTATGTTTGTTTGAAATTCTGAATACGCAATCCTCATGTTATTTTCTTAAGAAAAAACACTCGCCATGTCGCAGCCATGTTTTTCATCCAGCGCAATAATTCACTTACGTTGCTGTGGAAATGAATTTCAAAACGTTTGCGCCACGATGTGATCAAACGTCAGTCAAACCATTGGAATACATTTTATCGGTCCATATTGCCTGTCTGTCGATGAGTAATTTTAATTTAAAAAAAAAAAGTTAACGTGATACCTGAAGCTTAGAGATTTTGAATCCCATATATTTACAGCAGCAACGGCACATCTTGATAATTCAAACTGGGGGGAAATTTTCCACTACGACGAAGCTGTATTTTTCTTCTCCTTTTCTGTCTTCGATACTAATTTACACTCGAAGCCAGTACATGGACGAGCGAATGCGGTTGTAATCGGGAAGGTTTTCAACGGGACCGACAGCTGCTACAGCTGGGCATTGGTCATAAATGTATTTGCTGCAAGCGTCACGAACATCGGCCGGGGTCACCGAGTCGATACGTGCCTCAAGCTCGTGGAGAGGTAGACGCCTTCCATAGCAAAGCATCTGACGACCGACGTCTTCACAAACGGGTGTTGTTCCGTCCAGTTGCAGCAACATCGAGGTCTTCAGGAGGTTCTTGGCACGCTCTACTTCCATCGGGGTTGGTGCTGTACACAACCTCATCCACTCGCTTTGAATGTTGAATAGCATCGACTGGGAAAAGCAGAAAATAAAGAGCTTAAAGAGAAATGCACGATTTTAATTTTTAACGATATTTTTACCTCGCATTTCATGGGTTCACAAACAAAGTAGATGCCCCAAAGACCGGTGTCCTTGTAGCAGGTGTTGAAGGACTGGAAGGAGTGGCACAGATTAGACTGTGCAGAATAGCTAGCCAAGTTCGAGGCCAGGTTGGCACCACCACCTTGGGAACGGTCCCACGAGCCAATGATAGTGTTAGCCACCATCAATGGGAAGTTGTCGGCATTGGTCCAGCCGCAACCTTCAACTGCAATCGCAATGTGTGCAAATGGCATGTCATCGTCACGTACACGAATTTCCGATCCTGTAATAAATATAATGGATTTAGAGACGAGGCAAATATCACTTATTCAGATTTCGCAATTACCTGTAAATCGGCAGCGGGTTGGCAGAGCAGCTTTACTATCTAAGGAGGCAGACAAAGAGCCAAGGTGTGTTTGGGCTAGCTTGACGAGATCTTCGTGTTTAACACCACCAGCAGCAGCCAAAACCATACGAGAAGCACCGTAGTGGGTCTTGATGTACTCTACCAAGTCATTGCGAGAGAGCGACCTTGAACAAAATATATTAAGAAAATATTCCTTTTAGAAGACTTTAAAGTGAATGTTATTACTGAATGTTCTTTGTTGGGCCCAGAATAGTGCGGCCCAATGGAGTGCCCTGGTAGGCAGTAGCGTGGAGATGATCAAACACCACTTCCTGTAGATTGGTTTCGACCTCTTGCATTTCCCTCAGGATAACACCGCGTTCACGTTCAATCTCTGGCTCTCCCAATTTGGAGTTCTGGAGGATGTCGGACAGGATTTCGATAGAGCGGCCAACATCTTCTGATAGGCATTTGGCATAGAAGACAGTTTGCTCCCGAGAAGTATAAGCATTCAAATGAGCACCCATGTTTTCAATCTCGAGCTCCAAGTCTGTCTGGGATCGTTTCCCAGTACCCTGTTATCAATATAATTTTAAAACAGAGGCTCAGCTGAATGAAATTTTATAATCCCATACCTTGAATGCCATATGCTCCAGAAAGTGAGCTACACCATTGTTGGCTTCGGTTTCGTTTCTGGATCCAGCATCAATCCAGATTCCAACGGTGGCTGTAGGGGCACCACTGTCCTCTGAAGCTACTCGTAACCCATTGTCCAGCACAGTTAATTTAGTTGGAGGAACATTAACCAATGTTTGTTCGTAATTAAGGGCAGCAGAAGTAGCCCTAAGCCTCGTGGAGTTCTACATGTAAAGAAGTGGTTTTATCAGAGGGTTACTCAGTTTCTCACACAATGTTTAATTTAAAACGTTTTCCTTCTCCAATCATGCGATTGTTGAATACGACACAATATAATTTTAAGTTGAAAAATGATTTATTTGATTTTTTACCTTAACCAATGACGAGCCATTGGCTAATTTCAATAGCATTGGAGAAACTCGCAAAATTTTGGAGGCCATTTTGCCGGAGATTTTACGATCAGGATATCGTGAAGAGTTTCGTGACGAACAGCGTTGCAACTACTTCCCTTTACGAATTTTGCTTTATCATACAGAGTTAATAATGACACTAAAAGGTGTCGCTACTTTTGCGTCGTCTGTAAAAAACAAAACTGCGGCAAAGAAAAGAATAACACAAATTTTATAGCGTTTTTAACCCAACATTTTAAATTCTGTGTTACAATTGTTACATATTTTGTTGGTTAAATTTTCGTCAAAATCTATTCGTCATGCCCGTGTTTATAAACAGGAACAGTTTAAGTTTAATTAATCACCTGAAAACGATCTCGAAGAGAAACTCAGTTTTTCCTACGAACAAAAACGCTTCTGTTTTCAACGTTTTTCGTCATTTGCAAACCAGTTGCAAATGTCAGAAAGACGATATCAAACTCGTTAAAACCGTCGAGAAAACCGTGAATCCATATGGTTACCTCGAGCTTAACAATTTAGATCTTGATGTCTCAATCAAGCCTACATGCCCAAATACGTTTCCTGACATGAATAAAGTTATTTGTAGCTTTTATTCAAAAACTGAACAGATAGCCCCAGAGCTAATTCATCAAGATGAAAAGATTTCTTTACAAAGCAACAAAGTTTATCATCCCAAAGAAAGTTATTGTTCGATCAGCATTCCCATAAAATACCGTAAGGATGGTGTCTTAATTTTTAAACTCAGTAGAGTTACTAATCATTTGCCTTTGATGTTTTAGATGTTGATTCTGCAAATATCCTGGGACATAACAATGTTCATGTTGAATCAATGGAATCAGCATCAGTAAGAATCACCACTGGATCTGGAGACATTACCACCAACAGCCTTAAAGGAGATTTTATCAGCTTACTCACCCAAACTGGGAATGTTAAATGCTCAGGTCTTTCTCAGGGACGAATTACCATCCACAGTGGCAGTGGGGTATTAATGTAGCATAGCTTTTATTTTCTAAGAAGTCATCCTAACTGATTGTTATATGATTCCAGGATATACACGGTCATAAATTTCAAGGACCTGCGCTAGTAGTGGCCACGAATTCAGGAAACGTCACGGCAGAATCAGTGTACTCGGACGAGTCGCGATTCGTTTCAGCAACGGGGAACATCACGCTGAAAAATCTGCACCGAAAATGCAATGTGAAAATCACGAGTACTGGGAATCTAACTGCTTGTGAGCATGACAGCCGTCTCATATTGAACTGTTGTACCAAATTCTAGTATGATTTTCTTTTCCCCAGCTGGTATGGATGGCAGTTTGGATGCTCAGCTAGGCCAAGGTCAACATCAAATTCAAATCAGTCAGCTGCAAGAAAATTCCTCGATTCGCGTCATTCACGGCTCGCTGACGTTGAAAGTTCCAGTAGATTGCCCTTTTGGCATTCGTGTCACTGCTGGATCGATCGTAGTAACGCCGGAAAAAATGAAGGGGAATGTCGCGACAAACGACGAATGTAGCCTGTTCGAATATCAGACAGATGAAGAAGGTCAGCCGATTATTGAGATCGAAGGCAAGAACAGCAGCGTTGTGATTGAAAACCAAGATTGGTACACGTCTTTAGGCCTCGAGCTGCAGAAATAGAATGAAACGAGATGTTTGCGTTCGGGGTAAATAGGTGTATTGTATCTAGAGAGTGGACTAATAAACACAATTTCATCTACCCTGCACTCTCCGTGATGTTGTAATAAGCAAAAACCATCAGATTTGAGATCCTATATAGTTCACACCCGTTAGCCATTCAAAATTTCCATCGGTTTCGTGGCTTTCATTTTGCGCCTTTATTCTCTAATATCCATCACATCGAGCCAAAGGCGGGCCGATAAAACACCTTGATGATATTCTTGAGCTCACTCTTCTTGTTCGTGGACAGCCATACGATAAAATTGACACCTTCTTTCACAAGCAGCAGGGAGGCGCATCAGCTCTTTAATTCCTCAATACCTATAATGTTTGTTTTCAGAATTATTCGCCTATTGGCGTGGAAGGATCCATCAATCTACTGGTATCAGAACACATACATGAGAGATGATGAAAACTTAAACAAACAAGTACAGGCAATTATATGTTAATTTTTTTTTCTGATGTCCTGAAAAACAAAACAAATAAGCGCTGAGAAAAAGCCGGTTAAGATAGCCATCATCGTCTGTAAAAATTCATTCGAAAACAGCTCCGCGTAGTTGCCAAATGCCCGCCAGATTTTATAAATTTGATAAATAACCTACTTTATATATGGATCAAAGTAAATAAGATGAAAAATGAAAGAGAGAGGAAATCGACATCGGGACGCAAAAAGGAAATTTCTAGTCGTAGTCGATTTTTCAGATGTTTGAAACGTAATAAAAATTTTTTTTTTCTTTCAAATGCTCTCCCGCTTGGCTTTCGTTTAGGATCTACCCTCCCTTTTCTGTTAAAACTTCTTTATTTACTTTACTTATCGCTTTCTTTTTTAGTCCAGAATCGATCGAAACGGGTGCGGGCTTTCTCTAGGACGTCAGAGGCCAGTGACCGGCTGGATATCTGAGAATCACTGGGCGATGACGAGACCGCAGAGCTTTTGGGCGGCGACGACGGAGCCTCGAGAACACGTCCTTTGTAAGGCGATGAGGATGTCATCATCGGAGCTGTGCTGCTCTGTAAAGGATGTGCCATCTGTTCGTATGGCTCACTTTTCGGATTCTGGAACGGTTTCGGCAATTCGTGAACTTTTGGGTGGGCTACAACTGGATCGTTCAACATTCCAGGCGCTTCCAGCACTCGGTAACGAGGTGCTTTAGGCTTTGCATCGGGTAGAGACGTGCCAGCGAAGGATTGACTAGCTGTCAGGGTGCCCAGCGTGCCGGGCCGTGAGAAAAGGAAAGGCGTCGGATCCTCTAGGCGTCTCAAAGTGGTTCCAGGCACAATACTTGTCACAGATTCAACGGGAACGACAGCCGGCAGGTCCTCGATCAATGGCGCTTTTCCTAAGACAACAGCCGTGTCAAGAGGATCACTCACGGGGCCAGTTTGCTCTTGCTGTTTCTCTGGAAGGCTTTCAATCTCTTTGATTTCTTCTGTTACTTTTTCTTCTGCTTCTTTTTCAACTTTTACTTCACCTTCTTGGGTTTCTTCTTTCTTTTCTTCTTCTTCTGTTTGAGCTTGGATCTCTTCGGGTTTACAATCTGACTGATCCTCCTCCATCTCTTTAACTGGAACTTCCATCATTTTCGTTTCTGATTCAGTCACAGCGGGGACATCTTCAGTCGGCGGGATTTCATCAACAGGGGGGACTTCATCCACTGGATGCTCTTCGGTAGGAAGGTCTTCAACCGCTTCACCGTCAGCCATTTCGTTTGTGTCCTCTGTTTCATTTGAAGAGGCTGTGACGTCAGCACTGTCATCTGATTATAAAGGGAAACAATGAAGTATTGATTACAAATAGTAGATAATCAAGTACTGGCAAGCAAAGAAGATGCAACAAACACAAAACAGAAGGCCTGGTGTATGTATTGTTATAGTGCATCGTCGATTTGAAGTCCATTGACAAAAGAAGAAACTACACACTGAAAAAACGAAAAATCTAAAAGAATAAAAGGATTAATTATGAAAAAAAAAATCAAGAATTAAAAAATCAGTAGCCAAATTATAAAAAATAAAAGGTGATGGGATAAGATATGATAAATCATAATCAAAATAGAATGGGTGCAATTCATAACGCAAAATCAAATAAAAAATGAATTAAAATTTGGTATAAAAAAAAAAAACACAAGAAAACTCAAACTGAAATCAATTCTCATTAGTGAACCAATCCCTATGCCCAAAATCATTTTAAAAATGTGAATAAGAACAAAAAATATAATTGGAACCGTATAGCCTTAACTAATCTACACGTTCTAGATATCAGAAGATGACGAGCCACATTCAACAATGATTTCCGGCTCGGAAAAATAGCCAAGAGAGTCATGCGGAGGTGTACCTGGAGCACCGGAGAGTGGAGGTTCCTGCTGTTGCTGAATCGGTTGTTTTGTGATGACCGACACTATCGGAGTCAAAACTGAATGAACGGGAGCGGCAGGAACCGGTAGCGGACGGACTGTCATGGACACTTTCAATTCCGAATGGGGTCGAGGTCCTTCACCGCCACTTCGGATGTTCTGCGTGACGGTGAACGTTTTGCCAGTGTCGAGCGGGACAGTCCAGTTGACCGGATCAGGAGAGCGGATCACCAATTGTTCAGGTGATTTGACTCGCGTCGGTTCCGGAAGCGCCTTGATCAAAGCCGGTAACGGCTCCTGTTCAATAACGGGCAGCGAGTTGGCCGGTTCGTCCACGATGATGTTTTCTTTGCCTTCGCCAGCAATGATGGAAACTTTCTGATTCTTTTTCACTACAATTGGTTGCACGCCGTCTGATATTCAATTCAAAATTTGCCGCATAAAAATAAATTGTAATTTAAAAATGATTGGTGATGTGCAATTACCTTCATTAGTGTGTGCTGGACGGGCTTTAACGGGTGAAGTCTTGGTAGTCGACGATCCGATTGTTCCTCCGGTCGTGTTGGAAGATGCGGATTTAGGCATGCGACGTTCCGGACCGAGAGATGCAGATCGAGCTGGAGGTCGACTGATTGGATGGAAAATAGCGCCTAAACATGATATTTAAAAAATTACACATGGGATGCAATATTGCCCAAAGTGATTGAATTAAGCAATGGTATTTATTATTCATAATCAATTTACCCAGACTAGGACGAATAGCCAATGTGACATTTCCGTTTCCGCTTTGCTGGGCTGGTGATTTTGCCGGTTTGGCAGATTTGGATCTCGATTTGCTGCCTTCTGCAATTGCACAAAAAATGTGCAAAAATTCACAATTCAATTATTCGTTTACCGCTGACACAAGTCAAACTATTTCCCGTTGCCGGGTTTTTACCAGAAGAAACGGAACGATGCTGACTCATGTCACGCCTAGCTCGTTCAACCGAATCACTTCCCTGTTTTTCAGAGAAAAATAGAAGAAAAGCAGATGATAATATGTTCCATTGATTGCCCTTCTAATCCGATTAGTAGCCTTACCTTGTTACGAGCGTTGTTGTCCTTGTTACGAGAAGACGAGACCAATGGTTGGGCGTGTCCCGGACGGGTGGACGAGTTCTGCGGCGATGCCGTCTTGACCGGTGAGCCGCGTTTGCTGTTGGCTGCGGAAGTTGTTTCCACTTTCTCCGACCCTGGCCTACAAAAAGAAAGAAATTGTATTCAAATAAACATGTTAACTTCTAGTCATCTAATCACGATAAATGTACCTAGGCGTTGTAGCGGCCAGAGCAAGTGCGGATAACGAGCTCCTGCGAGACACTTGCTCCCAAACGTCCATCTGCTTGGCGTAAAGGTCGGCCATGTGATCGGACATCAGTTCTCCGCCCAAACCTCGATACTGTCGAATAAATTCATTTATTTCCACGCTTTAACTCATTGCCGATGCATCAAGTCTCTCGTATTGATCTTTTACGACATGTTCCAGTCTTAACTTTATACATTGCATGTTAAAACTTTATCCCGCATCTGTTCACGTATTCTGTTCAACCGATCGAATGTCTCTGCAAAGGCTTACTTTGTATTCTCCAGCTTTCTTCCTAAGCTCCAGGACTTCGCCGTACCAAGTATCCTTGTCCACTTTAATGCCATCAGACTGAAGTGGAGGGGCAGTTGCCGGCCCGCCGTCAACGGTGGACGAAGATGTCGGAATCTTATCCGAAGATGATTTCTGGAACCGGCCATCGACGTACTGGTAGAGTGAAAAGGGTCGAAATTTTTTCTTGTATTCCGTCTTGTAGCGCCTGGTACGAAACGGCACACGAAAATCAGTTGCAAGTCCACACATATCGTTGGTAACAACAAGAACAGCAGCAACAAAAGTGCAGACGCCAATTTAGAAAATCGGCCAACTCTGCACGTTTGCGCTGTTGTTGGTCTTTCAGCGAATGGCACAAAAAGGTCAACACGCATGAACGCCATTTTTAGAAAGTCTAGAATAAGACGATCGATCGTATGTACAGGTAGACCCTTGTATAGTTTGTCGAGACGCAATGGTTCGATATGTGTAGAGTTCACTGACCGTCTGCGTGGCTGATCATCGGAAAGTTCATTTTGCTCTTGGTGATTTAGGAGAAGCTCTTCGGCCGCGTGATAAACCATCTCCTGACTGCGTGTTGTCGTCCCAGTTCCATTGTTGATTCTGCTGTTACTCAAAAGTCCGGCTGCCTCCCTCTCTCCATCTGTCGCAATACCAAAACAATCAGATTACAATCCAGATTTTTTTGGTATAATAATGTTATTCTTCTCGTAGAAACAGTTAAACATCATTAGCATGACGTGGCCGGAAACAGGCTAGCCATCGAAAGTCACATCCGTGACGTAGACGAGTTATTTATATAATTTAGGTACTGTACACATCC
Organism: Daphnia sinensis; assembly: GCA_013167095.2. Taxonomy (NCBI): domain Eukaryota; kingdom Metazoa; phylum Arthropoda; class Branchiopoda; order Diplostraca; family Daphniidae; genus Daphnia; species Daphnia sinensis. The sequence continues at coordinate 3,853,839 of CM023194.1, forward strand.
CGCATATATGGAGCGGACTACAGGACACATAAAAAAATCTGTTTCGAGCAAAGGGATGAATAAGAAAGAAACCTATTATTGACTAGGGTGCGGTACTAGCTTCCGTTATTTTGCCCCGACACACACAAACAAACCCTGCCAGGAGATGCATCAGAACACATCGTTCGTCTGCTCTAGTAACAAGAAAACACAAACAAAAAAAAAGGGAATAACTCCAACCAAAAACCAAACAACCCACCCCGTCTTCCCAAAGTCGCCGGTTTACTGCGACCTCCCCGAAAAAAAATCAATACGGACGGTGCGGTGGCAGCAGTGATCCACTGGAAAGGATACGTTATCACGCGGGAGAGCCTAGATACGATATCTGGTGCACAGAGAACGCACTGTCTATATGGCGGCCAATGAAAAAGACCCACCTAATGAAACGTGAAACTCTTTTGATTCGATTGCTTCGATTGGATTATAAAGCCTATTTCATTTATGAGCAAACGGAAGTCAAAGTTCGGAACTCACAGTCATTTGTGTTTTTTCCACGAAACGCAATAAAGAGTTGCTAAGCAACGAATGTACTTGTTTTATCTCTGAACTCACGCCGAAACATTCTGCCGAAAATTGGGGTTTTCATCTGGATTGTTCGTAAAACGTGACACTACATTATGTGCATTACACGACACGCACCGAGTGCCCATGTAACGACGCGATATCCCCGACTAGTTCCTACACATCGTCACACGTTCAACTAAATTTAAGAGACTCAACCAAACGACAGCAGCAATCAGCCGAGCATTTGCGTAAAACTTTTTAAGAACTTCTGAATGAGTGTACAACTTTACCAGTTTCTTCCCCGAGCTCAATCATTAAAATAGCGACATTTTGTGAATCAATTACGTAGTTAAAACCAGTAGCCAAATTCAAACTTTTTAGTCTATGAATACCTTAAAAAAAAAGAAAACTACTCACCATGAGAGTGATTCAAGAGACTGTCAAGTGATTCTGGCATCCTGCGGGAGTTGGCAAAGGCTGATGAACAATTGCTGTTATTAGCAATGTTTTTGCCTGAAGGTGGCCAGGCGAATTGAAGTTGGTACTCAGAAGAGCCGGTTGTAATGGTCCTCTTGTTTGTTGTCGTCTCGCCGGCCACGACGACGACCCGTTTATGATTGTGCTCTTGCTGCTGGAGGAAGGAGCTGGAAGCTCCTGCTCGATTCTCGGCGGCCAGAGCAGATGAAGATCCAGCTGCAGCGGCGCCCTGTGATCATCGACCACACGATCAAACATGGAAGATCATGGGAAAAAGAAAAAAGAGGAAACATCATCAGTCATGTGTCATCTGCGCAAGAGAGACGGAATCTTTTGTGTACGTGGAGGACTAGCCAAAGATAGAGAGAAAAAAAAAGCTCACAGCCTCTACTACACAATACAAACGGAAGGACCAATCGAAAGCGACAAGTACAAAAAACTAAGAGCTGATACAGGGGAGAAATAAAGAAACATATACGGGGAAGCTAAACAGAGCACAACAACAACAAAAAAAGTCTCTGATTAAGAGGCGATAGTGGTAGAAAATTAGGAATGTGCGTCTTGGCCGTCGCATTAAAGAAAACCCTCTAACAAGAGACCCTCCCTCAGCAATTCAGGATGTAAAGCTCCATCATCAATCGCGTCCGGAAAACATTGAACTTGTTCCAACCCTTTTCTTCTTCCTCTCTTTTTTTCAATAATTTGTGAAATGAATGGCTAAAGTGCTTTACGATGAAAGCTCACCTTATCAAAATGAAAATTATCATTTAAGGCGGGGGCTTTACATGCTGGGAAAACAATTTGCATTCTAATAAAATAATGTAAGATGCAAACTCTATTGCTAATCACCTACTATACAGCTAAACATTCACTTTCACTAATGTGTTTTTCTACCGATGCTACATTAGAAAACACGTTTTACACGGCGAATCAAAGTTGATTGGGAGGATGAAAGAGTGTTCGTGTTTTGTTTTAAAGGGGCGGATGGGAGGTGATAATGTCTTACAGCTGGAACGAGCCAATGTTCGGGTCTTTGCTGCTCGGTGAAATGACGTCGTCTTCCGTGTACCCAGGCGGCCATGGGACCTGGTTCGAACGCTGCTACACCACCGCCTCCTCCGAGAGTGCTGCGCTGATGAGGCCCTTCTGACTGACTTCGTCGCAAGACTTGCAAATACAGCTGATTCTGCATATTTTGTTTTCGGGTTTTGTTTCAAAGGGAATTTCGATTCTTTCTGTACACGTTTTTGCTTCTTAAGTTGGAAAATTCTAAACGTGAGTACTGATTGCAATTTCTAGAAAGCTATGCAAGTCACGACAATTGTTCACAATGTGAAGTCATCATAAAAAGAACGTGAAACAGTTGCAAGCCCCATTCACACACACAAATACGCGGAAAATTGCGTTTTGATTTCGGCCAATTAGCAAATGCTGGTCAATGAGAAAAAGCAGCATTTCGCTGAATTGTTCACACTACACACAAAATGCTGCACAAAGAGAACAACATTCGCGTTGAATGGGGCTTCAACGTTGGGATAATTATAGACGTACAGGAGTAGTAACACGAGACGTTCGCGCGTGGGGTTACTTAATAATGAAACGGGATAGTATATAGCACAACGACATAGATATATAGGGGATGACAATAGAAAACTTACGTCGATTTTCAAGTGAGCAGGTATAGCTAGGAGAGTGGGTTCCATGAAATCATGAACTCCTCCACTCGTCAAATCCTGCTGCAAGTCGTCTCCGTCCTTTCGAACTCTCGTAGAGGATTCTGTGACCGAATGCCCTGTCATCGGACGCGTCGTGAACGGAGGGAGCATATCGGCACAAGAAACAACAAAAAATCAAAATGATAAAACACTATAGTGGCAACTTGACGGGTTGAACGGGCAAATTGTAATGGCGGAATAGAGTCAGACAGACGACGGAAGAAGGCAAAATAGATGCCCCCTCCCTTTTCGTTTGGAAGGTGGAGAAAAAAAAAGTTTAATAGAAACCAAACAAAATTAGGAGAGAAAAAAAGCTTAGGGAGAACTGGAGAGGTAGGGTTTCCAACTCACACACGTGTACACACTGAATCAGTAGAATACAAAAAAAAATGTCTTGCGGTTCCCTTTTTTTCTGATTGTTGTAGTACGACGTCGTCAGGGAGGGAGGAAGAAGGCGTGTCATTTTTTTAAAGGGGGAATGGCGCAGCGTGAGAAAACTCGGAAAACCCGACGCTTCTACTATATACTAACGTATTAAATAGAGCTTTCTTTTGCACGAGAGATAGTAATCGGCTGAGCATATCAGTTGTCGGCATCAACGTTACTTAATTTCGAAAGAAAAACTAGCTTTATTAATGCCTAACTCACGCTCTAACGAAATGAAAATAGTCGTGCGTTGTTGCGTCATTCAATAATTTTCGTGAACAGAATGTCCTCTCTTGACTGACCGGATGCCGTTACATTCAAGAAACCGTGAACATTGCTGAGGAATAATGATACACGGACGGGGAAAACTGTCGAACGCTGCGCTGAGCACAGATCACACGATCACGTGTGTGTAGCAAGAAAAAACAAAACAAAAATGAAATACAAAAGAAGGTCAAGAAAAAACTTTCCATTCTCCCCCCTCTTTTTTTTTCAAGTGCACGTCACGTTCGTCGTTCATTTGCGGTCAGTCGTGTGAACAACATCACGACGTAGATACGGCCTCCCCTTTTCTCTCGAATTTTCGTGTCTCTTTTCAGTTCCGCCATCCAAATTCTTCGTTCCATTCGCAAAAAAAAAGAAATGTCCAAGAGCATTCGCAAATGATGCACATGACTGCCCTTTTTGCGCTCTTTAGACCTTTCCCTAAGGTTATTGTCCTCTAGCTACAACCATAACATGCCGGAGCGAATTCCACCGCACGACTTTCCATTCCGCCCGTCAGATGGCAGGCATCCGATTCCGCTCCGCCCACCTTCTCCTCTATGAAATATTGATTAGGTTTTCTCCCATGTCATTCGTCAGAGCTGTAGGAAATACAAGAGTTAAACTGTCTGACTCTAGCACACAATCCCCTTTGAAAAGAAAAAAAAGATCATTGAATTATAATAGCCTAACCAGTTTCATACGGACGACTGCAGGAGTGCCCACCGTAGACGATCGATTATCGATCCCTGTGCATACACCTAGCCGCCATTGCTGGTCGGTTTTCTTCCTGGCCTTTCGCTCTATTTTTGCTATCACCGGATAACGGCCTTTTGCGAAAGCTCACGCAAAGTGTTGATCCAACAGGGAGCGCTGCAATACATCAAAACGCATCTGATATTCAGTGGAGAAAGGCATTGTTGAAAAACGAATCGATGATATATGGTGATGGACGATTAAGAGTTTAGACAACCACCATCACAAGTTTGTTTCGCCAATCTGTGTACGCGTGAAACCTAAATGCTCACGCACGCGACACTTTGCAGACTTATTGATCGACTAGTCTTTCTTTCAAAAAAAGAGTTATCGAGCTTTAGAACGCTAGAGAAAAAGAAAGTTAAAAGATTCACAGAGATAAAATAAAAAGGGAGGCTCAGTCCTTCTTATGTAAAAACATCGTTTCATGCTTGAGCTAATAAAACACGCAGCAGCAATACGTTAAAAAGAAAAGCCGGCAAATGGATGTATATAAGATGGACGACGCCATAGGCCCTATCTACGTATACGCCACTCACATTCATCAATCAATAAAAAGTCAGGCTGTCGACAATGAGTATACGAAACATGACGTATTATGAGACGCCATGTTCGTCTATATTGACTCATTTGTGTCTGGTAAATACCAACAAGTAGCAGCTCACTCGATTTAGTCAAAATCTTAATCAACTTACCTCGAGCGAATCTGCGGACGCGTTGAATTTCAATTAATAAACGTTGGGGTTTTTTCACATAGATACACTAACGAGATTGGTAGTTTGGCACTTGGGTTTTAAATTTCAAAATGGCGAGAGTAAAAAAAATGTTTTCCTCAGAAAATGTAAAAACTTGAAAAAAGCCCACCCTCCTCCTAAAATTGAGGACACTAACAAAACACGATGAGCTTTGAAACTGCCCGATAAATTTTAGTGAATGTTCTATAATAAACTGGTTAAGCGCAAGCAAAAATGAAAACAAAACTACTTTTTTTCTACGATCGACTTTTGATTTGTGTTTTCAAGGCAACCCACGCTGCTGCTGTGTGTCTCTGTCGTCCTGTTTGTTACTAATGTTGCGACTCGTTTATTCTGCGTCCACACCGGCGTCGTCGTCGTTTCTCGAGGCGCAGAATCCGAATGACTTTCCGGTCGACGCGCACGAATCCCAAACGAGCGCAACTACCGACGCGCCATCGGACGGCTGAATTGTTTACAAAATCATTCACGATTTTTGTTTTGTTTGTTTTTAAAATTTTCTCACGCGGTAGAATATACGAATGTCGAAGGGCGTCGTACTATCGTAGTTGAATAAAGCCACGGAAAGTTTCTCGCCCGTGACTTAAGTTGAATAAAACTTACGACTGTTTTTATCTTTCACTTCGTGTCCTTTGCAGCTAAGCGTCGCGACGCCTCAACAACTTTCTGGCGCAGGTGTTTCGTTTTTCAAAAAAGAGCAAAAACATATTTTATTGTTCTTGTTCATTTCCAGTCCACGTGAGACAGGAAAAGCTACGCCTCGGCGGTTTTCGGGGTTCCACGCAAGCTGAAACGACGTCTCTTTCTCGCCGCTAACGTCCAGCAATGGGAAAAGGGGGGGATGAGTTAATGGGGAGGAGTTTAGCCATTACGTTTTCTTGCGGCCAAGTCAAAAGTTTTTAATTTTTAAACGCCCCCCTCTACGAGCCCGTTTTCTCCTAACTTGCCAGTCTTTTGTTATCATATTGTTTCTGCTCAACGTTTACGAAACAAATCTCACATTTTGGCTGTATGCAACAACTTACCTGAACATTGTGGAGCGTGTTCGATGACTCTGGCGGCGGTCGGCACATCCCGATATTCGGTCCAACGATACTTGCCATCCAACTGGCGTCACGTCGTGTCCAGGACGGATGAGACGCAGATACCAGAAAAAGAAAAAAAAATACAAAGGAAGTGGTTAAACATCAGGAGCAGCACCACAATAAAGAAACAAAACTAGAATAAAAAAAAGGATGGGATAGGAAAAGAACATCGAAAAGACACGAACCGTGACATCCGACATGTGCAAAACTTCGACGTGTCTCTCTCATCATGTTCTATGATTTTGCTCTACTGTCTAGCCACTCTAGCTTTGTTTGTTCCTCAATACGTTTGAGACAAAATGTATTCGTTTTTAAACAAATAGTGAGCTCGTAAATGCATCAGCAAATGTCACTTGCAGACCGTTTTGATTTGCTACGCTCTCTGCTTGACTTTCCACTATTTCTCAGACATTTCTGTTTCCGTTTGCATCGTATTCTTTTCCTATTATCATGTTTTATGTTTCCGCAATGGAGTCAGACAGTGGTCAAACAAGTATCCTTGAAAATTTCAAGGAGAGAAAAAGGAAAGACTATTGCAGAAATACCTCAAAGTATTGTGCCTACATGCAAGAAATCAAGTTAGGATTACCACTCAAGTTACATTTCAAGTGTGGCCGTCATTTTGCCAAAGAAAACTAGCAGGTACACGTAAAAATGTATGCAACTTCGTCAGCGGATGGAGCACGAATAAAGGGAGCCCGCCAAAACATAAAGAAAGACAAATTCTAGCTAAACGCCATCTGACGGTCGAATAAGAAAACAGTTTCAGAAACGAAAACAAAAACAAGTAAACAATGTTTTAGCCCTTTGCCGACTGTTGGCCCTTTCTTGTGCCTGAATTTCGTATTCACGATGAGGTCGATGGTCTTAATTGACCGCCCACATCTGTCTCTTCGTCGAGCCAGGTCGAGCCAGGGTGTGCGCATGGGTTGGCAAATGACCAACTCAAGTGTAGACTGTAAAAGAAAAAAACTGAGCTTGAAGAGTCTTCATTCCCGAAAAAAAAGGAGAAAGGGGTCGCGAAAATGGCGTCGATGAAAAAGGGGACTGGAAGGGCGTGGTTAGACTGTCTACAATCATCATTAAATGTCGGTGAATTAACTGGAGCGTGTTATCCAATACCCTTTGATGGAAGACAAAGATAAAAGAAAGAAAGGTATAGGAGGCACAAATGATTGCCACCGGGAAAAGTTCACCTGCTCAACAAATCAAGCGGTTGCTAATACATTACACCAAAAAAAAACCCTTTCGACAAGAAGAAATCGATCCGTCTTTTTTCTTTCTTTCGTGCAAAAAAAAAACTGTCTGAATTATAAGGAAACAGCCGCAACGTGCGCCAATAACGTGATGGGAGCCAGTGCTAATTCGATTAGAAAAACGTCACATCCGAGCAGACCAAGTGGACAACGTCTAAATAAGCTTAGTTCTACACTATCGTTAGAAATGCTAATGGAAATAGATTAAACAGAATAACATTTAAGAGTTTCTGCAGCCATTCGTTCAATCTGTAACGCATCTGTTAAGTACAATAAGCACATGTGTACAGACCGATATCGTAGAGTGTACACTTTTTGCAACAGACCATTCTCAAGAGTATATATCTACGCTACTGTCTATAGAAATAAATAAAGAAAGAACATTCTTAAGATAAAGTCTATGAGTCTAAAAAAAGAGAAAATAAACAGAAAATACAACAGGGAAAGCATTTGGGGACTGCGGCGTTAGGGTCTGCAGTCCCGCCGCCGTTGCGAGCAGCCGGTATAAAACCCGATGTGCTCTGCTGTCGGGAAGGTTATGGAAGAGTCCCAGAGAAAGGAGGTTGGGTACGCGGATCGATATTATATGCCATACACCAAGTGTAGACACAACAAATTTTATTCGCGAAACGTGGAAGAAAAATCGCTGCTTCTTTGCTGCCACGCTTTTCTGGCTTGACTCCCATTATCTCGGCGAATGATTTGGAAATCCTCAAAGAATAGCTATTTCTCTCGCCTCTTGTCGGCGAGGCCAATGGATCAAATAATAAGTTCCTGGACGGTCGTTGCCCACCAAACTCCTCCCTCGAAGCTAAACACGGCTGCCAGAGCTCTCCGAGAGAAAAAAAAAACACTCATCTACCCATTGTACTAATCTATCTCTTTCTATATCCCCTCTTTTGTTTTTTCACTTTTCTTGATAATATCAACGTCATCCATGATGGATCTGTCAATTTCATTTTCTTAGAACGCTAGGTAGAGGGAGTGTTGCTGCAGAATGGCTACGAAATTCGGTCGATAGGGAACAACAATCAAACTTGAGTGCAATTGACCTGTAATCATAAATAAAACTGTTTCACGAAGGTATAGGGGCCTAGAAAGAGTTGCTTTTTGTCAGTTAAACTTGATCGATTGGTATGATGTAATCAACCTTTACTGCTGCACTGTTCCCTATCAGCTGGAAGAAATCTCTCTCTTGTCGTCTGATTCGTTTTCCGTGTCGATCGCATCGACATTAACCGTCAAATGACGGCGAAATCGACTGAAGAAATAAAATGCCGGATCGTCCCTTTTCTTGCTGACGAAAAAAGGGGGCAGCCATCCATGAACTGACGGGGGAACACAGAGATCGGGTAGCGGTCACGCCCGTCTTAAAGTGGGTGCACACCGGAATCGAGATACGACAAAGCAAACATAGCCTTTACATCACTTGAGAACACAGCAATCGTCCCCCTTATTTCTTATCAAAATCTCCTTTATGTCAAGGAGTCAGCAACAGTATCATTCCTATTGGCTACAATCAGGTCTTGATCAATAATCGATATCAGCCAAAAGACGGTTTGATTCGAGTATTGTTACCTTTGTCTATACTACTAGTTAATGTAGATGTGTAATCGTTACCTTGCCGGTGACGGACGGGCACGTTTGGCACAGTGTCCATAGTGAGCTAATCATCGTTGCTTGTTGTTCCGACGCACTATACGATGAGGTGGGGGTTGGAAAAAAAGGGGGGGACGACCAACCGAAGCGGATAGAGTTGCCTGATGGACTGGTATCGATGATCACGGCACGACGACAATAATCAAGTGATGGTAAGTTCCTTGTGTCGGAGAGAGTTGGTGAAGACAGAACGATCCACGGTCGAATCGGAAGCGGCTAGTCTGCCACTGCCGGTTTTATTATTTTCATTTTCTTTTTCTTTCGTCGAGGGGTTTTCCTATAGGGCACACAGTTAACGGGGTTCCGTCTGCGACGTTTGGCGCAGACGCAGACATCTCGATGGCTCTATACCGTGTCAACCGAGTGAGCCAATCGGTTGGCAGGACTCTGCAGTCCGTTCGTCTCCCACGTCAAACAGATTTCTACGACGTTACACAATTCAATAAACATGGTTGCAGCAAATTGAATGAAATTGTTTATCAAGCTCACCTTAAATTCCACGTAATGAGATTCACAGCTACTCTCGGTTCAGTCGAATCGCATTATTGGTTTGTTGTTCTTGTTATTGACGAGCGGTTCAAGGGCCAAACGCTGGAGGAGAAACTAGAGAATGAAGGGAAAAAAGAGGGTGGTTTATTGGGGGAATAGGCACATAGGTTGTATGTCATATACTTACATATACAATAAAGCAGGAGGGGGAAATAAAACGCCGGATCTCTTCCTCCAGGATATCCCCACGGCATCTACTTTTCCCGCAGGAATGCGGGACACACACACAGACACACTTATTTTAATAAACGAATTCATCCAAAGTAACTATAATGTTCAGACAGTTTCCTCTCTCCCTTCCCTAGAAACGATGATTTCCCATACAACAATAGTTTTTCTATCTCTGTAGTCAGGACGCAGAGAAAGCCTTACATATTTTTTTCATTTCGATGAACCTACAAACATCGTCAAAATCTGTGGGCGGGGTTCTGATTTTCCTTTCTCTGTTGACATGTTAAACTGTGAAGCGTCCTACTGTGAGGGTTCTCAAACTTTTGAGCGTAGTCCCTTCCATTATTTTTCCTCTCGCAAACGTACACAAGACACCCTCTCATAAAGAACAAACGGACAATAAAGAGAAAAAAAAAATTTCCCCAAAACTTTCTCCACACAAACATCCCATTTCAGCCCCCCCTTCTCTCATGTTTAGCCCAACTCCAGCATAGCATGTGAGCCCGTAGCATACCTTCATGTCTGTGTTAGTTCAGATTCATCAAGAGGTCACGGCCATATTCGGTTATCCGAGAAAGTGTCGCCCACGACCTCAACCCAGTTTCCGGGTAGTTGAAGAAGAATCCATTTTTTTTCCTCCTCTTCCTATGTATATATTAAGAGATGGTAACCGAGGCTGAGAGAGAAAAAAAAAACCGAGTGTATATAAGCAATCACCTGAATGAGGGTTCGCCTTGTCTCGAGCCGGATTCAACGGAGGACACACCTGCGCAGCAACTGATCCAAGGATTTTCCACCGTACCTGAAGTGTTAAAGAAAATGTTTGTTAATCGCCACAGGTAATTGTCAATAAAAATATATCTAATCTTAAAATTCTAGTACGATTAAAGGCGAACTTTTCGGAATGTCCGATTGGGGGTGACAGTCAGTCTAACAGGGTATGCATAAGTTTTGGTCAGCTTTGTGAAACGTGAATAGCGACCGACTGTCCAGGCTTTTTTCGCCAGTTTCAAAACGAGACTGTACTTGCATATGGATGCGTGCTCACTCTGCTATTCCATCTGAATTGCTAATTTCTGTCGCTTTGATGCACGTATTACGTGCGAGCATCTCGCGTGTTGGAGCAGATATATCACCGACGTACTATTCCCAAATCGATAGTGTATCATAGAACGACATTTAAAGACTCCGTAGCTCAAGCTCACGTATTTGCTCTATTATTCAAGAATGCCCAACAGCTGCAGATGCTTAGTTTTGCTACTTGCCTTCACTGCGACCGTATTAATGGCCAACGGGCAAAGGCAGCACAACAGCCGATCGACGTCGTTGCGGTCCATGTCACAAGTCCGTACTGCCACCACGAGCACCACCAGCAGGCCGTTGGAGGTATTTAAACAGTCCCCTAGCAATTCATATCACTTTTGAGTTTAAGCCTCTGGTTCACGTCTACACAAAGACTTACCGACATCCATTCTGGTTGACGTCAAATTAACACAGGCCGAGGATCGAATTTCCACAGATTTCGAACCACGTCCAAGTCTAACAATTCAACCGGAGGATCGACTGAAATTGCGCCAGAGCGTCATGGATCTCAACAAGAGGAGACGTGTGACAGCTATCAAACCGACCATGTCTCCCGACGTGATTTCCACACCGAACGTGTACCACTTTTTTTCCAAGTGAGTGAAAGAGAAACTTTCAAACCCTATGGGTTTAGAGTGGTTGACAAAATTTACAGAGCAATTTTAGAATATCTCGTAACTTTTTTTCTTTTGACGAAAAAAAAAAAAAAGAAAACGTTTTGAGAGAGTACGATCCAACTTGACGGTGACGACGTCGCAACCTCAGACATCCTCCACAACGGAATCAGCTCCAACGGCCGACGCGGTTGCGGCTTGAAGAGTTCACATAATTTTTTACAAAAAAAATACGCGTACCACTGTACAGATTAATATGACGGATGAATCAGGACATGTCAAAATAACACAATGGTATGGTAATGTACGGTCAATAACCATTTTCCAATCAATAAATTTGCGCTTTTTTTTTTAGTCGAACAATAATTTGTATGTACAAGAAAACTTTATAACAGGAAATGAAGCCCGAACCCCATAATGAGAAACTAAACTGTGATTGGGGGAAAATTTTTTCAAGCATTCAACGGTGACTTGCTAAACCAAACTCGTAGAAGGAGGGGATAAACAAAAATATATAAGCGATACTATATACTCTCCAGATTGATACTCACAATCTAAGCTATGTGCAAATAGCTTATCCCCTCTTTCCTCGAAGTCTTTAATCTTAAGCGTCTTGATATGACAACATGCAAACCAAAGGTTAAATAATAATAGAAAAAAAAACTTTTAAGGGAAAGAGGAAACTTGACCCTTCGCTGTGGCGGACGAACTGACAAACAAGGCACAATCTTCATCGCTAAGTTCGCAGTCAAACCGTTATGCTGAAAATTTCTTCTTTTCCAAACACCAACATGTTTTCCTACTCGTCATTTCTCGGTGAAAAACAAGATAACCCATTTAGTCGAATGTAACCAAAAAATGTACAAGATTTCTCCAAAGCTAAATGGATTCTTAAAAAGATAATCAAAATTGGTGAAGCCATTCCAACATGGGATTTAGTGATGCAGCCAATTGTCATAATCCTCTAGCCTGCTGGAAGAACATCTAAACATGAACGGGTCGATTAGTATCAATCAGCGCATTCGATTAGCAGTTGTTTTCCATCTTACCTTATAATAGGATTTGAACAGCTTTTGGTCAGATCTCAAGGCCATGCAAAATTCTTGCGACTGCTGCAGGTTTAATTTCAAAGTTGGCAAGTATTGAGTTTGAAGAAATGTTATCAGTTCTTCATCTCCCTACAAAAATGAATGAATAAATAAATAATAGATAAGCGAGAAATGACTAAAGAATTTTAGCTTAGAATTTAACTTTACCCTTTTTTCAAGGATGGCTCGAAGGCATAGGGCACTTTCGCTGAGTGCCATAGTGGTTTGGGCGTCGTTGAGGTCAAAGGTGTCCCGCAGTGGAGCCAGAAAGCACGCGGGAACTATTTGCTTGTATACGAATTCGACGAACTCAGATGGTCCATCCTTGCCTCCCCAAATCTCCACCAGTCTGCGGAGAGTAGAGAAACACGTCTTCTGGGCCTAAAAATATAAGAAGTACATCATTACCGTGGTGACGGAATTGCAAACTCAGCTACTCACCACCGGATCTGGATAGTCGACAGCTCCCTGTACGAGAGAGACAAGAACTTGCTGTAAAACTGCAGAATCCTGAGCAGCCAACACTTCCATTAAGCCACTGCCAACGATTGCAGCAATGAAAGAAAAATAGGATCTCTGCAATGACTGGCGTTCTAGACGAGCTTCCTCATCATTAACGGTAGCAGAAGAGGCGGCAAGAGCATTAAAAATAGCCGAGATAATAGGGGCGAAAGCCTGGGTCAAGAAGGGCACAACTTGTTTCTGTAGACACCGGAAAGATTAGCAGTCATCATACAAAACACAACAAAAAGTGGCACATACCTTGAACTTGGCAATGATCTGGTTAATCAGTGGGATGTATTCGGAAAGTGAATGAACGCTACTCGATTTGAGCAATACTTGCGAAGCAGATGGAACGAATGGTAGCAATTCTTCACCGAGACACACGGTCATTCTATGAAGATATTGTCTTAAACCAGCCTGAATTTCTGAAACAACTTCAGGAAGCTAGATAAAAAAAAATTGATGCATTAAGATAAAATGCCTTTAATTGAAAAATCAACAACAGTATTACTTGAATGGCACGAAGAAACACTTCGAGGGCTTTCAAATATACGGACAAACATCCAGATGCTTTGATACTTTGGCTGTTGGTAAAGGCTTTCGAACTCCAAGCAACAGCCGACATGGCATGAGAAAGACACTGAGCTAATATAGCCCTTCGTTTCTGGTTGGCCGCATCAGCAGCGCCAACGGCGTTCGGGGATTGAGGAGTTAGTCGGATAAGTTCTTCGAGCAACACAGTAAATTTCTCAAGAACTGGTGACACAAGACTGTCCATCAAGTTTCTTTTCGTCTGTGATAAAGCATTAACCATGTGTTAGATCATTTACCAATACTCTTGTGCTATTTTTTTTTTAAGTTTACCTCGGCATCAAAATTTCCTGATGTAATCAATAGTCCAGCTGTTTCAAAAATAAACAATTGGTCATCATGAGTAAGCAAGGCCGTTTGAGGTCCACTTTCTGCAGGAAGCAATATCAATAGATCCTGCAATCGGCGGAGCACATCTTCGGTGTAGTCGGTCATGTGTGATCTACATAATAAAGATAAACATTTAACAGATAATCTTGCGGAGAGTGCTATAATAATTCTTACTTGACTGCACGAACGAACCGCGAGAAAAGGTAGGCCACTCGGCTGCGAACTTTGGGGTTGGCGTGCCTCATTCCTCCTTGGTCTAAAAAGGCCACCAATGTTGGTGCAACAAATTGAGGTTCAACAAGGAAGAATTTTTCATAGCGGACGACTAGTTCGAAGAAGCATAAGGTCACAGCGGGGTGGGGATAATTGCTTACTCCGCAAGAGAGAAGCGATTCCATCATAGGTTGAAGTGCGGATGCCTTGGCCTTATTCAACGAATAATTCAGTTTTTAAACACACTATTAAATAGTTGTCCAATCGAAAAAGCTTACAGGGTCACCGGAAAAATGATTCCCGTGAGAAACGGGAAGTGCTTCACCTAGTTGGTAAAGGAAAGTAAGGGCAGCCTCAACCTCGGCGAAAGACGATGTTTGCCAGCGTGGTAAAGTCATATTTACTAAATCTCGTACGCGGTTCAAAACCAAATCACGGTCAAGTACTGCAACATTATCAAACAATGTTCTCAGCTGCTTTCTGCGTAAAAAACCAGATTGTATTAGTTAATTTTTAAAAAATACTTCAATTTATGCATACAAGACTTTCGAATTTACCTGTATTCCAAGAAAATAGCTTCCTCTTCACCATCACGATCGAAATAAAAACCTTCATCATATTTCGTTTTTTCAAATATGATGAAAAGAAGACTTTCCACTTGTTGGCGTTCCGCTTCGTTGATGGCCGCTTTTTGTTTCAATAACTTTTGATTAACAGAGAAGATGAGATGTTGGCCATAAATGCAAATCATATAGCACATCGTATTGCAAGTTATCTGACTCGTTACCTGAATATATTCTTTCACAAAATCCATCACGGTAGCAGAAACATCGTCATCTGAATGGCTCAGAAATCGGAAAGTAAGAGGAATTTTCGATTCAAGAAGTTGCATCACAGCACATGCGCAATCGTTATCACCAGCCTTTTTAAGCCTATGAGAAGTATGCATAAAATTATTCAAGAAAAAAGAAAATAAACTGATAGACAAAAAAGAGTAATTTACTTTGTCCAGCTGAGCGCTAATTGTAGTCCAATGCAATTAATGAGACGAGCTAATTTGCACAAGTAATCGACGTCATCCTCCTAGAGGGAAAAAAATCGGTTGGGATACATAAATTTGAAATGCGATAACGATAATTACCATGTCAACATTCAGAATGCCAGCAGAATCCAATACTGAAAACAGCGATTCTACCAGCTTTGTCTTTGCTACGGGATCCATTCCTTTTGCGACAATATCATGAAGGCAATCGGCTGCAGCTTCTCGCAGCGGTTGCTCGCGCAAAAATCGGACAAGAAGATCGACAAATCGCATATTGGCTATTAGGTCAATGTTGATCCACGCAATGTAGGCACCGACGATTTCCAAAGTTTGACACACTAGATCAGTGTTTGACGTTTCATAGGCCGACTTTTAAAAAAATACAGAAATAAACTAAGATTAAACACATAAATAAAAATCTTTGAAGTTTGTTACCAAGATATGGTACCATGAGTCGACCAAGGACTCAACACAGGTTTCCCGCATATGATCCTTAATTAGGGTGTTGCGATCTGCTTCTTCTTTGGAATGAAGAATTTCTCTGTCCACAACCTCTGAGTCTATGGCGAGAAGGACACGAAGATAAAGATCAATCGCATTCGGGCCAAGAGAAAGAGTCTGTAACAAGTCGGTGAAAAAGTTCGGCCATCTCTTTGGATAATCACAAACAAAAACCAATGCAAATATTTGTGCTGCTTTATTCCTGATGAAAACCTTATCTTGTACGGGCTGAGAAACCTTGGTAACGAGATAAAAAACAACAACAAATTGTGAAATAAAATATTTTTAGTAGGGTGAAATTAATAGGTTGATCTGATGATCAATTGACATGTGTGATAAAAAATGTAGTATTCAATGCAAATAATATAGACCTGTAACTGAATCCATTGGCTGAGAAAGTGTTTCATTGCCTGCTGCTGAGATGGTGAACTCTTTTGATAGGACTGCTTGATGAAAACTTCAATGACTTGTAACGCAAAGAACTTCACATGATCATTCAAAGTTGATCCAGCGTTTGTGTTGATGAGAGTATTAGTTGCTAGTTGCCATCCAGTATCTGAAGATTTAAGTTGCTCAAAGTATGCCAATGCCTGCCGCGCATGATAATTAGACAATAATGCATAATAAAACAGCCACAGTTTACATACCCTAGATTGTGCATTGGCATCCAAGGGGTTGGTCAAAAACTGTAGTAATTGAAGGTCCATCGTGTTCTCTTGTTATTGGTTTTATTTGTTTGCGGTAATTATGGTATTACGGAACGTGTTCAATCTGCTAAATGACGTGCACCCAATACGGCCAGCACGTGGGCCAGAGGAAAGCGATAGTTACGACTAATTAAAACGATTACAATTCTTTTCCCAATATACCTTTACGGACATTCCAACCACACTGTGAACAATTTCCAAATATCCAGTGAAATATGAAGAACGTCGCGATTCGTAAACCACGTTGCTAGTTTCATCAGAGTGTCATGTCAGTTTCTACACAACCCAAGGTGTTTGCTTGACTGAAAGTGTATAAATGTAACCGCCACGGCTGCAAGGGAATGTTTGGTTCAGCAACCACTTGTCCCAGAAGCCAGAATGCAAATGACTGAGATGTTTGGGTTGGGGACGTCGATTGGGCGGATTCATAAATCTTTTTAAACCATGAACTTTACCAAAAAATCTATATCTAAATAAAAAGCAGACTTGTCTATGTAAACTTTCACGAATTTTTTATATTGAATCATTTACTTTTCTGAGTGGATTCGAAAACTGTTCTTTCGAATTATAGCGACATGCTAATGATGGTATGATGCTATACACTGATTACACTCTCTATCAATCAAGATTATTTAGAAAACATCTTCAATATTATTTTAGAACTTTTCTTGTTGCACAAACATAAATTTTTTTATTTTCAGAATTTAAAAAAACATTGGAATTTTACAAATGACATAAATATCATTAATGTCTGATTTATTTTTTCACCATAAGTGTGTTTAGGGCTGCAACGTTAGGTAGGCTTCGATTTCACAGAAAAAATTACTTTCCTTGTGTCTCTTCAGGAGCAGGTTCTTTCCGGTTTATCACTAGCTGAAAAATGAAGGCCAGCGGTTTGGTAAGTAAATTATTGCAAAATTTGGGTTTCATTCAAGTTAGTGAAATTTATTTTTAATGAAGTAAAAAGTTCACGTTCACATAATGAGGGTGTTTCGTTCAAGCATAATTGCGAACCGTGCAGGTATTGTGTATAACCGGCTGTCAATGTATGATTCTCCACATGGTTAAATCTCACATCATTCAGAAACAAATTTCTAATTTTGCTGTTAGTGCTTTCTAATTTGTGAACTATTTGTTACTTACGAAAATTGTCAGAGTAAAATTAAATGTAGCACTCACTTGGAACAACATGTGTGATTCCATAAGTAATGTTTTCTGAATGTGTTCCTTTGTAATTTTTATTTCTTTTTTGTTTTACAGTTGAAGGAATACAAAGTTGTTGGGCGCAAGCTCCCTTCTGAGAAGGAAAAAAATCCTCCCCTTTACAGGATGAGGATTTTTGCCCCTGATCATATTGTGGCTAAGTCACGTTTCTGGTACTTCTTGCGTCAGCTCCGTAAATTCAAGAAGGCTACTGGTGAAATTGTCAGCTGCCAGATGGTGAGTACCAATACTGTCTAATGGCTGCATTGTTGTAATTCTATCTATTTTTTACAGGTTCATGATAAAAGCCCATTGAAAGTAAAGAACTTTGGTATCTGGCTTCGGTATGATTCTCGCTCTGGTACTCACAACATGTACCGTGAATACAGAGACCTGACAGTCTCAGCTGCTGTAACACAATGCTACCGTGATATGGGAGCCCGCCATCGTGCTCGCGCTCATGCAATTCAGGTAAATAGGTTTACCCCACAGGCATTTTTTGATTGAATTCGCCAATGTGTTTAAGGGTTTTAAGTAATCATGTTTATATGTTATGAACACTTTTTTTTTTTTTACAGATCATTCGAGTGGAAGAAGTAGCTGATGACAAATGCCGCCGCCCACACGTTAAGCAGTTCCATGATTCTACTATTAAATTCCCTCTTCCCCACAGGGCCAATACCATCGATATGCCCGAACTGTCCTACCGCAAACCCAAGACCTACTTCGGTTAATATGGGAAAAATTGTTTGGGATTGTATCTGGAAATCTGGATATCCACTTGGCTATAAATACAAGAAAGAATTTGATAGCCTTGAATTTCGATTTTAATTTCATTTAATCCTCTGCCAAGGTATGAAAGAAGTATTTGAACTTCATTGTAGTCTTATTTGATATTTGAAACTAAAAACTTGATTTGTAAATATTCAAATCAAATAACTAGTTTTGCTTAAGACTATGGTATTGTTTTTTTAAGATATAATGCATGTCTAATATGCTAAAGGTAAACCATTTAATCAACAATAATGAGCCAAATTTCTTTACAACTTGCAACTTCTATTACAAAATTAAATGCTCCATTTTTACTCAAATGAATGATTA
The DNA here is from genome assembly GCA_013167095.2 of Daphnia sinensis. Taxonomy (NCBI): domain Eukaryota; kingdom Metazoa; phylum Arthropoda; class Branchiopoda; order Diplostraca; family Daphniidae; genus Daphnia; species Daphnia sinensis. The sequence continues at coordinate 3,872,472 of CM023194.1, forward strand.
ATTTTGTTTAAGAGGATGTTCAGCACAATATCCTTTGTTCTGGAAAATAGTTTCAGCAATTTTCTTAATAGCCAAATCTTGCGTAGTCAAATCACCACCAAATAATTCTGTTAAATGTCGCTCACAACGTAAATCGGCTTCGATACAGAAAGAATGTGCCAATTCCACCTGAAATCGGAAGAAAAATTTTTCGTATCAATTTACAAATGATACGGAACTTATTTACCTCATGTTGTGCGTTCCGTAATCCAATGCAGTAGGACCGAGAGGACCTACTAACAACTGCAGTCATAGCAAACAAATCGATCGCGATGTCAGCTACACGTCGAAGATCCATTTGCTTATTGCTCACTTCCTTTCCATGACGAGTAAATAAAATTTCTACAGCCATTTGAAATTGCAGGACGCGTTTCTCCAACAGTTCCGACGCGGCCTAAATAAGAGTTCAAGTAGTTTGTGACAATGAATTCATTTTTCATGATATTTACCCTGAGACTTGGATGAAGGAAATTATTTAATTGAAGAGTGAGTTTGGGATTTTTGGGGTTACGCCGCAATCTTTCCCAGGCACTTTTGACGACGAAACCGGGATTGGCAGTCGGATTACGTAATTTCCGAACCATATCTGCAAGATGTTTTCCTGCATGCTGAAGACCTACAATGTTAAAATTTAAAAAATAAAGCCTTCATTTTACAAATGCACTGCACAGTAGTTTACCCAAGAGTGATATGAGCATACGGAGAATTTCATTTGTTCCTTCAAAGATGAGTAAAATGCGCGCGTCTCTTAGATAACGTTCATACGGGTAATCTTTCATATAGCCTAGACCTCCAAGAATTTGTAAGCATTCGCTTGTACAATTCCAAACGCCCTCCGAGCTAAAAACCTAGAAAACAATCACAGTTACACAAAATGAGCAAAACTCGATGCAGGGGAAAAAAATGCCGAGCATATAGTAGGTATTGTTCAATATTACCTTCACCATCGCTGCCTCCATCGCGCAATCAGGTTCCTCATAAGTATCTAGCATAGCTATAAGCAAAGAGTCAACAATTTATGGTATGTGATATTTTGAAATACTTTCGAAGGGCACCTGAGGTGAGATATGCCATTGATTCCATGGCGTAGACGGTACAAGCCATTTTTGCAAATTTTTCTTGAATCAATTCAAATTCCATCAACGCCTTTCCAAACTGTTTACGTGATACTGCATGCTCAGCTGTCCATCCGAGAAGTTTTTTTAACATTCCTTTGAAAAAGAAAAAGATTATTATTCAAAAGCTGGGTAAAAAATCATGTTGTGGTTTTCGAGCTGTAGCAATTCAATAATGTAGCAAACTTAGAGAAAGATAACCTGCTCCAGAGCTTCCCATACTGAATCTCCCAGAATTCAAAATATTCAATGCGATTTTAAATCCGGCTCCAACTTCTCCGAGAACATTTTCTTTTGGAATTGGCACATTTTCAAAATACACCTATTAATTAAAATTTAAATGGTATTCGGTTTTAAGTAATTGCTATATGCAATAAGCATTTACCTGACAAGTATTCGAACCTCGAATACCAAGCTTATCTTCCGGTTTTCCATGAGTCACGCCACCAAAATTACGTTCCACCAAAAATGCAGTGACTCGATCTTCCATCTCACCCATTTTATTCCTCACCTTTGTGGTTAAAATTCAAATTATTTTTATATGCCTTAGTAGGGCTGAAAATCCAACAAAAAGAAGGCATTACTTGCGTTTTTGCAAACACTGTGAAGAAATCTGCGATACCACCATTTGATATCCAAATTTTGTTGCCGTTCATGATCCAATGATCACCATCGTCTGATAGAGTCGCTTTGGTCTGTGAAAGTTGAAAGAAAAATCAATTTCAGTTTAGTAATAGAATATGGAAAATATGAAACTTTGAAGCTATACCTGCACAGAAGCAGCGTCTGAACCACTACTGGGTTCAGTAAGACAAAACGCTGCAGTCCACTCACCTGTAGCTAAACGGGGCAAGTATTTAGCTTTTTGCTCTTCATTTCCAGCTATTAGAAGACCCTGAAAAAAAAACTATCTTCAATCACAATACAATTACTTTAACTGTGTAAAATAACTTGCTTTAAGGCCAATTGACTGATGAGCTGCAAGTGATACTGCAACTGATGCATCTAGGGCTGTGATTTCAGCAAGTCGTGCAAATTCGGTGGCATTGAATCCCAGCCCACCATATTCTGTAGGTATTTGTTGCCCAAACAAGCCTAATGCTTTCAGTCCATCATAAGTTTCCTTTGGAATTTTCCCTTCTGCATCAATTTTTTTTGAATCAATTGACTCAAAAAATTTTTCCACTGGAGCAACAAGTTCTTCAAGTGTTTGAAGCCTTTCCTTGTCAAGAACTTCCGGAAAAGCTAATACTTCAGTGTCAAACTTTCCTATAAACAAATTTTTTCCAAAGGGAGGACGTTGAAGCTTTTTAACTTCAGTTGTAGCACTTGTTTGTGGTGCCTTATACTCTTTAATTTCCTAATCAAAGCAAGGGACATGTTAGAAGTTTGTATCAAGACAGTAACCAGTAACCAACCTTGTTAAACATTGTAGCCGAGGAAGAAAGCTGAGCCGTTCGAACGGAGTTGGATTTCGATATGCGACTTGCCATGGGAATCAATGATTTCGAAGTTAAAATCTTGTAGGAGGCCATGGTGCTACGATTTTGGTCGTTGATGAATACTTCTTAAATTCCTCTTTTGAGAATTTTGTAAAAGAGCGAAATAAAATATCTCACAATGGCTGGAAATAACGGCTGATAATATTAATATCGCTATTAATTGGTTATCAGTTACTATTACCACAGACTACGAAGTAAAGACCGCTATCATCGCCATAAGGCTGAGAGGAATCCAGTTGAAGATGGCTGGTCTTACCGCTAGGGAGCATGGCGAACGTATCTCCACTTTTTTTTAAAAATTTCTCGTAGTAGTACTGACTACGTGCTTCACACACACGTATTTGCGGGAATTGTAGTAAACTTTATGTAACAAATTGTATACCTTAATTTTGTAGATTCCTTCCCGGTATCCCGTGAATTTTTTCATAATTTTATTCAAATGTGTAACTATTGTATAAAAAAAAAATATATTTACACCTTCTTTTCCCCATTTTTTGGTATTATATAGCCCATCGTGAAACCCTGTATTGTATAAATTGTTTGAAATACAGGGTTTCACGATGGGCTATATAATACCAGAAAATGGGGAAAAGAAGGGGTAAATATATTTTTTTTAATACATAGTTACACATTCGAATAAAATTATGAAAAAATTCACGGGATACCGGGAAGGAATCTACAAAATTAAGGTATACAATTTGTTACATAAAGTTTACTGAAATTCCCGCAAATACGTGTGTGTGAAGCACGTAGTCAGTACTACTACGAGAAATTTTTTTAAAAAAGTGGAGATACGTTCGCCATGCCCCTAGCGGTCAGACCAGGCATCGTATACACAGGAAGATAGGGGATATCGGTCTTTACTTCGTAGTCTGTGCTATTACGCTATCGTAGTCTCCGAACCGGTTGAACTTAGCAGACGACGCTCATGGTACAGTTAATTAGTTAACTTTTTTATATGTTGACATGGGAAGAGAGACATCTATCATTCTATCTAGATTCTAGAAACCTACATGAGTACATGCCAAGTAAGATGAATCGTTGATTTTGGACTGATTGAAGACTAGGAGTGCATAATATACAAAAGGTTTGCGGAAATTGACAGTTTCATGATGCGGCCGATTATGAAGTGTTTTTTAGACACTTAACATTTAGACACACAAACATGTCTCTAGACAAAAAAAAAGTTGTATCTAGTTCAGATCAGATCTTGATATTGTCAAAGCACATCTCAAAATATTCTCAGATGTTATACACGGTACTGTGTATTTTTAAAAGCTCTGGGATTAAAGTATAAGACAGAATATAAACCTCTTGGTCGAATTTAACATCTTTGATACTGAGCCAAACAGATTGAAAATGGTTATAGATCACTGTTTTGTTCACCTCTGTCTTGTGACATAGTCAAGCACATACAATGATTTAATTAAGACAACACTTAATTTAAAAAGTCAGTAATTTATCAGGATAGTAATATTAACAGTTAAGGGACAATTAACCACAGAATTTCAAGGATAGTCAGTTTTGCTCCAAAAGTGGCATGAAATTACAGATTCCTCCAAAACAAGATGTCCTGTAACCAGATAATGGAAAGGGAACCCATATGTATTCTTTCCTGTCACAAATCTTCGTCACGAATATCTTCAAAGGCGTGATTCTCAATTCGCGCTTCTTCAAACGAATGATTTCTTCCATTTCGAAAACGAACACGGATACTTTCTTTTAATCCAAGTGGATTCTTTATTGGATCCTAAAAACAAAGTATTAGATTTAGAATCCACAGCAACTGTTTCTATTTGTACCTTAGAAATTCTAGTTTTCCCAGTTGACTCAGAAATACAAAGTAAAGTTCCATTTTTCCCTAAAAACGTTAGCTTTTGAATCACTTCATCCGCCAACTAGAAGAACAAAATTTATTACAAAGTTTTGGAGTTAATGAGTCATTAAGTTACCTTGGGAAAAGTGCTGCAACTACCAGCTTCCTGTTGCTTTCGCATCAGCTCTTCAACCATACTTTGTAGGCATAATGAAAGAAAAATGACTTGAGTACTTTCTACTGTGATCCACTGTAATCGATCTTTAGATAAAAGGTATTCAAACGACAATTCTAGTTTAGGGTGATCGAGACGATGTTCCTGTTATTGAAAAAGCTATTAATGACAATTCTGAATGTAATAAATCTTCGTTTTACCTGGACAATTGTAGTAATTCTCCAAGTACGCATACGTGTTACCCGAAACGACCTCTCTGACAAATCTGGGTAGCGAAAAACTAGTTCCTTATTAAGCGCATGAATAGACACGGAAGTGCGAGGGGTAGGAAAGTCCGTTAAACAGGGTAAGAAATTTACGCTCCCGTAAAACCGCATTTGTCGCGCAAGTTTCATTACCTTCATTATAAAGGAAAAAAAGATTATTTTCTGTGCCACAAACATAACTTAAAACACATACATCGTGCTGCTTGTTTTGTTCCATCAATCTTTTCAGTGGGATCAATTGTTGTTCGTTCGGCTGTATCCAATATCTTTTATAGTCATCTTGGAATTGATTGTACACCAGTTTTGTTCCAACGGGGTCTTTTAAAAGCTCATCGTCGTACGTCGTATCCCAATAACTGAATTATAATAAAGTTCGAATAATCCCAAAATATCAACAACAAAAAATTAATAAATAAATAAAAGGAAGATAAAAATAAATCAATTAGAAGAAAATGAGTACCTTTTCCTGATAACTAGGCTTGCGCTCTCGCCAGACAGTTTCACAGCTAAGAATGGCGATTCATAATTTAGCAATCTTCTAACCACTAGATCAACAACAAATGGAATTATTTTCAGCAGTGCATGATGATAATTTTTGAAGGCATACAACAATATTGATTAAACTCATTAGCATCTTGAACGAAAAGGGCAAAGTAATCCGCCAACTCTTCTGGAAGCCCAATATGTTGAGCAACTCTCTAGAATAAAAAATAATAATAGTAAATTTTATAAAAGAATAAAAAATATAAATCAAATTAAAATTTAAAAAAAATAGAAATACAAAAAAACTATTTAAAAAGTAAGTGTACATTATACCCTGTAAAAGGAAAATTTTTTACCTTTATAACTGAAGCAGTTTCTTGGATTGGTGTCACAGGAATGGATATTACTTCTTCCCCAGGTAGAGTAATCCTTATATGGACATTTTTTTGGTCATCACTAGATAAGTGTGTTTCATTTTGAGCCATTCGAAGAAATGCATGGAAGAAGGTACTATTGCTGATCCTATGATCAAGAGCAACTTAAAGGGAAAAATTGAGTGACACTTTAGATGGCACACAAAATCATAACAGATAAATGCAAATTACGTGATTGCAAATATTTTTCAAGGAATAATCTGCGCTCCTCAAGCTGCAGGGTGGTCAACGGAAGAAGCTTTTTTGAAGGGAACTCTGGTATAGTATCATGACTGAATAGTTTCTTCAACTGGTCATGTAAGTGTCTTAATTGTTTGTATCGAAGTGTGCAATGATGGTTTCCATTAATGTGAACGTGATATCCCTAGAACAAATTAAACAATTCCCATATATTGTGTCAAAACTCACAGACCGTAGGCCTTGCAGAGCCGACTATCGAATGATATAATGCCAAAAGTCAGCTTAATCGACAAATAACGCTTCATACCTGGTAATAACTTCCATCTTTATCCTGAAGGTTTTCTGTTTCTGGGATGGAAAAATGCATGGCTCTATTTCAATTGCTCCATGCAAAGTCAGCTATTCAACAACCGTTTTGAAGACCTACGTGTTAATAACAAGCATTAACGTCTATAACACACCTTGGAATTCGGAACTATCCCAAGTACCGTTTTTCTTAAACCCTTTTGCGTTTTTGGTTTCAGTTGACGTCTGCTCTGCAAGGAACACTGGAACAGCATTGTGAAACCGGGAAACGTTAACTATTCGTTTACTCATAGAACCAGGCCAGACTAGCAGTCTAGCACTAGGTTCGTAACTTCGTATTAGCTAGATTATGACTCTGCTAATTTCTGTAACTCGATTTTTCATTTGAACCTTAGTATATTAGAAGTTTAGAACGTTTCTCACCATTTGCGTTATCATATCTAGCAGACATACAGACTCATTAGTGATATAACTTAGAAACTAACCACTATTGTTTTGCTGATTGTTAGGTCAATATTTTGAAAGTGAACTGTCTGGTCTCTGCAAAAGCTATTCGCGCCTGTTTGTGGTTTTTCAGATTTCTTTGCTTTTCAGCCCCTCCCCCCTATCGCGAAATATCATTCAAAATGTAAATTTTTAAAGAAGAAGAAACAGTGCTTCTTAATGATAAGAGGATATATATATATTTTGTTTAGTCTATGCTAAGACTTTTCAGTACATGCTTGACAATGAATGCAAATAAAGTAAAGCCAGCGATCACAACAACATTTGCTAGTAGTCCAGGGTAATCCACCCGCCCGACCCGTCGATCTCCAAGGAATGGTAGAGGATTGTTTCCACTCTCTGCGCTACGAATCGTAGGTAGCGAAGAATTTGTAGCCCTTTCGGCTGCAGCTTTTCGTAACTCAATCTCTTTTTGGATTTTCTTTGGGATGACATCGAATTAGTTTAGAAATTTTTGGAAATTAATGTAGAAATTCATACAGCTGCAATATCTGGAAACAGTTCATTGAACACCTTATCCCCAAGGTTGAATTTAAGACTGTGTTCAGCAAGACAGCGCTTTTCATGGTCTGTGGTTTCAATACTTCCCAGAGTTGGGCTCTTCTCCAACTGTAAGAATGAAGATTTAAAGAAGCTGCCACTTTCAAGAAATACTTGTGATTTGATACATAAAGAGAAAATCAGAGCTATAAATTACCATGAAACTAAGTAATCCAGTAAGAATAGTTGATACACTCCATGCCTGCAAACATACTCCATTTTAATATGTATCATGAGGAGTAGTTTAAAATAAAAAATATACCGGATTCCAAGAATCTGGATGAAAATCGCTGATTGATAGGCATAACCTTTTTTTAAGTGCCAAGATAGATAACACAAAATGTTTTAGCTTTTTACAAGGATATACATATCTTTGGACATGTAAGAAATATTTTGGATGATCAATTAGTTTTACTTATCTAAAATGTTAGAATATCTTTTGAAATAAAATTTTTAAATCCATTAATAAATATTCTGTAATAGATGAAAAATAAATACCCAACTCCAATCTCAATTACCTTGTATTCGGTTTGAACCTGTATATGCAACAAAACGGTTAGGATGAATAATAAATGTATGCAATTTTTCTTCTTTACTAATAATCCATTTTCATTAAAAAATACCTTTACCTTCCATTGGGTGTTATCATATAGATACCTAAATAATACATAATTATATAATTTCTACAAGACCATATTCACAATTGATGAAACATACTTGGAGGCTTAAATGGGAATTCTGCAGGAAATAAAAGCTTCCCATGATAATAACCTCCTTCATAAAGCGAAGTTTCAGGACCACTGACAACATAATGCCACTCCAAAATGTTTGACGGTAAAGGCTCTGCGACAACATACGGTATCGGGTCCTTTTTCAAGCGTAAATAATCCTGCTTTAAACGAGATGTTGCGCTATTGTTGTGTTTACTCATTTTATAATAAGGACTGGACTCGCTAAAGAGTCGGAAAATTATAGAAACGTGATATATATGGCAGTCAAAATTGATCCATGGCGATGTCGCAGACGACGGTGGCTGTACTGTAAACAAGGCCAGCAGTGGTGGTGGGAGAATACCGATACCGCCACAGGCCTACGCAACCTATCTCAGCCAGCGACGCCACTACCTCCTATTTCTATTGGATTAAAAATAAATATTTCTAACAAAATTGTCGAGATCAAAACCTAAACAACAAATCACTTTCTATGATTGGTTTGGCTGCGTTTGCTCATGAGTAGCAATTGTCGTCATCAAACCAACCTGTGTATGACAACCTGATAGAGTGGTATTGCGTAATACACCTGGATTGGTTGCTGAGTTGCATCGTCAGCTTTCCCATCGATTTTTTCCTCTCTAAGCCCCTAAACTAAAATTAGAAAAAAACATAGAAGATCAAAGTGGCCTTCAATTGCAAAATTTATGCAAGATTTTACTGTAGTCGACTTGCAAGTTGCAATCAAACAAAATGGTAGCCTAATATAACGGTAACGCGATGTTGCCTACAATTTTGTGACAGTTGCTCTAGAAGCAATAGGCATTCTGAAGCTATTTTTAAAAATCAGATTCGGAATAAGTTATTTTTCGCATAACTTATTAGTGTAATACGTTGTCGACAAATAACAATTTGTCATAATTCATAAAACAAGACAAACAAAGGTATTGGACATCTGTTGGCAATATATGGTACCAGCTTGGTTTACGTCGGAAAAAAGAAAAACATCTGTCTCGCATGCAGTCTGGCAAGCGAATTCAGTTCTTTGTTGCTAGGTTCGGAGGATAGACCTTTCCCAAGTATTGGGAGTGGATCGCCATTGTATATGCTATTGTGTATATTGATTAGTTTATTCTTGTTTAGTGCCAGTTAATCTGTCATCAGTCTTGGTTTATTTGTTAAAGTTATCTCTTGTTTTGGACTGAAAACGTCAAAGATTGTTTGCGACTGCGCCGTCTCAAACGACAATGGCCGCTACAAAGTGCCAGTGTTATTATTAGTTGAACAGCTCTTGCATCCGTTCTTTGAGCTGTTCGACGTTGTGTCAGCGCTGATGGAGCTAGGCTGGGCTACTTGATTCAATCGAACGATTGACGAAGTAAAAATCACAATGGAAATCGTAGGCGATTTCGAGTATAACGCCAAGGACCTGATCGGTCATGGCGCCTTCGCCGTGGTATTCAAGGGCAGACACAGAAAGGTAAAACGATTCCACTTCCATTCTTCAACCCCTCTTCCGTTTGTCTCTCCCCATTTTCCGGTTGCAGTTTACCCCGTCACTTTGTTTTGTATACTTTTGCCTTTAAATCCCCTGCACGACGATGGCGTCTATACCGCGTGTTAAGCAATGACATCAGCGATAATCTTGCCTTTGGGCTACACTTTTGTTTGCAGAATTCGAGTTCCCCCGTCGCCATAAAGTCTATCACTAAGAAAAACCTTTCCAAGTCGCACAATCTTCTAGGAAAAGAGATCAAAATCCTCAAGGTAAGCAGACAATAAGGATAACAACATATTGTCTACCCACTGCCGCTTTGTGAAGAAAGCGTTTAGCCATTTACCAATCTTCCGTTTCCATAAACAAAACAAAAAGAAGCTCATAACTTATTTTTCTGTAGGAGCTCTCCGAAGTACATCATGAGAATATCGTGGCACTGTTGGATTGCCAGGTAAAAAACCCTTTTCTCCTCTTTGTTTACCTACAGTGCTCTAAAGATGTTCCAGGTGTGTTTCACGATACCATGGCGTAGCACGTGATCAACCAAGGTCGACGACCTTATTTGCTTGAGTTTCTTTTCTCTTTAACTTTAAGGGGATATTCCAAAATCCTCACCTCCCCCAGGCTTAATGTAATATGGGAGCATCGTGCTTCGTTGGAGACAACATACACTTGGGAAAGAAACGAGACTCCCCCCTCCTACCCCCATGGTGTGTTGACGATAAGGAATATATAGAAGAAGAGCAGGTTTAAAATTAAACCCGAGCTGGGTGTATGCCGAAAACATGACCAGATGCGCATGCCCAGAATCGCATTTCCCTTAGTGGGAGGTACCCGACATTTAATTCGGGAGTTGACGTCATTAGGTAATGGAAATGTACATATGCTACAGCGCATACTGAAAAACTGTTGGAGGGAAAACCTGCCTTTGGGATTTTGGCCAGCGATTTTGTTTTCATAATATGGCAAACACGACATACCCACACTGCGCAGTTTTGTTGTTATTTATTGGCTTTCCGCGTTTGACCTCGAAAAGACGTTTTAGTTGGTGACGCAATACAGTTTCTCGACGCAACAGCGAGTTTGCAGAGTCGCTACCTGCGTAGAAATTCTTATCTGACCTACTACTACAACTAGTGAAGAGACGCAGTAGCAGTAGAATGATTTTTCGAGACTTGTCACTTTTTTCTTTTGGCATCGTATCGTCTGCCAATTTGACCCACTTTTTCGCACAATGGACTTTGTCTGGGTCGGGAAAACAGGCAGTGCTTAAAGAATGTTACTGTGCTTTCTTTTTGTAATCAGGACGTACGTAAGCGAGCGTTCGCCCGTTAACACATAACTTGTTTACAGCCGCCAGCCAATGGCCATGAAGTTGAGATCTTTTTTTTCGTCCTTTTAATGTTTTGCGGAGCGAGTCGGGCGCGCGGGCGTTGATTTGTATAGTATAGAATGTAACGACACAACAAAGGAGAGTGAGTATACGCACGAAAGGCCACCCCTCACTTTGCGTCGTAACCTTGATGTTATTTTTTTAATAAATTTTCCTTTATACTAAAAATTCACAACAATGGGTTGGACCTTAATAGCTATCTCGTGACCATGCAACATGCATCCTTTTTCCGTTCAATCTACCAGTGTGCACTCTTTTAATGAAAATGGATGATATATTTTTCAGGAAACCCAGCATCATGTGTTTCTCGTCATGGAATATTGCAATGGCGGAGATTTGGCGGATTATCTTTCAGGTTTGATCCATCATGATTCGTTGGATGAGCTAAAAAAATTAATCGATATTTGTTTGGCATACAGTTAAAGGAACTCTAAGTGAGGATACGATTCGCAATTTCCTGAAACAACTTGGTAAGGGATCTAGCCAAAACAAATGATGCAACATTCGATTATGGCCAAAGCAATAGTTAGATGTAATTTAATCAAAATTTTTATTCACAGCTGGAGCGATGAAAGCCTTGCAGCACAAGGGCATAGTACATCGTGATTTGAAACCGCAGAACATCTTGCTGAGCCATGCTGGTAAACCCAATCCGCAACCAAATGATATTCGCCTGAAAATCGGTGAGTGACCTGATTGTAGAGACTCGGCTACAATTTCTGTACCTCCGGGTCAAATTACGCGACTAACCATTTTTATCTCTCTTTGTCTGGTTATCGTCGAGCAGCGGATTTCGGGTTCGCCCGGTTTCTCCAAGACGGTGTCATGGCAGCCACGCTTTGTGGGTCTCCTATGTACATGGTACGATCTCTTGTGTAACCGGAATCGTCGCCGGAGTTCCTCACTTTTTATCTCTTTGTTTCTTTTGTTTCATTATTTTCCTTATTATGACGTATTCCTTTTTTCTTTTTAAAAGGCTCCTGAGGTTATCATGTCCCTTCAATATGATGCCAAAGCGGATCTGTGGAGTTTAGGTACAATAGTGTTCCAGTGTTTGACGGGACGGGCGCCCTTCACAGCTCAGACGCCTCAAGCTTTGAAAATGTACTACGAAAGGAATCACAATCTCAGTCCCAAGTAAGGAGTGCTACCCTTGCTACCCATTTTGTTGCTATAGAAACGTAAAGAAACGAAGGAGAAAAAAAAAACTGCGTAGAGACCTTGTGTGACGTCATTTTCACATGGTGAATGTTTTGTTTTGGGGCCAACTGTTCTTTAGTGGTTGTCACGATTCCAAGTTGAAATCGTCTGCTGATGCAAACTGTACTACTTTTTTTTATCGTTCAAATCGTATGATGCAATGCGTGATCCTGTTTCTAGACCATAGAAGAGATCAAATTTCATCAGCTTTCCATAATACTTGACCGATCGCTTTTCTACCTACAGGATTCCCTCTGGCACTTCGCCCGAACTGACGGCGTTATTAACTGGCTTGCTGAGACGTAATGCAAAGGATCGGATGGAATTTGATGATTTTTTCAATCACTCATTCATTCGTAAATCTCAGCCGCCTCCAGCAACTCCACCATTGCCCGTTCCGAATTTAGCGCGCCTTTCAACACCCCCCAAGACTCCGCCTGTTACCGTCCCGATTCGGCCTGTTACGGCAAACGCTCCAACCACTCAAAACAATAATCCAACTACGCCGGAAGAAGCCGATGATTTCGTGTTGGTTCCGAGTCCAAGCCAATTGCGTGATGGTTCAAGAGGTGCAACCGTCGCTGCTGCTAATGAAAATGAAGGCGATACACAACCATTACCAGTTCCATCACAAAGAGATGCCTTTATCAAGGTCTGCCTTACCTTGAATCCTGTTTCTGTTTTCTTGGTATAGACAAAAAAGAAAAGATTATCAAACAAAACAATTTGGGTTTCTCCCAACAGATGCAAACCTCGCATCGCAACAGCGATTGTTCACCCGTCGGCAGTCCGTCTTCCAGTCCGGCGGTCAGAGCTGTTCCATTACCGCGATCACAGCCAATCAGTGTGGCTCAAAAGGCTTCGTCACCAACAAATGATAGCAACTCGCGAACCGGAGTCTCTGGAGATATCAATTCACTCTCCCCTCCATCAGTAATTTCAATTTAACTTTTTAATGAGAACCGGGATGGGAAGATTAATTGCATTGGATTTTTTCTTTTTTCAGGTTCAGTTTTGCGTGGGTACTCCTCCCGGAGTCCCTGGTCGACGCCGGTCAACATCTGGTAGCAGTTGTGGTACTTCGCCCCCTCCTTTTGCTGCACCTTGGCCGCAGTTGATGAACTCGCCTCTTCGCCGATGTGCTGGGAGCGGAGGAGTCACTGCCCCCGCTGGTCCCCTGGCACCCATCAAGGGTTCGCCAATCAGGATGTCAGCGTTGGCCAATGTTTCAGAAACAGCGACTACGCCTTCCAATGGTGGAATGGTCCAGTGGCGGAATACCGGGGGATCTGGGACAGCCATGGAATGGAATACTTTGGCGCACCACCATCACCATCCTACGCGTACCATGACCCTGCCCGAGTTCACTGGTAATAAGCCGCAGCCTTGAAATCTTGTTTTTAGCACAAGATCTTATCTTTAAACATGTTTTTGTTTGTTTTTCCCCTTTTTTGTTTTGGCTGAATTCATTTAGCCTCGCCCTCGGTTACCATGTGCGGAACGAATCCTAATCACGGATTTCACCGAAGTCAGACCGAGTTAATGCCGAGCTCTCCGAGTTATGGCGGAAATAGAAGTCCTATGCAATGCTTCCCGGGTTTGCAAAATAGCAACGGCAGCAATTGGAGTCTGCAGCGCAAGCCGAGTTTCGAACAGGGAGCGTACGGTTACGGTACGTCGCCACCGATGGAAGGGCCCATTGTTTTCGTTGCCCCCGAGCTGACGCAGGAAACTCTTTTAGAGGTGCGTATTTTAAAGTGTGACGCACTTTACCGTAATACAGCATCATCTGCAGCGTGTCAAAATAATGTTTTATTTATAGAAGGAGCATAATGATACATTGGCAAAACTCAACTTCGTCTTGGCTCTGGTGGAATGCATCATGGATGTGGCTCGTACTCGAGCTTCTCCGCTTGCAGCGGCCCTTAACGAGTCGATACACGCTCGCAAAAACTCAATGGCATCTTCGCCGCCAGGTAGAAAATTGAAATTTAAAAACCGAAACATGAATTTCGGGCATTTTCAATCAAAATAACAATGATTTTTGCATATTAGGAGATGGCGCCATTAGTCCGGCTCACTCCGATGCCCAGCGTAGAGCGGAGCAACTGGTATTGTACATACGTGCTCTACAGTTGCTCTCGTCTGCCCTCAACTTATCCAAAGAGGAATTACAAGCCGAAAGGCTTCATCCTTCACAGTCCGTCAAACAGGTAATGAAAAAAAGGGCAGGATTAACACTTTTAATTGGCTATTGTTCTTGTTTAAAGGATTGACCATTTATTTTTTTAATGCTAATTTTTCGGTAGGTTGTGGCTGTTTTGAACCAAAGGTTCCATCATTGTTTATCGCAGTGTAAGCAGCTAAACTGTCAATCGCTGGCCAATCAGCTAGGTGATTCAAATGCCGCCCAGCTGACGGCTGATAAATTGCTGTATAATCACGCCATTGATTTGGTAAAACTTGGGACTCTTGAATTTTATTTTTGTTCGTAAACCTTAAATTCTCGTTTAATCCACCTTTTTAGTGCCAGTCGGCTGCTTTGGATGAACTCTTTGGCAATCCGGCGAGCTGTTGCCGACGTTATCAAACAGCTCATATATTGTTTCACAGTTTGGCGCAGCAAGTGACGCAGCACGCCGATAAATCCATCCTTAATAAATGTAAGTAAAGAAAAAGAAAAAAAAATATATTCATCACGTGGTTGAGTTTTAAAATATATATTTGGGGTTGTACAGATCGCGAAGCCGTGGAGAAGCGTTTGTTTGTTCTCCAACAGCAGGGCTTCATCAACGCCTATGATACTTCGTGACCTGCCAAAGGTTTTCTAAAGATTATGATCTCTCATCCTTCCCAACTCGGGCGTCATCGTCTGAAAAAGAAAATTAGCCCAAAAATAAAGGAAAAAATATGTTCTTTTCTTCCTTATGAAAAGTTATCCGTAACTGTCGATATGCGTCCTGGTCATAGATCCAATTACTACAAAAAGTTTAAAGATAGATGCAAGAGAAAAAAAAAAGAAAAAAAAAAGCTATTATGAAAATTAAGTACTTTGGTCTGCTGCTTACGCAGAACCAGATTTTAGCTGGGATTATACTACACTACAGTCCATAACTGTAGAGAGTAGCAGACTGTAATCAACATGTGTTAATGTTAAACAAATATTTTCTCTTATCGTATTGACGGTGGTTGGGTACGTTGGTTTCAACATCAGTGCAGTGGGTTTTTGAACTCTTGTTTTCTCGCTCCTTTTTTCATTGCTCGTGATTTGTAAAACATTACCTCGCTATGGAAGTGCTGGAATATTCTGGTTGTGTGTTTATCTGTTTTTCTCCTTTTTTTATATTCTTTCTTTCCGTTTTGGCTTATTGAACTGTCCTTTGGACATCAGCGCGAATCTAGACTGTACACGTAAAATACAAATCGTTTTTGTACTATAAATATTTTCTTTTAAACTTCCTTTTTATTTTTTTCTCAGCAAGCCATAAATCCGATTTCAGTATAAACAATCTGTTAAGCTGCAACTTAATAATGAAATGCGGCCATCAAAAGAGCAAAAAAAAAATAAATATAAAAAAAAAGTGGGACGGACGGGACGAGCGACGGGAAAAAGATGCGCTGGTTCGCGTTTAAAGTAAAGGACGACAACGTTGCTCTTCCATTCTTTCTCGCCATAGCTTACTTGAAACTAAAAGCCTGGGATTGGACGTTGAAAAGTGTGTAACTTCAGTGGCAATCTGCTTCGGGATGGCGGCCAGCGCCACTGTTGATTAAAATTGGAACTTCGTGGTGGAACCTACAAGTTTCTGACCTTCATGGTTGACCGATTCCATCAAAGTTTTTTCATTTTATTTACGTGGCAGCTATTACGATGCAAGGTAGTGTTTAATAACACCTTAATCAAAATCGGGAGAGTACGTTTTGATGACCTCACCGATGTATCTCTCAAGATATTTTTCCGAAAGAGAATCAATGGATCATTTCTTCGTATTAAGCCACGATTGAGATGGAAATTCGTAATTCTGTTTGCTGCAAGCTAGCCAGCTTTTGCTTAACCAAATTCAGGTACTTCGTAAGTTCTATTTAAAACGTGTTTTACCACTAATAAATTTTTCTAACTACATTAAATTGGGACGGCAAAGTTCGAAGGAAACTGCATGCTGTTGAAATGGCCGAGTCTTCATTTTCTATCGCTAGATGACACTAGTGTCATAAAAAAGGAGGCAGGGGTTGCTTCGTTTTTGAAGAACAGGGAAAACAGGGAACGTTCAGGCTTTAGGTATCAAGTGGGCTATGTTCCTCACTCATTCCTTTTTTCGTGTTTTACTTGGGCTTTGTGTTGCTCGCGACTCCGAAGAATTCCTCGCTCACCCAAGAAACACAGGACGAACGTTTTTCCTTAATATAGGAATTGAAAGTGTTTTCATGGTTACGAAATTGATTGCGTTTATTGCTTACGTTTACCTCATTACTATCTGAAGAATTCTTCATGTTTGTGGATTCGTCGAGGCGTGGGGTCTTGGAGGGTTAAGTGACAGTGACAATCCCCATCGTGTTCTTGTGTTACGTATATGATAAACTAGGAACCGAGCATTATGAAATGAACTACAGCGATAGCTCGTACAGTGCAACCCATTTCATGCAATGCTTTTTGATTTTAAAGAAGACTATAGAAGAGAACATGTGCTATCTTGATTGGAATGGCCAGCAACGACCAACAATGGGCCATTACTAGTCGGGCAAAACAACAAATCCGGCAAACTAAGAGAAGAGAAAGAGCACAGCGTATGCACATGCAGGTGATGATTAGTGGAGCCCATATTAAAATCAATTACATATAGTAACACACCAAATTGAACAATTGATGTCAAGTACTGAACAAAACTGTTGGCATAGTTTTAATTTTAGATTGTTTTGAATTTTATACAGGCCCAGCAGAAGGAATGTGTTGATTCAACTCAAGGATCACACGGTGGCATCCATTCCAATTCACACAGTGTTGGTGGTTTCTCATCACGGGTCCCAGCCTTTTCTAGCCCATTGTGCCATGAGAGTAATGAGGAGGAAGATAGCGAGACATCCCATAGTGAAGACAATCAAAAGCCTTTAAAACCAACCAAAAACAAGAGCAGCAGTGGTACCAAGTCTGTTGCACCCTTGTATGAAGAAGATGTGATTGATGGATTTGCCATTATTAGCTTCTCAACCTATGAAGATTTGGAGGTTAGGGTTTCTGGTGAAAATACCTATTACATAATGAAAGCTAATGTTTTTGTATTTTGTTTATCCCATTGATCCTCAGGATGCAGTGAGGATTACAGACAAAACATCTTGTCTGCCAGATCCTTTGGTACCTTTGGATACCAAAGATAGAAATCGTTCAAGTCCGGGACAACGTAGTAAAAAATCTACCATTAGAAGTAATGGAGCCATCAAAGCCCGTTGCGTTCTCGACATCACGTCTCAGCCCTCCGTCAGTCACACCAATGGCCCTCCATCTGAAACCAATAGTGTTGGTGTTAAACCGGAAGCGGCGATCGACTCGGGATCTAGGGATTCCCGGGCCACTTCCATTGATAGGTTCAGCGATGTCAGCAGACACAGCAACTCATCGAGAGGCTACCTTGTGCGTCTACTTCTGTTTCTTTCTACGCACCTTTTCTAACTGTTTGTTTTTCTCGATTTTTTCTTAGTGTGATAGTGAAAGTGAGGAACTTGAGAAAGCCAACAACCACCAGGAATTAAGAGGTCTCAGTCCTGCTAGTGGTAATCGGCCAACCGAATTCGTAGCACCTGTTAAGCGTTCTTTCAGTCCAGGCCATGCCAGTCTGGCAAACAATAGCCACAGCACCAGCAGTAACGCGAGTAGTAGCAATTCTAGTACTCCAGCAGGAGAAAACTGCAACAATTTACGTTGGGTTGGTCTTTCTGGAAGTCCCCGTCCAGCCACTGCCGTTGCTCCTCTTGGCCATCTCCAGGTATTCGTCTATTGATAATTTTACGGTTCACGACCCCTTTTTCGGTAAACACGAATCAATGCATCATATAGAATGGACCGCGATTATCTGACTGCCAACCAACGGAAGGAGGTGCCGGTCCAAGTCCGGACGGACCTCCAGCAGCACCTTCGCCTCGGTTACCGCTACATCCTCCGGTTGCTGGATCTCCATTAAACACATTTCAACACACCTCCAGCCCATCGACAAATCCGCTTCCTGTTTTAAGAAGCGGCTTTAATTCTCACCCCATCCCACAGTTTACAGCTCCTTCAACATGCCCTCCTCTCTCCTACGTTGCTCCGCCGTTCAACACTTCGGCTCAGTCGATGACCGGCCCCAAGCCACCATCACCTGTCCCTCGTACCTCTACCGCGGATAGCAGTAGAATAGGCGAGAGCCAAAGACAGCAGCAGTCACAGCAGCAGCAGCTACCACCGACCACCCCGCCAGTGTTGTCTCAAAAATTACCGCAATTACCGCCACCTCCCATACCCTATGTCAAGCCGCCCAGTCCTTTCCACCCCAACAACTCTACAGGCATCCGGCCGGTCTTTTCTTCAGCGCCTTCCGTTGTCCCGCCAACATCTAGCCTGCCCTCTTCCGCACCTCCTTCTGTGTTCAGCACCAGCTCGTCTTACCCCTTCTTCCCTCCATTGTCGATGGTTCGGACGACATCAAATCACAGCAGCCATTCAACAACTTCAAGCGGATTTCCAGCTCCTTTCCTGGCTCCGTCTCCGCCTACCGTCGCCGCCCCGCCAACTCAGCCAAAGCACACTTCTCTAGGTGCTCCCACTGTGGCATTGGGTGATCCATCGTTTTCGATGGCAAGACTTCCGTTTTCTACGGCTTCATTTGCGCCCATAAGTTCAGCTAAACCAGTAACGTCAGCCGCAGAAACTGCACCTGTTTCTTCACGACCTAACAGCCGAACATCGTCAACGTTGTTCAACCATGAACCCAATAGAACAGGCAGCTTGCCATTTCCCGGGCACTCTTCTTCGACGAGGTCACCTAGTCTACCTCCACCACTTACACCGTCGACCTTTCCAATCCCAGGTAAGCGCATTTTTTTGCGTAATTTTAACTTTTTCAGATTCGTTATTGAAATTCATATATTCTGTCATTAATCTTTGCTCACAGTATCTTCTGCGTGGCCTCGTCCGCCGCATCCTGAGTCATCAAGACAATACAGCCCTAGCCCCAATCCGGGGTCGAAACGTTCATCACCTACCGTCCGCACTTCCGGCAGGCAGAGCCCTGGAAAAGATGCGTTGCCTATGGTAAGCACTGAAAAAGATTTTTTACCATCACACAAGACATCTTTAATAATTGTGAATGTCATAATACAGGTGGTTGGAAGAGCCCCAGGTCCTTCTTCCATTTCGCAAATGAGCACCGAATCATACATGATTCGACGTGAACTGGACTCAAGATTCCTCAATTCGACACCCAACTTGGGACCGCTTCTTCCACCTCCGCCTCTTTCTGCCACATCAGGTCCGAACAAACTAATGGATCCTTCCTCGTTGTACAGCCCGATGATGCCTCCCATGGTTCATGGTCTACCGGGTTTAAACCCATCTCCTTATCCTCCTCATTCTGTTGGATATGGTGTGAATTCGGTTCCGTCATCTGTCATGAGCGTCAGCTCCGCAATGGGGCAACAACAAAACGCTGCAGGAATTCTCAGCAATCTTGGGGGCATGTCACTTCCAACCGCCCCACCCAGCTTGTCGCTTCCATCAAAGGTATGTCACAAGTTTAGTGCAAACTCTTGTTATTACTCGTGCGACATTATGTTTTACCTGTTTTCCTTTCAAGAAACCTGGCAAGTGGAATGCTATGCATGTACGAATAGCCTGGGAGATACATCAAAATCAGCAAAGACAGCCACGTGACCCGCACTTAGATCCCAAGAAAATGATGAACCTAAACCTGGCGCCTAAGCTGAACCTGGGCATATCAGCAGTTCCACCTCCAGGTCCAACGTCTCATTCTCTTCCTCCACCTCCTCATCCAACCCATGCCAAGTCTGCGGGCGGCTTTGATACCTTGTCCAGCTCGCTCAATTCGCACAATTCACCCTTTAGTTATGCCCACCACAACATGGCCGGTTTCCTTCCTCGTATACCTTCCGTCCCTACACCGCCACCTTCTCATCATTCGATGCAGGCACCTGGTGGGGTGAGACACAGCCCAGCACCCGACCAGTGGAATCGGTAAGTGTATACTTATGCTCAAAAAATGAATTCGAAATTGTCAGCTAATATTTCTGTATGTGTTTCTTCGTCCGTAGAATGCCACATTCTTCTTCCTCGTCTTCAATGGCGGCCCCTTGGCTGGCTCCGTTGATGAGTGCCGGATCGATCTCATCGATGAAACCCGAACCGTCACCAGCAGCATCTCATCACAGTGGTTCTTCTATATCCAACCATCAGCTGGCCAAAGAGAGGGAGCGACAGAAAAAGGAAGAACGAGAGCGTGAAAGAGAGCGAGAACGTGAACGCGAACGGGAACGGGAACGAGAACGAGAGCGCGAAAGAGAGCGTGAACGGGAGCGAGAACGAGAGCGTGAGCGAGAACGGGAACGCGAAAAAGAGAGAGAGAAAGAGAGAGAAAGGAGTGAGAGACAAGAGCGCGAGAAGAAACGGGAAGAGGAAAGGGAGCGAGAAAGAAGAAGACACGCATCTCGATCCCCACTTCATCAACATTCACGGCCCTCCGCCAATGGTGGACCGTCGAAATCCGATCAGTCCTCGAAATCCAATGCCTCCCAGTCCATGTCCAGCAACTTACCTCCGCTATCGTTTCATGCCGGGATGCAGATGTCCGCCAATATGCTGGACCGATCGCGTATGACACTACACGCGCCAATGCACGGTTACAACCACGGTTCATTTGATCCTTTCAGAGACGTTCTGCGCGGAATGGATCCTTTACGAGAGAGTATGGATCGTGAATCGCAATTTTTGAGAAACTTCGGTGCCGCCGCGAATCATTTAGGGTTAGCTGGACCAGGATTGCATGGATATGGGACACCCCCTTCTTCATACGGGTTGCCTGGACTTCCTGCCGACCGATATAGAGATGGACTATCTATGCCACCTCACCTTGGCCATCCGATGGCTGGATCCTATTCCTTAGCTGGGCAACAGAGCGTAGCGTACGGACCGCAAAGTGATCGCTTTGGACCCCTTCCAGGGATGGGTGGAGGACCGCCTCTCTATCCACCCACCTCAACATCGTATCCGTTTCCGCCTCTTGGTCCTGGCGGGTTGTTAGGTGCTGGACTAGGCGGTGGCATGGGACCATTGTCGATGTTGCCTCAATCGTTGTTAACTCCCGGCGGTAAACGGACACCTCCGCCACCCGGACAACCACCGACATCACTGCCGGGATCGTCGGCGCTGGCCTCGCTTGGACGTACTCACATGGGGCTAATGCCTTCCGGCTTAGGTCTATCACCATATCCGATGCCATCGCCATCTCCTCATATGATGAATCCGCATCACCTGCTCCCACCACATCATGGGTCTTCAATGAGTGGTGCTCGACCACCATCCAACAGTACGCCACCTTCCGGAATTGGCCGACCTTTAATGGATTTGACGTCGCCGCATCCTTCATCTGGCTTAGCGCCTTTCAATCCGATGGATCCGTATCCTCGAAAAGATGACCCCCAGTCGCGGTAGCAATAGCACAAGTGCAGTGAATCCTATATACATCATCATCATCATAATATCTCTTTCAGAAAAAAAACAAAAAAAAAACTCAAAAACGCTCTCCTTGCGTCTTGCCATCGCTTCTCTTGTCTCTCCTCTATTTCTTAGTGTGAAGGAATTCCAGTGTTTGATTCGACGAACGAGTGGCGTAATGAACCTCATTTCTTTCGGTGCAAACGTTTTTTCGCTCACCCTTCGTCACACATGCCAATCTTCCTGCCCTTTTTCCTCTCATGCGCGTTAGATCTGACGACATAAAAACAACAACATGTGTAGACTTGTAATTTGTTTTCTTTTTTTTTTAGTTTTTTTTGCCGTCTTTCTTCCATTTCTTTCCCATTATATTTTGAATTCTTTTCGAGGAAAAAAAACGAAGAAGCATCTGTCTATTTTGTATTGAGATATTACGGCATATTAGTGGACCTTTGCTGTACATTTTCGTCCTCTGCCTTGAATGTATTTTCTTTTGTTTTTCTCATAAGGTTCTATTTATTTCAGTTTTTTTCTTTTCAGTTCTTCCTTCTTCGATTTCTTTCTGTACGGCGCGCGCCTCTGTTGTGTCTCGTGTCTCGTAAAAATATTCGATGTATTGTTGAATCTTTCCAATCCCTAACCCTCCCACGAATGATTTATGTGACTTGTCGAGCATTTTGTCTTTATATTATACAAACTATTAAAGCGATATTCAGCACATATTCTGTGTTTTGTCCTTTTAAAAGACTTTGATTGTAAAGGATGCGCTGGTTGGGCGATTGGCCGTTGTCTCAATACCCCTACTATTTCACATTGAAGGTTTTTCTGGGACATCCTGAGTCCTGACTCCATCCGTATCCAGCATCCGGTTTCCGCACATGCTGAGTCGTATCCTCGTATGTCTGATTTTGAAACGTGGCAACATCGCCTTGTAGCAAGTGCGTATTCAGCTGTTTATTACTGTTTACAGTAGATAAAGCTTGCGACGACAAGATGGCTGCACGAATTTCCACATCGTGTGCAATTTAATCGTGAAGTTTTAAGTATTCCCAAACCACGTAGTGTTACAGAATCAATAAGTTTCAACCTTATTCACAGACGAACAGAGTTTTCCCAATAAACACTAGTTTCAGCAAGGTAAATGTCTTTTAGTAGCCCACGTTATTAGAAAGTTCCGTTCCTCTCACTTTCGCTGGTGATTCCGTAAATAACGAGATTTAAGAATGTTCTTAGCGTGTTCAACGTTATTTCTAAGTGTTATTCAACAACATTATGAATGCTTATCTTAAAAACAGCCCATATTACATTCAATTGGAATAGTTTAGCAAAATTTATGTATAGTTAAAAGCTAGCAAACCTTGTTATAATAGCCAACATTTATATTTTTGATTCATTATTAGAAAATCATGTCTGAGACAGACACTGCTTCTGGAGACCGATACTCAAGAATACACAGAATAAGCTCAAGAGCAACAAGCGAAAATGCATCATTACAAAATAGCCAAGAAGATTTGTCAAATAATCCTATTGCTACATCACTGAAACTGACTGAATGCAGTGCAAGTGGCAAAACAGAAGATTTTGTGATTGACAAGGGAGACAATAGCAGTACTGTGATAGAATGTGCTGTCTGTCTTCAAACATGCATTCATCCGGTGAAACTACCCTGTTCTCATATCTTCTGCTATTTATGTGTGAAAGGCGTGGCATTTCAATCGAAAAGATGTGCCATGTGTCGCCAAGAAATACCTGCCGATTTCCTGATCCACCCACAATTACTCGATCGAACTCAACTGGAGAAAGAATCCACGTTAGAAGACGGATACCAGTGGTTTTATGAAGGGAGAAACGGTAATTGACTTGATTATTTTTCTAGCAATTTGTAGCTAGAATTGAATTAGTTTTAAAATGGACACCTCGACATACCTTTTAATTCCTCACGGATCTTTAAGGGTGGTGGCAGTATGACGACCGCACCGCTGCCGATCTTGAACAGATGTACAAACTCGGGGAAAGAACAGTTGAAATGGTCATAGCAGGAGCCAGTTATGTTATTGATTTTCAGCAACTTATCCAATTTCCCAAGCATAGAGCAGGAAGAATACGCAAAATAAAAAGAAGTGACGCTTCTATTCCGAAACTTGGCGTTGCTGGGATTCGCTTATGAAATTTCTTGTATAAAATTTAACTAAGAAAAAATTCAAAGTTTTGTGTACTGTCGTATTCGATCAAACTTCTCTTCATATACAAAATCATTAACTAATACAAAACTCGGTATGGCCTTATAGTAAACAGAAATATTCGAGAAACTTTTCATTGTTATCTTTTCTCGCACTTTTAGGTTGGTGGGCGTACGATGAACGAACCAGTTTTGAAATGGAATGTGCCTACAAGCGCTCTCAGCGCATTTGCGAGTTGCTTATTGCCGGATTTCTCTACATGATCGATTTTGATCAAATGTTCCAATCCAGGAAAACGGAACCTTCGCGACGTAGGCGAATTAAACGTGATCTGGCTTCAATACCGAAGAAAGGAGTTGCTGGACTACGACTGGAACAGAGTGACGAGTCTGAAAACGGACCTTCCGCGTCATTAGATCTTCTTTCAGTGGCTGCCAGTCGAGCAGCTCTTATTTCCAATTGCTTGTCTCCTAGCCAAACGCCTCAAGCTCCATCCAACACTCCTCAAACTCCTCAGACGCCTCAAACGCCACGTAGTCCTCCATCTCCAGCACCGGAATCAATTTCTAATCAAGAGGCGATTACAGAAACGCTGTCAAATGAATCTCGTTGGCAAGAAAGGGAAAGGCGCCGCCTTCGACGAGCTGTCGAAGAAATCGAGCGGTTGAGACTCCATGACGGAGATCGGTTCACTCCTCCGCTCCCCAGATTAGATAACATGGTCATCTATTACAACATGGATGAAGAAGGAAATGGTTTACATGACCATACGCAAGACGACTTGTGGCCAAGTGAAGACAGCTCTTCAGATGATGAAGAAGTAATCATCAGTTAATCGCGAAGTCTTATCCTACTCCTTTTTTTTGCGTTCTATGACGCTAGTTGACGATTCTCCCTGCCTTACTCAATCTTGCGTCCTGGAAGATACTTACGGAAACTATATTTTAAAAAACTCCACAACCTTTTAACCCTGCGTTGTAATCTGAAGTTTGCAATATCCAGCAAAGGGCTATATCTCGTTCTCTGTGCAGTTCTTTTCTCATTCGACAAATTCTTGTAGGATGAGTTAATTTCTTAAATAAAGGCTTCTGCGTTTTATAGAGTGTTATGCAATTTCGGTAAATAATTTAGAGAGACCTATGATTTCATCAGTCTACACTCTGCAATGTCTGCATCGGTCTGCAATTTCGTGTTTTTGAGTTTTGACGACTGAAACCGTTGGCAACGGGGTTTTAATTCTGACATATTACAGCAGACGACGTACGGAAAACGTGGTTACACTTTAGGAGCTCTCAAATTTGTCTGTTGACGCTCGTAGATCTGTTTCATGATTGTACTTGTCAGAACTTAAAGAAAGCCTAATAACAGTGATATCGTAAGTGGCCGTCATGGGTAAAAAGGATAAAGCAAAGAAAGGAAAAGGAGCTGAGAAAACAATTGCAAAAACTTTGAAGAAGCAAACTAACAAATTGAAAAAGGAATTAGCCGCCAAAGGAGAGGTAATCAGTTCAATGTATTAACAGTGCAATAACTTTCGTGTTCTATATTTCTGTGATGCTGTTTTAAAACCAGGAAGACTTGGAGCAAGTTATCAAAGATCTTGAGGAAGCAGATAGGAAAAAAAATTCTATTGTTGAAGATTTGCTAAAAGATGGTCCCAGTCGAAGGGCAAACTTCTCTTTTAATGCTCATGTTGATAAAGATGAAATCATTATGTTTGGAGGAGAGTACTTCAATGGCCAAAAGGTTATAATTTTCATGCCCTATTTAAATTTTTTTACAGCTTCATTAATATTAATTGTGTTTCCTTATCATCTGCCAGACATATGTTTATGGAGACCTTGTTATTTATAATTTAAAAAAGAAAACTTGGCTAAGGATTCAATCCCCTGGAGCTGCTCCTCCACGTTGTGCCCATCAAGCAGTCTTGACTGCAGGAGAAGGAGGGCAGCTTTGGATCTTTGGAGGAGAATATGCATCACCTTCTCAGTCTCAATTTTACCATTACAAAGATTTGTGGGTCTTCTATCTAAAAACCAAAAAATGGGAAAAAATTAAGTACTGAAGTTATTCCCTGATTGATGGCGAACTTTATCACATAATTTGAACATTGTTGTTTTTCAGTGCAACGCTTGGTCCTTCGTCACGTAGTGGGCATCGAATGGTTTTATGTAAAAAACAATTGGTAGTGTTTGGTGGCTATCATGACAACGGAATGGACTACAAATACTATAACGATCTTCATACGTTCGATTTAGAGACTAGAACATGGCGTAAAATTGAGCCAGCTGGTAAGACGTCCTTTATCTGCCACGACCATCATCTAAAAATTTAAGAAATTTTTTTTTCTTGAAAGGTACTGCACCATCACCCAGATCGGGCTGCCAAATGGTTGCTTTGCCCGATGGTCGTATTCTTATAACTGGGGGTTACAGCAAAAACAAAGTGAAAAAGGACGTTGACAAGGGCATTGTACATAGCGATGCATTCCTTCTAGTTCCCGACAGTACTCTCGTTTTTCATTATAGTACATTATCTTCAGCCAAAAAAATTATTTTGATTTTTGAATAGAGCATGACACTAATGGGACCAAATGGAAATGGCAGTCGGTTAAACTCGGTGGAACGAAACCTTCTCCGAGAACTGGAATGAGTGTGGTAGCAAACACCATAGGTGAATATTGTTTTCACGCCAAGCAATTAGCTCCATAACTTCTGGTCATTTTTTCAGGCAACCGTGCGTACTTCTTCGGTGGTGTCCAAGATGAAGAAGAAGACGAAGAAAACATTTCCGGCACGTTTTTCAATGACTTATATTGTCTTGATCTAGAGAAACTAAATTTCAGCCGAAGTATGTTAACTTAAGAAAAATTAGCAAGGTTCTTATTTATCAAGATTCTTTTTCTAGTTACCCTTGATGGCGTAAAATCCAAAAAAGAAGTGACTGATGCTGAAGGGGCTACGTCCGATGCGGTTCAAGACGTGGAACAAGTATACACCCCGAAATATTGTTATAACCGAAAATGGTTAATGTTATATCTTCTATTCTTAACGCGTATTTAAAGCCTGAAACGTCGGTCAACACTGAACAACCAATAGTTGTCGATGACGGTGTCTATACGCTGACAATTGGACCTTCCTCTAGTGGTAATGCTGAGAACGCCAGTGCCGGAGCAACTGGAGCTGTTGCTGTTCAAGTACATTTTTCATTTGGCTTCGTTCGCTTTACTAGTGTAGTGTAGCAAAACCATGTTACTGTTTTTTCAGGTTACAACACCGTCTCCTCGCATGGGTTCCGGACTCTGTGTTAAACATGGCGTTTTGTATCTCTACGGTGGAATCGTCGAGGATGGTGACAAACAGTACACGTTGAATGATATGTTTGCCCTGGGTAAGTTGTGGACAAATCAACAAAGTAAACATTTTAATTGTTACGTGTTTTTTTCCAGATCTGCACAAAGGAGTCGAATGGGACGAACTCATTCACGATGAGCAGGCCAAGTGCGAATGGATTGACTCGGATTCAGAGTCATCAGGAATGGAGGGTGATGAATCGTCTGACGAGGATGATGACGATGAAGAGTCAGACGAAGCGATGGAAGAAAGTTAAAAGTAAGGTTGTTTTTATGCTTTTGTTACAGTCTTGGTAACCACACGTTTGTAAAACACTATCTGAATGAAGGCCTAAGTGATGGAAAAGATGAACTTACACTTTTCAAAACTGGAAAGAGTAACGGTACTACAACGGCAAATTTCTTAATTTTTTGTAATTAGCTCATCTCTCACGTGGTGACGTCTGACCCAAGGTCTAAAGAAGTACGGTAATAGAAAGAGGGTAAATGAAATAGCAGATTGGCTTTTACAAATCAAAGATGGATCTTTATTTATCAGACTGAGTTGTTGTTACAGTCAATGACTAATATTTCGAATACCGATTTGAGGTAAGATTGAGAGATGTGAACTTGTTTCCTACTTCTGCTTTCTAACTACTGTTATTTCTGGTGGGTAGTATGCATCTTCTTCTGCTTGACGCTGCAATTTGGCACTGATTTTTTTGCCTCGACTCTCTTCTTTCTTTAGAAGCATTTCCTTCTGCAGTATTTTTTCCTCGTGTCGCAACTCCCATTCGTCGAGATTGTCGAAGAAATAAAGCTGCTCTTCTTTGTCTTTTAAATCCTTTTTCTTGGCTTCTAGAATGGCCAGTCGTTTTCGGCGTTCAATAGCCTGGGCTTGTCTTTGGATTTCTTCTTCTCTTTGCTGCTCCCACAACCTATAACGTTCTTTTTGTTGCTGGATATCGTGGTTCTCATGTTTGCTGACAGCATCTTTGATCCGCTGCCTCAATATGTCACTAACGTTATCGTGAACAATGAAACCACCGGCTTCTAGCTGATGGATGCGGGAATTGTAATTATCCAGAAATCCTTCTGGTGGGTTTGACCACTCGTGAACTGCCTTCTTACACCGATCCAACCCTTCTTTAAATAAGTAAGGCTTGGACGTAGATCCCAGAATAGTATCGAGTGTCTCGATGACCTTTTCGTGTTTTTCAAAGAGTGTCCATCCCAACAAAAGAGACGTATAAGCAACAGAATCCGGCGATTGTCGTAACAAGTGCTTTCCAAATCCAACTAATGTTTTGCCGATAAGATGGTGAGGCTGCACAAGATCAAAATGATCATCAAAGAAGGGTTCACGGATGTAGTCTACTCGAACTTTGACTTCTTCAACAGGCTCCACTGGTTTTGGTTTAGGTTGTGGATCCCAAGGCTCTGGCTGTGGTTTGTTCAGGTAGCCATAACAGGAATACAAGGCTAGATAGCTTGTGATTGGATGATCAAATTCTTCCTGAAGCATTAGCTGAATCGCGACTTTGACAGCATCTTAAATAATATTAAATATATAAGAGATAATAATAATACTAATATACATATAAAATAGAACAAAGAAAAATAAAGCAATTACCACGGAAATTATCTTCCTTGAGGAATGAATCCATCAGCAAATTGCTCAGGTAGTAATCTAAAAATAACCCATAATTAAGACGATCATCAACCATCCTCATCAAGGTGTCTGTATTCTTGAATTCCAAGTATGTTCTGATAACTGAATGGCCAGTGGATGGCAGGGCATGAACAGTATTGGGACATCTTCTAAACTTTTTGGTTATGGTTTCTAAATCTTCAAGATGAAGTTCATTCAAGACAAAAGTGGAGAACTGAATGAAAGAGGTTGTCTTAAACATGAGTAATAGTAAAATATAGCATGTTTTTACAAACCAAATCAACATCAATGGCACTGGCTTTGCCATCAGTCTGGAATTTTTTTAACAATTCTCCATAGAAATTTTCTAAAAAAATTAAAGAAACATGAAATTATATAATTCAAAAGAATAATTTTGATGAAGACCTACCATTTTTTAATTTTTCAAGCAATGGATTGTTTAGCCTACCCTTCCATTCAGTATCACATTTGTAGGCATCGGTAAGAAATGTACGGAGACCTAGAGCAACATGGAAGAACACGATTCTCCATTAAAAGCTAAATTGAGGCAACCGTAAATTTCTTTTACATATTCTTTGAACGTTTTGTGAGCGGGTGCGCAACAAGGACTTCAAAAGTAATCCTTTTCCAGCCATGGAAAATGATTGGAAAACAACGTGGAAATTTCTTTTTTCGGCAATACAAGTATACAACTAACTTTAATAAAAAAGCGTCTGCTAGTATTTTGTAACGCCATCTAATGGCGGACTTTATTCAAATTGAAGCAGAAAGCTCGCTTATTCACATGCCGACATCATGGCGGCAATAACGTGGGTAAGAGCTCCATGTGCAAAACTATTCTATCGTAATTTAGCACCATGCATGTGGAATATTCAAAAAGCTGATTTTGCCAAACCAGCAGGAAGTATTACATAATTTTACATAACCAATATAATCGTGGTAGCCATTATTTTAAAATTGTACTACAGTGGCTGGATTGGGATCAAAAAAGGCGGGCAAACTTGGGAAATTGGGTCCCGTTGTAGAAAAAATTGTGTTACCCGTTGAAACAGACACAGAAAAACTTGTCAATTATGTCTGTGGCAGCAATATCTTAAAGCAGGGTCAAGATGTCCAGTTGAAGCCGGACAGTGAATATCCCGACTGGCTGTGGTCTCTAAGACTAAGTAAGCTGAATTTGTCACGATGTTTATAATTTACATGTTTACTCATACCTCTAATTTTCTTAAAGCTAAACCTCCTCCATTGGAAGAAATGGACCAAAACAGCATTCAGTATTGGAGGCGACTCAGGAAACTAAACAATCAGAGACAATCCCGTTTAATGAAGCTGAAGAAATACTAAAATAGCCTCAAGTATTTAGACTTTCATGTTGATTTTCAAATAAAAAATTAAATTCCCCTTTCATTTCAGTAAGGTTCTCCAGTTTCTTTGGATGATTTTGCTTTCACATCCATTCAAGAATCAGTTCTTTTTGCCCCACGATGTTGCACATACTGTCAGAAAACCAAGCTCAGTTAGTTACTGATAAATTAAAGAGATCCAAGAAAATAAGAAAACTTTCACTTGATCGCGCTAGGCTAGGTATAGCTATCAATTTTCTACAATTAAAAGGGTGAGTCAAGGCTAATAAATGATTATTAGGTTTCCCTAAATGGAAGAACGTCGTAATCTTTGGAGCTGATGCGGCGACGCGGGGGAGATTACGTCGACGATCATTGTAAACCCAGGTGAGAACTACACCGTACAGTCAAAAATCGAATATTAGATTCATAGCAAGTTCCCTTTTTTTTACGATTGTCGATGAAAAGTCGGCTCGTCATTAAAAGAAGAAGAGAACAGACTGCATGATCAAAGATAATCATGTACGAATGGAAAGTCTGGGGCTTTTATAGCCGTCTATACATATGGAAGTGATCAAAATCGTGAATGGGGTGCCCAACTATTACCTGTCCGTATAAAACGGAATTTATTCTTGCTTGTCGTATATCATCAGTAGATGGCACTGATGAGTATTTTTTCCGAGGGCGAAGCGATCGTGTGGGTATGTTAAATGGCTTTCACAGAGTACCATTTAACGAGCCTATTATGACGGTCACAATTATTTTCGTCCCTCTCGTTCTCCTGCAAAAGAATCTAGCATAGGCTTTTTTTCTGATTAATTTCGTTGTCACAGCACGAGGTCGCGCCGATTCGCCAGCGATACATCTTTTCACTAGGCGTCCTCTTTATTTGGATTGCGTTTTCATACTTTCATCTATCCGTTTGAGAGACGAGGCCACGGCAAAGCCAGGCCAAAAGGGATGTCGTTATTAATCTCCCGATCTCGAGCGCGTCTTGCGTGAATGTCCCCCCCCACCCATCAAAGCAGAAAAAGAAATGCATTCTCTGAGAAATGGCATCATTCCTTTTTGAAAAAAAAATCCGCTTTTTACGCACTCACTCGCGACTTGCGTCCGCTCTAAGCCGCCGACATTTTAAAAGAAAGAAAAAAAAGATCAACGCCCTGATTTATTCTTCGACTAATTTTCCTATCAACCCTATAATTTAAAAAGACGTGTACCGTCGTCCAAAGTGACGGACACGAAAACCGGTGGCGACAGCTGAAAAACGTTTATTCCGGATCAGGAAATCAACGTTATTTAGTTGTATCGGTTTGTCTCGGTTAACTTAAGTTGTTCCTTTCAACGTCACGCTCCCCGCTCTTCTTGTCTCGATGATTTAACACCTGGACGGAACTGAGTTGCCCAACAATGAATCGTGTATTGTCTTCTATCTCTCCCTTTTTTTAAATTTCTTCTTCTTTTTTTGGCTTCGTTGGAAGTTCGCGGTTCATTTGTCCAGTCTCGTGGACTGAAAATGGGATTTTTTACACGACAACCTTGACTTTCGATATATTTCAGTTTCATTTCGGCCAAGTACTTTTTAAAAGAGCTCTAAACAGAACGACGGAAGAAAAATAAAAATAAATAAATACTGACGGCAACCCTAATAGTACGCACACCTTGAGGGCTTTCCGCTGACGGAACCTCTTTCTATGAAACCTGCTGGCGTCTGGTGAAGGGGGAGGAGAACTTTAGGTGCTCCAGCCTTCTCCATTTTTTTTTTCTTTTCTTTTTTTTTTTTTATTCTTCCTTGTGGTCTGCAACCCAACCAGTGCCCTCCTTCAGTTGCTCAGGTGCTTGCCTGCGCTACGGACGTTTGTTATTTTTTGTGCTCCGCGCTCTATCGAACTCCCCCCTCTCCATCGAACCTTAAACGAAACAAAACCTTCCGGCGCGCGTATTTTTGTTCTTCCTTTCGAGTGCTTTTTTTTTTCAAATTTTAAAACACCCCTTATCATCAGACACTCAAAAGGATTCCTCCTACACCCCCCTCCTGCTCTTTCTCGTCGCGTTTCCCCGATCGACCGGGATATCGATGCGATGCCTTGTTGAACCTGATTTGGATTTTTTTTTTCCTTTTTTGTTTTTTTGTTCCAGCATCTTATTGACAAAATCATCTAAGTGTTTCAAAGGTACGACATCGACCAGCACCAGACTATTTTTGTTTTAGACTATTCGTGTTTCGGTGTCCATTTGATCTGTCCGTCTGGTGCACTTTGCAAATGAAAAGAAAGTCAGCGGACGAACGGGTTGTGTGCGATAATAGAGTCTGAACTAACCGATGCGCTTTTGACGTGTTTTCCTTCTTTTTTCTTGTGTATCGAATCGTCAGCGTGGAACCGAAATGACGAAAAGCGACGTAGACTACCCTATTAAATCTTTTTTTTCTCGGGAAATGCTTTTTAACTCTTTGATACCTGCAATTCTTTCATCGCCGACGACGACATTCTTCCGTACTTTTGTGTTTTTGTACTAGCGCATTCTTCGTGATTCTTCACGCTCTCGATTTTTTTGTTGTATCTTTTAACATTCTTTGTCTAATTTTTGGGTTTTTTTTTTCTTGGGATTTTTTTTCTAGAGCGTGCGCTGCTATCATAAAAAGGAATTTTTCATGGAAAATCTCCTGGGTCTGAATATGAGGATCAATTGTTTCGGCGACAAAGTGTCCAGTCTTCACTGCAAGATCGTCCTACTCGACGAGCAGCAACTCGTCCACGAAGTCTTGGTAAGTCGCCCACTCCAATCTATTTTTTTTTTCATTTGTTTTATGACTCGGTGTTGCGCTCCTCCGCTCTTCCATTTCGCCTCGCACGGATCGCGTTCTTCTTTTTTTTTTTTTTCAAATTTCGGGTGCGTTTGAAAGCATTCGAAAATTCGCTACGGTGCCGCGCTTATGGCACGGTCACGATACAGTGGACCGAGCGTTCTCGTCTTCCCTCTATTGTTCGTCCATTTTCTTTTTTTGAAAAGATGTTTTGAATGAAGGAATGGGTGCTGACGTACCCCGCTGCGTGTGTTATCGGGAGAAATCGATCGGAACAACGACGTCTTCACAAAGCCGACTAGGGTTTTCTTTTTTTTTAACACAAGAAAAAGTTTGTTTCCCCTTGCGCTTATCTTTCGTTGTGATCCATATGGAACATGTGGACGGCGGCCCATCCGCGTGATTCATATTTCCGATAAATTTTAAATTATGATAGCGCTTCTTTTGTTTTCGGAGGTTTTTTTTTCTTCTTCTTCACTTTGACTTTCAAAACGGGGGAGAGAAAATGATTTTTGATTTTGATTTTTTTGGACCGGGCCATCCTCTGTGTGTGATGTGCTTTGCCCAATTACAAAGCCCAGGGGTTCTCTCCTGCCTATTTATGGAGTCAGCTATATGAGATGAGGCCTCGTTAGTTCGTTTTGAGACTCTCCTATTTTCTCTTCTCTCGCAAGATGAAAGAGAGAACTTATTATCCTATCGCTTCGCATCATATTCATGTTTTTTTTGAGGCCAGTACCGTCCGCCGAAAGCTGTTCATTGTTATAACTAAGCGCAGTGAAAGTGGTCCGCCAGTCTGTTGGTCATTCGAGGGCACCGTCAGATTCTAATGGACTCAACACATACGCACAAGAGAGAACCTTTGTTGTTGTGGTGGTCATGTCGTGCTCGATAAATCCACCAGGTTTTTTCCATTTTTTGTACGAGTTCTTTTGGAACAAAATCTCGCCATTCTACTCACTGGAGATTTGTGTCTTGTAATGTAAAATCACCTCTAACCCTCGTCATCTGACCTTAACCACCGTCATTTTTTTTTTCTTTTTGTTTTAAAGAAGAAAAAACGAAGAGCCTTTTAGTCGAATTTATGCATTGCGTAACGTGCAGAGGTTAAAAGGAAATACCCGTGCGTTCTTCTTCTCGTTTTTTTTTTATAGACGATGATGATCGCGTTCGTGTCTTCCTTTTTCTGATAGTTGTCTCATAATCAGCTGAACTTTGTGAACTCCGACTGCTCTGTTAGACGGAACATTCAAACGAACTAGGGGAGCAAAAAAATTGTATGGTCCATTTCCAAAAAGTCCTGTTTTTCCCCCCTCTTTTTTTCCACGAACTTAGCATTTGCATGGACAACAACATTCTTTGATTATAGGACGAAAAAAAAACAAAAGAGTCGATGATGGGTGAAAGGAAGACAAGCCTCCATCAAAACAAAGTAACACACCGGTCTGCTTTGTTTGTTTTTTATGTGTCACTAATGGATATTCTATCACGTTCGGATTTTTACACGCAATCTTTCACAGTTTTTTTTTTTCAATTCTGGTTCTCCCATCAATCCATTCATTTTTTGTTATCAAGAAAATTGAATGGTGAAATCTTTTTTTCTCAGAGTCCCAGTGTAGGAAAAAAAGGCGATGATTAGGGGGTTGGTTGGTGTGTCTAGTGCGTGTTTTTATCAAACGAATCAAAGAGAGTTTAAAAAAAAAAAAGAAGTTTTGAAGTGGGAATTTAGCTAAACGAATGCGCTACCCACAATTAACTTTCGGACCCTTTTTTTCTTGTGTGTGTGTGTGTGTGCTTTGTGAGATTGTGAAACGCTGGCGGGAGTGAAACGAAATCAACGGCGATGACAGCCAACTATACCACCTATATATCTACGTGTGTGTTTAAGGTTCTCACATAAACACACACACACAGACACACACACAAGAAAAATGGGCGAAACAAAAAATTTTGAAATGAACTAATGCGTAGCAGAACGCGTTTGAACCGCCTTGATTTAGCACGGAATTAAACTTCTTTTTTTTTCTCTCATTTTTTAATGAAGAAAAGGCCACGAATAAAACAAGGATTACGAGAGGAAAAGAGAGAGAGAGAGAGAAAAAAGGAATAAAAGTGGATCATTAAATCACAGGTCGTCGTGTGTAGGAGGAAGAAGAGTCTCGCGAGTGGTTAAGTTGATATAAATGACCTCATTGGCCCCAAACGACCGGCAGTAAAGAAACAAGAATTACCTTTTTCAAATTGAGCCAAGTTGAAACAAAAAAGAATCGAAACATTTCTTTTTTTTTCTCTCCTCTTTTCATTTTCATTTTTTTTTTCCCTTTTGCCAAAAAAAAAAAGAGTAACTAGAAACAACTCTCAACATTTAGTTGAGCTTGGAACAAGAGGCGGAGCTTAAGACGGTCCAAATTGTAAAATAATCATAATAATAAAAAAAAAGGATAGAGCGTTTTTTTTTTTTATAATGTGCTGCAATACGTACGTCATGCGAGTAAGGAAAGAGAGCACACACACACACACACACACGGGTAACGTTTAAATGGATGTGTACTGTGTGGCCAGAGGTGAAAAGCAAAGGTCTTGGGAACGTCCTGCGGCCATGCCAACATGACACGAGGAAAAGAAGGTTGTTCTTGTATATTATTCCGCTCTATGGTACCGACTCCGAAAAAGAAATGCATAACACAACTAGAGGGGTTGTGTGTACCTTTAACAGTCAGCCGAGGTTAGGGTTCTTTTTTTTTTTCTTTTAAAGAAAGAGGGGGAGGAAGGGCTGAACTTTCATGAGGAAAACGTGCCGGTAAGTTTTTTTTTTTTTACTTAAAAAAAAAAAAAACTTGAGACGAAGTGGAGAATGGAAAAAGTCGTGGAAACTGTCGGCACACGAATTTTCGTGGACAGTTTATATAATAAGGGGTTGGTGGGGGGAGGGAGGAAGGATATCGATAGGCTACCTCCCTGATGAAGATTGTCTTTGTCACTTAGGTGCTGCCCTTCGTGTTGTATTTCGTGTGTCTCGTGACGTCCTTTTGAATTAAACATTTTTTTATCTTTCATTTTGAGAGAGAGAGGGAGAGGAAACGTGAAAGAAAAGCAAGGACAGAAAGCATATAACAAACCAAAAAAAAATGCATTTCTCGTTTCGGAAAATGGTGAGGCACAATCATAATAACAATTGGCCTCTCCATATTTCGGACGGGAAACTATTTAGCATGAAATTATTTTGGCAAATAGAGACCGCGTCAGTATATATCTCTTTCCTTTTCTATTTTTTCGTTTTTCATTCCTTCTTCCACTTGTAGCGCTCAAATTGGTAATCCCGATGGCGTAAAACGGGAATATCAACATGTACGCTATACATGTCCCTCAAGGTCTTTGCCGCGCTTCATCTACGTCGGTATTGTTTTCGCAATTTTTTTTTATTGTGCACTTGCCGCCATGACGTTGCCCCTTTAAAAGTAAAAAAAAAAAAAAAAAGGAAAAATTTTTTTTTTCTTCCTCTTGAGTCTTCTCAAATATGATGACTTCCTGGATATGACGATGCTATAAAAGAAGAGAAGGTTCAATATCCATGGCAGAGAAGAAGCGAAAAAAAAATGGTTGAAATGGCATGTTGCGTTAGAGGACTGTACTACAGGTGAGGCCGACAAGATCCGGGCCTTCAGGTTACGATCAAATAACGTGTGTCGGATCAGCAGTTAAAAAAACAAAAAAAAAAAAAACTCTTCTATCATCTTTCTCTCTCTCTCGTGTGTCTGCGTATAAAAAGGTAGGACTCTGTTACCTGTACAGCTAAGACAAGATCGTATGTGCGTCCCTCGTTATCATTTCCCCACCTCTAGCCTGCGCCCGCTATCTCACGCCGACGTCCAGTTAACACACAAGAAAAGGTTAGCTACAAACAAAAGAATGGAGAAAATATTTTTGTATTTTTTTTTTTTGAGGATGGTTGGGTTACATCAAAGAGGAGGTGCTGATCGCTGGGAATCCAACAGCCGCGAGGTGCGCGCATCATACGAAACTGAAAACCTTTTTATTTATATGTATACCTTGATGGTGTAACTCACATCTCGTAATGGTAGAACAGAATTTTTTTCTTTCTCTTCGCTGACAACTGGAGAGAAATGAAGATGACAAAGCGATATTACCCATCGGGCAGTAGCGTCAGGCTATCCGGTACGAATGTTGTTTCTTTTTTTTTTTTGATTCGTTATTTTTAACCATCATTTCCGTGTTTGTAATGAATTGTGTGTATCTTAACGATATATGGAAACACACACTGGGAGAAGGCGTCGTATTTCCCGCTCCAATTTGCCCCTCGTATGTTACATGCGGTGATTGGTTCTCTC
Source organism: Daphnia sinensis (assembly GCA_013167095.2). Lineage (NCBI taxonomy): Eukaryota > Metazoa > Arthropoda > Branchiopoda > Diplostraca > Daphniidae > Daphnia > Daphnia sinensis. Next base: position 3,910,011 of record CM023194.1, read on the forward strand.
TCTGTGTGTGAAATGGATAGTTTGCGAGAATCCAGCTCAATAACTCATCATTAGCGCTATGTCCGGCGGATGGAAACAACGTCTTATTGATTTCTTCCGGTGGGTGATTCGGAACTCGATTTTTCAAATCCCACCATCATTTTTTTTTTAGAGAACAAAAAATAGCGATTGATATGCAAAATTCGCCCTTGTCCTTGATCTTGATGTCGGGCGTATTCATTCAATTGTTTTTTTTTTTTACGCTTTCGAACGAAGCGCACGCCAATCATTTTGCAAAAAAGTGAATGGCAATTTTTTGTTTTGTTTCTCATTCAAACACTTTCGAGTGCGATCGTTGCGTGCGCCATGCATAAAAGACACTCGATCTGCCTCTCCCCCTTTTTTTCTTTTCAATTACACACACACACACACATTGAATGGGTGGGGATGGCAATGACTTTTCTGACAAGCGTGAGACACTCAAAAGCGAGAAAGGCTTTTCTTTTTTGTCTATGTTTTTGATTAATATTATCCCCCCCCCCCCCTCACTACTCCCATCCGGATGGATGTCGATGTCATTCCCATCGCCTCCAAAATTATTATTATTTTTTGAAAATATTATTTCGGCCAAGGTGGAATGTCTTTTTCTTTTCTTTTTTTTTTGACTGAAGAGGAGGAAACTTTGGTCACCTTCTTTTTTTACCTTTCGGCGAAGCCTATCTTCCTACACCGACGTGTTTGTTGTCCCCCCCTCTCCTTTTTTTATATTTCGGGGAGGACAGAAAAGACTCTAGAAATACCTTTGACGAATACGTAAACAGACGGGCGGGTACGACAACGAACATCTATTACGTCGACCAGCGAGACAAAACAAACAGGCAAAACAATTCCACACACACGTAAAGAAAAAAAAACTGATGGCGTTCGTGTAAAAAGCTGAAACGTCCATCAACTTGCCGGATCAGCTGACGTTGTCATAGGCTCTCTTCCAAGCGGATGGGCCGCCCCCTTTAACGCTATCAGAGTGGCTTTTTAATTTTAAAAAGGTACAACAACAACAACAACAGAAACAGAAATGAATAATAAAAAAAAAAAAAAGGAAAAGATGGGATTATGCCTTTAAGTCATAGCGGCACTTTCGTTCACGGATCTGGAGGAAGACGGATGGCATCTGGTGTGTGTGTGTCGGTCGCTGGATGAAGAAGCACACGCCTTGTCTCCGTTATTTCTTCCTCTCTCTTCGCCTTTGGTCTTCAAAATGGCTAGTTCGAAATGACGTTAGGTTTCATCGTGTTTGTTTATTTTTTTGAATTTCTGGAAGGGGGAGGGATTTTTTTCTTTTTCCAGTCGGTTGCGGATGAAAAAGAAAAAGTGTCGCCGTTGATGATCAGTTGGGAAAAAAAAGAGAGAACCCCAAAAGTCCGTTGTTTGGCGGTGTAACGAATCCATCCGTGTTGCGGCGGTTTGCGGCTAAATGCGGCAGCACGGGCTCCCGGGATCGTAATAACAATAAAAATATATATATATATAAAGATATAATATATTTTTGTTGTTGTTATATTGTTTGGTTGGCTATTGACTCGTATCGCTGAGCTCTTGGTCCATTCTTTTTTTTCCATCTTTAAAAACAAAATGTTTTTCTCTTTAAGTATCGGTCGCTGGGAGAGATGCGATCGCGCGAACAATCAGATAACATCATCGCGTGTAATAGTCGTAACTTTTTTTTCTTTTTGCGTCGGAAACGGTTGACCCGATGTGATCAGCCACACGGTGAAATTCGGGTAGAGAAAGAAAAGAAAAAAAAACAAAACAAAAACTTGATCGATATGTAGAAATGAAAGAAGCGGGTCAAGAGAGCAATCGCCTGTTAGCACCACTGGGGCGAGTTTTCAGTTAGCGACGGTGAATAAACATAATATCACTTGCTTTAAAAGGAGATGTAGTGCCCTGCAAAAATGGCCAACTCTTCTATTCTATTACGGTACTATTTGCTTGGCTTTTTTTTGTTGCCTTTTCTTGAATGATGTCAACTGGAATCTGGTTTTCTTCCTTCTGATTTCTTTCTCTTTTCATTTGTTTTTTTTCGAAAAACATTTTTCTTCTACAAATGTCGACCCGTTTTCTCAACGTTATTTGTCCCCCTTTTTTTTTACTTCTCCACTCTCTCGAATTGTTTTGCGCAGGAACGAGATTTAATTTTTTTTTTTAATTTTGAATTTTGGAATTAGCTTTAAAAAAGAAAAAAATTCCGGTCAAGCAAAGTGCAGTTGTATAGACAATGTGTCCAACGTACACACTACACACACACACACAAAAAAAAAAAAGGTTCTAACTGTTTTTGGCTTGATGGAATTAAAAAGAAAATAAGAAGTTAAAAAAAAAAAAATTAACTGCTAAAGCTAAGGAAAAAAAAGCTCGTCTGACCAGTTAAAGCGCTTGTTGATTAGTCGGGGGGGGGGGGGGTCATAGTCTTTTTCGTGTTCCCGTTCATCTGGTTTTTCGGTTCTTTGATGGACGCCAATTATTACGGATGATGACAGTCATCTGCTTCCTTATTTTTTTACGTAACATAGCCGCCGTTAAAGGGGGGGGGGGAGAAAGAGAAAATCCAAAACGGCAAAGGATAAGAACAAGCAAATAAAATGAAAATGAAGAGATTTTTGTGCTACGCAAACAGCTGACTCGTGCATTAAATTCGTGGGGGCGCCCTTCTCTGCACGTCAATCAGCAGCGCGCAGTGGGGTCGTTAATGTTGTGGGAAAGAATAAAGACACTTGACGATGTTTTATGGCTAGTTGCATCGCTAAATCCACCCAACTTTTTTTTTTTTTTTTATTCTTTCCCGGCACAATCAGGAGGGGGTTGAGAGAGTCAGGAACCAGAAACAGGAAAAAAAAAAGCACAACGTTAAGGCCAAGTCATCTAATTATGACATTATGTGGCAAGGGCGGACGCACTCTTGTGAGATTTCTTTCTTTTTTTTTTTTTCTAGAAACGATGGGTTCGTCGCTCCTTTTTTTTTCGGTTTGGAAGGGGGGAGGCCCTGTCGTTCGTGCAAATTGCACGAACCCTGCGTTACCCTAACACGCGCTCCGTGTAGTAGGGCGACGTCGATGTACCGTTGAAGAAAAATGCGTCAGCCTTTGGGGAAGTCATGCGAAACGGGGCGCCCAGTTCAACTGGAACATCTTTTTTTTTTCTTGACGTATATCAAATCGTTTCTCTCACGCGGGAGCGCGAACGATTAACCCTTGGAAATATATGCGATCGTTTAAAGTTTTTTTTGTTTTGTAAAAAATGTCAGTTGAACGGGTATTAAAAAACTATTCATGCGATTCGGTCAATAGACCACGGCCCCCTCGTTCTGTCCCTCACCGCATAATAAGTTTATACTAATGGCGCGAGACTATAACACGAAAAAAAAAAATTATTTTCTATTGGGATCTGTTGTTATACGACGCATAAAAAAAAAAATACGATGTTTTGTTAAAAGAAAAAAAAAAGGGTTGGACGTGACCGCGCAAGTCAACGAGTGGAAAGCTCCACTCGTCCGCACGCGGCGCTAACTGACGGATCGGGAGCACAGGTGCCTGACAAAAAGTTGGGTTTGTCTTTTTTTTTTCCTCGTTCGGGTTATGCGACAATCGAACCTTTCTGTGTGTGTGTGTGTGTGTGTAAAATAGGAGTAAACCCGTTTTTTTTTTATTTTCCTTAATATATTGTTATGCGTGTCCGGCCGTTTGCTTCGAATATCGTCGCCCAACGTCACCGCCGCGCGCCGTTGACAAAATAGAAGAAAAACGTGAAATTCTTCTCCCCCCCCCCCCCCCTCCCATTCCAAATATGTCGAAACCGTTTGCGACCTCTTTATTGTAGTTTTTTTATTAATTTTTTTTAAATTCATTTTTTAAAACTATTATTTGTATTCGTTATCTAATAACTCCTCGCTTATTTGTTTTGGCTTCTCGTCTTTTCATCTTCTTTTCGATTTCCTCTTTTAAGTTTTTTTTTTCTTCCGCGTTTCTCTTGATTTCCCCATTTGCAAGTTTCCATCATTAATCAACGTGAGTCACGTGAGAGGTCGTCGAAACGACCGGATCCTTTCGACATACCTCTACCCCCCGATCATCGTATACATATAAGCTTCTCTCTTTTTCCTATTTATCGAATCCAAAAAAGAAGAAGAAGAAGAAGAAGAAACATGTCGGCTATAACAGTACTATGTTCGATGGTGGGGGCACACTGGGGGCCATGTTGCATCTCTTCGTCACTCACACGAGATGGATGCGTTATAACTATTGTGTGTGGTGTTGTGAACGAACGATCTGATGTCCCGGTTTGAAAAAAAAAACGCGCCTTTTTTTCTCTTCTTCTATCAGAATAACGAGACAGTAGCTGAAGGGGATGTTAGTTGGGGGCAAAAGAATGAAGATGCGATAAATAATTCTGTTTTTTTGTTGTTGAAAGAATTGCCGTTGGATGTTGTAGCGCGAGATGAAGAAAGTCCAACAGATGAGAGGCCGTTGTCCTCCCCGATAGCGCCAGCCATTTTTATTTTTTTCTTCTTCTTTCTTGTGTATCAAGTTCACGGTCGGGAAAACTCTCTCTCTTTCTCCCCTATGTAGATACAGAAAGCCATGACGCTATCACGATGATGAATAGAACGAAGACCAACGTAGCGAGACTGATGAAAGGTGCAATCCAATGTCGCTACGTTTTATTTTATTATTATTATTATTTTTTTAAATAAAATAAAAAAAAGGGGATGACCAGATGACCGTCGCGCAGTTAAACCGCTAATTGAATTCGAACGACATAAAGTAGGAGGAAACTGATGGACCGTTCACTTCTTTTTCACGCTCGCCTTCCTGTATATGTTGACTTCAATTCAAGTTTATTGGACATGTTTCACGGCCGAGTGTATAGAGGTGGTCAAGGCGTACGATGAACGATACGTTTGTTATCGTTGTCCCTCAGTATTTATTTTTATTTTTTTGGGTAGGCAGTCGGGACACGGCCATCTGTTCCATTCGGGACCAGAAAATACATCGAATAACTTAAATAGTTTTTTTTTTTTAAAGAAGAATGTATGCGCATCGAGGGTTTGTAGCATTCGTACAAGCTACTACTAAGGTGTATTTAATAACATAAATATGCCTCCACGGACGGACAAGTTGGCCTCTTCCTTCTGTTGTGTTTATGTCTTTGAAATATGTTTTGATTCGGTACACAAAAAAAAATTCGAACGCTTTCGGTGGAAAAAAAAAAGGTCTTACAAGTTTTTGGCGCGCGGTCCCGGTCATTGCCTTCATTCTCTGCGGGTCTGTTCTCTCTCTGCGTGAGTGTGTGTGTGTGTGTGTCTTTATATTTACCATGTTGGAGGGAAGATGTCCCCGCCAGCTGCCGCTGTTCACTCGGCATGTCAGCCATCGGTGTTCCGCTCCATTCGTTCAACTCGCTTTTATTTTTTTGTTGGTGGGCGCTCTCTCGTGTTCCATACGAAAAAAAAAAACAACTATGGAGAAGCACAATTTTCTTGTAGAGTTTAAAACGGAATAACAATCTTTGAAAATGATTGGACGTGGCGTACGGCCTTTTAAGGGTAAACTCATTCGAATGGACAAGAATATATGAAGGAGAGAATCAAAACAAAAACAAATGGAAAACAGAACTGTTTAATAGCTATTGTAGGTGTGAAAAAGGACAGAGAAAAAGATCAGTCACGAACGAACCTGTTTCACGCCACACACAGCGCTCGACAACGATCTACGACTTTCTCTTTTTTTTTTTTTTTTTTAATCCCAAAAAAAAATTCTTATTCCTTTATCCCACCTTCCATCACTTTCGATTTGTATCGGGTGGGCAAGGGGAGGATGTGTCTGTTAGGAGCGTTCACGCTACCGACTCCCGATGCCATTGTTGTACCACACACAGTTCGAATCTCTTCCCAGCCATTTCTTTTTTTTTGCCTTTCATATTCATCATTAGTTTTTTTTTGTGTTAATCTCCATCAAGATAGGGAAGCCTGGACACTCCTATCCAATCATTTTCAGTGTCAATCGAATTTAGGAGAGTTTTGTTCCAGAACTCCCAACTCATTTTTTTTTTTCATCCCCTCTCTTTTGCATACGGAAGGATTTTTTTTTTTCTTTCAAAGTCTTTGATTACCAATTAAACGGCAAACAACAGCCGGGCGTGATGAGGTGAAACAACAGCTGCACCTCACGGCCATTTGAATCTGAATGTTTTTATTATAGATTGCCCAAATGATCAAACTAATCGGCCTGGGGCAAAGGCTCCACTAAAAACCTTTTTTTTTTTAATATTTAATTCGTGGCCTTTTGGATTTTTAAATATATTTTTTTTAATGCTGCAAGGGACTACTTGAAATTGTTGCGTGTTTTGCTGGGCCTTATCCCCTCCCCCCCTCCATCCACAGTGGCTGCTGTGCAACGCAAACTTGTTGAGTTTGATTGAAAGATTTGACGTCATACAAAAAGGCCTATGACGCCCTTATATAGGCGCTGCCGCGGTATTGACCCATTCTGTTTTTGTTTTTTGTTTTTTCCCAGGAAAACATTGAAATATGATAATGAAGGGCCGTGGCTTACGATGACTTTGCCAGTTCGATAGCGTCAGTTACATCATGTAAATATTCAAAATCTTGTTGCGTATCTTGCGGCTATTTTGGCGGTGATACCCTCCGCGTGTTTTTTTTGTGTGTGTGTGAAAGGGAGCGGTCAATCAATTTTTTACAGTGCGGATCGATCGCTGGACAGTTTGACATGCACGAAGACGCTGGATGTTGTGAAAAATGATGGCCATTCCGCATAATTAGCATGTTAAGGAAATGTGCGCATGTGATGTAGAGAAAGACCATCAATTTTTTTGTTTTCTGCTCAGAAAGATCGAGGACATTCTAAAAAAAAAACTGCCGGGCGCTGTCCCGAAAAAAAACCCCAGCGTGCGTGATGATAGGCACGGCCCGCGTATAGCGGGTAAGGGCTGCTGATGTAGTCTGGGCTCATGTGCGTATTACGAAAGAGAGGCCAATTCAATTTGAATAAGAAGCTGAGAGATGTGCGGGGCGCAGTACCAGTCACGATGTATACTCCGACCGTAACGTCTAACACACACACACCCCTATTGCCTGTTCCATTTCTCGGGCCTTTAAGAAACGTGATGTATTATATGCGCGTTGGACGGCCAGTTTTTTTTTTTCCAGCAGATGAAACATGACTTTCGATACGCTCACCCCACCCCTCGAGTAGCTGGCCTTCTTGTCGTAACTCGAATTTTTTTGTTTCACTTTTCCAAGTAAAAAAAAATCGAGTTTTCCCGCTTTTTTTCTCGTTTCACGCTCTTTTCTGCGTGAAGAATGAAAGAAAAATCGATCGACTCTCTCATCCCGCCCCAACCGCCAAACCGCCAACGAGGGGGAATCCGTTTTGTGCCGCAGAAGCAACGGCCATCGAATTGTTTGACCAAACCAACACACACACACCACCATCCTTCTCATAACGCACAGTTATGTTAATGATGATTCAATAGTCGGATGGTGGGAGGGCGTGTTTATTTGCATATCCATTTGATATGCAAATAAGCATTATAGTCTCTATACGGCCGAGGCGTACCGTACGCTCCGGCCGCAGCTCTATAGATGTACTGTACGTACTAACAGTAACGTCAGGGTGTAGGAGAAGGTGTAGGTAAAAATTCTTTGTTTAGTTTTTTTTTTTTTTTCTTTTTTTCTTTTCCTCCGGTTTTTTAATTTTTTTCTCTTTGCGGCGTGTTCCGCATTTCTGTCATCAACGATGTTGCATCGGTCCTTTCCGCTCAAAGAGATATGACAAATCCTTGCTGATACGATTGGAATTTTTGCTTGCTTAATTTCATTTCGTTACTAGTTCCTTAACAAACAAACGTGAATAAATTTCACGTTTTCTTTCTTGATTTCGAAAAAAAAACAACAACTGTACAGTGTATATAACCTTGCTCGCTTACAAGCTGCTGCTATTTGACTTCCCGCTGACTGACGTCGTAGTACATACCGCCAAAACCAGATTTGAAAAAAAAATAAGAAAATATTCCGAGGCTATGAAGAAACGAAACTCACTGATTTTCCCGTTTGTTTGTATGTTTTTCTTTCGCTTGGGGGAAACGTTCTACTCTCGACTTTGCATTCGAAAAAAAAAAAGACATACCATCTGCTGCAAGTTGGCTCGTCAACTGTTTCATTCCTTCCAACACACACACATTTTTTCCAAAAAAAAAAGAGAAATATCTCAAGTCACTTTAAAATTGCTACGCCAACAACAACAATGCCTAATAATAATAATACGGTATTACACTCAGCGAAGGATATTGTTAGGAGAATGTCTCGTAATCCAAACACAGTTTGCTTTCTTCTTTCTTTTTTTTTTTTTTTTATAGAACGCTTCGTTAGCTGATTGAATCAGTGTTACTGTCCCTCGCCATGCTATACTACCCCCCCAACTCTTTTTGATTGTCCGGTGAATGGCCAGCGGCTTTTGTTTGTCGGTTCACGTCAAGTTTTTTTTTTTTTCCTACTGGACAACTAATTTTTTTTTTCTTTTTTGAAGAAATCGGGAGCGTAGTGTAGAAGCAGCACGCGGCCTGGGAATGTATTTATATAGGATATTGTTGTATACGTACTTTAGGAACATAAATATGAGAAATGAGGGGGGATACGCACACCCCACTTTTAGCGTTGCGGTTTTGTTTTTAATTTTTTTGTCCTCTCGTTTGTCTTTTGTTTTGTGTGTTCAAATGAGAAGAAGGCGACCGACTTTGGGCCGGTGCGCGTTATAGCGCGCGTGACATAAATCAAAGTCGATTGACTTCGATTGTTCATTCGACTCCTATCGCACGCTCCATTTATGTAACACACACACAGAGGGGGGGGGGGGGGAGAAGGCAGACAGCGAGAATGACGTTTGTGATTGAATGATTTTGTGACACCGAAGTTGTCCCGCTTTTTTTTATTTTATTTTCGACTGTCACCTGATTTTTTTTTTCGGATTTCATTGGGATACGTTAAGTTTTTTTTTTCTATATGCGCGTGTCAGATAAGTTACATCGCAGGGGTGGGACACCTGCCATTCGAAATGTTGAATTCCCTCTTTGATTTATCTCTTCCTTTTTAGAGTGGTCGATTGTCCCGCGTTTGCTCACGCAACTTGATTTTTTTTTGAATTCAATATCTCATCAACAGCCGTTGAGGCAAATATACCCGGAACTCTTCCATCTCTTGTACTCGCTCAAGGCTTTTTTTTTTTGAATCTTCCATTTCATCCGCTTAACACAAAAAGATGATGGAGGAAAAAGGCATTGATCATTGTTCCTTTGATTCTCATTTTCCTTTTTTTTTTCTTTTCTGAAACCGATCAAACCGACGACATAACAATTTTTTTCGGTTATGATGCGAAGGGGGGAAGCTCCGGCTCGAAAACAACATTTTTGCCGTTAGGCTGTGTAGCATGTGGGAGATTTGAGTTAGTGTGTGTGTGTTAGTGTGTGCTGGTTGATGGATCGAATAATTTTTTTCTTCCACTTCTTGTCCGTCTTGTCGGCTGCTGGTTGTTGCGTTCGAGCTTCACCGAAAATCATTCCTCCTCTTCATTTTTTTTTTTTCGTGTGTGTGCATGTGGTGCGTAATCCATCTGTCAATAGATCTCACCGGGGCATCGAGAAGAAGAGCCGCGCGTTCAGAGACGATGCATTTTTAATCACATCCTTCTCGTTCTTTTTTTTTTTATTTTTCTTACTCAATTGCCGCAGGATTTATTTCTATATGCAAGTCCAGCAACTAAGAGAGATGGGGGGAGATGCTTTCTTTGATTTATAAACGGCCAAAAGAATAAACTGAAATGCGTTCCGTTAGATTTTCTTCTTCTCCCCCCCCCCCTCGGAAAATGAGAAAATCTCAATGGGAAAACGCGTTTCAGAGAGGGGGAGTTCAGTGTTATGCGTATGGTAATAATACCTGATGATGATGATAGGCTATCGAATGATTAGAGATTTATTTCTTTTGATTTACCGTAAAGAGACGAAGAAGAATAAAAAAACAAAACTCAATTTCCATTTGATTTGATTTTCTTTTAAAGGCTGAAACGACGGGCCAGGATGTGCTGAACGTCGTCTACCAACACCTGGGATCCACTTTGCTGGAGACGGCGTACTTCGGCCTTCGCTACGTCGATGCCACTCACCAACCGGTACGTTACCCTCAAATCCCAAAAAAAAATTCCATAATGATAAATCCATAATAGTAGAAAACGAATAACAGAATGCATTGTGTTGTTTCGTCTCGGTCGCTGTATATTATACATTTCCAGCTTCAGCTATATAGATGTAATAATATGGGCATGATATCCATTTCAGTTGTGAGTATATCGTGACTTGTTGAAATTCTCGTTTTGATCTCAATGATTCACGTCATGCATTTTGATTTGATTTCTCTCTCTCTTTCTCGTTTTTTTTTTTGCAGCAATGGCTGGACCCGAACAAAAGAGTTCTACAACAGCTGAAAGGTAATATTTTAACATTCGACATCTCGTCTCTCTCTCTTTCTTTTGATTTTTTTTTCTTTTTATTCGAATTGTTATGATTATTGTTGGCTCCTTTTCAACGTGTCGTGATGTCCGAATAAGAAAATCGAAAAGAAGGGGGGGGGGGATAAAAAATTTTGTTCTTAAAGGATATAAGAGAAATGTCGCGTTATGGTGCCAACTACTTTCGCTCCTGATTGCCACATCAACTCCAAAAGAGGGGGGAAAAAAACAGAGAATAATGATAATATTGTATTATTCACGCGACTGGTCATTTGTCACGAAAACCTTTTACATTATCTTGATTTTTCCAACCCTCTTTTGTTTTTGTTTTTTTTTTTGTTTCTGATTAACTTTTACTTTGTCTTGGTGTTTAATTCTGAATTAAAATTTGATGGTTTTTTTTTTTGTTGTTGATGTTGTTTAGGAACTGGATCACAGACTTTGTATTTCGCCGTGAAATTCTACGCCGTCGACCCTTGCAAACTCGTCGAGGAATTGACCAGGTACTGTCTCTCTTTTCTTTTTCTTAAAATATGTTTGGGTTCTCCCCCCTCGACTTTCCACAAATTTCTGTGTTTGTTGTTGTTGTTGTTTCGGACCTTTTGTTCTCGCATATTTATAGCATCCGTCCATAGCGCAGGCGTAGCTACGAGGGGGAGGGCAATGTTGACCGGATGAAGAAGGGAAAGAAAGAGGGGGGATAGACAACTAACAAGAAAAAAAGAACATTTGACGTTTCCGGTCTCGATTCTTTTTGTCTGTTTCCGTAGGAAATGCTAATCTTCTTACTCAATTTTTTTTTTCAACTTTAAATTCGACTTAACAAAAGTCGAATTTGATTAACTGGATGAGAAGAAACAAACGCGAAATACATTTGAAAACAAGGAGGCGAAAAAAGAGAGAGAGAGAGATGTGTTCCAAAAGAGATAGAAACATAACAATCTTGTTATTGTTTGTTTCTTCCCACGCTCAAAGAGCGCAGCACGATGATGGTCGTTCGTTTCGGACCGTTTTGCCTAACAATTATTTTTATTCATGTAATATGGGGCGGGCATTTTATCTTCTTTTTTTTGTTTCGTTCGCGTCTCATGAATTCTGATAAACGTTCATCTCTTTATACGCCTGGATGAGATCCGCCGCCCCCTCATCTTCTTTCTACCCAATTTCTTGGTTTCTTCTTTTCCAACGTTAAATTGGAACTTGGAAACGGATGGATGCGGTGGGAGCAAAAGAAGAAATTACCTGTCCCCCTCTTTTTATTTTATTTTTTCTTTCGCTGTTTCAATTCCATTTTAAAAACCTGTCGGAAAGCGTAGCGGGGGAGGCCCCCCCCTTTTTTTCACGTGATCAATTGGGCTTTTTTCGTTTTTTGTTAAAACCAATTCGGCGGTGTGAAAACAAAAGAAGGTTAGGTTAGATTTTTTTAATGGAATTTCAATTTCATTGGTGAAGGCTACGTTTGGCCGTTTGCCCGTTTCGCGTTATGTTTTCAGCTTATGGTTTTGTTTTTCCCTTCACCTTTAGGGCAATTGTGTTAAGTCATGTTGTTTCTATGGGCAGCTGTAATCAGATAAGTAACACAGGAAAAAAAACAATCATTTTCGTATATGTTGCTCGATCAACTTTTGACCTTAATAACTGCACTGATTCGTGTATAAAAAATGCAGTACTACCGTCTTTGTAAGGTAAACTTAACGCGCTTATGATGGCCTTGTAGCGTAGGACGCTTACTTTTTTAGCCGTCACCTGATTTTGCTTAGCGATAGGAAAGGGCGTGGATGTTTCTATTTTTATTTCCTCGTGTTTGTTTGTGTGTCTGTGTGTTTGTTAATTTGTGCATCGATTTGGAAGAACCAGACGCCTTGGCCTGCGCGATTACAATCTCGCAATGGAAAACCCTGAATAAGAAACAACGATGACAAGAAAATGAAACGATCCATCCGAGATTATCTAAAGTGAAAAAACAAAAAAAAAGCTCGAAATAACATCGAGAAAGAAAGTGAAGGAGCTAAACAAAAAGAAAAAAAAAAAAAGGTGTGTTCTCCTACATCTGAGCTTTCGGTCATAAATCAAGAGATAAGAGGATTCAAACTTCCTTTAGGAAATGAGAAAAGATAGGCACAGATATGTAAACCAGGTGCGCTTCTTATCGCCTTTATTATTTTCGTCTTCTTTATCATCGTGAAGTGAAGAAAAATATGCACGGGTGGTCACGCTGGAGGGGCTTGCATCGGTCCCGATCTTTCTTTTCGTTCTGTTAGTTGTTTTCTTCTTGTAACACACGTTCATATTCATTGGTTATCCTTTTTTTTTTTTGGAATTGCTTGACTCTCCTTTTGCGTGATCCCGAACGGTTTAAAAATTCGAGAAGAAAAAAAGATGGCCTCTGAACAATTGTGAACGGCAGCTGGTGCGCTCTTTTTTTGTCTTGTTATCGAATAGAGAAAATCTCTTTGGAGCGAGAGAGTTTGAATATCGGCGTGATGGAAATGGAGGAGTTTTACCTGTTGCGTGTCCCGCTGAATTGCCCGGGCTCCATCATCTTCAACCAGCAATTTTTTTTTTAGATTATTCTATTTTTTTGTTTCATTTGTTCCAGCCTTCTCTTGTCTGAGGCTATCTATTCTATCTCTCTCTTTATGTGTGTGTGTGTGTTACGGGATTATTTTCGTGTATAGATCAACCGCCGCCCTCTTTATCGCCTCTTCATTACCAGTCATCTTGTATAAAGGAGCCTGGTGCGAATCGAGGTTAATATTACAATAGGCTCCTCGTATGGGGTCCTAGAGAAAGTGTAAACCTTTCTCTCTCTTACTTATTTATTATTATTTTTTTTAATCAGAAGAAACAGAGCAAAACACGCAAATCGAAATGCGGCGTTTCGGATCGAGATCGAAAGTTAAAATTCTCCTACCCCGGAGCAAAAGCAATTCAGAAGGATTTTTTTTTTTAATGTATTTCCTATTCACAATCGATTTATGCGTTGAAATCTCCTTTAGGAATTTTTGTTCCAACATCTTTTCTTTTTTTCGAATTCCCCCCCCCCTTTTTTTACGAGCCTGATCCCGTCATATAAAAATATTATTTGACCTTTCCTAAATATTTCGGGTCTGTTGCCGATGGTTTATCTATCCCTTCGAAATCCTCTCTCACCCTATACTTTTCGTTTAAGTTCCCCCCCCCCCCAACAAAAAAATGCATTTTTCTTTTTCATATGGAAGAGGGAAAAACCACTATTTGAAAGGCAGAAAAAGGTGAAGATGAGTGCGGGGCGGAGTGAGGAATAATTGTACTGGTAGAGAGAGGGGGGGGGGGGTGTTTCTAAATGTTTTCGCGTCCAAATTAACAAGAAAGAAAAAAAAAGAGTTTCGTGACTGCGAGTCGTTACCACGTAAAGGCTACGCCGTGGTACGATACTCTCTTCGGACGTATGTTAAATTGCTTGTAACATTATGTACGCATGTTTTTTTTTTCTCTTAATTTTTCCCCCCTCCGACTGATTTGAACGGAGGATGAAATCAACAATCAAATGAAAATTCGTTTCTCCGACTGACCTTTTTATTTTTCTTCGAGAGGCGGGCACGAAGGTTACTGGACTGTACCTGGAACCCATTGCGTGTTGGTCTAGAAATTAGAAAGGGGGAAAAAAAGTGGGGGGGTTAACGAGGGGTTCTTTTTTTCGAGTTTCAAATGAAAATCTAGACGTCTCGATTTCGTGTGTGAAATGTTTCGTGTTTCTTAGTTTATTTTCGTTTTACTTTGTTTTTATTTCATAACCTCGGATTCGATTTCATGGTTCTCTTTTTCCTAATTTCGCTCTGCTCTTTTGTTTGTTTTTTTTCCAGGTATCAATTCTTTCTGCAAGTCAAGAAAGATATACTGCAAGGACGGCTGCCCGTGACGACGGAGTTGGCCGCCGAATTGGCCGCCCTGGCCCTTCAATGTAAGTCGAAGTCATTCTTCTCCATCATATTCATTTTTTTCTCCATCGATAATCAAAAACGGGAAATGACGGAATGCCAAACATTCAAATCAACATTCACGTAGAACAGCTCGTCAAAACACGGATCACGTTGTTACGGAACACTCGTTAGAAACTCGTTCAACTCGCATTAGAGCCTCACACTAGCCGCAGGGTGGGGCCAATGAATTTTTGTTTTCCATCCGTTCCAAAATAATTCATCTGATTTTTGATTTTCCCACAGCTTTTTTTTTTTCAACCCCAATATTCAAATGATTCTCCGATCGACATTACCAATCGGTGTAAACAGGGTGGAGATTTTTAAAAGACATATCCCTCTTCATCCCCCCCACTTGTTTTCACCCCCGTGGTTATGAACGACAGCCTCCATACCTTTGTCGAAGACAAACCACAGGGCTAGGGAGGATCTTCTCCAGCGGGTTCTAACATAATATTTTATGGGGGAAAAAAAGAAGAACAAGAAACACGTGTCATAAGGGTCAGCCGGAGAAGGCGGAATGAAATTTTAAAAAAAGTAAAGAAGAGGGAGATACTGTACATCCCACCTGTGGATCCTGACCATTTTTCTAGTTGTAACAGTAAAACAGAATTTTAAAAAGAAAATCCCCTACAAGTTTTTTTGTGTGTGAAAAGGAACTCTCCTCCACCGTCTTCTTGGCGTAGGAAAAAAAACACAAGGAGGAGGAGAGTTTGAGGTTACATATTGAAAGAGCGACGAAAGCTATTGCGTTCCATCCATTGATCTTGCCCTTTTTTTTTTCCCGGCCGCAGTTTGAAAAACAACATGACGTCCGTTGTTGGAACTGGCGCACGCGCGCTCCTTTTTGCCCGTCCCGACCGACTTTTTTTTTTTCCTTTCGTGTTCCACGGCTGGAACCGTGTCGAATGCATAATTCACCCATCACATACGTGTATAATATATTTATTCTTCTTCTTGTGGTATTTGTATATACAGCCGAGCTGGGAGATTACGATCCTCAACGTTACAAACCCGGTTACGTCAGCGAGTTCCGATTCCTGGCCCACCAGAGTCCCGATCTTGAAACGAAAATCGATGAACTCCACAAAACGATGAGGTACACAGTTTTTCTTCTTCTACATCTGTATATTATACATCATGGAAAAAAACAAAAAAAAAACAAATGACATAAGCAAAAAAAAATAGACCTTGAATTCCTTTTGCTGTGATGTATATGTGATGCATACGAAACTATTCGTTTTTGTTTGATGATCGATTGATTTGCTTTGTTAATTTGACTTTTTTTTTTCTCATTTCTATATGAAATGATGTGAAACACAGGGGACTCGTTCCAGCTGTGGCCGAAATGCGTTATCTGGATCGGGTGAAATGGCTCGACTTGTACGGCGTCGATCTCCATCCAGTGTTGGTAAGTTGCCCAACTTTCTGTCTCACCTTCCTCTCCACACAATCACTTTCAAAAAGTCAAGAAAACTTGTCGCGTTTTCTTCAATTGCTTTTCTCCAAGTGACAAAAACAAACTGATTTCTCTTCATCGATTTCGTTTTCGATCCCCGCAAACGGCCAACGTCAACAACCAATCGTTTTCTCCGCGAGTTTTCTTTTTGTGTGTTAAAGAAAAAAATTGATTTCCAACCCCGCGAGCTGTTGACGTTGACGCATTCTATTCGGTGACAACACAATGTCGACAAATTGCTGGAGAAAATAAGTTTGTTTTTTTTTGAAATCCTTGCGTGTGTGGCCATTCCAATTTTGGGGTTCCCTTTTTTTTTTTCAAGTTATTTGGGGACCTTCAAGCTATTTTAGAAAGTTTTCTTTAACCGCCCTCGCTCTCTTTAACCACTTGCAAAGTATCGGCTGTTTTACACCATTTCATAGGGCAGGGTCTAGTAATTTTCTTTACAACTCAACCCCTTTTTTTTGCATGCCATGCAATTTGTTTGTTTTTTTTGTTTGCTTTATCTTTGAAATCCGCCACCCACCTTTCTGGGTAGTGGGGGGGAGAAGCGTTTTCATCACAACTTTCGCTCTGAATATGTCTGTTTTATCTTTAACCGTGAAGCAATCATTGCGTTTGAAATTGGTTCCGCAACGTTCTCGTTCCGGCCCTTGGAATTTGCCTACGGGTGATATTTACCTGAAGCTTTTTTTTTTTGAATGGGTAAAGAAGTTTAAACTAGCGGAGTCACCATAAACTTTAAATTTTTTTCGTACGCGATTGTTGGCCGTCTTATCCCCGTTCCAGCATCGCTACGATGGATATGGCCAATAACATAGGGACATAAGTGGGGTTCGTACGGAGATATATGGGGGTACACTAGAGCATTTACCTTTGTGAGGGGGATATAAAACAAAAATTGATATTAGATTGGTCCATTAAGAAGCGAGCAACTCGTTGCTATTTTTTTTTAACCATCTTGTTGTCCCCACCTTAACAATCGTACAGTCCATGCACAAAAGAAATTTATAGAAGGTTTGTTTATAGTCGCCCGTATGTCCATGAAAGAAAAAGTCCTGGACTTTATGACACTGCTTGGCGGACTGGTCCAGCAAGCATATCGTAAGCTCCTAGACATCTACTGGACTGGTGATGAATGAGCCATCTCTCTCTCTCTCTCTCTCTCTCTCTTGTTGGGGGCAAGTGCGTTTAGAGTAAAAAGAAAAAAAAAAATAAGAAGACACACCGTTGGGTGTTTTCTTTTGGGGGATTACGTTATACGTGTCTGTGTCTTGTCCAGAAGAGCCGGGACCACATAATAGATGCGTACGAGACACACAAAGAGACATTGTTTGTTAGTTAGCCGTGATTTAGGTAGCACTGGTATAGGTAGCAGACTTTTAAAAAAAAAGATAAAGGGAATTGGCATTTCAAAATGAAAGTGGCCGCGTGAGAAAAAGCTAAATTCTAAGACGTACACGTGAAAAAATCTTTGCGAAAAAAAAAATACAAAACGGAATTAAAGAAGTCAACAAAGAATGAAAATTCATCGTGAGACGACGCTCACTGACGTCCCGCAGGCGGTGAAATCAGATCTCCCAAGGTTTTTCGTATTGTTTTGTTTTGTTATGTGTGTTTGTTCTCTTATGCTACGGCGTTATAGATGACACACACACATACACAAACCCACCTGTCGGACGTAGGAGGGAGGGGGGTACCGTGAGCTCGTTTTCCTTTTTTTTTTCCTAAGAAATTGTGACTCCCTTTTTTTTAAATTTAATTTCCCAACGAAGTAAGCGAACAAACAAACAAAAAAAAACGAAATGTATACACAAAACGAAAATTCAATTGTTTGGCTGTCTGACTTGGCTGCGTTTATGTTCTGGGCCTTTTCTCTTCTAAAAACATTTGGGTATAGCATTTCTCTTTGAATGCTGCACTCACAGTCGTCAACAACAAAAAATAGTGGCGTATTATGTCGACAGTCGTAGACACCGTGCACGCACAGGTCTATTTTTTTTTTAAGGGGGGGGGGTTCATTGTTGTTCGCCCTCTTTTCGTTGTTTTCTCCTCAAAAAAAAAAACGAACACACAAAATATTTTTTTGTTTTATTATCCATAGAACCCAAACTTAAAAATCCAACATTCCAAAGAAAAGAAGAAATTC
This sequence comes from Daphnia sinensis, assembly GCA_013167095.2. Taxonomy (NCBI): domain Eukaryota; kingdom Metazoa; phylum Arthropoda; class Branchiopoda; order Diplostraca; family Daphniidae; genus Daphnia; species Daphnia sinensis. The sequence goes on from CM023194.1 coordinate 3,928,131, forward strand.
TAAATGAAAAAAAAAAGTAAAGTCGAACACAATTTTTACTAACAGTCGTCATTTTATATTGCTTCCAACCGAACCCCCCCCCCCCCTTTCATCCGGAGAGATTTAAACGTTGTTAGATTGCACATAGCGTAGTATATTTATGGAGGGTATATATACCATTCTGATACTAATGCTACCCTCTCTGCGTGTCTAATGCCGATGAAAAAAAAATGTTAAAAAGAACAAGTTTTTCCCTACGTGTAGGAATGAAGTGTGTAGGGGGGAGGGGGAGGCGAAGGTAAAGCGATAATTTACAGCGTGTCGAATGAGTCGCCCTGAAAAAAAAAATAGATATAAAAAGGGAATATTTTTACAATGGTGAGGGGGGTCATTCTTACCTGTTGAGAACCTCTAAATGTAAAGATAGGGAAAAGATAAACTGAGCAGAGAGGGTTGGAATAGCTTTTTACTGTTTGCACCCCCTCTTCCCCATTTTCAAAAAAATTGTTGGCGCCTTTTTACGATTTGATTTGAAATTTTGTATTTTTCTTTTGTCCCGACGAGGTGAGTTGCGAGTTAGTTATGCACGTAGATCGTGAACACGGCCATTTTTTTCGATGTGTTAAAATGTGCTTTGAAGTGGATGGCCACGTCCACTTTCGTTGGGCCGAGTTGATGTTTTCGCCCGTCCGCCTGACAAACATGGCGCCTCCCATCCATGAGCCGCCGCTAGTTACGTTTTCTTTATTCTTTTTTTGTGCGTGATTTCGTGTAGTATTCATGCGAGTACATGATGGATTCGACATCAACAGTTGCAAACGACGGTCATTATTTATTCAGCATTTTTTCTCGTACGGGAACAGAAGGTGGATGAGGGGAAAAAAAATAGAGATTGGCGGGCAATTCGCATTCATTACAAAAAAAGTACAACTTTTCCCGTATACAAGCGCACGAAAAAAAAAAGGCAAACTAAACAAACTCAAAGTAAATAAATAAACCGACAGTGTCCGCCCAGCCAATCAAAGTCTTCCCTTTCGTTTGATGCCGCAACCCGCCATTAATATTCACGAAAAAAAAGGAGTCGTCGGTGTCTGTGTGTGACGAACCTCCTTTTTTTTTTCTTTTTCTCACAAAAAAAAATATGAAAAATGATCATCCATTTATAATTTTGTCTCGACATTTAACAAAGAAACACATTTCGAAAAAAAAAATGACATTTTCAAAATCTGCACCTCTTTTTTTTTCGTGTACTTTAATTTCTTTTTTGGCAAACATACTTTTCCTTTTTTTTTCTTTCTTAACTTTTAACAGATGGTCAATAACCATCATTTCTTTTTTCTCAACGTGTGTTAATTCGTTCTCTCTTTTCTTTTTTAAGGGTGAAGATACGGTGGAATATTTCCTGGGCCTCACACCGAGCGGCATCATCGTTCTACGCAACAAGACCAAAGTGGGCAATTATTTTTGGTGAGTCCCCCCTTTTCTTTTTTGCATCGAGTCCCTGTCCTTCTCCCGTCCCGTTTTTTTTTAAAGAAAATAGATATTTCCTCGTTGGGTAGGCAATGAAGATAACGCAAAAAAAAAAAGAAAAGAAAAACGAAAATTTGTGTCGAAAGAAAAAAGAAAAAAATGTCTTCTCTTTCCGCGGGCTACTTTTGTGCCGATACTTAAACGCAAACAATGGCTTTACACGAACGACTATATATGCCAAACGAGCCCATTTCGGATTTTCATTAGCCGACGGAGAGGACGTTGTTCGATGTTGCGCACCTTCCGTCCTCTTTTGTATTGTGAAATGGTGTGGCCCTTTCTTGCACGTCGATCTCGCAAACTATTGAAAAGAAATTCTTTTAAAAAGGCCTTTAACGTTCGTCCCGGCCGTAATAATTTCGGGGGAAAATCAGCGATTTAAAAATAGATGTTCATTTTTGAAAGTCAGTTGGAAACTATCGTAGTTCAATTTGAAATTTTTTTTTAACTTAAAAAAGAACGAAGGAACAATAACTTTCAACTATGATAGGTGGATTGTTAATGGGCATTGAGCGTGCCTGTTACCCATTTTTAATTTCTTTTAAAAATTTAATCTCAGACGAAGTAGACTCGCTCGAGAGCCCGTCATCGTTTGCTCCGCATGCTCCGGTAGCTCCCGCGTTCGAGCAATCACCGAGCACAGTTTCTCATGTTCATTGTTGATGAACGGCATCATGTAAATTCGTCTAGAAAGTTTGTTAGCTCGATAAAGAAAAAAAAAAAAAAAAAAATCTAAGTAACGAGGATGACGAAACGTGCCCTATTGAGAATTCGCAAGAGATTGCATCACAATGAGAAGATGAATGGCCGGGAGGTGAACTCCCTAACATTAAGATATGCAAAAATTGCTATGTAATTTTCCAATAACGACAGGGGCCAAAAAAAAAAGAATTACCTCCTTTTTTTGTGTTGTTGTTGTTGGTGGTGTTGTTGCCACTATATGGCAAGTTATGGCACTCCTAGCTCATGGTCATACATCTTGTTGTGTCTTGTCTTCTCCGCAAAAAACGGAGACGGAATAATCAAAGAGATTTTTAATTTGTCTGTGTAAATTTTTTGTTTTGAAATTCATTTTTCGTAGATATCCGACAACAGACGCAATTCAAATGTGTTTTTTTTTGTTGGTCTTTCATTTTATTGTGCAAATTTAGTTGACTCGCGATGATGATGATGTTTGACAAGCTCATTTGTTTATCTTGTTTTGTTTGTTTTTTTTTCTCCCCATTTCAACAGGCCGCGCATCAGCAAGATCCAGTTCAAGGGCCGATACTTCATGCTGCGCGTCCGTGACAAGAGCGTGAGTCATTTTTACACACACATTCCCCATATTTATTATCCATTTTCTTCCATCTTTTTTCTTTCTTTCTTTTTTTCTTTCTTTACCTATTCTTTTTTTTTCCCGCTCCGAGGTTGGCTCTACACGCGTGAATGCGTATAATGTTGCAACATCTTTTTATAGTCAGAAGACTAATATTTGGTTATATTGGCAGATTGGGACTCTTTATAATGGCTATTGGCTCCAGCTATGTTAAGTCGATTTATTCGATTTCTTTTCAAATGCGACAGACAGTTATGACTTGGCTCGACGTACCTGTGTGGGCATTCGATTCGGGCATTAACTCAACAAGGATTTTTCATTCTTTTCCCATTTCTCTTTTACCTCCCAAGTCAAGAAAAAAAAACACACACACACAAAATTCGAAAATACTTTACAGTATAAAACTGTCGTTTGTTAGCTCTGTCTCTTATACGTTAAGTGACCAGAGGGAAAGATGCATGCGGACTTGGGTATCATAAAATACGTGTGGGTCTATGGGTACACACGTCTGTACGCAATTTATATTTTTCGTACAAAACGAAAATGAAGTGTTGCCTTAAGAGTATGGAGGATGTACCACTTGGCCCCCGTGACCCCATGTCCAGCTCATAAATTCCGCGTACCGTGCGAACATATTGGCTCTGGCGCCAATCAGACGTTTCAAACTCAGACTGTATAGTATATACAAACAAATTGCATTTTCTCGTCGCATTCGGTTAAATTGTTTAACGTAGGTCGACATCAAACGTTCCACTTTTTAAGAGAATATCTTATTGGGGTTGAAAAACAAAAAAGACGGGACCTTAAGAAGAAGATTAAAAAGTCCCACACACAGAGAGAGAGAGAGGGGGAGAATTGAATGCGAGACGAGGATCGATTAGCATCTCCCTGTTGGAAAAAGGGGGGAACACAAAAAATTAGGAGACTGTACTACACAACGAAAAGATGGAGAGCGATTTACAACAGGCAACTAACAACAATTTGGAACGTTAAAAAAAAAAGTCGTTTTTAACGTTTAATGTTTTCGTGTTAAAATTTTGAAGTTAAAAAAAAAGGACAAGAAATAAGGGAAAACTGGAGAAGGTGTCCACTGGAATTACTGTTTCTTTTACCTCCCTCTCTTTTTCTTTTTTTTTTTTCAATTTACAATTTGAGCTGTGCACAAAGACGCAGATGTCCGACCTGATCGTTTAAAAAAGAAATAGTTTTCTTTTTTAACGATTTTTCTCTCTTTTTCTGGAACTTTATTTTTTTTTTCTTCTCGGGAGTGTTACAGTGTTGATAATGATGATGACGATAATGACGCTGTGTAATTGAAGTCATTAAAGAGGGGAGGAGCGCTCCGATTGCAGCGGTAGATTGTCATTCCAGGCAACGGACCCCTTTCTCCCCCCCCGTAATTTCTCTTTTGCTCTGCTACCTTTTGCTCTTGTTCAATTTTTTTCGTCCTCTTCTTTCAGTCCTCATCATCGCTTTCTTTCTTTCTTTTTTTTTTTTCATTCATTCCTTCCCTCCTTGGAGCGTCCACGTCTGCGGTCGGTTGGTCGCATCGTCTAATGGCCCACTCACGCACCATTTTCTAGTAACAACACGCGGAAACCCCATTTTCTTCGCCGTTCATTTTTTCTCTCTCTCATCTTTTTTCTTTTTGGTCGTACCGTTTTCTCGCTCGGTGATTTAATTACCCCGTGACACGCAGCTGGGTAGTAGGAGGGTTTCACGAGACTGTACAGCGTAAACCTGAAAGAGTTAACTTGTAAAGCATCGCTCGCAGGGTTCAGCAAGAAAGAAAAAAAAAATTAATATATCTACATATGCGTAGTTGCGTCTGTTTTTTTTTTCGCATCCAAAATAAAGCGTAAAAGCTTAACGGCTGGAAATTAGCACCGTAGTGGATGTTAGAAAGTTGTTGTTGGAGGCTGGCGTTTTCGGATGATGAGAGCTGTTATTAATGGCGCAATGGAACCTTGTATTGTGTTCCTTCTTCTTTTTTCTCTCTCTCTTTCTACGCCTCTCAATCTTACTGCGTTTCATTTTTTACTTATCATTGTGATTACATGTTTTTCCCTTTATTTTTTGCTCATGTTTTTTAAAAAATATTTTTTGTTTTGTGTTGGTTTGTTTTCGTAGAACGACGAGAGCACATTCGGTTTCGAAACTCCGTCAAAGAGCGCCTGCAAATCGCTGTACAAATGCTGTTCGCAGCATTTGGCCTTCTTCCGGCTGGTGCAGATGTCGGGACCGCTACTGACGTCGGCGTCGACCTCCACCATCGGCGGCACCAACACCAACGCCAATCAAAATAGCCTTAACAGCATCGGTAGCAAATTTCTGAAACTGAGCGGAGCCGCTGCGCCGACGTCGTTCAACGGCCAACAGCAATCTCAAAACAATTCCCCCCCGCAGTTCCGGCGGATGCCATCGCGGCGCCACCAACGAAGAATCGTCGATGGAGCCAGTCACCGTAAGTTTCTTCCCATATCTATTTTATTTATTTATTTTTTTTTTTTTTGGGTTCCCTTTCGCTCTTTCTATCTTTAAAAAAAAAATTCTTTTTCAAATTTTTTCGGGCGACCTCTCCTTCATCCATTATTCATTTCTCTTCCCTCCCCCCCTTTCAATCTTTCAGAAGGCTATACCTATAAACACATATAATCATGCACCTTTTTCTTATTTTGCATGTTGGTCTTTGGGTTCTTTTGTTTTTCAGTTTGAAGGCTTGCCCGTCTGTTCATTTGGCCAAAAACTGATGATATCTATTTTGTTTTCGTTTTGTTTTTAGTTTTTTTCTGGTGTACCATGTTTTCTTTTTTTCTTTTTTGGCCCCCTTGTTGTTACCTATTAAGTTTGGTTGTTTGTTTTCCGCTGTCTTTGCTTGTTACACTGGCGGAGGTGGTCGGCCGAAGCTGGAAAACAACAAGCGGCTCTCTTATCTCTATCCCACATGTTCTCCTTGGGACTCGGGACGAGGAGAGCAAAAGAGAATTGAAAAATTTCTGGGGATGTCAGTTGCCTTAATAGGATTAGCATAGAGACGAGTCGGTAAATGAAAACAAGCCAATAGGAACAACAACAACCGACACACACACGTACAAAAAAAAAATGATAATGTCGGAGCATCTCGGGAGGGGAGCCTCGTAGAGAGGTAACAAATAATGCCGAGGTCAGGCAGTGAGCATATCATCATCATCATTCGCCGCCAGCGGAGCCTCCTATAACTTTGTCTGGTGTACATATACTCCCACAAGACGTCGACTGACTGAAGGAAAAGAAGAAAAAAAAAATGAAAACATGACACATTTTTTTAACAACATATACAAAAAGAAACACTAAACGCATAACGAATGGTGAGAACAAGAGATTCCGAATCGAACGCCTCATATTTCCTCTCTCCAATCATCAATTCGAACCGAACGGCTGGTCGGGGCCCGACCGGCAATTAGTCGGCAAACGGAAGAGTCCGCCTTATTTGGAAAATTTCGCTGACAAAGCAAGAACACGAACGACTAAAATAAGAAGAAGAAGGAAAAAAAGAGAAAAAAGTTCAAGGAAACAACGTGTATGTACACGCAAATGTACGTTGACACAACGAGATAACCTCTACGCGAACAACAATGAAAAGCGTAGTGAAGTGGAGGATACAATAAGAATTGCCAAAATAAGTTACATTTTCTTATTTTTTTTTTGTGGGGAGGGAGGTAAAAAGAGATAGGAACCTGATTTGTTTTCACCGTAAAAAAAAATTGTTGAAGCCACCGACAAGCGATAACCATATGGGGAAATGTTGACGAATGTACTGGGTGTCCTTGCTGCTGCAAAAAGAAGAAGGTGACTCAAGCCGACAATTGCCTACCGTGATTCGGCTCTTTCCTCTACAACATTGTGTGATCGCCTTGTTCATCATTTCATTTTATTTTTGAAGCCAACCTTCGCGATTCTATTTTTATTTTCTTCGTGCTGTCTGTGGCATACATCATTTTTTTTTTTTAATCTTAACTTTTCTGTGCAAACTTGAGAAATGCTGCAGACTGAAAGACCGCGCCGTTGTTTAATCAAGAGAACGTCTTTGTTAAATATTTGGATTTGTTCGTTTGTCTTACAGCGGCGCCCCCTCCGATGGACGAGTGCAGTACGAGCGATAGCGACAAGACCTTGGACGTCGCATCAACGGCAAACTTACTTTCACCCTATCATTCGTAAGTGGGAGTGCAGCTATTCTTCTAATCTATTTATTGGCTTGTTTATTTTTAAAAATTATTTGATTGATCAGGAAAATTGGCGAAGCGAAGCAACCCGTGTTGGCTGGCGGAGGCAATGGGGTAGACAACTGGACGGAAGCGTCGTCGGTGCGCTCGCGTCGTAGCCGCAGCCGAAGCCACAGCCGCAATCGCAAAGAGAATAGACGTCCGAGTAGCGCTGATAGTAGCGTCGAATCACGACCGCACCGCAGGTATGCACTATTTTCGCAACTCTTTGATATTTTAATTCCTCGCCGCAAGACTTGTTTCGCCCATTTGCATAATTGGCTGCCGTGACTCTAAAAACCGAACGATAAAACGAAAAAAAAAAATGATGCATGTTTGTTCTATGTTCCCTCTTCATAAATTCGATCTGAATATTGAAATTGGACCTGAAAAAAGGGGCGTTACCAGATAGCCGCGCTATTGTTTTGACTTCATTTTTCCTTTTTATGGCTAGAGCAAGTCAGTCGGAATCAATTTTTAACATTGCAGGAGTCTTGGTTCTTATCGCTTTTTTTGGCGTAGCATTTCTCAAGAAGAAAAAAGAAAGATCTTTCCTTTTTGATTGTTTCTTCTTCTTTTGGCTCCGTTTTTGATTTCTCATTTTTCGCCGTAAAACAGAAAGAATCATCGAAGTCGAAGTCGACATAATTCAGACAATGAAAGTGAAGGATCACGTGTTTCCGAGTCGGACCGCAGCAACAGCCGAAGACGGAGACATCGCTCCTCACGCGATTCGTCCGGTAGCGAGTCTGACCATCAGAGTTCCAATCGCCGTTCTCACAGGAGAAACAGGTAATTTTAATTTTAATTTTCCTATTGGCACAACTTTTTGTTTATTTGATTACAACTCATTTTGTGATTTGAATAAAGACGGCGGAGTAGCCAAGGATCGACTTATGAACTGGTAGACTCGGAGGCCCAATGGCGTGAAATTCAAGAACGCCAAGGTTTGAAACAAAGCCAAACGGCCACTGTCCGTCCGGCGGCGTCCAGCACTCCCGTGCAGCAGCCGCCCATCCAACAGGCGACCGTACGCAAATCATCGACGAACGCGGCTAACATTTCAACATCGAGCGCCAACGATTCGCTACTGGATCAATCGCAAAGCGATGTGACCACAGTGGAGACCAATTCCCAGGTTTCGTCGTCTCGCCATCGCCACCATCGCAAACACAATCACAGGCATCATCACAAGCACAGGTACGAGTTCAGGGTTGAAACCGGCTTTGGAACTGTGTCCGCTTGGTCGCGTTTGTTCAACTTGTATCTTTTTCTCTTTTGTTTTTATCTCTACGAATCGGTGAATAATTTTTCTGATTATTGTTATTGTTGTTATTATTCGTATTATGATTTAGGTCTCACTCTCGCCATTCCGAGAAGAGTGTCAAGCCCTTGTTGCCGAGTGAAATCATGCCGCATCTCCAATTCCAACTGGTAGATCCTCCGGCCGGCTCCACGTCGGACCAGCTGCGAGAAATTCCTTACCAGGTTGTAACCAGTCCTCAGCCCGTTTCGTCTTCTGCCCTCCACCACGCGGTGGACGACAGCAACGACCACCAGAGTAAATTGGCTGACAATCTCAATCGAAAACGACATCGTGATTTACATCCACCAACGTAAGTTTTTTTTTTCCCCCTCTTTCATTATCGACTTTTTCTTAATGCCCGTTAGGTGGCAGTCGTCTACAGTTGCACGCCAGCGTGAAAACGAGTCCGTTCACGCAGTTAGACTTGATTCACTTGCGAGCTTAGGTGGGCCATTTGTTAAGCCGTACAACGTCCGTTAATGAGATGACGTGATTATAAAAGCTGATTGTCTTGTTTTTTGGTACAATGTCGTTGACCTTGTGGTGGCTGTTTCTGCTGTGAGAGGAGAGCGTTATTGTTCGAAAAAATCGACACACGGAAAAAATTGGCAATAATTCACTGGCGATTGGCTCTCTCGGGGTGTTGCGATTTCCGACGATGCCCACTCCATATGTGGCCACTTTGATGATGGAAAAAAAAAAATTGGGAGGAGGTCAATCCTTGAAAAAAAATCGTCTGATGGAAAAGAAATATTCGCGGGACCCCATTTTTAGAGCTCCCCCGCCGATAGACAAACGTCCGAAAGATAATGATAATATAACAGCGCGAGAATAGCCTCAATATGTACAAGGAAAGTCGTTGTTCCATTCGCAATGGCCAACAGGTTTCTCGACGGCTGAATGATGGAGGAAAAGGAGATGTTGTGCCAATCTAAAGCCAAGGCCTCAGCCTATTGAAAAATAAAGATTCGGATATAGTCTTTTTAACATTTTCTTTCTTATATGACCATGACGAGTTGAATTGGGACGGCCCAAAAAAATAATTCACCTGTCCGTTTTCTCGGATTGTCTGTTTGATTCCCACTCGGTAGAAAGTAGAAAGTGCTGGATGGCAGCTTCGATGCTGGAAAACAACTGAATAACAAGCGAATGGTAATGTTTTATTGAATAAAGAGACGTGGGAAGTCCATCATCTACGGATGATTCAATCCGAAAAGAAACTTTTTTATCTAGCTTTATCAATTATTCATCGAATAATCTTCTATCGCCCGATGTTTTCGACTCACATTTTAAATCGCGAAAGTAGCACTCCATCTGATTTTGTACTTCATTTTTCTATACCCCCATTAGGTATCCGGAGGAGAGGAAGATCATATCAGTGGACAACGATAGCCCACCTCCGCCTTACTCCCCTCCGCAAAACGTGGACGCGCTGGCGCAGTCCCTTGCATCGCTGAGCATCCCGCCTGTCAGTCGCTCACGCGGACGGCCGGACAATAACACTAATAATTCATCTAATACTCACTGTCGAACAGCTCGGACAGCGCTCAATGCGAATCCTCCTCCTATTGCAGCAAGGTAAAAAAAAAAACAAAAAACAAAAGACGCACTGTCAGCATGACTTTTCTTTATATGGTTGCATCACTTCCTTCACCGAAAATAGAAATCTAAAACAAAAACGTGGCATTCCTGAGCCCATCAAAGATGCGAGATTACGATCGACATTCCGTCTCGATCGGCTTCATTTGATTGCATTGCCATTTTGGCGTTCTCCTTTTGTTTTTCTTCGAATAGAGTTTAATGTTGTTCTGTTTTCATTTTACGGCATGCAAAAGCCCATTTGATGAGACGGCGATAAATATTTGCAATCGTCCAATTAATTTGTAAATGCCTTATTTTGGCGTCCAGGCCCCCTCCAGCACCGATACCCGGACCAAAGCCCAATAAACCAACGAGGCCGCAAGGTGATTTCTCGGCTGGCCAGAAGAATTCGTCCTCTTATTCGCCTCAATACGCCGTGGCCAATAACACTTCGGCGCACCATCCGGGAAACAACGCGGTTCCCAACGGCTACCACTATGCACAGCCTGGCGTTACGCCAGGTCACGTTGCGGCACAGCAGTACGGCAACAACACTAGCAGCATGAACCACCACAACATGCAGTATCATCATCAGGACAATCGACGAACCACAGCTGGGCCGCCAGCCGTGCCACCTCCGTCAGCCAGCAATTCTTCGACGTCGTCATCGTCTTCGTCATCGGCGTTTAACGGATTCCACTACCCGTACTCATCGCAGGCCAACACGTCGGCCCCCATCAGCCCGCATCATGTTGGCCTGCCTTTAACGGCATTTTCGGCTAACCATTCCATCCCTTCGTAAGCGAATTTTTGAGTTACTATAACAGTCTTTTTAGAATTATAGTGCATTACATGTTGGTTTATTTGCAACAGCCCTCAGGTTCCAGCCGGTTCGACCCAACAAGCTAGCAAGACTTCTGTGGCAGCCCCGATGGTCCTGCCGCGCATGAACGTGCCCAGCACGCCGACTCCATCTATCCAAAGCGGCAGCGGTGGTAGTAGCAACAATTCGGTTCATTCAATGGAGAAGAACAAAGGCTCGATGCCCATGTCTCCACTTGCCAACGGTGTTACGGTAACCAACCAGTTGCAGTCTCATTTCAGCGACATGCTCTCGCGCCAGACAATGCAGACGAAATATGTCACACGACCGCAGACGCCAGTCACGCCTCAGACATTTGCAATGAACCCTACCACTACTACTACCACTACTACTCACCCTCATTATCCTGGTCAACCTGGGCAGTACCAACGCTTTCCCCAGTCTCAATGTCAGACTCTACCGGGCCGGGGCAACCGGTCTGGCCACACACGAATTGATAGGCAGAACTATGTGATGGACGGCAAATTTGCTATTCAACCTTCGCCGACGTTTGTTTTCCCTGACCATATTCCTCCTGCCAATTGGCATGCGAGCCTACCCCGTCTGGTCCAACATTTTCCCGCAACAGCGCAAAAGGTAAGATGATTTTTTTTTTAGAATTCCGTCTTGGCATTGGTATGGGCCGCTTTAGTAATCTTCAATTTTATCCAATCGTCCCCGTTGGCATTACTGCAATCACAATTACGTATGAATAATAGCTTTTGCATTCATTAAAATAGTGGTAATGCTTGTTAGAAATGTTACATTCGTGATACTTTCGTGAATATGGACGATTGGATATAGTTTGTAACGGTATGCTTGGTTGATCGTTTCTAAACAGTGCTTGGTGTGGCGTGTGTTAATTGGTTCCCTGTTAAGTGTGTCTTGCATTTAGCATGCAATTGCTTTCGCATTTCATATTTATGGATTTTTTGTTTTGTTTATGTATTTGTGTTGGGTTGCGTTGCTTTGGCCTTGGTGTATGGGATGCTAAATCAGAATGACAACTTGGCCGTTGGTTATCAATCGAATTCACTACATCCGGAGAATGCGATGAATAAAAATCGACGAGCCTCCAGCCTGGAAATGATCCTATCACCCATGGTAGAGAGCACTCTACAGCGAAAGTAAGTACCATCAACTACCGTATGTCGTTTGCGGAATTTGTGGCAAGTTTCGTTTTTGTTTCTGGTTTCGACTATTTATTGGCATGCAAAAGCGCATGAAACTTCAGACATCTGTAACTTGCTTCCTCTGAAGAACAAAAAAAAATTATGTAAAAATTTAATGTGAACAGAAGACGAATTTAAAATATTGCGCTCGAGAGCATGATCGAGGCCCTGAAAATGTGGACGATCTCAGCGACTGTATCGTAATGGCATTCATGTGTTCCTTTTTTTTTGTTTTTTTTTAAATACAGGAAACGTGCGACGTGAATTTCAACACAGCGGTTTTCGACGAGCTGCGAACGTTCTTGTAAACGACCATTCATCACACACTTCTTAAGTGACAGTATTACTAAAAGTTAACATACGCTGTACATGTTTTCGGAATCCATTGTGAGATTTTTCCATATTCAAATCTTTCGTTAGTGATATGATCTTAGTTTTAGTTTTTTTTTCTTTTTTTTTTTCATTATGCCTTTTAAAGAGGATGTTGTCAGGTAATTACGTTTTGTTTATGTTGCTTAACTGATGAAAGCGGTTTCAATACACAACATGACAAGCATTTCGACTGCAAATCTGCAATGTAAGGAAACATATTCTACGGTAAACCAATTCAACTGTGTTAGCTGTTAATGGAGACTCTAGTTTATTAGAACTTTAGTACTATACGGTTTACTACCGGAAGATACTGATGCGACAGATAAAAATTGAAACAAAAATTGAACCCCATCTCGGCTAAGGCAAAAAATATATATAAATAATAAAAAAAAAATTTTCATGGTGAAGGCAAAAAGGGAGACTGTTGAGCAAATTTGTTTCAATTAAATTATTATGAGTTTCTGGGAAATGGGAGTGTTGAATCAGAGTCATTTGAATTGTTGATAAACTGATATTTTACTATAATATTTTAAATTGGTGTGTTTAGGGATGAAATTGTTGAAACCGGTTATTGCTGGTACGTCAAAGGTTGCTGCAACCATAGCCCACTGGATGTAATACACAAAGCCTGGAGCTTCGGACTGCAAAAATGACTCACCCCTCCGGCGATGGGAGGAGCTTATTCTCGAATGGACACTAGCGTCCCCACTAAAGGTTCTTGGAACTTCGTTAGCAATCGTCAACAAAATTTAGTTGTCGTTGTAGCGTTATACTTATTTATACTTATTAAGCCAAACACAGCTGAGTGGTTAACGCGTCTGGCTTGAGCAGTGTGTGTATTGTGACGTTAGGTTCAAACCCCATGCGAGTCTTGCTAATTTTTAGTGACAGTTTCATTTTATGCAATAATAATATTAAATTAACGAAAATTTCAAAGAACAATTACACTGCATTCGTATTAATACAAAAACGAAGAAAAAATTTAAAAATAAAAGTTAAACGCAATTGTTATTCTTAGCGAAATATATATATATTTTTAAACATGTTTATATTTTCAAAAATGTTGTTCTTTGACACCAGTAGAACGCGCTGAAGTCCATTCCAAGTTAGAAAAAAAGGAGGTAGGGAGTGAGTCAAAACGATCGCACGGGCGAGATAGGGAACCTCCAGGCTTGGAGTATTACATCCAGTGGGCTATGCTGCAACTAGAAATGTTTTAGTTGCGTCTTGTGTTGTTGTGTATTGTGTCTCGCTGTCCCTATCTGATTCATTCGTCACTTTTGTAGTCTCGCCATGTGACAAAATATGTTACATATTGTAATTATATTTATGATTTATTTATTATATTACAATTGACTTATTCATGTTTTTTTAAGATGTGCACTATTTATCTTAACGGTTCGGAAAAATTTCTGGTAGAGGTTAGTACAAAAAGAATTTGTTGGGTGAAATGGGTTCAAAGATTCCTTTTGAATTTTCTCGTTTTTATAATTAATATAAAAGATACTTAATGTCAGACATGTGGGAAATGCCTGATAGAATGTGCGGGCCCCTTTGGATATGTAGTGGGAGCATGAGATTTTTCGTGTTTGTTACACCAACAAGAGTAATAACTGTGCTGCAAAAAATCTGAAAATCATGCTTCTCGGCTCAATACTGAGATAAAGGACCTTGTTCTCATTAAGTTCCGTGGCAAAGGAAACCATTAACACCTCCATTAACTTCCTGGAATATAAGAAAAAACAATGCTCAGAAAAGTAAATTAAGAAACAACTTTCCATTTCAATTTTTTACTTTGTCTTTTTGTAGATGGCGGAATATTTCAAAGAAATATGTCTGCCGGGCAGACATAAATCAGTCAAATTGGGCAGACTCTGCCTGAAGATTGTTTGATATTTTATGGGATATTACTGTACCATTTGCCAGACAAGCATTCTAAACTGCATAGAAGTCCAAGAAAGCAGAGAGGCGAGTGACCTCAATGTCATGATTGTTCTTGCTTTGGTTTTTCCTGGATGAAATTCTATATAGATCATAAAGAGAATTCCTCTTTTCTTTCGCCGTTGGTGCTGTACTCTTTTTGGGACGGACGAAGTGCGTATTATGGCATGATTCAGTTAAAAGTATTTTTTTTTTCATTCAAATCTATTTTTCGTAAATTGAAACATAAAATTTTGCTCCACAGGGAAACCTTAGCGTTCTCCAATATACCGATCAAATTTGGTTTCTAAATAGGTGGTACCTTAATTGCTAGATGGTAGATTGTCACTAGATGGCAGTGCAGTACCCTCCACATGTCCACAATCAATCAATTGCGTTTGCGTAGTTAGTAGGTGTCAAGTGTCATGGCGTTCCGAAGTTCACAATGTAATGGATAATGGAAATCTTTTTGAAAAATGAGTTAACGAGAAGTTTTGAGATTAAAGTTAAATGAAGTGAACTGTTTTAAATCAATTTTTTAACTTGAAAATTAGGGAACTTTCATTCAAAATGAATGTTAAAATATGCCATTTGCCAGTTACAGAGTGACCAGTTGTTGAACCTCGTGTTAGGATGTAAAAGAGGACAGAGCCCTTGTCCCGAGTGCATTGCTAAAACCACGTGTTGCGTCCCTCAGTAGTCGGTACTGCAGTTCAAAGTCAATTGATTGGAGAAAAAATGCATTTTAAAAAACTACTTCTTTTTCCACAGAGATTACGATTGAGTAAAAAATTTGCAGCTGTTTTAATTAAATTTATACATAGGTTATTATCGAAGGCTCTTAAACCTATAGAAACAAAACAATTTTGTGTCTGGAACCAAGTCTCAACGTAATAAGTATGGCACTCATTGATATAAAATGTTGAATAACATGTCAAAAATGTTTCTTGTTGTTCTGTTTAGTTGGAGAAATGTAGCTGACAAAACAAATCTCATGTGTGGTAAGTATCCTCAGAAACTGATTCCAATTGTTTTTCTAGCTGGTATTAATTATTCTCCTTTAATGTTTTTTAGCCATACAGTTTGTTTTGTCCTATGAATTTCATCACCTCTCGAAGAGGGCCAAAGAAAATTTACTCCATAGCTCATCTGGGTTCCGTGAAACTTATATCTTATCTATCAGCTTATGTTGAAATAATTTTAAATAATGAGTATAGACATTTTCCAGTGAGTTAAGTGCTATCATGTAGATTTTGAATGACTTTAGTTCTTTTAAATTCTAATAGGAAGATAAAAATGAAGTGAGATTGAGGCGAGAAATAACATCGACCAAAGATGTTTACCTGCTCAATGAACATATAATTTTGAAGCATCATGTTGAGCATACTTTGCAATTTTCTGGGTTTTTGAAAGTTAACCCATACTCATCAAGCAAGGACAAGTAAGTTTTCTTCTGATTCTCATTTTCTATACTTGAATGTGTAGCCTAACAGGTGGATGTTTTTTTTGTTAGATTAGTAGCTTGGCGATGTTGTCGAATGAGAAACGATTGGAACTTCTAGTAGAAATAACAGGGGCTGGTTTATGGAAAGAAATTCGAACTAAAGACGAATCAGTTTTTAAAGGTGTTCAACCATTTATTGGCTTAAGCAAATTTAGGAAAATTTAATCCCTCTCCTGTCATTGTTGTTCAAAAAATTAAACTTTTTAGATGTGGAATCCAAAATCGCAGAATTGAAAACACTTCTTAAAGAAACGGAAGACAATCTTACGCGTTTCGAAGAAGATAAACTTCAATATCAGAAGTGGTCAGAAGTCAATACAAAGAAACAAGCCCTGGAAACCACTTTGGCTAAGAAGGATCGGGGTCAACTGGTGATTTACATTCTATTTAGGCGAAGAGGCTGTTGAATGATGCCCAAGCTGAAGACCAGACAGCGAGCGCTGAAATGGCACAGATAAATAAGGAGATGAGTGAATAACAATAAGGTAAGCATTTTTACTTAAGTAACACACCTAATTCTAAGTTTTTGATTTCTTCTGAACGCGCTAATTTCAGGAAAAGCATTTTAGGAAATCAGCATGGTAAATGTTGGAGCGGATTAGCGGAATGGTTACTGGAAAGAGTTTCCGTAGGATTGGCACGAAAGTAGAAGGTTGCAGACAATAGCTGGCTGGAACTGAAAGCTCATTGTTTTTGTAATTCAGCAAACTAGCATTTTGTGGTTATAGATTGCACCACGAGATGGCGCTGTTGTCAGTCTGTACTTAGATTGCTGTATAGTACGTGTCACTGTGAAACCTGTGTGTGAGTATTTGTTAACTGTACAATTCAATGGAAAATTCGATATAAACCGATGATGTGTTACCTATTTTTAGTGTTTTCAATCTAAAATGTGTTATTCAAGTGGAGAACATCAAATGGATTATTTTTGGTGCAACGGCTAAACCTTCTGAACAGCTAAGTTGTAAAAACTGTTCGCAACATTCAATCCAGCTATATTCTATTACTAAATGGAGAGGTATTAGTTTTATATTTCGACAATCAAAATCCAATGGCCAAGTTTCTTCTGTTAACAAGCAGCTTGTAAAACCAAAAATTGCAAAGCATGCTGCTTGGATTTGACTTGCCAGGATTTGACTAGTGTCCCGTATGTTGTGGTTGCAACCACTATCACCATTTCAGCAATCTTCTCATCATTTCTGGTCAATGCATCATGTGGCAGGATGTTGCATTTATAGGTGAGTTATTAGACTTGTATATTAGCAGTCAATATCAAATTGGCATGATTCTGCATTTATTCCAGTTCGTGGAACTTGATACGCAAAGGATGCTGGTCTTGACGGAAAGTCATCAACAATGCAGAATTACTTTTGGCCCACTCATCATTTTCGTGTAAGTTTCCGTTTCGTAAAGCCAACCTGTCCCTCTTATGTTGTGTTGCTAAAAGTTAACAACCAACATTTCAACACTCTCATTTTTATTTCTACTTTTCCAGCCAGCACAAGCCTTTGTTTCGCCCGTCGTCACCTCGCCCGTCGTCCCGTCATCGCCTCGCCCGTCGTCCCGTCATCGCCTCGCCCGTCGTCGCTTCGTGGTCGTCCCGTCATCGCCTCGCCCGTCGTCACTTCGTGGTCGTCCCGTCATCGCCTCGCCCGTCGTCGCTTCGTGGTCGTCCCGTCATCGCCTCGCCCGTCGTCGCTTCGTGGTCGTCCCGTCATCGCCTCGCCCTTCTTCGCCTCGTGGTCGCCCCGTCATCGCCGTCATCGTCGTGGTATCGTATTTTGTTATGTGTGATCTGTGATGTAAAGTAACCCGTTGGCTGCCACCCCTTTTCCCCCCCCCCTTTTTTTTTTAGCTGGTAGGGACGGGCCGCGCTGTTCTACTCTATGGCGTATTTGCCATGGGGTGGGATAGTCGCAACTGCCCAAGATTGGCCTTTGGGCCGGCCTTCGGGCCTTAGGCAATGCACCATATAGGGACTCCACTTTGTTGGCAAGTTCATGGAGACCAGGGGTGTGCATTCCCGCAATGGTCTCCTTGAACTTGTCGGCCCGGACTTTTCTTCGGACAAGTCCCCCTTGGCGTCACCCCTTCCGAGTGGCGCGTAGCAAATGTAGAAACGCAACCTACGGGTTGCATGGCGTGGCAGCCAACGGGTTACTATATTGTATATGTATGTATGTGTTGTATGTAAAACAGTGGTGGAATTGTGGGTGGATGGTGGGACAATACAATTCATTTTATTTGAAAAATTTTTTTGTTATTATTTATATATTTTGCCTTAGCTGAGATGGGGTTCGAAACCAAGGACCTAAATCGTATATAATTTCAGCCTCACGCTTTAACCATTGAGCTATGAGAGTTATTTAAACGAATTCTAAGTCTTCTACACATTATAGGTAACAGTGCAGAGCAGTCAATAGACTACCAGTTCTCATGGGGGGGATGATAGGGGGGGTTGCCAGGAAGGTATCGCACTCGCCTAGCAACTCCGAGGTGTGGGGTTCGATTCCCGGTCAGGCTTCCAACCTCGCAAGTCTGCAAGTCGAATCGAGAAACTTCCCCGTTACGAAGTAACGGGATGGATATTTTGGCGTTACTTATAATAATATCCTTGAACAAATTTTAATAAAGATATCATTCCCATATTTCCACATTACTTCGTGTTTAGATAATCATAATACAATCTGATAAACATCCATAGTTTCGTTCAATCAATTTTATTCGTTGTAATTTATATGACTTTCTCGGGAATTGAACCCGAGACCTTCAGCATGCTAAGCCGATGCCCTACCAATGAGCCATTTGTCATGTCTGCTACAGATCTATTTCTTGTTGTCATTTGAGTTCAACAATCTGGACTTAGAATAAATTTGGCAGCATGATTTAAGATATATTCAGATTGGCACACACTTGTCCATAACAAGAGGATGAAATTACAAATTATTATTTCCGTTTAGCAATTCCATCCTCATTCGGGGTTTGAACCCGAGACCTTTAAATCCGCACACCAACGCTTTACCACAGAGCTGATATTATTGTTACAACATTAACAAGGTAAGCATATAGCTTTACGAGGCCTCAAAAATTGCTTTTACAATATTATCTTTTCTAGTCTTCTAGTAATTGTAAATTATAGGAACAACACATATGGCTCAATGGTTGAGCACCGGCAAAGCATCCCGAACGATTGGAGATCGATCCCTGAAAGAAGTCAATAATAAACTGTAACATCTATGAACTACATATGGTAAGGTAAAATATATATAAATTGCATGAACGAATAAACAAACTACAGGTTAACAGAACTATAATAATACATGGATAAAACTTGTAAACAGCTAGTCACTAATTCCAGCAATGGAAGTCATCTGCGGGAATTACAATGCATTACGGAATTGCCTACCCACAACACTACGAAATCGCAAGCCAGTGGTCGTCTCAGCAATGATTACAGTTCAATCCTAAATAGAAACAAAAAATATAACAGTTACCAATTATGAAATAAAACAATATTTACATGTTCATTCACAATATACAAGTCTTTAAAATTTTATGTAAAAAATTATTTGTATTGACAATTTTCCACATATTTGTATTGATCTTCTACATTTCTACATTTTCTACTTCTAACTCATCTCATCATCTCATCTCCTCATCTCATCTCATCATCTCATCTCATCATCTCATCTCATCATCTCATCTCATCATCTCATCTCATCATCTCATCTCATCATCTCATCTCATCTCATCATCTCATCTCATCATTTTCGACTTCTAACATTTTAGCAAACTGTAATCATATGCATGTTTAAGGTCATACTTTCCTCACTTACTATTACTGCAAATCCATGGCAGCATACCTCAACCTCCCTCATTATAAATTTATAATCCCAAGTTTATTCAGTAGCTTTGCCATTCTAGTCAGTCTATTAAAAAGAAGACAAATAATACAAAAATCAGCATTTTTCATGCATTTTTGGAACTATATGTGTTTTTTTTATACCATGACAGTGTTAGAGAAGTTGAATTTTATCCATTACAGATTTGTATCTTATCGTCGCGATGTAAGTAGTCCACTTTCATTTTAACGATATATCTCTACGTTCCCTTTAACTCTTCACAAGTCCATTTTTTTAAACAGCTGAATCGAATGTCAAAAAAGCTTTGTTAACATGAAATTGTCAAATATATGCCGGTAATCTTAGTTACCTTAACTACCTTTTATCTGTCACAGGCAAGAGAAGGACAGAAGCTTAAGATGTAAACATCATGGCAAACAATATCATCTTTCGACTTGAGAACTCAGCCAATCTAAGCCACAGAAGCCAATACCATCGGAAATAGGCAACCATCAGTGTGAAATGTGCACGGTTTATGCAACATATTGGTTTATCTGCAATAACTGTTTACATTACTATGTTGATAGAAAAGAAAAGCTAAAAATTTCTGAATTTTCCATTAATAAATTCGTTAGATGAATGATTGAAAATAAACCTTTGTGCGAGAGACATGAAAGTCTCCTTCCTTCTTGGCAACATTATAGTCCAAAGACTCGAGAATCACTCACATCCTCATGTTCAGTAACATCGTCGGTGATCTGCACTTCAACATTAAACGTCTGTTTGATTCTCGTCAAGAAGAAATCACGATTGAGAAAACGTTCCATGTAAGTCCGATTAGCAATATTCATTCATTACAATTTCAAAGAGCTTTTGCATGTTAACATGGAACGAATGGTCACGCCTGAATTGAATGTCAAAAAGGCTTTGTTAACATGAAATTTTCAAATATATACCAGTAATCTGATTTACCTTAACAACCTTTTGTCTGTCACATACAAGAGGACAGAACCTTAGGAAGTAAATATCATGGCAGACATATTTGTGAAACGGCGTTGCAAAATATTCCAATTGGCTATGGAAAACCATGGGAAGACCGCGTGGAAATAGGGATCGACCCCGATTGGCTCTAATCGGGTTTCCCACCCCGCCCCGCCCCGGAAAAAGGCAATCGGGGCTGAATCGGTTTGTCATTTCGTCAGCCAGGGCGGGGCGGGGCAAAACCCGAGGTAAACCCAATTACCCCGACGCCATATGCAAAAATGGCGGATTGAGGCGCGATATTTAAAAAAGGGGCGAAATTTGCTAGTCTACGGGGTTTGTGATCAGGGCGAGTACCCCGATTACCGTAATGATAATCGATTTTAATATATCGATTAAGTTTTCACGTGGATCGATTAATAACAATCGGGGTTATATCACCGATTACAAACCCCTATTAAACCCCGCTTGTAATCGGGGTTCGAAAATTTCCGCCCCAAACCCCAAACGCCCCTCCCCGCGCCCCGAATAGCAAAACCCGATTGGCTAAAAGACACCCCGATTTAGGTCGGGGCCGATCCTTACGTGGAAAACCCCACGAACCACAAACCCTCAACAGCGCATGAGCTGGTAGCCTGGCCCGGCTCGGCCAGCGATGAATTGTTTACAATATTGTTGTTATTATTCAAGACATTAGTTCTTGTTGTTACAATTGCTAAAGAAGTTTTTTTTTAATGTGAGTCAGTATAGAACTATACCAAACAAATACTTAACTTGATACTGATGCAAGCAGGGGTGCATTACCTAAAAACAAACATCCCAACTAAAACAATTCATTAAGGCTAATACAAGCATCTAAGTAACCGTGGGGTAAAGGTGCAGTACACTTGTGTGCTCAGTGTAAGTTAAAACCATAGCCAATAGTACTTAACCCGAAATACGGCGGGGAAAGAGGATTTCAACTCACATTTGAACAACACACAAAGCACAACATGAAATAAAGTAAGCGAATGCCAATATGGCAATACCCAACCTTTTTTTTCCGTCGTCCTAATTAGGCGTATATCTCAGGGATTGGGCGACAAACCTCGTAGATCCAACAACACTCCTCAACTCCCAGTAATCCTCCATTAATGGTGGTCGAATTTTCCAGATACATAAAATACAACACAAAAGCATGGTTAGATATATATATTTAAAAAAAAATTAACCTGGCAAATCCGTGGCAACAATCTCGTTGCTCCAGCAGCAATCTTCAATGTTAAACGTCTTCTTTAGTGGTGTCAGAACCCTCCTAATTCCATAAGTCAACAAACATAATTAGACAAGTTGTCTTTAAAAACTTTAAATATTATACCTTAAAATCTCCAGCAAACATCATGGTTTTCTGGCGATGATTCTCAATTTCCTTCGTCCTTTTCAGTGATGATAGAACTCTCCTACTAACACAAAAAAAATTGATTAAACAATTAATTTTTATAACATATACCCTAAAATTCTGGTCGATGATTTAGTTGTTCGGGCGGAGTCCTCGATATCCAGCTCCTCTTCGCTGGTGGTGAACCTCTCCTAGTTACAAGAAAAAATTATAATAAAAGAAATTAACATTCGTAGTAGGAAAAAAAGATTTTAAAACACATGCCTGACCAACCCTAATCAACGACCTCATTACTCTATCGACGATTCTTAATGTTCAGCGTCCTCTTCAGTGGTAGTGAGCTCCTAGTTCAACTAGGCAACAAGCATGATTAGACAAATCATTTTTAAAAACTTTAAATTTTATACCTTTAACTCTTGAGCGAAGATCACTGGCGAAGATCACTGGCGATAATCCTCAATGTCCTTCGTCCTTTTCAGTGATGATAAACCTCTCCTACTAACACAAAAACAATTGATTAAACAATTTATTTTTAAAACATATACCCTAAAAACTCTGGTTAATGAGCTAGTTGTTCGGGCAATATCCTCAATGTCCAGCTCCTCTTCGTTGGTGGTGAACCTCTCCTAGTTACAAGAAAAAATAATAATAAAAGAAATTAACATTCGTAGTAGGAAAAAAAGATTTTACAACACATACCCGACCGACCCTAGTCAACGACCTCATTGCTCCATCAACGATTCTTAATGTTCAGCGTCCTCTTCAGTGGTGTCAGGACCCTCCTAATTCCACAAGACAACAAGCATGATTAGACAAATCGTCTTTAAAAACTTTAAATTTTTTACCTTAAAATCTTGAGCAAACGTCACGGTTTTCTGGCGATGATTCTCAATTTCCTCCGTCCTTTTCAGTGATGATAGAACTCACCTACTAACACAAAAAAAATTATTTAACAATTAATTTTTAAAACATATAACCCAAAATTCTGGTCGAAGGTCTCGTTGTTCCGGCGACGATCTTCGATGTTCAGCTCCTCGTTTTGGCGGCGGTAAACCCCTCCTAGCTGCACCAAAAAAAAAAAGGATAATGATAGACCTCAAATTCATAATCAGAAAAATGAATTTTACAACACAAACCCGACAAACTCTGGGCGACGATTACGTTGTTCCAGCGGTGATATTCACTGCCCACCGTATACATCTCGACGATTCTTGATTTCCAACTTCCTCTTCGGTGGTTGTAGACCTCTCCTAAATACACGAATAAATACTAACAAAAGAACTCGTAGTAAGAAAATTAGATATAAAAACACATACCCTTCAAACTCTGGGCGATGATTTTGGTGTTCCAGCGGTGATCTTCGCTGTACCGTATGCATTTTGGTGACGTTAGGGCTACCACCTCCCCTAGATACATAAAAACAGGATTAAACCATTTATTTTTATAACATATACCCTAAAATTCTGGTCGATGATCTCGTTCTTCCGTCGACAAGCCTCGATGTCCAGCTTCTCTTTTAGGCGGTGGTGTGCCCCTCCTAGTTGCACGAAAAAAAAAAGATAATGAAAAAACTCAAATTCATAATAAGAAAAATACATTTTACAATACAAACCCGACAAACCCTGGGCGACGATTATGGTGTTCCAGTGGTGATCGTCGCTGTACCGTATCCACTTCGGTGACGTTAGGGCTACGGCCTTCCCTAGATACATAAAAATAGGATTAAACCATTAATTTTTAAAACATACACCTTAAAATGCTGGGCGATGTTCTCGTTGCTTTCCCCCTACATTCACACACAAAAATTAGCATCTACGAAATTTAAAAATATATATATATCTTACCCAAAAGAACGTTAAAATGGCTCCGACCATGATCCTCGATGTCCAACTTCCTCTTGGGTCCGCAGAGATGGCCCTCCTGATTGCACAGAAACGAGAAAGAAAAGAAAAATGGATTTTAAATTATGATGTAACGACAACTTTCAGCTAACTCAAACATACATCAGGTACACAAATCACAATCGCATTACAATAAAAAAATTCCTGAAAAAAAAAATTTGATTAACAATAGTTTATTAGTTAGTGTCTTAGTGATTTTGATGTCGTTAAGATTGACAGGGCATTTGAAAATTGTACGAAGAGGATGTAACACAGAATTCATTGCGTTAATAGTCTGCGAGCGACGACCACGTGTAAAGAATGCATAAAACAGTGAAGGGAAATGGTGGAGCTACAGGTTTACAAAGCTAAGGATTGAGGTGGCTTATGCTATGTCTTACTTAAAAAGTAAGCTTAATTTTAGCTTAAACTTAGACTTACTTATTCTTAATTTAATCAACGTCTTCTATTCTATTTAGACTTATTTTACTACTCAACAAAATACGGTTGGCAACTAAACAAAGCTAGTGTAGATGCAAAACCCAGTGCTGATGCAGTGCTCTTTTAAGTGAGTGACTAGTGTACAGGCAAATTGCGAAAAATGTCTCTAGCTTGGGAACGAAAACTACGTCCATGTGCGAAAGTTGTGTGAATCACTACACCGGGATAAAAAAAACGAGACAACTACACTAGTGCATGTCGTGCCAGTGAATGAGCTAATGAGGTAGAAAATTGCAAAATGGGGTTTTGTTTTTTCATTCTTGAATTGCCCAAGGATATTCTAGCTTAGTGGAAGAAATTAGGCAAAAAGAGGGGGAATGGCCATATTCTCGAGCGCACATGGAAGAAATTAGGCAAAACGAGGGGGAATGGCCACATTCTCGAGCGCACATGGAAGAAATACAAAATTTTTCTTTCAACAGCTGTTGACCTTCAAAATTCGGTACCTTTACCCCAAACTTCAGTTCTTGGAAAGGCAGTGTACGTGGAGCGCGTCTCTTTGTGTATATAAGGCGATATACAATTCTACAGTCCAGTCAGTCAAGGATCTTACCCTGCAACTACTGTCCAGCTGATTCAAATCTACCAACGGACACTAAAATTGTCAGGTAAGTCGACGTTTGCTTCCATTGTTTCTTACATGTTAGTTGAAGTTACCACATTAACAGCTATAAATTTTAAAATTGTTTGAAACCTATATAAGCAAATACATGTACTAACCTGTAATTCTGTTTTAATAAAAGTATACCTTTACACTAGATTAACGCAGAAATGTGGCAAGTCTCTTCAATCTCATTTCTTGCGTATGTTGTGGAGGTAACGTGTGATCAACGTACTGCGTATTGTAGACGCTCTGTCTGCTGTATGTTCCTGCTTCGCAAACGTCACACCATTCCGCAAGAACGTATCTGGGACAACGCCAATTCAATCTGTTAAGTTAATTAAATAGTCAGTTATTTACCAGTAGAAATGTGCATATCATTATTTGGCTTACTTTGGGTACATAGTTAGTAACGTAATTGTTCTTCCCGTTGGTGTCAGGACTTGATACTTTCCACCTGCAAATGCCTCTGTAATATGAGTGTCATATTCACCACTTCACTTCAATGTTCTTCAAATTTTGTAACTGTTGGTATGTCCATTTCAAACATGTCCTGTGTTATGCAAATTTTTTTAAATGAAAAGAATTTTTTTAAATGAAAATGTGAAAATTACGTAACCGTGAATTGTAATTTCTGGCCACTGTACGTTATCCAAAATTTTTCTTCGTAAACCTTGGGAAACAATATCGTTGACATCAGTTTGGTAAATTTTTAATGAACAAATCAAACGTCTGTTACCGTTTGGGATCTATTGGGGACAACTATATCTTGCGAGAATGTTCCTCCCTCCTCCTGCTCAAAGGTATAGAAAAAAAGCCGTTGTTAAAACCCAATGAACGTTAAAACATTGATTAACTAAATAAACCTTTGTATCAGAGACATGAAAGCATCCTTCCTTCTTGGCAATTTCCAAAGACTTGAATGTTAGTTATACTCTTTTAATATCGGTCAGGTTGTGAATCACCACATCCCCGTGTATGGTAACATCGTCGGCGAACCGCACTTAAACGCTGAACGTCTGGTTAGTTCTCGTCGAAAACAAATCACGATCGAGGAAGCGTTCCATGAAGGTCCGAGTACCGTAGTAATATTTTCTTTCATTTCAACTTTAAAGGGCATTCGCGCGTTAACAGGGATCGATTGGTCTGATGATTTTGTCCAATAGTTTTGGGGGAATTTGAAAGAACAATCGTATTGATCTTCTGGACACGAGCATCGTGCATGGCTAAATCACCGTTTGCGTGAATGTTCGAGCCAGTCAATGTTTCCTTGGACATCTAGGACGTCGACTTCAATACTCGCTGGGATAGTTTGCTGGCCCGAGATGCTCAATATATCATTGATACGGAGATCGATTAGAGAATCCACTTCAGCATCGTCAACAAGATAAGGATCAGTGAAAACGACGAATCCTATGACAACAGATGTTACCAGACGTGAAGTCTGGTGATTACAATTTATGATTAACATTACAACTTTAACGATCTGATGGGCATGCTTGTCAAAGGTAGTTTTCAACTACCTGTACAAGACCGACGATCCGCGCCGATCCGGTGACATGCTGCTCTTACTCGCTTTTCTGTAAAATATTTTTTTCCGATCATGTCCTAAAATCACGTTGCATCACGTTGTTAGTTAAACAACGAAAATGAAATACAAATTTTATGTTAGAGAACCTCATAGACGGTGTTGGTTGTAACATTGTTTTTAACTTCGATAGCGGAAAATGATTTCGTCCCTTGAATGACGAGGCGTGAGACATTCTTTCGCAATGTATCCTCCACAACTACACCGTTGATGGAGTTATTGCCAACGTCCATATTACCTCGGACATTCAAACTAACCAAATCAGTACCTCCATTCATTCGCCCTCCTGATTTCAGTAGAAAGCATAGGGCAGTGATCTTCCTATGGTAAACAAACCGAAACATTTTTAACTTTAAGATTTCCGACCCACACATGATGAGGAACAGGATGTTCTGATTATTATCCGAGATTTTGGGGGACTATTGTGGTTCACAACTGTAAAATTTACTTAGCTGAGCATTGTTTTATCCATATTCTAGGAGATCATCGATTAGGAACCAAGCAGAGGTAACAGTTGTAGCTGTTGGTGGTCTTTAAGGTGTTAATAGTTTCATTTAAATCTGAAAGTTGATGAGAAACAAAGTCATTTATATCAGTATCAATATTAAAGAAAATTCTTTTCATACATAGGACTCCCTGTATGATGCTTATTGGTTCCATACCTCAAAAATGGTAAATCTTTGGTCATTTATCTGAATGGGTTTCTGCCGTAAAAAGAGTGGCCAATCTTCTGTGTTGTAACTTCATCAGAGATCGGTTATTACATGATAATGTTGCTTACATGTAGCCGACATTATGTAGATCAGCATAATGAGCAGATTTTTTCCACTGTCTATTTGTGCACACTGTGGGGCTGGAGAGGAGCTGCACCTAAGATATGAAAACACATTGTCAGACAGTAAATAAAAAGTAAAAACTGAAAGAAATATCAAGCAAATATATTGTACCGTGTGGTACCGTTCAAATGATGCCTAGCAAAAATCAACCTTCAAACAATCTTGTGTGTCGAGAAAACTGGTGTCCTTCAGGTTGGTGTGAAAGAATGGCAAACTTCAAATTATTAAAGCGTAGCCCAACGAATGTTGAAAACGGTATGCTCTGATTAGAATATCTATTACCCTTAAGTCTGAACATATATTACCTTGGCTGGCTTACCAGGCTGCCAGCACCCTCCGTTATTAAGCCGTCAAGGTCCGACCGACGGTACCGAGACCGGCCCCTATTTGTTGCGTTAACGGCATGCCGAACATGCTATATGGATGTCTGGAAAAGAATTCCATTTCACCATTTGCATTAATTTTGCTACTACCATCTCGTAACAGATAACGGCTATTTTCTGGCATGTTTATGGAATCTGGATAATCATCGCCACTGTGCGTCTGTGCCTAGTGCCTACTCGCCAGAGCAGACTCCTCACGGACATTGATTGAAGTTGGAGCTTGGAAACTGGAAAACTGGAAGTTGGAAATGGAAGTTGGATTTTTATCTGGATTGTTGCCTTTTTTGAATATGGAATTGGAAGTTTGGATTGGACGGTTTGGTTTGGTCAGAGTCATAGAGAGGATGGTTCGCTAGCTATGGGAAAATTTCCCATAAGCCGTTGAGGCAACTTTTTGCCTCAGACACTATTGCCACCTTGCGGATAAGGGCGGGGTTTATTGCACACGTGACTCGCACAAACCAATCAGGTTTGATAGCTTTGCGCTATACCCTAAGTCCCAAATACGGTTTCATATGTCCCGTCTGTTAAGCGCTTTTACAAATTAACTAGTTAAATGTTTTCTGTTTTAACTTTGAAATTATTATTATTTTGAAAAGCCTTTATTACACCGTTGTACTCATACAACACTCTCTATTTTTTATTTCTACTTTTTCACTACTTTTGGCTACCATTTGGACGGAAAAACGTAATTTTTTAAAAAGTAGGGTAAAGTAGATCATCTTCCATCTTGCCTACCATTTGAATTGGTAGGCTAGATACCATTAAATAAAACGAAAAAAGGAATAGAAGTAAATGCGATTTGAACTCATGACCAAACACATCTAATGTTGCCAGCCAGGCTCCTTAACCACTCAGCCATTTGTTGATATCGATTCCATACATTTTTCTGATGTCGATCAGGGTAAAAATTTTCTACGTGCATTTTATTCTTAGGTGGCAGCACTTTTACAGGCAAAAGGGGAGGAGCAAGATAACACGTGACTGCCCCAGCCTCCAACAAAGTCGCCTCAACGGCTTATGGGAAATTTTCCCATAGCTAGCGAACCATCCTCTCTATGACTCTGGTTTGGTCGTCTCGTCTCTGGTTTGGTTTGGAACTACTTTTCCGAATTTATTTCATTGGCAATGTTGCATGCATAGCGGTGTTCGGTTTTCTTCTAAAAGTTTCATGATATTTTACTGGTGCTTTTTCAGCTCACGTGTCTTTTTACAAGATTTTTCTCGGAATGGCTACTGATCCCCAGATTGTAATTGATAAATCATTGAGATCCGTTTTCGGTAAGTGTCGCCGCGTACATATTTGTCTTTTGTTGCACAGTTTTTAACCATACCTATCCCATATTTTCAGTCGGGAACATTCCTTACGATGTCACAGAAGAGAAATTGAAAGATATTTTCAGTGAAGCAGGGCCAGTTGTCTCTTTCAAGTAATTGTTTTCAGACAAACCACATTTCTATTTTCTGTGAGAAATTTTTGTTCAGGATTGTTTATGATCGAGAAACTGGTAAACCAAAAGGTTATGGATTTTGTGAGTACCGGGATCAAGAAACAGCTCTCTGTGCAATGAGAAACCTTAATGGCTATGAAATTGCTGGCAGAACATTAAGGGTGGATAATGCATGCACAGAAAAGTCAAGACTTGAAATGCAAAGTTTGATGCAGGTGGTAATCTTTCCATTATCATCTACTAGAATTTTACTTGTAACTGCAATTTTAGGAAAAAACCACTGAAAGCCCTTATGGAGATGTAGTTGACCCAACACAAGCTCCTGAAATGATATCAAAGGCTGTGTCATCTCTTCCACCAGAGCAAATGTTCGAACTGATGCAGCAAATGAAGCAGTGCATACAAAACAACCCAAACGAAGCCCGGCAAATGCTTTTGCAGAATCCTCAACTAGCCTACGCCCTGCTTCAAGCTTTGGTCGTTATGCGTGTAGTCGATCCCAATAATGCTCTTAGTATGCTGCAAAAGGGTCCCGGACAAACTGACATGGGAATAGGAGCACCACACTTCACAAAAACACCTAACTTTGCAATACCAAGTAATGAACCTTGGGTAGCGGGCTCGGGTCCTAGACAAGCACTCCTTGGAGATCGACCTTTTGCTGGTTTCTTATTTACAATAACCCAACATCACTTATATGTTAGTAATTCTTCGTTTTAATACTTAGGTCAAGATTTGGATTTACGTCATGCTGATCCTCGAATGGGTCGAGGTGACCATGATCTGCGTGTCCCACCAGCTGCTCCCATGCCCGTAGGAGGAATAGGAATGCAACCAGCTATGCAGCAACAGCAACAACCTATACGTCCACCACAAACGATGCCCGAGATGGATTCGTAAGAACTGAATTTACATACATATTTCGGTAAAATTTTACCTGATCTTCCCATTCAAGGAGGCGTGACCCCCGTTCAAGTGGTCCAACAGGTCCCCGTGATCCGCGTGCAGGGATGAGTAGACAGGGTCCTGGTCCTGGAGTTCCTCCCGTCCCCGTTCCTCAGCCAAACGTTCCTTCGGCTTTATCTGGTCCTGCACTGAATGTTCAGCCAGCAACTGCACCCACAGCTGGAGCTATTGGCCGAGCGCTAGGTCCAGGGACTTCAGACCAAGAGAAGGTATTTACAGAGATGATGTCGCAATTTAAGCGTGATTTTGACTTTCATTTTATAATTTTTTTTTTCCTAGGCGGCTCTTATCATGCAAGTACTTCAATTATCTGACGAGCAAATTGCTTTACTTCCACCAGATCAGCGCCAGAGTATCATGGTGCTCAAGGAACAAATTGCTAGAAGCTCTCGTTAATTTGTCCGATCTGCTTTCAATAAGATAATCGAAAGATTCAATAAATTCAAGCAATGAATTACCAACAGCAAAATGAAATCATCTCGTCCGCATTTCGACTAAAATCTTAAGCCCAAATAAACAAAGAGGAAAGCACAGGAACAAGGAAGACTAGAAACGCAACCTAATTTTATAACTTTTAACTTGCATTTAACCGGTGCTTCGTTATGATTGCCGTGTGGGTCCAACTGTTATAAAGCGGATTGCGATGTTGCTAATGGGTTATGTAGCATCATCAAGACCAGAGAGAGAGGGGGGGGAGGGGGAAACGAAGTAACAAACTTACGATTAATTAAACAAAATAAAAGTCCATGTTAACTTTGCCGACACTGAATGGCTGCGCGAGAATCTTCTTCCTGTTCTTCATCTGGTGATGCGGCTGGACGTCGTGCACGAACTGTGATATCTGGCATGGCATCTTCGGCGGTCGCACCCATATTCATAAGGAACATTTCGAATGGGTCAGCGTTCATGCGTCGTTGGTTGGCCACAGCTGCCGATTCTGCATCGTGAACCACACCACCCAATCTATCTTGGACGGCTCTTTCCTGAAATAGTTCTCAATGTTATAAACAACGTGTTTGGTAAAAAGGAGCGAGGGAGGTAAAACCTGTGGTAACGGAGACCAAATGCGAACAACGGAATCGATTCCCGATGAGGCGAGCAGGCAGGTGAACGGATGGGGCTGAAGGCAATTAACGATCGATTCGTCGCCACGCAGCACTCGTTCGACGATTCCAGTATTCCGATCCCAGATGAAAAAACATCCATCATCTGACCCAGCTAATATATACTGCCCGTCACTAATGAGAATAACAATCAATATCGAACAAACATTTGGTTAAAACAAAATGACTATGAAAATTACGTGTTGACCAAGACTCACTCTCCAAAAAAATTTGCTTCTTTAATGTCAGTTGTCGTATTGCAATGACCACAATAACGGCTCGTGTAGTCCCAATAACGTGTTCGCCAGATTTTTTCATTTTCCGTAATGCTAGACGAAGCGTCACCGTCTTCCAACAACTCTGATTCCTCATCCATCCGCCTGCGAGCAGTTTCTCTTTCTGTGCGCTGTTCTTGTAGTTCAAGTTTTTTCTGAACTTCTATATGTAGGTTATGGAGCATGGAACTGTTCGCTTGCTGAGGAAATTTTTCCTTGAATAACTGGAATGCCTGATTTGCCAACCGCGGTTGGCCAAGATCTAGGAGACATCGCGCTAACCGATGAAATGGTTTTATTTGATTAGGATCGATCTTTAAAGAAGTGACGCAGTCTCTCAGAGCAGCATAAGTATCTCCATCCCTGCAATAAAAATAAACACGGTAAAAAAAAAATTGACTCCATTTAAAAAAAAAGCTTAAATTTATGTACCAATTACGTTTCATGCAAGCTGCAGCGCGATTGCTGTACAGCACCGGTGAGTTTGGTGCCCTCATCAGTGCCTGGAATATTTTATTATTATTTATTTATTTTTTGCTTTATTGTTTGTTTTAGTAAAATCAAAGTGTATGCAATCAATCGATTTCCATATTGTCGGATTACCTTGCTATACAGCCCGATAGCTGTGGTGTACTGCCGTTGCTGAAAAGCGGCATTGGCCTGTATTTTCATTTGTTCTATTTCTGGCGGTAAAGTGAAGATATCAGTTCCATGGAAAGGTTCCTTGTCCATCAGAGGCACTTGAGTTATCGGAAGTTTAGGGGTTAAACAATCATACAAGTAAATCTGTTCGCCTCCCAGATTTGCCAAAATATATCGACCTGACGCGTCAAATGTCACGTACGTGGACGCCAGTGAGCGAAAGCGGCGTCTATAATCATCCAACTTTTGTGGTAGATGACCTGATGTTTAAAAACAAATTATTTAGAAGGAACGTTTCGAATAAAAATTAATTATGCCTCAGACGCCCGTTTCACTTACCTGGAGCAAAATATTGAGCACACCCAAGAGGGATCGCAGAGCGGCTTTCTTCGCTTTGTGAACTAGTTACGAGAGAGTACTGTCTACCCCGGTTCGCTCTCTCGGAGCAAATCTACAGGAAAAATGTTGTCTGACTCAATTGGAATTCATAAAAGATTGTAACGAGAACCCATAGTTACCGGGACTGAGGTGATTTTAATCATCCGTCGATCATATAGACGAATAAAGGGATCATTCGCTCCAACAACCAGTTGCTCAGTTCGAACAGGGTTAATAGCAATAGATTTCACCTGTGAAAGTTTGAGGTTGAACGTGAGAAATACGTTGCAGGAAACAACTGATCAGGAATAAAATAACATCATACTTCGGCCTGTTTCCCTGTATGGCTTAGTAAATTAATCAAAATGTTGGACGGGCCGTTTGTGCAGGCGTGAGGTATTCTCAGATCGAATTGCCTAGACAAATGAACTCTATTACTTATCCTTTGGAAACATTAATGTATGGTTCTCACATCACTGTTCCATCTTCAGCTCCACTCCAAAGTAGGTATGGAACATCGGGGGCTGTGGCTAAACGCTTGACTCGACCAACGTGACAATTGCATTGCAGGCTAGTCTGTGGAGTGGAGTTCATTCCTGAAGCATGTTCAACCCAATGAATTTTGACTCTTCCATCCCCAGCTGCACTAGCCACTAGGCCATCCATCGTTTGGGGCATGAACTTAAGACACCAAAAAAAAATAACTTTAACATAATATAATATAACATTATTTTATTCTGGCAGCCACCTGAATAAAATTTAAACAAATAAGATACATACCTTTACTGAAAAGATATTGCCCTGATGACCTGTATCAAGAGAAGCAATTTTTCTCTTCAGAAATGGATTCCAAAGAATGATGTGAAGATCATCTGAACCCGATGCTAGAATTGAACCATCTTTGTTCCATTCAAGGCAGTTAACACAGCCACTGTGACCACTAAGTTCATAATCCAATCCAAGCCTATCTATCAGGCTTTTCATCGATGACAACTTTGGCTGATATATTGGTATCAATGAGTCCTGCGTTAACAACATGTTTTATGAGATTTTTGCATGGTTTGCAAAATGTATGAGTTAGCAAGCAGTTCTACTTTTGCAGTATGCAGTCACATTCTAGATTTCTTAATTGCTAAGGTCTTACATTGCAATGACAGAATTATGTGAATGATTTTTAAATAACTTACACTTATTTCTTTGGATTTCAGATAATGTATCACCAAGGGATCACTGAGCCATTTATATTGCTCCATGTTTAGGCTTAGTTACAAATTTAAACTTTACGTATAACCTGACAACTTCAGGACATTTTCTGAAGAAGAAAGCAAAGAAACTTTAGAACGACCAGCAGTCGTCTTGAATTGTTGTTGTGTGTGCTGTGTCGGCTGGAATTCTTCCAGCTGTCTGCCTGGCGCCCTGGCCTGTGTCACGAAACTGTAAACTACGCGGACCATGCGGACCATGCGGACCATGCGGACGAACACGAAACTTTGCGCGAAGACAGCCGCAAAAGATTGAAGAAGGCCTTGAGATTGACAAAACCCAATAAAACCCTGCGGACTACGATATCACGCTCAGCAGGGATAACCAAAAAACAAAAAAAAAGGAAAGGTAACTAAAAAGTTAACCGTGACCAACAACAAAAGTCTTTTAAAGTGGAAAAACAAATATTCTTTTGCACGTGCGATCTTTTGTAGACCATTTGCTGAATTCAATAAGGAAATTAATTCGTCAAACGTGCGAAAAGGCGTCATTTGTCACGCATCGCTTTGACATTTTATCGAAATTGAATTATATCAAGCCTTTTGAAATAGGCACAGGCAAAATTTTTCAATAAAATCAATATTTAAAAATCACATCAAATAATTCTACAATGCACTGTGAAGTTAAATTTGCAAGCGAGAGCTT
Source organism: Daphnia sinensis (assembly GCA_013167095.2). Classification (NCBI taxonomy): domain Eukaryota; kingdom Metazoa; phylum Arthropoda; class Branchiopoda; order Diplostraca; family Daphniidae; genus Daphnia; species Daphnia sinensis. Next base: position 3,962,632 of record CM023194.1, read on the forward strand.
TTGCTTTGCTTACAATGAAACATACGGAAAACTTTTATTTGAATTGGATATCCAAATCCAAGTTTATACATCAAGTACGCAGTAACAAATAAATAACAGCGTATCGGTTACATTTGTATGATACAAGAGAGATCAACGATTAACGACAGCAAATGCCGAATTGGAGAACTTTCTTTGTTCACAAGTGACTAGAGAGACTGACGTAGTAATTGACTGAAATATAGTTTTAAACATTTTAAAATGACAGTGAAATTCAAGTTAATAAGGATTATCTTGGGCGACAGAAACCGTCGCTAACGCAGCTAGAGCAATCCTGCGTCCTGGACGAACACCTAAATTCTCCCATTTGATCCAAGAGAGTCTTGCAGTCAAATCTAGTTTTTCAAAAATGTAGCTTTGTAACTAACCCAGGTTGCAAAAACACGGTTTCATTTTGTGGAAGAAAACTTACCGCTAGTATTCCACTCGGCTCCTCTTTCGGGTTTGATCTCTCCTCTCATGCACTTTTCGACGAAAGTAAGCGGATCTTGATCCGATTTGATGACATCTTTAAGAAGTGCGATATAGGCTATGGCCAGGCGAAGTGTGTCGATCTTTGAAAGCCTTTTTTCGTAGGGAAAGGTTGGTACGTGGATGCGAAGCTCGTCGAAGGCCGAGTTGATGCTGTCACATCGAAAGAACCTTCAATTCGACAATGATTTCCATCGTACGAAATCCGGGCAAACAAAGCAATTACCTGAGCATACGTTTCCTCTCGCGGATGTTGGCAGCAAAACGTTGGACACGGTACGGACTATTGGCGTAGTATCCTTCCTCGTTTCCGGAATCCCCAGCCTCATCACCTTGATATCCTGAAATGCATACAATTTAGTCACAATGTTTCAAAAAGAAAAGGTAACAGGGCTTTTGTTTCCCCAAAATACCGTAGTAATATTGTTCCGATCCATCCATTCCAACAGCGGGAATCAACGTGTTATCCTGGTGTTGCTCTGCAGCTGACGAAGAGGCAGTGATGGGATTCATGGCTCCGTAGTGATAAAAAGAAGAAAACGATCCCGCAACCGGGTCAAAATTGACTGGATGGTCCAGCAAACGGTAGTCGTGATGGTGCTGATGTTGAAACGATGGTGTCGACAAAGCGGACTGAACCGGTGCTGAGGAAGCTTCTGAAAATAAGTGGACTTGATCGTCAGCTGCTCTTGAAGAGTTGCCGGCCATGGCTGCTGCTGCTTTCTTTAGAACTTTGATTTCTTGATTCAATCGTTCCTTCTGTGATGGATCAGCCACTAGACTCGGTACTTGAACTAGCATGTATGTTCTTACTTCTCTATCTTCGATTTTTTTTTTCTGTGTATGTGATTTCGAACAGGCGCGAATGAGTGATCAGAAGCAGAGAGGTGCTACAAAACAACTTGGATCCAGGGAAGTAAAGCCCGACTGACAGAAGAATATGTCGCCCAACTCTAGTGTTCGGATCATCTGGCTCCTGGATCTGATGGAAGCAGTACGCAATATATAAGGGGATTTCAGCGCTCGTCTTCACCAGCAGGACCAATCACAAGAGTTTGTTTCTCAATGCCTCTCTTTTCCCTATTTTTTTTCTTTTCCTTTCCGCTATTTCCTACCCTAGTCTGCATCTGACAAGTTTCTTATTGCCATCGTTCTCACGATTCACGAACGGCGCTCCACAAATAAGAAAGGAAAGAAGGAGGGAGCCCTCCACGTCGGGAACATATGACCTATTCTATCCATGAGTTCTCTTCCACCAATCCGCTTCCAGATCCACGAGTCGGTCTCGTTCTCACAGGACTCCAACCTAAGCTCCGCCCTCCATACGCAGTTTATCATGGATCTTGCAGCCTCCTTCCTATCAATGCTATGGATTGATTGTCAACCTTTTTAGCGTAATTTTAGGTCTCATACGAAACACATCGTAAGATCACTTCTAATTTGTCCACGATATACGTATTTAGTTTGGTATGGTTGGAAATTGGATGCAAATGGCCAAGTTAATGTCTCAATTCAACAGGATTTCTATAGATCTGAATCTTAAGCTCGTTTTTTAAAGTGCAAAATTGGCGGACTCTTTCAATCTTGTAAGGAATTCAAATTTAGTTGGAATTGATCGTATTTAACTAGAGAAAACTCTCGCTTAAGACTGCTGCCAATACTGTACGGCATAACATCTGCTGTAACACACAAATTACATGTGAGACAAGCAGAATGAGGCCGATTGAACTTTTGCAGAAAAGCAGTTTTTCTTGGAATGTTTTGCAGGTTGTCTTTACGTTGTAGTAAAGACAACCTGATCAAACATTTACAGCAATTGCTTGGCTGGAAATATTAGATTAAACAAAACACTATATCCTTTTAGTCAATGTACGAAGATTCATTTCGCAAGAATAGCAATACCATTTGCATAGAATCATATAAACGGTAGGGTGGAAAGACACTGCTTCTGTCTGACGTCGGTAAAACTTACACGAAAAAAAGAAAGTTAATCGTAATGTTTTTCGGCTCATCCGTTTGTTTGACAGTGGGAAAATTGTGGATTACATGACGTGCTAAATGCGCGTACGGCGTGTGAAGGGGCGGTGGCTCCGAACGCCGCCCGATCAAGGCGACGCCCACTACCACTCCGGAACAGTCAGTTTGTATCCTCACTGTTTATACACACATTCGCGCGAATAAGCTTATTCACTAGGATGATAAGAGGAGGACAGCGAGAAGGGGGGAGAGAGAGAGAAGTGGGGACGTCTATCAATTCAAATATTTTTACGGTTCATTCGACACGGTGTCATCGTTCTGCCTCTACGGACAAATCGTTGTAGAATCTCACTGTCATCAAAATTTACGCCGCGACAAATCCGATAATACAGGAAGACAATAGCAAAGTTAAGTTAAAAAGAACATTCAAAGTTGATACACTTGAATGTCCTGCCATGAATTAATTTTGAGGTACACAAGTGACAAAAGGGAGGGGTTTTGAGCAGCTTAATATTACTGGCAACGTTAAAATAGAAAAATTTAGGAAGAGCATCTAGTGGTTACGAGAACGGAAATACTTTTTAAAGCAAAATTTCATAAATTGTAGGTAATTCACAAATGCTCGCTTGCAGAACGAAAAGTAACGATCACGAGTCATCAGTGAGTTCAATGACTGTACCATCGTTCCAAACGTCATCGACAGAGTTAACTACTGTTTCCCATAACAGAAGCGAAAATATTATGTGCTGACGACCCAACCGGAACTAATTCGGCGACCGACCGATGCCGGCCGATTTGGCTACAGTACGCAAGATGGGAACCGCAAAACCAGTATTTACAAACAACTACATTACCGTGAAATCTCAATTGGGTGCGTTTGCGCTTTGATAGTAGGCTCAATACATTCAAGAAAAAAAAATCCCACTCCGCTCTTTCACGAAGCTGTCAACAGCAAGCGGTCGGAACGCCCTTCCTCCACCCCTTAACGTTCATCGCGGTCGCGTGCCGCTAGTGAACGAGTCGCGTGTCGTAAAGGACTCGACGACAAATTGTTTCCCCTTTTTAGTCTCCGTCGCTCTCCCACCCTTCCCCCATGGGCGACATCTTTTGTATTCTACTAGGGAAGGGGATCCCTAGTATATTGGGTACATTTTAGGCCAACCTCCCTTGTTATTTTTTGTTAACTCCTCTGTTCGTGGCAACATGCGTTTTAAAATCCCAGCGTATTGTGGACAAACATTGACGTTGCTAAAGGATTTCGTTGCCGTACAAACAGATTAATTATTCATGTTAAACACTGTTTGTATGGCAACAAAATAATTCGCTTGAGTCAAAATATTCTCACGATCACGATTTTAAGTTTTTCCTAGCTGAAACGCAAAAATTAACTATAAATACCCGACGTCTAACATTACAACGATTGTGAATTCTAATGAGCGGCAAATAATAAATTTTATTTCTAACGAATAATTACGGAGGACGCTTTGGTACGCGGTGAAAGTAAAAAAATATCCCTATGTGCGAGCCAAGAGCGAAAAAAATATATATATGAAGTAAAAATCACAAAAAGTTACTATACGTCATCATCCCATGAAGTCGTCGTCGTCGTCCTCTGCCGCAGAAGCATCCAATGGATGAAGATGGCCGTTCCGCGGAGGCTTGCCGATGCCGCAATCCCAGAAATTTGGAGGTGTGTTGAGGTAGTAACTATAGCGGTTGAAATGAGCGTCACAGAAGTTCATCGTAACCGGCATTTTACGCACATCGATCTTCTTTGCTGCTACAGCTTTTTGAAACAACTTTAATTAAGAAAAAAAGTTACGATTAATAAAGATTCTTTGCGACCCGTATATATGTTAGGTTATAGTAATATACCCTATAACATTCCTTGCAATCCCAACTTTCTGGACCTTTTCCTCCACGCCTTCGCTTACTTTCTGCATTTGCTCTAAAGCAATCAGACAGGAATTGTCAATGAAATGAAAATAAAGAGTAAGTGTACGTAAACCTTACGGTGGACTGACTCTGATGGTTTTAGTAGGCATCCGAGTTTTGACAGTAGCAGCAATAGCTAATTCTGGAGATACGTCATTGGTCAACCTACCTAAAGTTAGCTTTGTCTGCTTTAGCGATTTATGCCTCTGGCTGGTTGGTGTCTTTTGCTGCTGTTTCGTCAATGGAGGTTGAACATTTTTCTTCGTTTTATTCGCCAATGGTCGGGATTCTTTTGTTTTTTTACATGTTTCTTCATCACGTTGCTTTGTGGGGCTGAGAAAAGCAGAGGGATGCGAAGGTAAGCCAAAGTCCGTTAAAATAGGCGGGCTGTAGATTGAGTCATCCAGAGATGTGTCTGCATTTATTTTCGGTTGTTTTTTGGGCGTAGTTGCTTGGATATTGACAGGTGAAACCACCCTTCTAACACCCAGTTTTGAAGAAGACTTTTTGTGCATTATTGGGCTTAAAGCATAGTCTTTGCCTTTAAAGAACTTTTGCGTAGTGGTCCCTTGTTGAGGATGGTCGAAGGGTACCGTTTCGGGGATGCAAACGACAACATCTTCTCCAGGACCGCCAAAACGCTGTGTTTCAACGTCGTTCCCTTCGGGAGATGAAGGAGCAAGAATGCTGGTATCATCGTCATCCAAAGACCACACAGGTTTCATTTCCACAGGATAGTCACGAATGGATAGTGTTTTAGGGAGCTCTGTTTCCCTCTGTGATAGAGCAGGATTTTCAGAAACTTGGAGGTTGTTGTTTTCTACAACAGATTGTGAGACAATATCTCGGACACGTCCAAGGACTTTGTTATCCCCATCCAGAGAAGAATTTATAATAAACGCTGTGGTGGAAACAAAAATTACAATGTGACCAACTATAAAGTTACATTTACAAGCATACCACACTTTTTGAACTGCTTTTCTAGTTTGTTGTACTTCTGTTCAAATTCATAGCGGTCTTCTTCATGTGTAATACACCTCTCACATTTCTCAGCGTTCTCCTGTCTATAAAATTCAAAGATTGTCCGTAAAACCTGGATAGCAGAATATGATTCCATCATGAGCTGTTTACTTATTTGTCAAATCTGTTAGTTCTTTTTTAAGCTTTTTGCATTCCTCTTCTTCCTTCTTCTTCTCCTTGATAAGAATCAAGTTTTCCTGTTTTGTTTGTAAGTTTTGTTTCAGGAGATCTATAGTTTTAATTACTAAGACAAATTATTGCATTACATGGAAACACTATTTTATTTACCATTAAATGCAGAGCAAGCAAGTTTCATGAAGGTATTGAAGAAGTATTCTTCCTTGTTTTGGTAATCCTGCAACGAAATTTCCTTAATGCTTGCATCAGCAGTTATGTAGCCAACAATGAGGTCCATTGTTATTTTTCAAAGAAAAACGACAGCCCACGTTTTGTGTGGCTCTACCCACAAGTCTGAAGCCTCAACAATAAATTTGGGCGGGAAGCTATCAATTGAAATAAAAAAAATTTAAATAAACAGGGAGGTGACATTTTAAAATTATCACGATACACTAGTGTAACTCTTTCATTACATTTAACAAAATTTCACTCTAACACGAAAGAATGGCGGTCGGAAAGACGATAGATTTTTTCTTTTTTGTCTGGTGAGTTTCGAGGAATACAGAGCCTGAAAATCACAATTTGAAGTTCGAAGAACACGAGGGTTTTCGTAAACAGCATCCAAAAATAACCACATTGCAAAGCTGCAGCCTGCAGGCCTGCAGTAGCAGTGAGTGAGTGCAGAGGCAGAGTACAGAACCACACTCTACAGAGTAGTAATAAATGATTAATGTAATGTACGACTGTACGAATAAGAATTCATGTGTTTAAATGCAAATTAATAGTGGAGAAGTTTGTTGGAAATAACCGAAAAACCTCTTGCACAGGTGATTCTGAGACCTTACACCGGAAAAAAAATACACATCGAGAACTAGCGGAGAGAACGCAGCAAGGTGACATGCTTTTCCTCAGTTGATTGGTACCTTAGATTTTCGTCTCTTGGGAATTTTAGGCAGCTAATTACTTTTCAGTTAAGCTATTTAAGTGTGGATGTTTTAAAAAAAAACTTCATAGGTTATAACAAGTGTTCGAAACTTACAATAATTCTGCATTGCAGACACGTACCGAGGTCATATACCTTTTTGCTTTACCTGTCAAGTGGTTTTCCAGTTATATTTCTTCCTTTTTCAGTTTAAATCAGGTGAATCATTAACTTGACCAAGACATAGACAAATAGTAAACATGATCCAACGAACATTCACGAAAATCTAGACAAGTTGCTTTATTTTTCTGAAATTTTGTGTGCTTTCATTCTGTACAAGATACCATATCTGGTCTACGATATAAAGATTCAATCGTTTCTTCGATTGGGATTTTGTAAATTGTTCCCTAGAAATGTAAATCAATTTATTATCAGAAATTAGCTGTTTTGCCAAAGGGAACTTTACAGGTTTTTGTGCTATCAAGAGCTCAAGTCTGCCCGTGTGTTGTACAATGAACTTTGTTCTAAAGAAAAATGGAAATCCAGCCAAGTCATCGTCAAGCGCTGTAATCAATTTTCTCCATCGGGAACATGCTCTTTAAAATGTGAAAACAGGAAAAACGTGTGAAAGAGTTAAAGAAATTTGAAATGCTTTCGAGAACGCTCTGACTAGTGTCAAAAGAACAAAGAAGAAACCTGAAATATTCGTTCCCCAGAAGAGGACGAATAAGACGAAAAAAGAGGACGAAAAAAATAAAATAAAATTACGTTTTTCCTTTCCCAGTTTCCCACCATCGCATAACGCCTTAACCTTGGACATGAGGGTCGATGACCGCGACAGTCTTCTGATGACGATAGCTAAAGAAGGAACACACAAACAGTTTACGTTAAACTCCATAACCGTAAACAGTAGATCTGGCAGACCCGCTTGTTTGCATGTTCCTCAGAGTGTTCTTTCCTCAAACATACTTGCCTTTACTCTGACACTGCTGCATGGAGTTATCTTTCCACTTTGCTCAAGCTCATCACCAAGGTCAAACGGGTCTTCCGAGCGTGTGGTCTGTGCGCACGAATCAACTTCTCCGTAGCACTCACCATCATTAACGTTTTTTTTGCCTTGTTTTTCTTTTTTTTTTTTTACTTTTTCACGGTGTTAAAGCTCAAAAAGTGGTTGCTTCCTGGTTACATCTTAAGCCAACAAACTGTTGAACGTAGAGGAAACATAGCCACGCAACATTATCATGGAGCATTATTTACCGTTTCTTGTTAACAACTGGCGAACTGTCGGGTTGATTGGTGTCAGTTTAGCGGCAGGAGTTGCGTTGGGACAACTTCATCAAACGAGCAAGCAGACGGCAAACAAAAACCATGGGTCCTGGAAGAAATCACGTACAGAAGAGATTAAGCAGGCAGAAGAACAACCTACAATTGAAACTGAAAACGAACAAGTGGACGACGATCATCTGACTGCCGACAACGAAGATACCAAACAAATCTTATTCAGGTATAATAAACCAAGTGAAGCTGATTCTATTAAACAGTCTGAAGCATTCTACTGTCGAATGAATCAGCGTCGATCCGTCCGCTCCATTAGCTCAGACCCAGTTGCTTTGGAAGTAATTGAGAACATCATCAAAACTGGTGGTATTTTACTTTTTTTGATTGAAATAAAAACCACGTGATTTCAATATGTTTCATAGGCACATCACCAAGTGGAGCTCACACCGAGCCATGGACTTTCGTCGTAGTCGGCAATCCAGAAATAAAACAACAAATTAGGCAAATAATTGAAACAGAGGAAGAGATTAATTACCAGCAGCGGATGGGTGTGCTTCGATTACATACAGTTATGGAAGATTCGCTCTAAGATTGGATTTCAAACACAGGCGATGTCTGGGTTCAAGATCTGCAGCCGGTTGGAACAACCTGGGTGAAAGAATATCTAACCGAAGCTCCTTGGCTCATATTAATTTTCAAACAAGTTTACGGTTTTAAGAAGAACGGACAAAGGAAGATCCATTACTACAATGAAATCAGCGTTTCAATAGCTACCGGTTTCTTATTGGCTGCTATTCAGGTATTTGGGTAATGAAGTCAAAGGTAAAGGCAAAGGAATGGTTGCGGACTCAATTACAGGAGGCAGGATTGGTGACAGTTACGACAACACCGCTCAATTGCGGACCAAGTATTCGAGTCCTACTGAATCGCCCCGTGAACGAAAAACTGCTTTTGTTGCTTCCTGTTGGATATCCAAAAGCTGAAGCTACAGTGCCTGATTTCAAGCGAAAACCACTTCACGAGATTATGGTCCTCTGCCAGTGATTCGATGTATCCTTTCTTTGAAGATCAGCAAATATGTATTACTTCTCCACAACACTTATCATTTTGAGAAATACACTAGCTCATTAAGGAGCTTGCTGCCCGGATGATCGTAGACTAAAAAATATTAATAATAAAAAATAGCTACGCTCAAACTGGTCAGCTCAGAGAGGCTTTAGCTACCCGTACAGAAATCTCGAGGAGCTACGAGGAAGAGGGCAACGGGTCAGAAATTACAAATTGATGCGTAAAAAAAAATGAAAATAACAGACGGGGAAGAAATAATAAAATAAAATAAAAACTACATCCGACGGAAGTGAAAGGGAGATCTCGTATCGATATAGGGGGTTCCACAGGATGTGCGCATTCAAATTGCTTGGGATTCATTTTCTTCGATTACTTGGGAGTGTCACTTTCTTTACATATAAAAGTTTTTGTATTACGAGCTTGCATGGTGTGTGTCTAAGTGGAGAAAAGATGTATGAATATTTGGAATAATATTCATTTGCATAATAGAATAGGTCTATGAGAATGACTCATTTTGTCATTTTGTTGGTCGTTGCTATTTTATTATTATTATTATTTTTAATTTTCACCATAATGGGGCGTATTTTTCCTTCCTCGTCGTCACAATACTTTAGTCCGGTTCAGCAACTCGCTGATAAATGTCTACAATAAACAGAGTAGGAATCGAATGATAAGTTGAAGAAAGCATTTGGAAGGATTCGCTTATCTTCTACATTCCCCTGAGCAATCAATATTACGGATAAGATTCGTAATGTCAGCAGATTGAGAAACGTAAACTCTAATCACGGAAAATTGAGATAAGAATTCAACGTTTGTCAAGGTCGTACAGAATACTACAATGAAGATTGACGCAAGGTAAACAACAATTCGACACCTGCCTATAATTATGTTCAGGTAACACATGCCTCAGACGACAGTGACCAAAAACGAGACGTTTGACGGGGAATCTGATATAAATGAAAAGTACTTACATCGACAGCTTCGGGTGGGCTTTTGGCGTTGGACAATAGCTTCTATAAAAAAAATTGGGAATTAGTACCCAATAAATTAAAATGGTGTATATCACGAAACCTGCAAGTACGTGCGACGTTCACTGTCGTCTTCCATATCAAGCAAATCGTCTAAATCAAGGTCGACATCGTGACTTTGAGAGTCATCCTACCACAAAAATAAATAATAATTAGACTAGACTAATAGCAAAACATGCAGCACCAGCTTATAATTTAGATAATCATAGTCACCCATTCAATTTGTAAATATAAAAATTGAACTCACAGTGCAACCATGTAGATCATTCAGTTGTTCGTAAATCCACATTTCCACTGCCAGTCGCTTTCTGATAAGTGCCATTTGATGTGCCTATAAAAATGAAAAGTAAGATAAATCGACTTCTATGTGATTTAAAAAAAAACGGTTGTATATACTCCATATTTGGCTGTGAGGAATCGTTCCCTTTTTTCTTTTACTTCTCCTTTTTCTTCAGAAAATCCAACATGAAGACTACCTCTGTTTGGACTATTTTTATCAGGATTGTTTGGTGAACTCTGAGATGCTGCAGCAATTACACGAGTACTCAAAGGATTATCCATGCGTGGTACAGGAGAATATCCGTTGGATGATAACCCATGCTCCATTACCACACTGGAATGGGAGAAGATTAAGAAACTAGTTACAAATTTTTTGTTATCCAAGACAATTATAACGGTTAACTTCATCACTAATTACACTTTCAAGGCCAATAATTATACGTAATCCTGTATGCACAGCTAGAACTCAAAACGGCTAGGCCATACTTTGAGCTTTCAGCGACGAATATAATAGACGATTTCGAACAGGAAACATGAAGTACTGAAATAGAATACCTAGACCGGTTGAAACAGGAGACGCACGCTTGTCTTTGCACAGTCCGAATTCGTGAGTTCTAAAATTTAAGCACTGTTGTGTCAGCTACGGAGCTTGGCCAAACAAGAAGTGAACTGAACAGAATGCTCTTTTTTACGTAGACGTCGGAACGAAGTTTTAGAGATGAGACGGTAGGAGGCGCTAAAAACACCAAAAACCACTGACATGTGAAGGTGTTGGCTTCATACAATCATACATGCTTGAGAACTTGAGAATTCCGATAGAGGGGAAATAAAAATGTAGAATTCCCCTTTCCGTCAATTGCCTGACGACCAGCGAAAGTTAGGCATTTTTGGTGTAGAGGAATAAAAGCAAAACAGGTATTTATTTAAGAAATCATACATGGTGAGATGAGACCGAATGGTGGTACGTATAGTCGTATACGTACATACGGTTGCACGATGGGAAAAATAATAGATTGTGGTGAACTGATGTGTTAGCTAGAAAATATAATTCTCTTGTAATATGGTATTTACAGGTTGAAAGGGTGAGATTGTATACTAATGCCTCTACGATTCGTGATGATTCTACAACGATTGACGGTGACGGTAACCTCAGAATAAGAAAAAAATTAATAACATGGATTGAAACATTCGAAAGGAAGTCGCGGTGCGGCTGCGTGATTCGTTGGGAAATGCGCATGACAGCCGCAGATATAGTCGATGGTATTGGTATGGACTTTGAACAGGAAAAAGAAGAATGCAGTCAGAGGGTTGCTATCGTACCCTGTTTCGGCGAGAAGAGCTCAGCTGAGAACCAATCACCGGTATTACACAGAAAGTGATAATTTTCCCTCTTGTAAGTCTATGGTTTTCAGCCCGTTTAGTAACGGCAATTTTACGTAAACGCTAGGATTCTCATTGACCAATGTGAAAATGGCACCGATCATTCTCGGCCTTACTGTGTTGTTTTTGGGTTGCCTCGTACAAAGTGGTGAAACAGAAGCTGTTGTGGATGTGATCCACTCACTTACTCATCAGTTCGCCCCTGTCAGTGCTGTGCATTGGCCTGCCATTTTGGGCGACGATCGATCGCACCGAATGGGAAACACTGACGGCCGCTTGGAGCGCTCTCTTTTTGGTAGCAGTGGCAGCAGCAGTACAAGCAGCGGCATTTGTTCCGAGCAAAGCGAAATTAGCGAAAATACCATCATCCGCACGAAAGACTCAAGGGCTCTAGGTGCACGATTTCTAAATGAAACCAGTCTCGGTGCAGATGCTCGAGATCGGTGTCTAAATCTTTGCTGTGCTTTTCATGGCTGCAACGTAGCCGTCTACGAAGAAAAGGTCAATAGAATACCCTAGCCATTTAAATTCTGGGATTCTCTACGTTTTCAATCAATTGATTTGTTTGCATTTGATTAGGACGGAGGTAACTGTTATCTTTTCGACTGTGGACCAGCCGAGGATTTCAGATGCAAGTTCACTTCCCACAGCCATTACACTAGCGGCGTGATTCGTCGACGTGAGAATGCCCACGAAGAAGAGCTAACTCAACTTAAAAAGTAACAAACAGATTTTGTGTTCTGAATTCATAAGGAAAATAACTCAATTACCAAAACTGACTTTTCAAACATACAGAATCCCAATAGCTGATATCACAACAGTCAAGCCTGTTGTCACCATTGTAGTTACAAATCCCTCTACAACTACAACCCCGTCAACAGCTAAGCCAGGTATAAATTGCTTCGGACTCATCATAAAGATACAGCAAATTTGCGTTAAAAGAAAATCGTTACATTATACGCTACTTCCGCAGTGCGAACGTGCAGTCGATACCAGTTTGAATGCCACACGACTAGAGAATGCATCGCTATCTACAATGCCTGTGACGGCATTAGTCAGTGTTCTGATGGAAGTGATGAAGCTCCAGAACTTGGTTGTCCGGCAACGAGTACGTAGAAAGCCGTTTTTTCCACCCTTGATCTTGCTTTACTGATGCAATTCGTTATGCTTCTAAATTTTTGAATAGCAACGGAGACCTCAACTGCCAGGACGTTAGTAACAAAGCAGCCGATTATCGATGCCAAAATTTCGCCAGTCGATACCCAACAAAATTTGGTTATTGCCCAACATCCGCCTTTAGATTGGAGGGGTAGTCGAATTCGCGATCGATACAGTGAACAGGATCAAGTTGCATCGGTTGACTTGCCACTAAATACGGATGTTAATCACTGGAGAGCAGGACCTGATAATACGAGAAACTATGGTACAAAAATAAATTTTGAAAAAAATTTTTTTGTTGTTATTCCGAACACAAATTTTATAGAACGATCGCACAGTCCATACCAAACGGGTACCAATGGAGAAGCATTGCCATATGCCGTTGAACCGGAACGATCTGTCAATCCCTACTACAGTCCTGATATTCGTCATTACGGGTACACATAATCTACAGTGTGCTTCAGACTGATTAAGTTCTCACTACGCTCAAATTAATAATGACAGATCAACGTGGACGGAACGGCAAGAGCGTCCGATAAGTAACGTGAACGATTATCGTGCAGCTGAAAATACATACTACTATGACAAGGATGCTCGATCTCCATACGATGCCAGCGGCAACGTCTATCCAAGTGTTCGCAAGCACGACTGGGGACGCAACAACGCGGTCATTGTAGACAGCAGCCCTCCCCAACGTAAATATATAACTAAAATAAAGATATTTTATTCATACCCTGTATAAACTTTACGTATCAGATGCCTTGTTAGCCCTACCAGTCGAAACTCGTCCTACTCAAATTCAGCCGGTACCTCCGATTTTGTTGGAACACCCTCACCCATTGGTAAACGCTGCTGGTCCTGTTGTAGAAAAAGTCCCTGCAGTTCCAGAACAGAAAGGTGATTAATTGTTTATTTTAAATAAGTAAAGAGAAACTATTCACCTCTTTATGTTTTGTTGCTTTTTTTTTCAGTAGTAAAACAGCCAGAACTCACGACTGTAACACCGACGGTTGTAGTAGCAACCACGACCACTACTATACAGCCGAAAAGCACGATTTCAACCAAGATCAAATCCCCCTCTTTGATCACTAAACCGGAAATTGTCGCTAATCACGCTCACATACATCATTTCATTGTAAGCCAAGCTGACTTCCAAGAAGAGAAGGCAGAAAGATCGCGTCAAACGGTCGGCGCAGCTTGGGCACTGACCTTAGGTAAGGAATACGCACACACTCATTGTTCTACTAACCCAAAGGGTTATCTTTTAAATATCTTCGCAGGTTTGTCAGTAACAGCAGTACTAGTTCTTCTTGTTGGCTGCCGGCTCAGATCACTAAAGCGCCACTTACGCCGCGGGCGCAGTGGGCACACGCGTGACGCTGACTATCTAGTCAATGGCATGTACTTGTAAGGAAGAAAATCATGTAGAAAAGACTTCGTGTTTCGTACGATAACAACCCCCATCCATTTTAGTCTTAAAAGATTTCGTTGCTGTCTTGCAAATAATAAAAAGGACTTTCAATACACTACGTATGTTAAATTAGAATATTAATGATAAATATATTCTTATTGAATACAGACTTTCAGTTGTAGAACCCCCACATGGTCCAGCAGCAAAGTTTATCCTACTGCTAGAAATTCATTAGCCATGCAATGAATTTAACAAGGAACTGCAAAAATTTTTTGGAACGCTATGGGGATTCAAAGGCTATCAGGATTTCCTTTTAAAGAAAGTCAACATTACATAAAAAATGTTTATAAAATTTTATACCAGCTCGTAATAGAGTTGTATGCAACGAAAATTAAGCACACCAAATCCAAAAACAGCAACAGTCGATAAAGCGCGATTTTCATTTTGACGATTTAGTTGTATGTTATTTGGCCTTGTGGTAACTTTCGATCCATGTCGATCGCCGCTGATAAAGTTTTATTACCATCTAATATCTGATCAATTAAACGCAATTCATTATCCTTTTTCTCAACTTTTGCGGCTGGAGTCCATGACATATCAGCTTCTAGTCTATAGCCTCCCAAGAAAGTGTGGGGGCAACTTTTACCCCATTCCTCCATTTTACAAAATCCAAATTATTTGCTGTTATAATTGTAGAACTTTGAAAACATTACCTCTGGAGATAGCATCGAAAAATATTTCTGGCCTGAACTTCTTTGGTAGAGGTAGTAAATTTTTCCAGGTATTTTTTTGAAATTACTGTATAAGAACACTGTTAGAAAAATAACTGGCGATTACATTTTAATCTTTTGAATTACCATGCTAGATGGTGCAAGTTTTCGGCTTCCTTTGTTTCTTCGAGGATCCTTCTTGCTTGTTCGTGGAGAAATCTTACTTGATCAGCAATTACTTGAAGCTTGTTGCAAACATTGGAACGTGTAAAGGCATCAGCTTTTTGAATTTGAGTAGCCAATTCTACCAAATCACTCTGAGATCTCCTTCCAGATCTTTCTGAATCGACCAGTTGAACGCCTAAATCGCGTGGTGATGGTCGTTCCACCAGTGCAACTGCGAAAGGAATCGAGAGAACTATTTAAAATCTAATTCTTCTACACCATTTTTTACAATATAATGTACCGGAGGCATGTAAATTTTCCATTTTAAAATGAATAAAATCACAAGAAACGCAATGTGATTACAACGTACAAATATCTGACTTCGACAGTCAGACAAAAGACGTATGAAGAGACAGTATGTCAATGTGCGTTCTTATGTAACAGACGTAAACAGATGCCGCACAACGTAGCTTTGCAGCTCGTAACGTTTTTGAATTTGATGATGGCATGCATACAAATCTAACATGTGCGGATTTTTTAGTGGAAAAAAACAGCTGTAGACCCAGCAATTATAGAGGTTTAAGTTTTTCCCCGCCAGAAGGCTATGTTTTTATCTCGTAGCAGGCGGCGCACTCGAATGCGAATGGCAAGGCGGATGGTATTCATGTAACGTAACTCATTTCGGCGGAGCAAATTCACCAACGGATTCAATATCGAAACATCATTATTAGTTCGTCGAATACAAGATTCTTCACACAAATGTCGACTAAAGAAAAACAACAGCTTGCTGCAAAAGAAGGTAAAGAAGCAATTGATACCACATCTGATTATTTGTTGGATGAAAATAATTCCGTTTTTGCATTCCAATTCTAAGCCGCGTTGGCTGCCTTTAAACGTGAGGCCCTTTCTATTGAAAAAATATCTCGGGATGTAAAGGACCAGCTTAACAGATTGAAAGTTAGTAAAATCTTTCTTGGATTATATGAAATGAAGCAACAAAATAAATTTTTTAAATCTTAGGTTGAAGAACTTGATATCATGAATAGGCAGAGAGAAAAAGAAGTCAGGAATGCTCTTAATTCAGCACCTGTGGACTGGGCTCATTCTGCCATATTGGCTGAACATCCTTCTGGAACCGAACTTCAAGCTGATCAAGTTAACAAAACTCATCTTGATCTTAGCATGGCTCCAACTTCAGGTAGAAAGTCTTTTTCATCATTCAATATCATATTTCTTTCTGAAATTTCATTTTATGTTATTAGTACCAATGAATAACTCTAACCATGGAGATAGCTCGGATGATGACCATGTATTCTGATTGTTATCTTGTTGTAACAAAACAAATGTAATGCAGTAACTTCCTTTTAAAGCACTTTTTTTCAAAAGAAAAATATATATATATTTATATATATAGATGGGGCAACTAAATCCAAATACCACTGCATTTGTAATGTAAATCTTTCAGAAGTGACCGACTCAGCTTTTGTAGTTCCATTGATAATGAGCTTACATCTTTAAGTAACTCCAACCATCTTGTAAGGAAAATGAATATGTAGGAGACATTGTAAATGAAATATGCTTGTTGTACCTTTGTGCTGCCTTTTCTCCTTTAAAAATTCTGGTCTCAACACCCACATTCCATACATAGTTAAAAAAGAAAGAAATCTGAAGAAAAAATATAATGTTACAGGGATCATTCTTTTCTTCAAAGACTTCAAGACAAAAACTTACTTCTGACGAATCAAAATGTTGGTGGTTGTTAGATATAAAAACTCTATATTCTTCACATGAAACCAAATGGTCTTTCTCATTTTTTTCTTGAAAAGGAATGTAGTCAACATTTAATTCGATGATCCTAAACGAAAGCAGGAAATAAAAGTAAATTGGTGACACTTACACAAAGAGTAACTATCTGATTTACCTTTTCCAGAGTTGAGCCATTCGGTGAATGGGCAAAGGTTGTACTGTTTTAGCCAGAATGTGGTTTGACAGTTTTAGGCAATGAATAGCAACGTAAGTGAGTTTCGCTTGCAAACTAAGTTCGCGCTGTAGTAACTCCGAAGGCAACTGGTGGCATTCAATGGGCGGAAGAATTTGGCGCAGGAAGTGATAGCTAGCATCCGAAGCCAGCGCTGCTAATCCTGCGAAAAAGTTAGAATCGCTTTTCAGTTTTTCGTTTGATTCGTGTTGCCGCAGAATTTCCCAAATCCGACTGATTTGTTCAAGTTCACACTAAAAAAAGAGGAGTGATTTATCATTTTTTGTCTTTAAAAATGAATAGTACTCATTACTAGAATATAGAATTCGTAAAAGTGAAGTTGGATGGGTTTTGAAGCGCTTTTTTGGGGGAATTCCCCAATAACGTCAAGACAGATTTTTAGAATTTTTCGATAATGCGGATGAGCCATGCAGCTGATCCCAGCAGCAACTGTCAAGGTAATTGACATAACAATTCTTCCGTTGATCTCCTCATCCTAGAACGAAATAACGTTATTTGGCAAAATTAGCATATATTAAATAGGACTCACTAAAATATTATCGAAAATATCAACATTAACTATTATAAAGTACCTTTTCAGGAGTCAAACTGAGCATTTTGTAAGAAATTTTGAAAAATTGGTGCCGTGAAAACGCTGGGACGTGACCAAGTTTACCTCCTAGAGACCATGCTAAATTGCCAAACCATAGCTCTAGCCCGTTACCATCTTTTTCAATTTCACCCGATACCCGTTCACAAATTATGAATAACTATGAAAACAAAATGGAAACAAGTTATTTTTAGCTAAGATACCATGTGGTCCATCGGGCGACTCTATACTGTCCCGTAATTCGCGATATGCATTTATAAGGGCAGAGATCAAATTATCAATGCATTTGCTTTGAAGTCGTAGGTCATTTTTCGCCAAATGGTTAATGGTAGGGCAGAATAGGATCTTCAGATGGAAACTAATAACACCGATATGAATCCTGTTGGTAGACAACAAAACCTATTTTTGAAGTGCATATTAATTGTTTACCGAATGACGCGAACCAGCAGTCTGGTCTCCCCTTTCCGTATCTCGTGCGTCATAGCATCAAGAACGTGTAAAACTATTTCATTCATTGTGCCGTTCTTCAAAGCAACAAGGGCACACATCTCTAGAATATGCAAACCTTCCTCCGAAAATTCGGAATCCAGATCCTCTTCCTTCTTGTAACGAGCATCTGCAAAACATAAAAGAAAGTTTCTTACATTTTGCTATTGATTATTTGCTAATTCATGTAGCCTAATTTTTACCAAGTTCCAAACACAATTTTGTAGCGTTGGAAGAATCGCCACTTAGAACAGCAACTAACAGCTTAAAGCGGAGAATGTGGATATCGAAATTTTGTATGTCGCAGTAGATCTCCGAGAGAGTGAGTAATCCCTGCGAAGAATTTAGCGAGAGTGCATAGCGGATGGCGTTGACAACGACAGAAGATGGGCCACCTTAAACAAATTTCGAATATTATGAAAACATTTATACTAGCAGTATATGTACTTTGATAGTGTACCGTGAATGCAAGTGATTTTGACAAGAATACGAAACCATTTTAGAGCAAGATAACGACAATTCAGCTTCATGGCTTCCGTCTGTCCGAGTGTTAGAATGCACGTAAGAGATTCCAAGTTCACTAAAACGAAATTTAAATGTTCCGTAGTATTTGTATAACAATAGTAGTAATATTGATATGCTTGAATGTTTAGTATTCAATCACCATATTCAGATGGATTCCAATGTGTTAGTTCTTCTAACCACTGATAGCAGCCACTTTGAAACTGATTTTGAATACAGGACCGAATAGCAATTTCAGCACATATCCATTTAATCTGTGGCAATAGGTTTTGTGCTGCCATCACATCTAACGTTGATCTACTGCTGGTATGCCAAGGGATAGCATTCAGCAAATCTACTGTCGCTTGAGAATGCCCATTCCGGTTTAGTTCGTTGAAAACCTATGAGAATGTACCTTGTTAATGTCACCATTGTAGTACTCGGTAAACAACAACACGTGTGAAAACATACCTTGAAGACGTTTACTCGTAACTGTGAGGGTTCTTGGCTGATGTAAATAGAAAACATTTTCAACGCACAACGAATTACATGTGGTAGAGGAGGTTTGCCTTTCATAAGGGTCCGAAATCGAAGCTCGGCAAAGGATAAACTATCACCTTTAAAGATTAGTTACATGAGTTAAACAGCTTTCACAAAAAAAACATTATTTACATGTGCTGTAATCGATTTCATGGGATTCAACGTAAATCCTACGTGGAGCTATTAGTTTGACATTACCTGTGGAATCTAATGTATGAAGAATTTTTTCCCGATAATGCAGCGGATCTGATTTGTAGAGACATATAGCAAATAAGAACAAGGATTTGCTAGCAGACTTCCGACCACGTTGGCTCCTTGGTAATTTGCTGATCGCTAACGAGATAAAAACGTAAGACGTAGACATTATCTCGTAAATCGTAAAAAAAAGGACAACACATTTACCGAAGCGATAGGAAGTTTTCATCCACGCGGCTGCGATTTCGTACTCTTCTCGCTTGAAGCAGTCAAGTCCAATGTTAAAACATATTTTGGTAGCAAGGGTCGCTTGTTGGATGGTTAGCTCAATTGAGTCGAGAGGTATAATAAAGCGGCTAAAAGCTTCATCGCTAGCAATATTGCAATCATGAATCCATAGTAGCCAAAGCACTGGTAGCAAATAGCTATTCAAAAGGAATGGTGCTCGAAGCTCTATCGGAATATCTGCAAACAGCGCAAATCTTTGTTGGTAAAAACTAGCCTCATTCAAACACCATTCCATTTCCCGCCAAAGCTTAGTGTCACGGCAACAGATGGCAGTTTCCAGCGCCAATTTCACCACGTTACAAGTCCAATGATTGTCACGAGGGAATTTACTTGTTTTCACCAAAATATAACGACCAATTTGCAGGATGCTGACCTACAGGAAGACAGCTCCATAAACACAAAAAAATAAAAAATTTCTAAAGCACAACCTACCTGCAACTTAATATTGGTTTGCATATTATATTTTGGGACACTTTCTTTATCATTTTGAATCCAATCCCACAGGGCTGCAAATTCCCTTTCCAGTTCTACATTTTCGGTAACTGTTAACTCAGACTGGTAAACAGGATCAAGAGCTCGTTCGTAGAAGCGTCCAGCCAATCGACCGAAATTACCCAATACGAAAGTCAAATCATTCGTCTTTACCAACTGAGAGATAGCAATTAATGATCGAACACACTGTTTTTCTTCCCACGACGTGAAAGGAATCTTTTTCATCTTGCAAGACGTCGTTTCAAGAGAAAAAGCTACCTTAGCCGACCAGAAATTAATAGCACTAACCGGCGACTGTACTCGACATCGAGAAATACCCAATGGCCAATACCTCTGTAGCAGACGATATCAATCAATCAGTGCCATGTCATTACTCCTGCAGCACTGTTGCAGAACTCAGATTTCAAAATGCAAAATGGAAAAATTAATAGATAATTGTTTTCTATGGTTTTTTAAAAATGCTTCAGCCTGGAAAGTTTTCGAATAATTGTAAACAAATAAATAAAAATTTTAAAATATGACGCCTTAAGTCAATCGTTGTTCATTTGTCACTTTGCGTAACAATAATAAATTTATATGTATTTTTCATCTGTGTAAAGGCTTTTTAGATAGGTTCTTCAAAAGTGGTAAACATTTTGTAAAAGGCCATATTTTCTATAAGCTATCGCACGGCAAAACAACGTTGTAATTGGGCCCTCTGTTGGATCTCCAGTGAAAAAATTATAACCAAAAAACCTAAATCTAATACCACTTTTCTTTAAAACAGAAAAAATTTATCAGTTGATGACCTATAATTCAGCTCCGATTGTATCAAATAACTGAACGAGGTAGCGTTGTTTCAGAGGAAGGGAACCACGCTCCGACGAAACCGAAGAGCACTACAGAAAAAATGACGATGAATGGATTGGATTAATGTTGATGCTTACAAGCAGATACTTCAGCTATCTGATATGGTGGTAAATCAGTAACACTTACGACACTGTGGGTACTATTCTTCGGCACGCCAACCGCTTCTGAATCGAAAGATCGAGATACATGATGACCATGACTATTCCGAGGCCGGAAGGAGGGCAATAACCTTCTGGTGAGGCTATCGTCCTCTTCATCGTCCCAGTTGAAAGGTCTAAGGGAGGCAGTGATAGGTATAACGTGTCCCTCCGTAGTAAACAGGTATCTTTCGGCGTTGACATTGATAGGATGATGAATGTCGAAAAGCTGTGCAAAAAGATGATTTTGAGACTTCAATGACATGATTCAAGCTATAATAGTAAATAGTGTACCAGATATAGATATTTGCAAGTTTCACTGAGAAAGAAACTTTCCATTCGATCCTCCTGTGACTTGTCAATGACGCTGTGCAGCGTTGCGTATCCGCAAGGGGCTCGAGCATACAGGTTGAGACTTTCAAGAATGGCTTGGCCAACTCTCAAGTAAAAAGGGTTCTTCGTGGCCTAATTCATATGATAAAGCCAGATTAAACTATAGTAGTCTTAGAAAATAAGTTAAACAGCCTACGTACCTGGTACAGTAAATAAGTTGATTCGGCAAACTCTGGCCTCAACGGATAAAAGGAAACATCTGGTTCTTTCAGCTGCCAGTTGAATCGTTCGGGTATTGCATCCCATTTTTTCCATACAGCGTAATATAAAGCGTGACTACAAATAGCTTCTTCCACGTCTCCGTACAACACCTGTAGCCCTGCGAAGGACGCCTGTAAGTAGTAAAGTTAGCTTCTACCTTTTTGCTTGCAGAAAATATACAATACAGGGACAACACTTTACCTGAAGCGCATCAATCCATGTGGTAGAAGTCGCTCCGCTTTTCATATCGACATTCACATAGATAGGGTGTTCGCCGTCACCGTCATTGCACTTCGATCGACTTCAGCCAAAAACACAATGAAGCAGTTGAATCCGTCAATATGTGATGCGTTATTATAGAAACAATTACCCTTTCCTCAAATAGGCTTTGATGGTCTCATAACTATGTTGGAATGTTTCGAGATCTTCTGGCTCGTTAAACAATATAAAAGACTTTAATAGGTACTCGTAGTATGAATCCATACCGGCTCCTATGCCACTTAATTGCCCTGTCCATTTCCCTGTTTGAATGTCTAGCGTGTTACCTTGTGTTGGACAAGAAAGATAAATAAACCATTAAAAAAGTATAAAATTAATAAAAATATAAAAATAAAATTTGGAAACCAGGTTGATTAAAAGATAGGCATGCTTTTACCCAGAAGACCTGTATCCTTGTTTTTCAGATCCCACAGCGATTTGACGGCTCGTCGAGCATAATTTTCATAAACGGGATCTTTAATTAGGCGGCTCAAAATTCCAAATTCAACTAGAAGTGTTCCTGCCCCGGCTGTGCAGGTTTCAGTAATTCCCTCAAGTGGAACACCATTGATTAAATGAACCTACAGTATTCAATCAATAGTACAATCTCTTTTGTTAAACCATTTTCAGTAAAACAAAACTGAACTATAAATTTTTACTCTTGGATGAGGAATTCCTGTTTTCGTATTATCAAAGGCAGGCAGTAATCTAGCTGCAAGATCATGAGCCATATCCAATAACTCATTGTCGTAGTCATCCAGCTGCAAATCACCAAGATATTTGTACTTATCTATAATTAATAAGTGGGCTGATAACAAACCCCCTAAAAGCCTATCACAGACAAAAGATTAGTATACATTAAAATAATAGAGGATGTTAGCTTCATATTACCTAATGCTAGCTTCAAACACTTGAATGGTTGAATCCTGTTCAAATGAAACATTTTCAATGACAAGTTTGACTGCCTTTTTGAATTCTGAGATATTCCCCATTATCAAAAGGGTGTCTAATGAATCAATCAAAGTAAGAGAGTAGTTTCCAAGTACGTCATTAATGTTGATATTAGATCTGGATAATATTGAAAAATAAAATATTAAGTCATTTGCTAAAAAAGCCAAAGAAATAATTGTGTTGCTTACGGATTTTCATAGTCAGGACCTCTGCCATTGCAAAGTATAGGATTGAGCTCGTCCAACGGAAAGGCAAGATTCATATAGTTATCATATCCAAAATAGAACATTTTTTTGGTTTCATTGACCATCTCTAGCCTTAAGCTCTCTGGAAAATGTGAATATTTGAGCTGAAAATCTTCATTCCAACTCGCCAATGACGTCAGGCAAGGTTGGACTAAAGGTAATAAAATCATTGGTAGGATAAGACACCGACAAACAAAGGCACACGATTTTCCTGTAACTCCTATCATTTCTTCTTTGCAGAATTGTTGACATGGCTACAACAAGCTACACTACGCTACTCCATGCCACGCGTCCATTGGGTCTACTGAAAAGGTTCAACGCAAATATACGGCAAAGTAAAACGAAACGAAAAGTAAGCGAAAGCCAGGCGGAGTTTAAATTGACACTGTTCAAGATCTTATTGGTCAACCGACTTCTCTGTCAGTTCGTCAACACGAAAGTGTAAATACCAAGTTCGTCTGCTGAAGGAATTTGAAGTGGCGCCAAGTTGCCAATTACATCAATCGAACGCTTTTTTTAGGCTTTGTACGAATTCCGAATCCGAATTCCGACCGAATTGACGATTACGATTGCCCAAAATTCCCGGTGGGCAGTTGCTACTTGCTAGCACCAAGCATCTAGAAGAAATGGTTTAAATAACAACCATGAAATTTGCCACGAACAGTGAAGGGAAACTGGGAAAGAATAAGGTCATAGAAAATAGCACATGAGACATGACTGTTTTCATTTTGTTGTCCATGCAGCTAAGAGCTGTAATCTATTCACAATTATTGGAAAGTAAAACCAGAGCTGTAGGAACAAGATTCTACAACTCTGATGGTAAAATTTACGAAATTTAAAGAGTTGAATTCCCAGTGTTTGAGGGTTCTTAGTTTCTGACAACAGTTCAACATCGTTTCTCGTTTAATAGTATCTCTTGGAAGTGTTCTTCAGTTATCATTCTATTAACACCCTTTTAGTACGCACAGAAATAGCTTCAAAACGCAACTTAAAATCTATGACATTTGCACAATGCTAGGAACTGAGTAATTCACGTACATAAAAAAAATTTCACTGGCAAGCAGGTATATTCCGGTGTATCAAAATATTTCGAAAGTTCTCAACGGGCAGGGCACGGTGCATTAGATTGGCTGTATGAGATAGGCGTTCGCTCGTGCCCATTCTGAAAAGTAATTGCATCCAGCATACTAGACGAGTGTAATACACAGGTAAAAAAATAATAATAATGATAATCATAACAACAAAAATGTTTTTGGCGTGTGACCACGGTGAAAAAATTTTCAAAAGGAGTTTTTATGAAAAAACAAACGAACAAAATACAAATCGCATACCGGAAAGAAAAGCATGTATCACAAGTTCGCATCCAGCTGAATTTATTCCTAGGGAAAAAACGGAATCCGTCCTACCTTTTGGACCTTTATATTACACATCGGTTAATCTATCCGAGTAATGAAAATAGTAATCACGTTATTGATCGGTGTCGTGTTGGGGCCCATATGATGCGCATAAAAGGCATGCCGTCACGGCCTCTGCGGCAAATAATAATCAGAAAGGCCGATGGTCTTATTGGCTTCAGAGTACGTTGGATTTGCGGAGTATGCAAAGATGCATTATACGAATACCAACCTTTGAAAACCAATTTCCCTGGTTACTACAAGAATGTATAAACGGCTATGTGTGCTACCTACACTGACTTTTTCGAGAAACAACGAATAACCTGTTGGCGGCCATTGGCTTTTACACATTTCAAACAGGTGCCCTGTTTATTAGACAGCAAAGTTTGGAAGCACTTTCCAAGCACTGGTTCAGCCACTACAAAAACAGTAAACATTCGAGAATATGAGAACTAGAATTGTGTTACAACTTTTGTAGCTAAATTATTCAAATGGGGAGCTATTCTATCACTTGATAAACTAGGAAGGTAAGGAAGGTGAACAATTGCACGTCATGAACTTTCATTTTAGATGATTGCCTAATGATGTATACTGGAACCCAAACATTCGTATAGCTTCGAGGCGTAAAAGCAGGCTAGATTTGCCAAGTCAAAATATCTAGGTGCACAGCAATCGATTCCTGAAAATAGAAATAAATGAAAATTATTAAGTGTTGTTCATAGACGCAAAAACATTTTTTCCTGACGACAAAGATTTCGGGTGCAATAAGCGTTTAGAAAAGTTAAAAGGATTTAAAAATACGAGGTGTTTGACCACGCCCTTTTTGCTCCATTCCGGAAGCGATATTATTTTCAATATATAACAAATTCAGCAACGGAGCTCCAAGAATAGTCAAATGCTTTGAATAGAAATGGCTGTTACAAATTCAAATAAGAGGTTCACGAGGTTAGGGAGAACGTCAGGAGCACAAAGAAATATATTTCCAGAATGTGCCTTATGCTGGCGAATAATGGCAATAACGAACGAACTGTATGCCTCCCCCAGGACTGAATACTTCTGTTAGTTACAGTACGTAATCATCATTAACGATGATAACTTTATCGGAAGCAAAAGCAAACCAAACTCTCCGATTCCTTGATTAGTACCAATATCGTTTACAGCGACATTTAAATATAATTTTTCACATCTATCCACTTCCTGCTCTTGATGCGGACCTATTGGCGACCTGTATGATTACACGCTACTTCTACAACCAACGATGGGCAACATTTCTAAAAGGCGTGCCTCATTAGCAGCTGGAGTTGAATATTCTTCTTCAAATCCCCTTTCCTTCATTACTTCACTTTTAAGTGACTCGCGCCCTTAGGAACTTCAATGGTAAAACTGTTATAACTATCGGAAAACTTGAATAAAAGTTACGGACTGATAACGAATGACGTTGGTTCATCCTGCATCCGGTGCTTCGATCCTAAGGGGCGCCCTTTTTCTTCCGGATTAAGGCCATGGCAAATAAACTGAATAGCACAATTTGCAGGTTTTCAGCACTTTTTACGCCCCTTTCGTCGTCAAGACGCCCCCACAACTGCCAAGATGTTTAAAGTCATTGATGTCCTAGCGTTTTTCCTGTTAATATGCTCAATCAAAGACTACACTTGTTTCCCCTCTCTCTTTTACTGTGCTAATAATAATCTACGACGAGTTATGGAATTACATAACAATCCTACACAACTAACGGGTTTTGCGAATCCACGATAATTAAGCGTTACATTTGCATTTCTGATGTTACCAGCGCAACCAACGGGACTAAGGTTCAACGTGACTAGAAAAAATCTGGAAAATTTACTGTGAGGACGAGACAAACACTATTACGATTTTCCAAGCTGCTGGCGCGTGGGTAAAACTGAAACTGCACACTAGCATTACACAACAATTAACGGCCATTTCCTGGGAGAAGAAAAACAAACATGATCATAGCCACTAGTCTCTGTCCGGAGTGAAAGTTCATTAAATCGACATAATCGGTATCTGATTGTTTCGTTATCCATTATCTAGATGAAACTACAAGCTCAAATTCTTTTGGCTACGGTGTAATACAATGCGCGCAAGTTACGCGTGCTCGAGTCCTCCACGAAATAGAAAAGAAGCAACTTGAAATTGAATATAAGCTCTGTAAGGCCACGTTTCAACTATACATATATATACTACGTTCAACAACTAAACTGCATCGCGTGGGAGCATACGATCCCAAGTACTGTACGACGGATAGCGAATACTTTAATTGGATATCCGAAAAGCGCGGGGAGGAAGAGCACATAGAAAAGAATACGCAATACAATCTAATCACAGAAACTGAAATCTACTAATGTAGCAAATCGTTGATTCCGAGAAAGACTATACATTTGCGGAATACGAAGAAATGGGCGTATCGTATAGAAGTATACGAGAACCCTCAAGTAAGCGACTTTATCTCATCGATTGGTAGACTTGTTTCATAAAGAGACGAAAGCAAGAGGAAAAACCAATGAGCTGAAGCATCGGTAAAGAGGGCCAAAGGGCGTTCCGACTGCAGATAAAAAGATAACGGAGTACAAAAAAAGAAGTGGTATAAGAGTAACTGTGGCGGTATACTAGTTTGTTCGACTTCTGCTATTTGCAGGATGTACGTGCTCAAGAAACTGCAAAGAAAAAAGAAAAAAAGTCGATCGATCAGCTCGTAGCTTCAGCGCTTGCCGACAATGCCGGACGACAGCACGAGATGGCACGAAATTTCATGCAGCTCAGCTTTTCGCGTGCGTGAACGAGACGGCCTTGTGTTGAATATCGAAACGCAAGCGGGGGATTGCTGTATCACGCAAGTTTTTTCGCTCAAGAAAAACGGAATAGCCAATGCAAATAACACCCTTGAACGATATAAGTGTGGCGATGATGTAGATATACGATGATGGAATAGTAATGAAAGTGTGGCCTGTAAAAACAAATAATAACTAAATAAATAACAAGAGACCCTGGGTGAGGCTTATTCGCCAATCAAAATACGCATGTGCGTACCGGATATAAAATATTTGAGCCTGTACATAAAAAGAACGCCGGAAGAATAATTGTGCTATAACAAAAAAAAATATAAACAAATAAAAATGGATAAGGAATAAAGAGCTTAAAAGAATAAGAGCAATACTAGATAAAAAATGGATAATAACAAGTGGCATGCTCCTATAAAACAGCGAAACCTTTTCCCTCTCGTTGACTGTGCGATGGAGTGGAGAATGCCAAGGACGGATGGCGACGTCTTTTTTCGGCATCAAGGAAAACGGAAGAAAAACATTCGTCCTTCAAAATGATGTCATAGCGCACATCACATCGAAACCAATTACAGAGAAAAGATCTGAAAGACTTCTACCTCCTATTTTTGTTTGTCATCATCACAAGGGTGCGCATCCAGCTCCAAAGTTAAAACGGACAGTTCACTTTGTGCTTAGCTTCGAATAGTGCATGCAGGGTGCATGCATTTTTTTTTACGGTCGCCCGAGAAACGAGTAGGATGCAGAAAGAAGAACAAGACCAAGGAATACTAGTGGCCGCGATCGAACAAACGGGGAAAAATGGAGCCTACGCCTGCGAGAACGCACCTGGGATCGTTCACAATTGATTCCCACAAAACGTACGACGTATTCTATTACCTGTACATAAAACGTTAACCTTTCTCAGATTGCACAGACAAATATTTACTCTATACCTGCCGGATAAATCATAATAAGCATCATAGCTTTTGTTGTATGATGTAACGCACGTCTAGCGATCAATATAAGCTCTTTACGCCGCAGGAGGGTGAGCCGTAGGTGGAAAAAAAAGGAATTCCTGGTTCAACTACAGCACACCGAGAGACTGCATCTGCCTTCTAGTCGCATCGACATCAAGAGTAGCGGAAGATCGCATTGTTTTAGAAATTCGTCACGAACGGTAATAATGAGCCTAATGGTAACAGAGCCTGAAATCTGCGAAGTGGGATCCGCTAGGGCAGCTTTGAAGAAGAGGGATTCGGGTCTACAAAGGACAGGTTAGATGAGGGCATCAAGAATTCATAAAAAATATGCCGCAAGTTCAAACAGTCAAAAGATTTAATAGAAAAAATAAGAACGTACCGTACGCGGGTCTCAGGTTTTAGTCTACGTCATTGTGCAACTGAATCCGCTTCTTCATATTTATCTTCTTGAATTTGCGCAGTTTCCTGTTGATGGTCTGATCAAATGAAAGTGGGCAAGCTTCCAGTTGACTAACTGCGCGATCGAAACCTCGCCAAAGTTTCGCATGACGGAAGCACAGCGATCCACCACCTCTGCGTCGTTGAGAATCCTTTGGAAATAAGAAAAAAAAACAACACATAAATTAGAACTGCCGGAGATAAATTTGCCAAACACATTCCATAGCAAAGCTTTTGAAGTAGCTCAAAGGGAAACAATTGAAAAGCAAAGAAAATAGTTTTCCACAGGTAGAATTACATTCATTTTGGTTTCCATGGTGATTTTATTGAACGGGTTCTTGTATGCTAGTTAAATCGTCACGCAAGGCTTTTGACTGAAATACAAGCTTTCCCTTTCATTTATCTTTTTGTTGTATCCGTTATTCATTCAGATTTCCACCGAAATGCTACAGCTGAGTTCTATGCCAAGCTCAAGAAAAACAAATTGGGGTTGTGCGTCATTCTCGCCAGGTATTTCTCCTTGATGTGTATCATTTCCGCATTAATACTGTACACAAAATTGTGTTGACGGGATGGTTGGTATGACAACCAAGCTGCTCTCCGGGCTTACCCATCTTTTGTTTTTTGATTTTCTTTCGTCTACTACGTCGGCACTTTGTGTCGACGTGCATAGGAATAGGGGTGCGAGACCGAGAAAATCAGATAAATAAAGAGAAAAAGTAGATGGAATTTAATCAAATAGTTTTTTCGTTCCCCTTCTTTTTACGAGCCCGTGCACTTCCTCCACGCTTTACAAAATTCGCTCGTTACCCGGCAACGGCAGGAGCTCTTTACTCATCCCAGTGAATAAACACGGTTGAATATAGAGTGAAAAGCGAGTGCGCCCAAATGGTAAACAAAATATGTTTAACAAGTTTTTTTTTTACCCTCACTTAAAACGAAACAACAATAGGCATTTTTTTTAATGCAAAAAGGAGATGGGCAAACCAATCCCGTTTCTTCTTCCTTTTCAAAGAATCTTAAAAAAAAAATTCAGGGCAAGATGGGAGGGGGCCTAGACGATATTAAACGAGAATACCATGCTTTTTAGCTATTCCCCGTTGGCAAATTCAGTTATATCATAAAAGACCAGCGGAAAAGCGCGCGTGCATATAGCCGACACACTACACTTAAATGGCAAAGAAAATGGAATCAACAAAAAAAAGAAAGGAAGGGTTAACGACGCGTACGTCTAAAATACACGCACCATGCGATTGATGTCTGCGACGCAGACCCATGGATCCTCTCGACGACTGGAAATGGCCCATTTGCTGTGATCGCTATGCGACGGGAAACCTTGGCCGTCAATCAAGTGCACCTGCTTCACGTTCTCCACTCTGCCGCCGTGCATGGTGCAAGGTTCAAAGAGAAAAATTGAAACATTATTTTACAATTCCCAACTGATGCTAGTAGTAGTTTTGTCTACGCTAAATTTTCGATCGATATCACTAAGTAATTCAGGTGTTACAGTCCACAATGTCACAGTGAATTTAGGCCATTAACGTTGCCAACGTAACCGTGGGTGCCCTGTACGTACGTTAGGGTGCGGTTGATGCACAAAGAAGGCATGGGATGTCCCTGTCCATTTGTCCATGTTTCAACGTAGAGCGAGTTTTTCAATGAATCCGTCATCCAGTCACCGTACAAATCTAAAAGAGAGGATTGATAATTCAATCATCACAAAGCACGATGTAATATTACGTACGAAAGAAGCAAATTCTACAGGCTACTGAAATTTTCTACTGAAAATATTAGGCAGACAACGGGTAACAAAGTATCCTTTTCTACAGAATGGCTTTTTCTTCTACTTTTACTCGATTGCGATGATTCGATTTGCATGTGAAAATCCCGTCATCATGACCTAAACAAAATTTTACCAGCGAAATGTAAAATTGTGTTTTTTCTTTTCTTCCGGCTGATTAAACCGGATTTTGCTTCGGACCAAGCTCTGGTTTCATATTTAATCCTACTTGAATGTTTAAGCAAAATACCTAAACCGAATTGGCGGGCTTTGGCGAAACTGATGATGCTCAGTCGGTCCGACGAGAGGAGCTGAACCGAGCGTGACCAAGGGGGTTTAGTGACGTGATGTCCTCTGGCGACATCCACCAGATTAGGTACCATCTGGATCCATTCTTTGCTGGACGACGAGACGGACCAGTGATAGATGAAAGGATGGTAATACTGCAGCTGTTCTCCTGCACGAACCAAAGAGGAAAAAAAAAAGTAATAACGGGCAACAACTTCACATGCCAATACAACAGCAAATGAAAAGAGAGCGGATGTATGCACAGACGAGCAAGATGCAAGATGGTGTTTCGAAAAAGATGAGTTGCAAGCGCAGCTAGGGTTTTGAAAGGCGGATCGAAACATCATGAATAGAAAATTCTTCTCAAAAGAGTTTCGATGTCTTATGGAGGGCGAATTCGTATAGGAAAGAGAGTCGTAGCGTCTCGATAAAGCGCCGTGCGTGTAATCTGATTGATCGCTCGTCGATTGCAGACGGGCCAATCGGACCATAAATTTTGTTTTTACTTTTGCCTGCTTTTTTTTTTATTCAAACCATTTCCTATTTCCTTTTCTTAAACTTTTCAATATGGAAAATGGAAGCTTTAAAAAAATATATGGGAACAACTGTCGATGGCGCAGCGAGATGAAAAAAGAAATGTAACAAATGAAAATTCAGTTTCATCATAGACATACTTTTCTGATACAAGGAAAATATTGTGTCATTTTCATCTTCTCATTACTTTAATGAAGAAGAAACCTAATAACGGCGTAGAAGCGTCTCACTCTCTTAATCGATATCATCCGCCGACAATGTCGAGAAGTCACAGCCTGCAGACTTTTTAATGATATAGTAGTAACCACTGCATCATTACGGCTTCCCTCGTTGATTGGTTAGATCATAAAGTTTGGATCTTTCCCTTACAACTTTCATCGTTTGGGATGTTTCATGTTTTCACGAAATTGCTTCAGTCTAATATACGAGACAAACTTTACATTGAAGAGGACTAGAGTCTGATTAAATGTCAATCTTTCTTTTGCGTTCCCTCCCAGTTCTCTCGTTATGATTCCAACATTTTAATTTGAAAACATGAAACTAAAAGGATTAGACCACTTCCCACTTTTGTCTTCCATGATCCGATGGAAGATCCCAATCCCCACGGGTAGCCAAAATTCGAAAACGAAAAGGGTAGGGATTTGTCGATTCATAAGTCGAATAACAAAACCAATAGCTCTGGGCAATCACGCGTTTGAATGCATATCCAGCGGGATAGACTATTCGTGGAAGCCAAGTCATTGGCCTCATATTCCTCGTTATGCAGTCAAGATATTCCCGGTACTCGATGATGTGTGAAATACGATACAAAATATCCGAATAAAGAAGAAGAAGGTATACATCACTGATGACGCCACTTACCAATGAGATCAGCTTGATTGAATGGCAAACTGACGCACAACATTGTCTGGCCGTAGCGCAGTCCACTGGCAGGGTAGGAGTAATTGGTTCGAGTCTCTGGCGACCTGTCACCGCCGGGTGCTGGAGGGAAACGCGGTACGCTGTGGACCAACCAAAAGCCGGATTGACCGTCGAAAGCCACAACACCTTTAGCGTGGGCGGCTATCTCGCTGCTCGTTCCATTTGGGAATTCGTCGTTGTACATAAGCAGTAAGCGCTCATCAACATCATTGTCTTCGCTTACGACGTGTTCCTGCCCAACAACAAAAAATACACAAGCGATAAACAATTGGCTAACACGTAACAGCAGCGGTGAGTTCATCGGGGCTCTCATTCAAACAAAAAGAACATTACCGGAAAATTGTAGATGGGTTCGAGGGTTTGGCCCGGCAAAGAGCCAGCCGAATCGATCGATTGCTGCGAGAAAATCCATGTGCTGCCATCATCGCCTTGAGTGCTGGCTGATGTCGTGTAAACGTAGGCTCGTCCGTCAGTTGCCTTGCCAAGAGTAGTGGGTGGCAACTTGTACAATACAAACCTGGAAAAACACATTGAAAGGTTAGATAAAATGCGAGTTGCCAAGGGTTATCGAAACCACTGTTTACAATAATTGCATGAATATTTTGCTATGCATGAAAAAAGTAGAAACAACATGAAACATAAATAATGAGCAGTCTGCCATTAAATGAATTCTTAATGGGTTGACAGTTGCGACCGACCGCCATCCATCCCCATTCATCCGGGACGCTGTTTACTTTGGCCAGTGTAACATCGTAAATATCCCCAGTCTTTCTCTAGGCACTTGTCAATGTCCTCCATCGAACGGAAGTAAAATCGATGGGGTTATGTGTTGAAGAATAACTGAAGCAAAAGGGAGGATATAATCCTTGAAGCGTGACACATTCCATCACGAGCAGTTGCAGAGATCCCCAAGCATGTCGCAAAAAACACGGTCCTCGTCGATCACGGGATCCTGGCCGGATCTAAGAGTAAGATAAGAAAAATGGATCTTTTTACCAGTCGACAGGTTGTCCATCCTCAGTCCGGCAGGACAATGATGCGGTCGCCGGCTGGGTTACGACGCACCACAAGATGAAGATCACGGTAATGCCGTCCATTGTTCCGGATCTCGAACACATGTGGCACTTTTTTTTCCAAATAGATTCAACAGCGTCGAATGACGTCAAACAGATGACGTGCAAGGGTAACCAACAGTTAATGAAACCAAAGATGCTTTCAACTTTTTCACGTCCTGTCAAACTTTTTTTTCTTTTCTAAAAGTTTTTGTATTTTTTCAATCATTCGTTTTGCTTCTTCTTTTCTTTAAGTCGCCAACAAAGCGAGTGTTGCTTACAGCCTCTCCTACACTGGGACACAGGCAAAGAAGGAGAAGGGAGAGAGAAGCTTAGTAACCTTCATTAGTCCAAGTGATGGACTCGTAGTCTGGATAGCGAGCTTTGAGGAGCTCAGTCGTCACTGCGTGATCCGCCAAACCGAATCCCTACATACAGAGGAAAACACAAGGAAAAGAGGATAGAATAATGAAACATAGTAAAATATTGCGATAAGATTTTCCAGGGAAGGATAAAAGAATGCTGGAGAAAGAGGGGGCTGAAACAAGAAGACAAATCAACAGTAGCGCACACATTTGGAGGCGGAGAGGAAGAAACTATCTCATCTCCGCAGTTTTGTCGGCTGCTGTGACCGTCGTTGTGTGGGCGTCAGTTCCCCTTGGTAAATATTTAGCAGCAGTGCATTCCCATTCCTTGTTTGTACGGCCTTTCCATATAGTGGCGGGCTGTGTCTATTGCAGTTTAGACGCTTTGAAAACGAGCACGTTCCGATTGTTTCCAATAAACGTCATTTAAAGTGGATTCTTTTCCTCCCCGTTTTTTCGTTCTCCGGATAAGACACGTATTCATTTTGGGGGTTATGTGACTACAATCTGAAAAACTTCTTTTGTCTTCCCATCTCTATGCCAATGCAAGTGGCATGGAAATAATTCATAGATCGATAGCTTAGAAGGACGCACCCAAAGACCAAATCCCTCATAAAACTCCAATCTAAATTTATTCCCTCCGCAAAAGTTGGGTGGATCGAAATCAATAGTCAGTAGGCTACACGTCCATCGGAAACGGATATCCCACACTAATTTCGCTTTGACATCAATTTTCCTACTCTTTCATTCTTCTTTTTTTTTCACCCACCAGTTCTTCTTCTGATATTCTTCGTAAAGCCAATGACTGAAGAATCAACCGCTCTTACGAAACATCTGTTGATGAGGACGGCTCATCACGGTCGCTTCTTATGGATATGCTGAAGATGGTAAAGAGGCAGTTGAAATGACAGGAGCCAAATAACTGGTCTTTGTTAGTCAGTAATGAAGCTCATGGGGAAGCGGGCAGAAAAAGACACGGGAATCAGTCGTCCTCGTATGATTTTCCTGCTTTCCCGGAATTGCTTAGGAACAGTTACGATACACTACGCCAAAAATTCAAATTTCCAAAACAACAGACAGAATTCGGGTCACTGAAAAGGATGAAAGCGAGCTGATAACATACCTGCGAATAGCCATAGACTTGGATGGTACGTTTGTCGGAATCGTGCATGATGCGGCCGCCACCCAAACACTCTGTGTCGAAACCAGCCGCTTCCAGTTCTTCTTGCACCTTGTCGTAAATGTCAGCTGCCAAAAAGAAAAACAGAGAGAGTGAGCAACGCAGGCCATAAGTTAAACATGAAAATGGAGGGGAGAGAGAGAGAGAGAGCATCCAATAGTGTATAACATTCCACTATTCTTGTCCTGTTTCATATGTATGGATATTCTACGACTATCCCTTTTTGTTTAAGCAATAATTTCGCGAAAACGTCTGTTTCAAATGCCCGACCAAAATGATCATCAAATGGCCGCGCCATCGGAAAGGAATCGGATAATGAGAAAGGCAGGATACAAAAGACGATACGTATAAATAAATGAGGCGCACTGAAGATGGAGAAGAAGACGAGATCTTTAATGTCGAAAATAGAGGCGCCATCATCCAATCAGCAAGGCCATCAAAGACATCACCTAGGCAATGACCGCATCGGGAAAAAGCCGATCCCCGCATCATGTTTCATTTTATTCTTCTTAAAAGCAAAAAAAAAAAAAAGAAAAATGATGGAACATTTTATATCGATCACAATATGTTTTTCTTGACTAACCAACAAGTTCTTTATCCTCCAATGAGCGGCACACACCACTTGCTTCCCTCGCCCCTTGTCTTTTATTGTTTCCAATCAACCGACAGCTAAGCGACTTACGCAGTCGAATAAAGGAGGACAGCAAGACAAAGTGAAGCACAACAACACGCTTCAATTAGAGCCTGTACACAGGACCCGTTTCCTTAGCGTCGCATTCAATAAGAGAGTTTACGACGCAGGTGTTAAATGTAAACCGCCAGGCCAAGATGAGTTTGCCATGATACCGAGGAAAGGATTATGAGTATGGCCCCCTTGTGGCAATGTAACAACAGTTCGAAGAGAGGCACTCAAAAGACAATTCCCGCAGGAAGAAGCAAAAAAGGTCACATGGACGAGCTTTTAAAGACGAAGAAATGCTAAATAAAATAGACATTGCAATCGTTTAGCAGTACGAAAAGGGAATGAAAAGAAGACTAGATGCTTAAGAGGCTTAACTTGTGATTTTTCGAAAGAGAAGAGCGAAAGCGGAAAGGACAATCCATTCTTTTCTTTGAGATTGCGAAAAATGCAAAGCGAATTTGGTCCGGGAATTGGTTTTTGTTCCTTCCCTGGGAATCGCTCTACTCTAAAAATGAAATACGCGGATGTAAAAAGAAATGATGACCCCAATTGAATTACTAACCACTATAGTGCCTCAAGAGTGAAGATGTTACAAGCCACTAGACAATTAAATCAATAAAAGATATTCAATTTTCATCCTTTTTACATATTTGCTGTTCCCGAAAAGTTGCCTCGCATTCCAGACTTCGTGTTTGCATATTTTTAACAACCGAATACGATTCACGGCGAGACAAAGTCTAGGAGATCAAGATTTACAAACGAGACGAAGGGGACAAACGGGTTAGCTGAACAAAAGAAAAAGGAAAGTTTCGTGGTTTTTCACTTTAGCGAGACGCGGATTGGAGGTGCGCAGGCGCTGGAAACAAACTGAACGGGTGGCGCTCCTACCCAGAAAAAAAAACTAGCATATACGACGTCGAAAGTTTCGAGATGTAGGGAGAACCATTCGGTTTAGTGTCCGTCAGTCAGCGGCCGCCGTCGACGATGGTGAAAGTGCGTCTCTTGGAATGCAGTCGGAGCCAATCGTGAAATCTTCGCCAGCTCATCATCGACATCGACCGCAACACAGTCATTCCAATCCGATCAGTTTCAATCGATTTCGTTCGGCCGTCAGTAACGTGGCGTTCCACCATTCTCATCAGTTAGTTCCACCTAACAAGGCGGGCGAATCGGACGAGTTTTCCATGTCCGGTCATCAGCATCAAATGGGACGCTTACGTAAGTTCACCGGTGCGAGTCTGCTCAGTCGCTTTCGTTCCGGATCCAAGACAACAAGCGAAGACGACGAAACTCCAGCGGCCCGTGCCGCAGTGACTAACGTCGACAGTGGCCACTCTCAACAGACTTTACACTCAGCTAATGTGTCGGATCCAGTTACGGGCTCTATCGTTTCGTCTAGTGATGACGTTGCAGACCATTCTTGTGCCTCAGCTAGGCGTGAACAGGTAATAACCCTTTTCCAGTCTTTCTTTTTCCCCTCAACATGTTAGACGATAGCGGCCAACAAGATGTGACTGCAAACCGTGAACGATTGCGCGTCGCCATTTGATCAAGTTGCACGAAAGGATTTCGCCAGCCGTTAAGTTTGTTTTTCCTATCCCTTTTCGCCCCGTCTTTCGGATACCTTTTCATCAACCTACCTAGACTATCTCGTAAAAACCTGCTGGCAACAGCCATTAGCTATCAACCTTTTTTTTTCCCCTCCCTTCGTGCTCCACTATCGTTGAATAGAGAGGACCATGCATCTTACTTGACGCGTCAATGAACTAGTTATGGCCTAATCCGATCCACGAAAATCTCGTTTGCTTGTTATTTACAGAGTAACTGCAACGACGCCGCAGCGTGTGCCAAAACGGAAAAATTGATTAATGGCATCGACGCGGAAAGAGAGTCCAAACGCTTGTCCACAAACGCCATTGACTGTGATGAACGACAAAATTCGCAAGAGGCGGCCCACCAGCCTGACGAGATTGTAAGAGCAACCATATCGGACCAAATCAGCCCACAACAAGCATCAGCTCCTTCGCCCAAACGCCCGTCATCTCTGCCTCCGTGTAATGACGATTCGGATACGGACGGAGTCAGGTACTCACTAGGCTGTGAAATTGCCATTTTTTCACTCATGTCCTACTATCTTTTAAGTGCGTAGATAGTCCACAGAGGGTGAAATGGTTCTAATTAGGACGCACAAAGCAATATGCAAAAAGGGTAATGGGGAAAATAGGTCAAAGCAAAAGTGGATGACAAGTAAAATTTAACGAAGCCTCTTTGAAGGAAGAAAAATGAGTCGAACGAGCAAAAAACTAGTTTCTGTCACGTTTTTCACATTGCGTTTAAGTTCACCATTTGAATCCAATTATTTTTACGATTCATCTACATAACGAACGGGGAAAAAAATTTAATGTTTCGCAGTTTGGAAAATTTTTGAGACTTTTTACTTTGACGTACCGAAAATTGTAACGACAAATGCAAAAACGTTTTCTATGGATTTCACTGGCCTACCGGAGTTGTCACTCTCATTTCCGTCCCTATTGAATTTTTCTAAATTGGCCTCTTCGATTTCAAAAAGAGTACGACAGATTCTATTTCAGTTCCCAAATCTTAGATGTGTGTGTTTTTTTTTCCCCATTTATTGTTATTCTCAGAAGGAGACAAACGTATATCTTCATTTGGTTCTACTTGGCTTTTTCAGAGTGTACAAGAAGGTTTCCACCAATGGAAAGTTGGTACTCTACCTCCTCAATCGTGATTTGATTATTACAAAAGACACCATCACGCCCCTTCACGCCGTCATTACCGTCGACGCCGAGGAAGTACGCAACAAAAAGGTAAAGAAAAAAAAATAGATTTGAAAGCTAAATAGATCGATGAATATGGAAATGCAGAGTCAGCTTTTTACTACGTCAATTCACGAGCAAATGCGTATGTAAAATAGTTTAATCAAGATTGGCCCTTCCCATCGAGTAAACAAAGACGCTTTTTTTTTTACTCATCACAATATCTTGGAATTGATTACATCTCGTTTCTCCTTAAGCTGCCCCTTTCGCCATTGTGAAAAGTTGATAGAAAAGTGGAAGAATGAAACGGAGATTTCGGACGTTGTGCCCCACGTTTCCCACCCAACTCGACTTCTTTTGTAAGATTCTCATTCACTAAGTAAAGAGGAAAAGAATGATGGAAGGGCCGATTGGATACCTATTCCGGTCCGAAACGAGAACTCTCTAGAAATATCCGGCATCTCAGTACCATTGAAAGCCTATGCAACGCCCAGTACGGATATTATTTCTTGCTTCATTTTCCCCCTGCCCGCACAGCTTGTTAAGCGACCTAAATGAAGAAGTCACTAGTTGGATGGATGGCTCATCCCACTGCCGCATAACAAAAATGAGCATCAGCCCCTTCCCATATTAAGGTACGCAATTGAACGATCCATTCCCATTACATCGCTGACTACGCAGAGCTTAATGAAGTACAGTACTCGGGATTCCATTTTTCCAACTGGCATTAAGCGACATATAGAACGCCAGCTACCACATCCAAGCAACCTTGCGTATAAAGTGCGACAGCTTTTAATACGCCCACCCCCGCCAGACCCCAGGGTTCAATGGTCACTCCACCTTTGTCTACTAATGGACTTGGGTTTTCCCTTTTATATCTACAACAACAAAAGGATTAATGGCGGCCATTGATCCAGAAGAAGCACAGTCAACTCCTAAAAGACGTGTATGCGATGCTAGGACAATCGAAAGTTTTCCATGAAAGACTAGCGGA
Source organism: Daphnia sinensis (assembly GCA_013167095.2). Classification (NCBI taxonomy): domain Eukaryota; kingdom Metazoa; phylum Arthropoda; class Branchiopoda; order Diplostraca; family Daphniidae; genus Daphnia; species Daphnia sinensis. Next base: position 4,001,879 of record CM023194.1, read on the forward strand.
ATTTCCAATGCGACTATTTCATTACGATTTTTTGTTTGTACGCTCTCCTCTCCCACGTTGTCTCGACAATTGTTCCTGCCCAATACTCTATATATAATCTATTGTTTACTGCTGGGGGATCCATCAGATATTTGCTCAAATTCTGCTGACATTTCGCTACGGTCGCGACGACGAGGAAGTTATGGGACTTAAATTGAGTAACGAGTCTGTGCTGTGCGTCGAGCAAATCTATCCGCTCCTTCCAGGCGCTCCGCTTCCTCAACCGCTCACCAAATGTCAGGTATTCAAAAAATCAAATTAAACCGCCAAACGGGAAAAAGAGAACGTTCCGTTTTACGATACATAGTAAAAAAGAAAAACAAAACAACAAAATGCCTACACTATGTATGCTATTGGTGCAGGAAGTGCTGATGAAGCGACTTGGACCAAATGCTCACCTCGTTAACTTGAAACTCAATCATACAGTTCCGGCCTCGGTTCGTCTTCTTCCGGCAAAAGAATATAGGGGAGCTGCAATTGGCATCAACTACGATCTCAGAATCTACACGGGTAATGTATAAATTTCTATCCGCTAGTCGTAAATCGAAGGAAGGAATTTCCGGGACGAGCAGTGCAAGGTCATGTGTTATCCGTGATCAGTTAAAGAAAAAAGCGTAATCACGTCGATGGGACCTTGTAACGGTTGACCTAATCGAATGCGTCTTCCATCAAGGACCCTGTTTTCTCTATAGAATTAGGTGGCCTCTGTCTGGGGGGGTTGTTCTTCTTCAATCATTTAGCGCCAAAACCACGACCGCAGGAAGCAAAGCATCCCAACCCCTGGCTGACTAGGAGATTGTCTTCCGCTCCCGGGGAAAATTACCGATGTTAGTCATGTGACCGTAATCACACGAGAGTTTCGGCTTGCGAATCATGGGCGAGGGACGATTCAACTTGTGGGAAATGATGGTCAGCAGTTTCGCTTCGCAAATGTTGCACGACCTCAAACATCTTATCCGCCAAAATGCCGTTTTGCTCTTATTTTTTGTTATAGATGTAAATACGCGCCGTGAAGAGAAACTGGGATTAATTCAACTTTGATTGAGCTTCCCTCGACCACACCCAAGTCGTTTGACGGATCACGTCTTTTTTTTTTCTCTGTAAAGCCAATCTAAACTTCTCATTGGGTAGGATAGAACTTTCGTTGCTGCGTTCGATCAACAGAGGCGGTGCTGCCTCACGATCGATAAGTCTAATTTGAAATTCCCGCTCACTTATTTTCCTTCTTGTCTTCTGATCTACAAATTCTTCTCATATCGCTAACGCCCTTTTTTATCGACCCTTTTCGGTGAACGGGACGCCATACAACACCGTCAAACGGAATAAAAACAGCCGAAAGCATCGAGGAAAAGCCGCAACGACGTAGCCAAATACGCATGGCCATCCGGCTGGTGCAGTACGCTCCGTTGGACCTGCAGCAAACGGAGGCGCCTTTATTGCGGCTCGACAAGCATTTTCTACTCCGCGAGGGCGCTCTCAAAGTTGAAGTTGGACTCGATCGTCAATGGTACACTCAAGGATCTCCCATCAACGTCTGCGTTCGCATTCATAATCGATCGTCTCGCATTGTTAAGAAGATCCAGGTATAATAAGCTTTCACATTTGAAAAGGAATATTCGTAATCGCTGCAAACTGCTCACGCAAAGTCGGTTAAACTGGCGGTTCTGAATGGAATGCAAGTAGATTCACCCAAAGGGCAATGATGTAATTGAACGTTTCCTTTATGTCAACTGAAGATAAAGGCTGTTCAGCACGTCGACGTAACCATGTTCTCCAACGGGAAATTCAAAAATACGATCGCCATTTCCGAGGAAATGGACGGGCTGCCGTTAACGACGGGCAACACACTCGATCGTCAGTACCCTCTCACGCTGATGGAAAACGGAGGGGGTAGACACTGGGTGGCACTCGAAGACCGCTACGGAAGGTACGTGATCATTTTTTCAAAACAGGGACATTTGGTACAAGCAAATGACCATTTCACTGGCTGTTTAGTTTTCTCCCTTATACGTACCCTTACATGTCCGTCTTCGAACTCGCGGAACGTCCCAATTGGATTCATCCAAGCGTGTTTTGTAAAGCAAAATCAAGTTGGATTTCCCCTGCTACTGTTACATTTGTCTTTTATCCATTGTGTTTCTATTGTTGAACGCGTCGAGTGCAAGTGACTTACGGAAAAATTATTAGCCTGTTACTTGGAGCGACAAGGTCCCGTACGATTTGAGTTATTCACGTCCCCGTCTTAACTTAGCAAAAACAAATGGACGTAGGGTGTCCAGCTATATTTAGGCAAACGAACTCTGAAACATCACACAGCAAGTGTTCTTTGTTTATGTCCCATAATTTTAGAATCTACATCGACTATGTTTGTTTTCTGACGCCCCCAACTAGGCTGACGGCAACCCTTGCATCAACGACGTTGAAAAGCGAGCCCAACGAACGCCATTTTTTCGCCATTTACATTTCTTATTACGTCAAAGTACGGCTGGTCGTCAGCGGCGTTGGTGGTGATGTTTCCACCAAGATTCCTTTCATACTGATGCGAGATGGACCGGAAATCATGCCCGTCGAAACGGAAAATACGAGTGACGATGCCATTCAATCTGCTCAGAGTCCTCAACGACAATCAAGTCCTCCACCGTCTTTTAACAACGCCTCAACTTTAGTTGACGTCAATCACACAAAATGTGTGGTGGAGAACGCGCCGCTATCGACCGAAACGGGGCTCGCTGACACCGAACTCAAATTGGAGCCAAAATTACTCACTACTGACCAAGAAAACTCGTTAAACGAGATTCAACAAATCCCCGATCGTCCCAGTTCCCCAATCGAAGAGGTGGAGTAAAGTGGGAAACTGTAAGGGCTACTTTCCCGCCCCGCCCTCGAAAAGAAACTGTTGACGCAGTAGGAAACGCACAGGGGCAGCTACAAGTGGACGGAGGAAAATGTGGTGGATGTTCGGATTCAATTGGGATTTCGTTTTCCCTACCATGTATGAATAATACGTTTATATTGTTTTGTTGACACTTACCATGAAAGGCGGCCCACTTGTAACCACGCACGATGACTTTGCTGTGTTCTTGCTTTGCCTCTGCGTCGCCCTGCATATCCACGCGGATCAGAACGTATTTAAACCGACCAGAATCAATATCAACAGCCGGGATGGCGTCTAACTTGGCAGGCAATGTCGTCATACTTTTCAAGAGTTGAAAAGTTTGATTACCTGTTGAAAAAAAAGGAAACAAAGCTTTATTGATTTCATTTCGATAGTGCTTGGTTCTTTCATGTACATTAGAAAAAGGAGCACACATCTTTTTTTTGCATGTTCTCAAAAACAAGTTAAAATATTTGTGGTCAGGCAACAGAAGTCAAGTAGTGAACTTGGCTAGATATGAAGCCTGTCTGATTAGTACAACTATATTACATATATGGCTGTTGAATATTGTAATGTGAACGCCAAGGCAAAAGATGTTTACTCCAACTGTGTTTCGCAGTCCTTCATTTTATAATTAGAGAGATAGTACAATTGTATTATTCCCTGGAATGGAAATAAGGAAAGAGAAACAACAAGATTAAACTCAAACTTAAAAAATTAAAGCTTTTAAAATTTGCAATGGGAAACACAATCTTCTTGAAAGCTGCTTCGAAAGATGTACAGATGACTACTAACAGACAAAAGGACCATGAAACATGCATTTTTTACATAGGCCTTGCATCCTTTACATTATTACTTAATCACATCTTACAGTAGCTAAATCTAGGATGTTCATGTGGGCGAAGTATAGTTTCTGCACGATGACATCAAGATACACTACGCAATATGCAACTTTCCTTTACAAAAGTATTAAAGAAATGAATTTATACTTGCTAAAGAAAAGTCTCTGGTTATGCCACGGAGAACTGCGTGCATCAAAGTGCGAACACGGTCCAATTAACTTCAAACTGAATGTTTCAGTTCTTCAGTAAAACTTGTCGGCCGGCTTAGTCTTTTGTCCAACTGTTAATTCTGTAGCAGACGACAACATTGGTAACCCGTAGCAACGCACATTATCGAGTTGCACAGATGCACACTCTCCATCCCATCCCTCTGAGCTCTGACTGGCGGGAAAATTTTAGTACTGCTTTTGTTTTTGCAAAGGGTTGTTTCCTACTCCACCCTCTCTTTGTTAAAAAAAAAGGTTATCTGTAGACCGTTGCAGTAGAACTAACCGTGAGCATAAATTGATGTAATACTTAAAAAATTCCCGCCACTCAAACGGAGGATGGCGGATTGGCGGCGAATTTACGTGCAACGTTGAATGCGAAATCACGGAACCGATAAGAAAGTTTGACTGGAAAGCAAAACAAACTTTAGCCTCCTCGTTTTGTTGGTATGTATAGGGTTACAATTAATATTTGCTCATCTGTGCATCGCTGCATCCATACCGCTGATACCGCTATATTGAACATCATTTCCCATTTCGACATGACCAGTGGGCACAACGTGAATTTTTAATTCTGCTTGGTGCAAAAGGTTGGTGCTTACGTGTGTAATAACAAAAAAAAACATCGTTGGAATCCGCGCTTAGCGTGTCAAGATGAGGGTAAAATACCGAAAAAGCCAAAATAAAATACTATTGCAGCTTTGCAAAAATCGATCTACTAAACCGTGCCGTGTCAACACGTCTAAGACTCGAAAGTTGTTTTACCTCTCGTCCATAAGTTCTCGACAGCTTTGATGCATTAGATCAATACCTAACGCAAATTCTCCCAAAGTCGTCAGTTTTTTTTTGCCGCCGGATTCAGGCGCTTCAAACATGTATGCACGCAAGCAAAGTGATGGGAAAACGGACTTCGATTTACGGTAGCATGCCCAGTGAAAATTGTCATGTCGTTGGGACATCGCCAGATTTTTGATACCTTCTTTGGATGATGTACCCGACGTGCTATTTTAACTCAAACGTCAGTACTGTACACTTGTCAGTATTGTATCCACCGTTCACGCCAAGAAATGATGGTTCTGATCCATCAATCCTCTTACACAGAGCTATAAAGCTTAAAGAAAAGACGGGTTTACCAAGTTTGTCACGTTCACGGAGGCGGTCGGCGAAATATGGCATCCAGTAAGCAGAACGGCGTATAAGTAGACGATATCAGTTCCACATATCGTGTCTGTGCTGAAACGATATTACTGTACCCATATTGTCGACTTTGGCGTGGAAATATACAGCCCAAAAGACAAAGTACCATCCTGAGCCAGCCTACAGATTCTATAAGAGACAAAAGATTTTGGTTATCGTCACATTTTACACAAAAGAGAAGATGAAAAAAAAGGCAAATAATGGAAAGAAAAAATCACACCAGACGATTTGAATGAACAGCAGAAAAATTTAAAATGTTTCTTAAAGGGATTCACGATCGCCGGAGCTTGACGTTTTACTACTATAGACACTATAGCCAACATATTATTGGCAATATCCAATACCAGGAAAAAAGATGGGAGAGAGACTAATTTTAGTGACAGAAACCTTTTTCTTTCAAATAAAAAATATTTCCCCAGGAAGAATAAGAGATGCTCGGCATGAGAAAACGTGCAGAGCAGAAATATATGGATGACACGAACAGTCTTTTGAAAAAAAAAAGAAGAAAGAAAGGAGGGAGATACAAAGATCGATAGCGAATGGAGCACGTCTCTAAAATTTACACATTTTAGAGGGTACGACGAGTTATCCGTTGTGTCCACACATCGTTCTGTCGGCTATATTTACTTCTTGTTTCTAGCGGATTAGGCTACTTCTACTGTACGTTCCCAGTTTATGGGAGAAAGAAGGGAAAAGAGCATCAACTCAAAGGCGTACGTATTTTCTTTTTTTCATTTCTTCCATATATTCTTTCAACAACACTTTAAAAAGCCTCGGAGATCTCTAAGATGGGAAGAAACCCAGCCGACAGACAATGAACTTTTGCTTCTGTCTTAGCGCTTGTATAACATCCCCTGAATTGCTCTGCGTCAATAGTTTAGTCGGTGAAGGATTGAATAACAGAAAGAGGATGTAACATAAAATGGTATGGTTGTGTCCCCCTTAAACATTCATTTTTGTTCCAAAAAGTTTCTTTTTCATCATTCTGACTTGGATACCGAACCAAGTTGCACGTTGCGCTGAATGGTTACAGAAAAACTTGCCTAACTAGAGCCGTTATGTCATACACATCACATAGGTGAAACTCCTTCTGCAGCAAGAAATCCATATTGTGCAGAGAGGGCGTTCCCCGTATAACCCCTATTCCCTTCTGAGGAACAACTTTTTTAGTAGACTAGTTTTAAAAGCTTTTTTCTTGGAATGAGCGCGAGATAGGAAAAAAAAAAAGACGGAATATAGGTGATGGCGTTCAATATAAGTGAAAGAGTAGCAGCGCGGGACTCTCTTCAGTTCATGTTTCATCGTGAGCTGTCTCGTTTCCTATTTGGCATTGAATTGGGACCAAATGAGAAAAAAATAAGCTCTTCTTCGTGCTCCACTCTAATCAATGAGAGCCTCTTTTCTTGACTCTTCTTCCAAGCCTCGCGGTCGTCATTGGCAAGCTTAATGGTAATTAACACACCTAGACGACTCTTATACTATTACGACGAAGAAAGAAAAATAAATGATAGATAAGAAACAAAACTACTATGAGAAATTATCGACCATCCTTCTGTCCATCCATTACTTTCAGCTTTCACGTAAAGGAGGGATTGCATGAAATTTTAAGAACGTTTAGCTTCACAGATTCGATTAGATTGCGCAACGGGGTCAGTTTACGGGAATGTAACAGTCAATCGATTTTGCGAGCTGGACGGACGTGATTCCTTCCCCTCCCCTCCCCCTTTCTTGGCAAGTGAATGCACACATAGATTTCAGGATAGAATTTGCTCCTTCTTTGTAATCTATTGATTGAAACCCTTCCATCAACGTCGGCATTTCGTCTTCTTATAAAATTATAGGAATCTTTTGTTTCTTATTTTTCATATCATTGCAAATGGAAATAAGACGGAAGAGAGTATGGATGCAATGATTGCTCCAAAAATTTCACATGAGATTAATCTACCTCAAAGGACAATCTTACACCCCACATGATCCTATTATGGGCTTTTCTTGATATAAACTAGACCACCACTAACTAGAAGAAGAATGTGCTGCAATACTGAATATTTTTTGTTTTAAAGAAACTTGGGGATGGAATGGGTCAATGGGCTCCAAATGAGACACAAAACAAGGTTGTAATGATACTACGAAGATAAATCTTCATTAATTAAACATTCCTGGCTACCCAATTTCCTGATAGGGATTCTATCAAAAGTTTCCCGATAGGGATTCTATTTCCCGATAGGGATTCTATCAAAAGTGAGGTATAGGACACATTTTTCTGAGATTTTCCCCGATAGATGGTGTTGTTTCTGAGATTTCCCCCGCTAGATGGTGTTTAACGCGACATCTAGGTTCCCGACCAGGCATCTATTTTTCAAATGTCCCATGTTATTTTAGTACTGTCAGCTACCTGCGTTAGCAAGGTACCCGAAGGGCTATTTTCGGTTTTTTTGTAATCTTTATTTCTATCGGCTTTTAAATGCTAGAATTAGAGCTGTTGTGTTATTTGCTAAAAAAATAGTTAGAAAAATATTTTGTTAAAGAAATAGTTAGAAAAATAGTTGAAGTTGTTTGTAGTGTTTTTTTTGAAATATGGCGACAAAAACGACACGATTTTGGACCAACCCAAAGGAACTCGTATCGATTTACTACAAGAAGGAGAGTGAAGTTTCAATTTAAGTTTATTTATAAGTGAAGAAAGGTTTGTATTGAATTCGAGACGAGAAAGTTGAAGTTGATTCCGAGTTGACAAATTTTTAGGGAAATGACTGTGTTAGAGGAAACTAATTTTTGTATCCATATCAGATATTTTCAAACGACCCATTTCTTTACAGCAAATGAAGGGACTAGCTAATGGCGCTAAGAAAAAAAACAATTACACTTAATCACTCTGTAGTGATCCTATACTATTCATCATTCCGAATTAAAATGGCTATTTGACTCTCTTTCAATAATACATCCCCTATCCTTCACGTGAAAACCTATTATTTTTTATTTTCGCTTTACTAAATCATCTAGTGGGGCAATCGTGAACTAAACCCAATCATCTAGTGGGGCAATCGTGAACTAAACCCAATCATCTAGTGGGGCAATCGTGAACTAAACCCATCCACACCAGAAAAAAAAACCATACCAGCAAAAAAAAAACGTGGTTAGAAACCCTTCGGGTAACTGGAAATTTCTGAGATTTTTGCCACTAGATGGTGTTTTATGTCTGTGCCTTCTCTCTCCAAATGCTGTTTATGTCATACCTACACAAAAACGATGAGCAAATGTTACATGGCTGAACAGATACATCAATGACACATAAATAGTTGCACCGAATTGCGAATTGTCACAAAGCGACGCGTTCATCGTGGATCGCTATCTGTACAATGTCAAAGTGTTGTTGCTACATTTCTCACAGTGGGTTTTCGTTGTGTACAAGCGGGGTACAAGATGGTACAGTACAAGTATATCACTATAGTATATCGTAATTTGTAAATGTTTCATGGTATAGACTATAGAGTGGGCAAGTCGGCCATCATAGATTTTGAAGAATCAAGTACACGAGGGGGTTTTTATTTATTTCTTCAGAGCCATACTATTCATCATGTTTTCCTATCACCATGAATTTTTAAGGGTATATTCTGATCACCTTGATTTGTCAACGGTAGTTGGAAAGTTAAATGTTTTCATTTCTAGGCCATTCTCTGCTATTGGCTGACGACAAAATAACATCTCTAGTACAAGTCAATTTCCACCAGCTTAACAATGAATTGAAATAAGAAACAAACTATAAAATATCAACTGATAACACAATATGGTCCGGAATTTGATCTGATACTGTGGGTGCCATACTTGAAAATCACGCGGGTGATCCCGCCAAGCTGCCAGGTTTGTTAAATCGCAGTACTAAATAACGTAAGAAACTTGAACATATCGATGTTGCGTTGAGACAAAAATCCTTTCTCCTTGATTCATTTTATTTGCCAAACAAAAGATCCACAACCAAATCTTGTTAAGTTGTTTTAATTTTACTCATCTTTTTAAATAAAATTTAGGCAACGCAGCCTTATTAGGAGTTCGTAATTTGTAAATGTTTAATGGTATAGACTATAGAGTGGGCAAGTCAGCCATCGTAGATTTTGAAGAATCAAGTACACGAGCGGATTGTTTCGGCAAGTTGTACTGCAAGAATACACTATGTCTATGTAAATAGGAAAGGGTATTTTTAGTACCAGCACCTACGATGACAAGTTTCTTTCGGATGGCAGCCATTCCTCCCTTGAATTTCAAAGGAACAAACGAAAGTTATTTGTCAGTTGTTTTTGTGCGTTATTATGAGAACTTTTTCCTATTAATTCAACAACTGATTAAAATGCATATACTAATTTAGTTAATGTTTAACCAACTGATCAATATAATATCTGTCGGGACATGTTGTCATTCTTGTAGAATAGAAACATGCCAATAGCCATCGCAGCATAGAGATGAGAAAACGAATTTCGTTTTTACTTCCATTGAACATTGATACTAAGACAATTACATTTAGATGAAAGGGAAGCGGTAGTAGAATAAGGTAGGCGAGGGTAGGTTTGTGATGGGCTATAACAGTCCACAGAAGCGTCATTGCAACGCAATGGTAATACCGAGAAACGACACGCTTCCTCTCTTAATATCAGTAGAATCGGACACGAGGTGATGGGTTTTGTAGTAGAACTCATCCAAATTGGACGACGCGTTCTTGGAGGTGTCGTCTTTGACTAGAGTGGTTCTACTGGACAGTTCCGAATGCCAACTGAAACGGGGTTGGTTTTTAGATACTACTACTATACTACCTACTACTATTACTAGATCGTGATCGCCGTCCTATCGGGAATTTCCTGAACGGAGTGAGGGCCCCTAGTCAAAAGTGAGGTATAGGACACATTTTTCTGAGATTTTCCCCGATAGATGGTGTTGTTTCTGAGATTTCCCCCGCTAGATGGTGTTGTTTAACGCGACATCTAGGTTCCCGACCAGGCATCTATTTTTCAAATGTCCCATGTTATTTTAGTACTGGAAATTTATGAGATTTTTGCCACTAGATGGTGTTTTATGTCTGTGCCTTCTCTCTCCAAATGCTGTTTATGTCATACCTACACAAAAACGATGAGCAAATGTTACATGGCTGAACAGATACATCAATGACACATAAATAGTTGCACCGAATTGCGAATTGTCACAAAGCGACGCGTTCATCGTGGATCGCTATCTGTACAATGACAAAGTGTTGTTGCTACATTTCTCACAGTGGGTTTTCGTTGTGTACAAGCGGGGTACAAGCTGGTACAGTACAAGTATATCACTATAGTATATCGTAATTTGTAAATGTTTCATGGTATAGACTATAGAGTGGGCAAGTCAGCCATCATAGATTTTGAAGAATCAAGTACGCGAGGGGGTTTTTATTTATTTCTTCAGAGCCATACTATTCATCATGTTTTCCTATCACCATGAATTTTTAAGGGTATATTCTGATCACCTTGATTTGTCAACGGTAGTTGGAAAGTTAAATGTTTTCATTTCTAGGCCATTCTCTGCTATTGGCTGACGACAAAATAACATCTCTAGTACAAGTCAATTTCCACCAGCTTAACAATGAATTGAAATAAGAAACAAACTATAAAATATCAACTGATAACACAATATGGTCCGGAATTTGATCTGATACTGTGGGTGCCATACTTGAAAATCACGCGGGTGATCCCGCCAAGCTGCCAGGTTTGTTAAACCGCAGTACTAAATAACGTAAGAAACTTGAACATATCGATGTTGCGTTGAGACAAAAATCCTTTCTCCTTGATTCATTTTATTTGCCAAACAAAAGATCCACAACCAAATCTTGTTAAGTTGTTTTAATTTTATTCATCTTTTTAAATAAAATTTAGGCAACGCAGCCTTATTAGGAGTTCCCGCTCAATTTTTCAACAAAGAAACATTGGCTGCCCGCCCGCCTCAGTTCAGTCAGATTTCCGCTCTACAACTGGTTCCACCACGGTATGCTTTCCACATTTATGATCTAATCCTGCTCATCACAATTCAACAGTTCATGAAGGAGAAGGGATTGAATCCAATTAAAAATTTGACGGTCTGATCCAGGTATACAGATACATTTTTTATATCCAGTTTGTCTTAGTTTATCAATACTGCTATTTTTTCGTTTCTTAAATTGCAGGCACCTGCGTTGATGAGTTTTTTCTTTGCCTTAAAGGGCATGGCAAACACGTCAGTAGAGAGCATGAAAGATGGAGGGTTGTTTTGGTTCACTGATCTTACAATCTGTGACCCATATTACATAGTCACCTAGTACGTTGATGACATTGCAGATGGCAACCGATTTGGCCAGGCAAAATTCAATTAATTGCATTAGGTAAAATTGTTGCTATTCAGGCTCATTGCTTTTATAATAACTTATTGGCATTTGTAGGAGTCTTGACTGTTCGCTCCACAATGTTTCCTTTGGCACTCAACGCCCAAAGAAATGCAGCCAAAATGACAAACATGCCAGAATTGCTAGTCCTTCAGCAAAAGATGACAGTTGCTAGACAAACTGGAAATGCCATTCAATGTACTTGAGCATATGCAGTTTAAGTTGTAATTCTTAAGTATTTCTGTCTTCTTTCTTTTAGGTGCACAGATGGTGATGAAATTCCACAGTTCATGAAGGGGAAGGGATTGAATCCGGTTGAAAATTTGACGGTCCCTCTGATCCAGGTATACAGATACATTTTTTATATCCAGTGTGTTTTAGTTTATCTATACTGTTATTCTTTTTTCATTTCTTAAATTGCAGGCACCTGTGTTTACGAGTTTTTTCTTTGCCTTAAAGGGAATGGCAAACACGTCAGTAGAGAGCATGAAAGATGGAGGGTTGTTTTGGTTCACTGATCTTACAATCTGTGACCCATGTTACGCACTGTCGATGCTAACTAGCATTACGGTGTGGGCTACCATTAAAGTAAAGTCATTCTTCGTCTTCAGACCAAGAAATCTTTTAATCTAGTACATTGATGACATTGCAGTTAGGAACCGATTCAGCCAGGCTTTCGGCTTCAGGCTCACCACTGCTTATTTATTTCTTCAGAGCCATACCATTCATCATGTTTTCCTATCACCATGAATTTTTAAGGGTATATTCTGATCACCTTGATTTGTCAACGGTAGTTGGAAAGTTAAATGTTTTCATTTCTAGGCCATTCTCTGCTATTGGCTGACAACAAAATAACATCTCTAGTACAAGTCAATTTCCACCAGCTTAACAATGAATTGAAATAAGAAACAAACTATAAAATATCAACTGATAACACAATATGGTCCGGAATTTGATCTGATACTGTGGGTGCCATACTTGAAAATCACGCGGGTGATCCCGCCAAGCTGCCAGGTTTGTTAAATCGCAGTACTAAATAACGTAAGAAACTTGAACATATCGATGTTGCGTTGAGACAAAAATCCTTTCTCCTTGATTCATTTTATTTGCCAAACAAAAGATCCACAACCAAATCTTGTTAAGTTGTTTTAATTTTACTCATCTTTTTAAATAAAATTTAGGCAACGCAGCCTTATTAGGAGTTCGTAATTTGTAAATGTTTAATGGTATAGACTATAGAGTGGGCAAGTCAGCCATCGTAGATTTTGAAGAATCAAGTACACGAGCGGATTGTTTCGGCAAGTTGTACTGCAAGAATACACTATGTCTATGTAAATAGGAAAGGGTATTTTTAGTACCAGCACCTACGATGACAAGTTTCTTTCGGATGGCAGCCATTCCTCCCTTGAATTTCAAAGGAACAAACGAAAGTTATTTGTCAGTTGTTTTTGTGCGTTATTATGAGAACTTTTTCCTATTAATTCAACAACTGATTAAAATGCATATACTAATTTAGTTAATGTTTAACCAACTGATCAATATAATATCTGTCGGGACATGTTGTCATTCTTGTAGAATAGAAACATGCCAATAGCCATCGCAGCATAGAGATGAGAAAACGAATTTCGTTTTTACTTCCATTGAACATTGATACTAAGACAATTACATTTAGATGAAAGGGAAGCGGTAGTAGAATAAGGTAGGCGAGGGTAGGTTTGTGATGGGCTATAACAGTCCACAGAAGCGTTATTGCAACGCAATGGTAATACCGAGAAACGACACGCTTCCTCTTTTAATATCAGAAGAATCGGACACGAGGTGATGGGTTTTGTAGTAGAACTCATCCAAATTGGACGACGCGTTCTTGGAGGTGTCGTCTTTGACTAGAGTGGTTCTACTGGACAGTTCCGAATGCCAACTGAAACGGGGTTGGTTTTTAGATGCTACTACTATACTACTACTACTACTACTACTAGATCGTGATCGCCGTCCTATCGGGAATTTCCTGAACGGAGTGAGGGCCCCTAGTGAGGTCCTATAGTAGGGACTAGGGACACATTTTTCTGAGATTTTCCCCGCTAGATGTTGCTTGTTTAACGCGACATCTAGTTTCCCGACCAGGGATCTACAGGGGTTTTTCGTCGAAAAACACGGTTGCCAGACCGTGAATTGGTAGTAGGGGGCTATGTGCAAAGCCCGCCGCCATCTTAGAAGTGACTCAGTGAGTTTGCCTATGCCGGTATCGGCAAATGCCCTTGGCACAGTACACAACTACACACCCGCTTGGCGCGCTGAACGAAGAACTAAAGCGCCAAGGGCATTAGGTCTACAGATAGATGGATTTTTTTACCGGCTGGGCCGCCGGCCGATATAATACTACTAATAAATTTCACTACGGCATTGCATTTGGCGGATCAAAGGTGTGGATTAATTAATAGTGATGCTGAACATCTTCTATCACAGTTTTAGTGGACGAACAGCATTCACCGGGCCATTGAAAACTCGCGAAGTACTCAAATATCGAAGTTGTATTTTTTACTTCAAGTGGAACTGACTGAGGGACAAGAAGCTTGTCCTTTTTCAGCTGAAACAGGTAAAACGTGCTGTAAATACAAAGACGATTGTTGGATAGTGTTATTAACGTAGGTATGGTTTTCAGAAAGAAAATTTTGCACCTATACATGTATAGGTGCAATACATAGATGGATTCTCAATCATTCATCTAACGAATTTTATTAACGGTAATTTCAAAAATGTTTTTCCATCAACAGATTAACATTTACAGTTATTGCAGATAAACCAAGATGCTAGATAATCTGTGCACATTTTACGCTGATGGCTGCCAATCTTCGTCTATACTGGTTGCTGTGACACATTCGTTGGGCTACGCTTTAATAATTTGAAGTTTGCCATTCTTTCACACCAACCTGAAGGACACCAGTTTTCTTGACACACAAGATTGTTTGAAGGTTGATTTTTGCTAGGCATCATTTGAACGGTACCACACGGTACAATATATTTGCTTGATATTTCTTTCAGTTTTTACTTTTTATTTACTGTCTGACAATGTGTTTTCATATCTTAGGTGCAGCTCCTATCCAGCCCCACAGTGTGCACAAATAGACAGTGGAAAAAATCTGCTCATTATGCTGATCTACACAATGTCGGCTACATGTAAGCAACATTATCACGTAATAACCGATCTCTGATGAAGTTACAACACAGAAGATTGGCCACTCTTTACGGCAGAAACCCATTCAGATAAATGACCAAAGATTTACCATTTTTGAGGTATGGAACCAATAAGCATCATACAGGTCCTATGTATGAAAAGAATTTTCTTTAATATTGATACTGATATAAATGACTTTGTTTCTCATCAACTTTCAGATTTAAATGAAACTATTAACACCTTAAAGACCACCAACAGCTACACCTGTTACCTTGCTTGGTTCCTAATTGATGATCACCTAGAATATGGATAAAACAATGCTCAGCTAAGTAAATTTTACAGTTGTGAACCACAATAGTCCCCCAAAATCTCGGATAATAATCAGAACATCCTGTTCCTCATCATGTGTGGGTCGGAGATCTTAAAGTTAAAAATGTTTCGGTTTGTTTACCATAGGAAGATCACTGCCCTATGCTTTCTACTGAAATCAGGAGGGCGAATGAATGGAGGTACTGATTTGGTTAGTTTGAATGTCCGAGGTAATATGGACGTTGGCAATAACTCCATCAACGGTGTAGTTGTGGAGGATACATTGCGAAAGAATGTCTCACGCCTCGTCATTCAAGGGACGAAATCATTTTCCGCTATCGAAGTTAAAAACAATGTTACAACCAACACCGTCTATGAGGTTCTCTAACATAAAATTTGTATTTCATTTTCGTTGTTTAACTAACAACGTGATGCAACGTGATTTTAGGACATGATCGGAAAAAAATATTCTACAGAAAAGCGAGAAAGAGCAGCATGTCACCGGATCGGTGCGGATCGTCGGTCTTGTACAGGTAGTTGAAAACTACCTTTGACAAGCATGCCCATCAGATCGTTAAAGTTGTAATGTTAATCATAAATTGTAATCACCAGACTTCACGTCTGGTAACATCTGTTGTCATAGGATTCGTCGTTTTCACTGATCCTTATCTTGTTGACGATGCTGAAGTGGATTCTCTAATCGATCTCCGTATCAATGATATATTGAGCATCTCGGGCCAGCAAACTATCCCAGCGAGTATTGAAGTCGACGTCCTAGATGTCCAAGGAAACATTGACTGGCTCGAACATTCACGCAAACGGTGATTTAGCCACGCACGATGCTCGTGTCCAGAAGATCAATACGATTGTTCTTTCAAATTCCCCCATAACTATTGGACAAAATCATCAGACCAATCGATCCCTGTTAACGCGCGAATGACCTTTAAAGTTGAAATGAAAGAAAATATTACTACGGTACTCGGAACTTCATGGAACGCTTCCTCGATCGTGATTTGTTCTCGGCGAGAACTAACCAGACGTTCAGCGTTTAAGTGCGGTGCGCCGACGATGTTACCATACACGGGGATGTGGTGATTCACAACCTGACCGATATTAAAAGAGTATAACTAACATTCAAGTCTTTGGAAGTTGCCAAGAAGGAAGGATGCTTTCATGTCTCTGATACAAAGGTTTATTTAGTTAATCAATGTTTTAACGTTCTTTGGGTTTTAACAACGGCTTTTTTTCTATACCTTTGAGCAGGAGGAGGGAGGAACATTCTCGCAAGATATAGTTTTCCCCAATAGATCCCAAACGGTAACAGACGTTTGATTTGTTCATTAAAAATTTACCAAACTGATGTCAACGATATTGTTTCCCAAGGTTTACGAAGAAAAATTTTGGATAACGTACAGTGGCCAGAAATTACAATTCACGGTTACGTAATTTTCACATTTTCATTTTAAAAAATTCTTTTCATTAAAAAAAATTTGCATAACACAGGACATGTTTGAAATGGACATATCAACAGTTACAACGTTTGAAGAATATTGAAGTGAAGTGGTGAATATGACATACTCATATTACAGAGGCATTTGCAGGTGGAAAGTATCAAGTCCTGACACCAACGGGAAGAACAATTACGTTACTAACTATGTACCCAAAGTAAGCCAAATAATGATATGCACATTTCTACTGGTAAATAACTGACTATTTAATTAACTTAACAGATTGAATTGGCGTTGTCCCAGATACGTTCTTGCGGAATGGTGTGACGTTTGCGAAGCAGGAACATACAGCAGACAGAGCGTC
Source organism: Daphnia sinensis (assembly GCA_013167095.2). Taxonomy (NCBI): domain Eukaryota; kingdom Metazoa; phylum Arthropoda; class Branchiopoda; order Diplostraca; family Daphniidae; genus Daphnia; species Daphnia sinensis. The sequence continues at coordinate 4,018,710 of CM023194.1, forward strand.
TTCAATACGCAGTACGTTGATCACACGTTACCTCCACAACATACGCAAGAAATGAGATTGAAGAGACTTGCCACATTTCTGCGTTAATCTAGTGTAAAGGTATACTTTTATTAAAACAGAATTACAGGTTAGTACATGCATTTGCTTACATAGGTTTCAAACAATTTTAAAATTTATAGCTGTTAATGTGGTAACTTCAACTAACATGTAAGAAACAATGGAAGCAAACGTCGACTTACCTGACAATTTTAGTGTCCGTTGGTAGATTTGAATCAGCTGGACAGTAGTTGCAGGGTAAGATCCTTGACTGACTGGACTGTAGAATTGTATATCGCCTTATATACACAAAGAGACGCGCTCCACGTACACTGCCTTTCCAAGAATTGAAGTTTGGGGTAAAGGTACCGAATTTTGAAGGTCAACAGCTGTTGAAAGAAAAATTTTGTATTTCTTCCATGTGCGCTCGAGAATGTGGCCATTCCCCCTCGTTTTGCCTAATTTCTTCCATGTGCGCTCGAGAATATGGCCATTCCCCCTCTTTTTGCCTAATTTCTTCCACTAAGCTAGAATATCCTTGGGCAATTCAAGAATGAAAAAACAAAACCCCATTTTGCAATTTTCTACCTCATTAGCTCATTCACTGGCACGACATGCACTAGTGTAGTTGTCTCGTTTTTTTATCCCGGTGTAGTGATTCACACAACTTTCGCACATGGACGTAGTTTTCGTTCCCAAGCTAGAGACATGTTTCGCAATTTGCCTGTACACTAGTCACTCACTTAAAAGAGCACTGCATCAGCACTGGGTTTTGCATCTACACTAGCTTTGTTTAGTTGCCAACCGTATTTTGTTGAGTAGTAAAATAAGTCTAAATAGAATAGAAGACGTTGATTAAATTAAGAATAAGTAAGTCTAAGTTTAAGCTAAAAATAAGCTTACTTTTTAAGTAAGACATAGCATAAGCCACCTCAATCCTTAGCTTTGTAAACCTGTAGCTCCACCATTTCCCTTCACTGTTTTATGCATTCTTTACACGTGGTCGTCGCTCGCAGACTATTAACGCAATGAATTCTGTGTTACATCCTCTTCGTACAATTTTCAAATGCCCTGTCAATCTTAACGACATCAAAATCACTAAGACACTAACTAATGAACTATTGTTAATCAAATTTTTTTTTTTTGGAATTTTTTTTATTGTAATGCGATTGTGATATGTGTACCTGATGTATGTTTGAGTTAGCTGAAAGTTGTCGTTACATCATAATTTAAAATCCATTTTTCTTTTCTTTCTCGTTTCTGTGCAATCAGGAGGGCCATCTCTGCGGACCCAAGAGGAAGTTGGACATCGAGGATCATGGTTGGAGCCATTTTAACGTTCTTTTGGGTAAGAATGTAAGATATATATTTTTTTTTAATTTCGTCGATGCTAATTTTTGTGTGTGAATGTAGGGGGAAAGCAACGAGAACATCGCCCAGCATTTTAAGGTGTATGTTTTAAAAATTAATGGTTTAATCCTATTTTTATGTATCTAGGGGAGGCTGTAGCCCTAACGTCACCGAAGTGGATACGGTACAGCGACGATCACCACTGGAACACCATAATCGTCGCCCAGGGTTTGTCGGGTTTGTATTGTAAAATGTATTTTTCTTATTATGAATATGAGTTTTTTCATTATCTTTTTTTTTTCGTGCAACTAGGAGGGGCATACCACCGCCTAAAAGAGAAGCTGGACATCGAGGCTTGTCGACGGAACAAAGAGATCATCGACTAGAATTTTAGGGTATATGTTTTAAAAATTAATGGTTTAATCCTGTTTTTATGTATCTAGGGGAGCTGGTAGCCCTAACGTCACCAAAATGCATACGGTACAGCGAAGATCACCGCTGGAACACCTAAATCATCGCCCAGAGTTTGTCGGGTATGTGTTTTTAAATCTAATTTTCTTACTACGAGTTCTTTTGTTAGTATTTATTCGTGTATCTAGGAGAGGCCTACCACCACCGAAGAGGAAGTTGGAAATCAAGAATCGTCGAGATGTATACGGTGGGCAGTGAATATCACCGCTGGAACAACGTAATCGTCGCCCAGAGTTTGTCGGGTTTGTGTTGTAAAATTCATTTTTCTGATTATGAATTTGAGGTCTATCATTATCCTTTTTTTTTTGGTGCAGCTAGGAGGGGTTCACCGCCGCCAAAACGAGGAGCTGAACATCGAAGATCGTCGCCGGAACAACGAGACCATCGACCAGAATTTTGGGTTATATGTTTTAAAAATTAATTGTTAAATAATTTTTTTTTGTGTTAGTAGGTGAGTTCTATCATCACTGAAAAGGACGGAGGAAATTGAGAATCATAGAAAACCGTGACGTTTGCTCAAGATTTTAAGGTATAAAATTTAAAGTTTTTAAAGACGATTTGTCTAATCATGCTTGTTGTCTTGTGGAACTAGGAGGGTCCCGACACCACTGAAGAGGACGCTGAACATTAAGAATCGCTGATAGAGCAATGAAGTCGTTGACAAGGGTCGGTCGGGTATGTGTTGTAAAATCTTTTTTTCCTACTACGAATGTTAAGTTCTTTTATTATTATTTTTTTTTCGTGTAACTAGGAGAGGTTCACCACCAACGAAGAGGAGCTGGACATTGAGGATATCGCCCGAACAACTAGATTATTAACCAGAGTTTTTAGGGTATATGTTTTAAAAATTAATTGTTTAATCAATTGTTTTTGTGTTAGTAGGAGAGGTTTATCATCACTGAAAAGGACGAAGGACATTGAGGATCATCGCCAGTGATCTTCGCCAGTGATCTTCGCCAGTGATCTTCGCCAGTGATCTTCGCTCAAGAGTTAAAGGTATAAAATTTAAAATTTTTATAAATGATTTGTCTAATCATGCTTGTTGCCTAGTTGAACTAGGAGCTCACTACCACTGAAGAGGACGTTGAACATTAAGAATCGCCGATAGAGTAATGAGGTCGTTGACTAGGGTTGGTCAGGCATGTGTTTTAAAATCTTTTTTTCCTACTACGAATGTTAATTTCTTTTATTATTATTTTTTCTTGTAACTAGGAGAGGTTCACCACCAGCGAAGAGGAGCTGGATATCGAGGACACCGCCCGAACAACTAGATCATCGAACAGAATTTTTAGGGTATATGTTTTAAAAATTAATTGTTTAATCAATTTTTTTTGTGTTTGTAGGAGAGTTCTATCATCACTGAAAAGGACGAAAGAAATCGAGAATCATCGCCAGAAAAACGTGATGTTTGCTGGAGATTTTAAAGTATAAAATTTAAAGTTTTGAAAGACAACTTGTCTAATTATGCTTGTTGACTTATGGAATTAGGAGGGTTCTGACACCACTAAAGAGGACGTCTAACATTGAAGATTGCCGCTGGAGCAACGAGATCGTTGCCACCGATTTGCCAGGTTAATTTTTTTAATAATATATTTATCTAACCATGTGTTTGTGTTGTATTTTATGTATCTGGAAAATTTGACCACCATCAATAGAGGATTATTGGGAGTTTAGGAGTGTTGTTGGATCAACGAGGTTCGTCGCCCATCCCTGAGATACACGCCTAATTAGGACGACGGAAAAAAAAGGTTGGGTATTGTCATATTGGCATTCGCTTACTTTATATCATGTTGTGCTTTGTGTGTTGTTCAAATGTGAGTTGAAATCCTCTTTCCCCGCCGTACTATTGGCTAAGGTTTTAACTTACACTGAGCATACAAGTGCACTGCACCTTTACCCCACGGTTACTTAGATGTTTGTATTAGCCTTAATGAATTGTTTTAGTTGGTATGTTTGTTTTTAGGTAATGCACCCCTGCTTGCATCAGTATCAAGTTTAGTATTTGTTTGGTATAGATCTATACTGACTCACATTTAAAAAAAAACTTTTTTAGCAATTGTAACAACAAGAACTAATGTCTTGAATAATAACAACAATATTGTAAACAATTCATCGCTGGCCGAGCTGGGCCAGGTTACCAGCTCATGCGCTTTTGAGGGTTCGTGGTTCGTGGGGTTTTCCACACGGTCTTCCCATGGTTTTCCATAGCCAATTGGAATATTTTGCAACGCCGTTCCACAAATATGTCTGCCATGATGTTTACTTCCTAAGCTTCTGTCCTCTTGTATGTGACAGACAAAAGGTTGTTAAGGTAAATCAGATTACTGGTATATATTTGACAATTTCATGTTAACAAAGCCTTTTTGACATTCAATTCAGGCGTGACCATTCGTTCCATGTTAACATGCAAAAGCTCTTTGAAACTGTAATGAATGAATATTGCTAATCGGACTTACATGGAACGTTTTCTCAATCGTGATTTCTTCTTGACTAGAATTAAACCGACGTTTAATGTTGAAGTGCAGCTCACCGACGATGTTACTGAACATGAGGATGTGAGTGATTCTCGAGTCTTTGGACTATAATGGTGCCAAGAAGAAAGGAGACTTTCATGTCTCTGGCACAAAGGTTTATTTTCAATCATTCATTTAACGAATGGATTAATGGAAAATTCAGAAATTTTTAGCTTTTCTTTTCTATCAACATAGTAATGTAAACAGTTATTGCAGGTAAACCAATATGTTGCATAAACCGTGCACATTTCACACTGATAGTTGCCTATTTCTGATGGTATCAGCTTCTGTGACTTAGATTGGCTGAGTTCTCAAGTCGAAAGATGATATTGTTTGCCATGATGTTTACGTCTTAAGCTTCTGTCCTTCTCTTGCCTGTGACAGATAAAAGGTAGTTAAGGTAACTAAGATTAATGGCATATATTTGACAATTTAATGTTAACAAAGCTATTTTGTCATTCGATTGAGCTGTTTAAAAAAAATTGACTTGTGAAGAGATAAAGGGAACGTAGAGATATATCGTTAAAATGAAAGGGGACTATCTACATCGCGACGATAAGATACAAATCTGTAATGGATAAAATTCAACTTCTCTAACACTGTCAAGGTAAAAAAAAAACATTTAGTTCCAAAAATGTATGAAAAATGCTGATTTTTGTATTATTTGTTTTCTTTTTAATAGATTGACTAGAATGGCAAAGCTACTGAATAAACTTGGGATTATAATGTGGGAGGTTGAGGTATGCTGCCATGGATTTGCAGTAATAGTAAGTGAGGAAAGTATGACCTTAAACATGCATATGATTACAGTTTGCTAAAATGTTAGAAGTCGAAAATGATGAGATGAGATGATGAGATGAGACGATGAGATGAGACGATGAGATGAGACGATGAGATGAGATGAGACGATGAGATGAGACGATGAGATGAGATGAGATGATGAGATGAGACGATGAGATGAGTAAGATGTAGAAAATGCAGAAATGTAGAAGATAAATACAAATGTGTGGAAAATTGGCAATACAAATGATTATACAAGTCTTTAAACTTTTATGTTAAATATTGTGAATGAACAAGTAAATATTGTTCCGTTTTATAATTGGTAACTGTTACATTTTTTGTTTCTATTTAGGATTGAATTGTAATCATTGCTGAGATGACCACTGGCTTGCGATTTCGTACTGTTGTGGGTAGGTGGGTGGCAATTCCGTAATGCATTTGAATTCCCGCAGATGACTTCCAATCCTGGAATTAGCGACTAGCTGTTTACAAGTTTTATTCATGTGTTATTATAGTTCTGTTAACCTGCAGTTTGTTTATTCGTTCATGCAATTTATATATATTTTACCTCACCTCACCAGATGTAGTACATAGATGTTACAGTTTATTATTGACTTCTTTCGGGGATCGATCTCCAATCGTACGGGATGCTTTGCCGGTGCTCAACCATTGAGCCATATGTGATGTTCCTATAATTTACAATTACTAGAAGACTAGAAAAGATAATATTGTAAAAGCAATTTTTGAGGCCTCGTAAAGCTATATGCTTACCTTGTTTATGTTGTAACAAGGATATCAGCTCTGTGGTAGAGCGTTGGTGTGCGGATATAAAGGTCTCGGGTTCAAACCCCGAATGAGGATGGAATTGCTAAATGGAAATATCATTTGTAATTTCATTCTCTTGTTGTGGACAAGTGTGTGCCAATCTGAATATATCTTGAATCATGCTGCCAAATTTATTCTAAGTCCAGATTGTTGAATTCAAATGACATCAAGAAATAGATCTGTAGCAGACATGACAGATGGCTCATTGGTAGGGCATCGGCTTAGCATGCTGAAGGTCTCGGGTTCAATTCCCGGTAAAGTCATACAAATTACAACAAATTTAATTTGTTGAACGAAACAATGGATGTAATTAGATTGTATTATAATTATCTAAACACGAATTAATGTGGAAATGTGAAAATGATATCTTTATTAAAATTTGTTCTAGGATATTTTAATAAGTATCGCCAAAATATCCGTCCCGTTACTTCGTAACGGGGAAGTTTCTCGACTCGACTTGCAGACGTGGTAGTTTGGAAGCCTGACAGGGAATCGAACCCTACACCTCGGAGTTGCTAGGCGAGTGCGATACCTTCCTGGCAACCCCCCCTATCATCCCCCCCATGAGAAATGGTAGTCTATTGACTGCTCTGCACTGTTACCTATAATGTGTAGAAGACTTAGAATTCATTTGAGTAACTCTCATAGCTCAATGGTTAAAGTGTGAGGCTGGAATGCTATACGATGTAGGTCCTTAGTTTCGAACCCCATTTCAGCTAAGGTAAAAATATATAAAAAATAACAACTAACTTATTAAAATAAAATGAATTGTATTGTCCCACCATCCACCCACAATTCCACCACTGTTTTACATACAACACATACATACATATACAATATAGTAACCCGTTGGCTGCCACGCCATGCAACCCGTAGATTGCGTTTCTACATTTGCTACGCGCCACTCGGAAGGGGTGACGCCAAGGGGGACTTGTCCGAAGACATGTCCGGGCCGACAAGTTCAAGGAGACCATTGCGGGAATGCACACCCCTGGTCTCCATGAACTTGCCAACAAAGTGGAGTCCCTATATGGTGCATTGCCTAAGGCCCGAAGGCCGGCCCAAAGGCCAATCTTGGGCAGTTGCGACTGTCCCACCCCATGGCAAATACGCCATAGAGCAGAACAGCGCGGCCCGTCCCTACCAGCTAAAAAAAAAAGGGGGGGAAAAAGGGGTGGCAGCCAACGGGTTACTTTACATCACAGATCACACATAACAAAATACGATACCACGACGATGACGGCGATGACGGGGCGACCACGAGGCGAAGACGGGCGAGGCGATGACGGGGCGACCACGAGGCGAAGACGGGCGAGGCGAAGACGGGTGAGGCGATGACGGGACGACCACGAAGCGACAACGGGCGAGGCGATGACGGGACGACCACGAAGCGACGACGGGCGAGGCGATGACGGGACGACGGGAGAGGTGACGACGGGCGAAACAAAGGCTTGTGCTGGCTGGAAAAGTAGAAATAAAAATGAGAGTGTTGAAATGTTGGTTGTTAACTTTTAGCAACACGACATAAGAGGAACAGGTTGGCTTTACGAAACGGAAACTTACACGAAAATGATGAGTGGGCCAAAAGTAATTTTGCATTGTTGATGACTTTCCGTCAAGACCAGCATCCTTTGCATTTCAAGTTCCACAAACTGGAATTAATGGAGAATTATGCCAATTTGATATTGACTGCTAATATACAAGTCTAATAACTCACCTATAAATGCAACATCCTGCCACATGATGCATTGAGCAGAAATGATGAGAAGATTGCTGAAATGGTGATAGTGGTTGCAACCACAACATACGGGACACTTGTCAAATCCTTCAGGGCCAACACCCTCTGCACTTTTAGTTCCACAAGCTATGAGTAAAAGCAGAATCATGCAAATTTGATACTGACTGCCAAAATATGAGTCCAATAAATCACACCTCAACAAAAAAATCTGGCCACTTGAGCTCACTAGAAGTGAGTAGAATGTTGCTGAAACGGTGATGGTTCATGGTTGCCAACACAACATATGGCGCACTCACTCACACTTCAAACCACAAATGAGATGAATTGTTCACCAGGTTAAGACCGTTAGCAAGAGATTATGGAATTTCAACCATACAATTTGTGATTTTCGTAACCTTTCTCCACGGCAGCATCTTTGCACTTTTAGGTTTCACAAGCTACTTGTTAAAAGAAAAAACTTGGCCATTGTATTTTGATTGGCAATATATAAAACTAATACCTCTCCATTTGGTAAAAGAATAGCTTGATTGAATGTAGTAGGTTGCGAACAGTTTTTTACAACTTAGCAGCTGACCTAGCTGATCAGAAGGTTTAGCCGTTGCACCCAAAATAATCCATTTGATGTTCTCCACTTGAATAACACATTTAGGATTGAAAACACTAAAAATAGGTAACACATCATCGGTTTATATCGCATTTTCCATTGAATTGTACAGTTAACAAATATTCACAGACGTTTCACCATAGACAACGAAGTGGAAGACCGCTAACGCCTATATCCCCCTGTAGCGATGCGCGTGTCATGCCGCATGGTGGCGCTGAGTCCGGTAATATAATCTGACATAATAATTTTGGGTTTCCCTACTGATCCAATGCTTCACACACCGTCATTTTAAAATGAAATCATGCACGGTATCACTTTGGTATGCACATGTAAATTAAGCGCAAAAATTCAGCATATCGTGTGAATTATTTCATATTTTTAGTGGTTGGGTAACCTTCATTCATAAAATGTTTTATTTTTCCCCATTTTCCCCCATTTTCCCCCATTTTCCGAAACAAGTTTGTATCAATCGTGAAACGTTGTAAAATGGGGGGAATTGGGAAAAATAAAACATTTTATGAATGAAGGTTACCCAACCACTAAAAATATGAAATAATTAACACGATATGCTGAATTTTTGTGCTTAATTTACATGTGCATACCAAAGTGACACCGTGCATGATTACATTTTAAATGACGGTGTGTAAAGCATTGGATCAGTAGGGAAACCCAAAATTATTATATTACCGGACTCAGCGCCACCATGCGGCATGACACGCGCATCGCTACCTACCGTCCTCTCAGCCTTATGGCACCCTTCGCGGTCTTCCACTTCGTTGTCTATGGTTTCACAGTGACACGCACTATACAACAATCTAAGTACAGACTGACAACAGCGCCATCTCGTGGTGCAATCTATAACCACAAAATGCTAGTTTGCTGAATTACAAAAACAATGAGCTTTCAGTTCCAGCCAGCTATTGTCTGCAACCTTCTACTTTCGTGCCAATCGCCCAATCCTACGGAAACTCTTTCCAGTAACCATTCCGCTAATCCGCTCCAACATTTACCATGCTGATTTCTTCCCATGCTTAGCTACCTCTTCAAATGCATGAAATGCCAACAGTGACTTTTCTGTTGTTACATCCGTATAACAAACAAACTGGTGCTGAGCAAGAAAAATAAAATAAAATATTCTTAAGGAAAAAACTGGTGTGAAAAGTAAAATTAATGTGACTTACAGAAAAAAAACGACAATCACCAGTCCAACAAAGCCAAATACAGAATAATTTTTGATCAATTCAAGATGCGTTCCGTTAATCAATGTACAAGGAGCCATCCACTAAGACGGGCATTAGTAGTTGTACTTATGGACGGATTCAACCAGCAGTAATTGAATTTTTTCATCTGCAAACTAAAAGTAAGATAATTTCGAGAACAAAATATGTTAACATCATTTATGATCGACAAATAGATTGTGTACCTTTTTGTGGCAAGATTCCAGGTGACGCTGATGGAGGCCATGATTATCCTCCAGGTGGAAGTGCTTTGTTCGACAAAGGTTGTCTAACAAATACAAGAATAAAGATGCGGATGTGGTTGCCGACGCTGCCCAAGTTAGAGATGTGGGCACCACAATCAACCGGGGAAGTCCCGGTAGATTGTCAGCAATCTGAAGATATTCTGCAACAGTTCCCAGTTGCATATAAGGCAAATGTGAAAAAGGGTCATACCTTCCCACACTTCAACCCTCAGTAAAGGTATTTGATTACAATTATAAAAAGTAAAGAAAATAAAAAGTACATACTCTCTTCTCAATTTTTCGCGGAATTTTTGCTCTTGTTAGGTCACTACATTTTCTTCTCGTAGAACTTGATCACGACTTGCGGGCTAAGTTAGTTAGGTAGGCAACTAGATCACAGTCATGGGATGATTTTCTAAAAATCCAATAAACGGAACGCATCAACTGTACCGTACGTGCAGTTTAACAGCAACCGAACGACTAACAGGAAAAATACTCTCATTGCAAAAATAATAGCATTTGAAGTTTTCAGTTTTACGAGTAAAAGTTTTTTAAACTGCACGTTGTCGTAACGAAAATTTTGGCTGAGAGTCAATATTCACTACGAATCACTGAATACGTTAATTGCTTACATAATGCTATTAACTCTGGATTAGATTGAACATACCCGTTTTATGAGTAAGGGAAGTTCAACTCTAGGAGTGACATCCGCCTCCTAGAATTCTCTGCTCTGCCCCTAGAATTTTCTCGGCCTCCATATTTCGACCAAATCCGGTTGAACGAGTGGGCATCTAAAATGACACATAGAGAAACCCATCAATTTACTAACCACATCTTGATGTTCATTGCCCCAAGTTAAGAATTTGAAAAATACCTTCACTTAAGTTTTTTTCTTTACAGCTTAGCTTGTCTTACTTGTTTTCATGATATTCATTCAACGGTAGATGTTTTTATTTTAGTTTAAGTAGGTATTTTTCTTTTTCATTTCTTCCTCATCTCTTTTGCCTTCAAACACTGCAATCAAATCATAGCAATCCAGGTTTCTCTTTAGTTCCCAAGAATTGTCATCATGTGAAAAGACTATCCATTTAAGGAAATACTCCACTTCACCATTCTTCTCCCTATTATGATATTAAGATGAAGTTATAATCAGAAAACCATCCATCAACATTAATGTAATGAAGGATAAAAACAATTTCCAAACAAACCTCCAGTCAAGAATTTTTATATTCTTCGTCTGTGTCACTTTGGGGAGTTGAGGCCTGATTGAGACTTATTTTCTTATGCTTTTGCTATTTCAGAGCATGATTTAAATTACTTGGATTGGGTGGGCTAAGGAAAAATTAACTCCTCTTTGGGATATCTTCTTGTAACCTGAAAGCATAAAGCCCGATGTAGATGTGACTGATTAATTCAAGGATTCTAAGGGTTAAATTGAAGACATTGAAACAACTAAACAAGCATGGTACACAAGAGTAGAAAGTGTTCTAAAAAAAAGTTTCATCTTGCATACAATACAACGATAATTTTACAATCGTAGTTGAAGGTAGAAATCTATACTTACTTGAATAGAGAAATTAAATATTACCATTAGTTATTTACAGCTTCAGCATGAGCCCTCCTCCATCTCACAGTTACACTCACATAGCAATGACGAATGACTGCATGGGGCTAAGCAGTGATTGTGTCAAAAATGTCAAGTGACTTATATTATATTATATATTTTTTCCCTTCTTAGAATACCTTGAAAAGTGAGTAAGTCAAACGCCAAGAAAGTCAAAGCCACGAGGTCAAACAGTAATAGATAGGGAAGAATGCAGACAGCAAGCTGCTGCAAGCCAAACATCAAACATGGCTGAATACTTGAATAGTGACTGCCAAACTGAAATGGAAATATGTTGTCTGCTTCCTCTCAAAGTAGTCATATGGAGTTTTTCGCGCGCATTTCAAAATCCGAAAAGAAATAATTTTTTGAAAGAAAAAAATATATATCATACATACAAATCACAATAATGATTAAAGAAATTATATTTAGGTTTAAAATGATTTTTCCATTAACTTGCGTTACATATATGATACATCTGTGACATGTGAGTTCACGTAGGATGATACCTTGCCAATGTCTTTCAAATGGACCCACTGAATTGGGTAGCTCAGCTGGTAGAACAATGCATGCGTGACACATAGGTCAGGGATGGCAAACATTATGATAGTAGACAGAGGAATAAAAAAAAACAATTACATTCTCACCAAAATTGAAGAAGACAGCAGGCTTTCCTATGGTGCCACCACTTCTTTAAGAAAGGCAAACAGTAAAATGTCTTGAAGTTATGTTCAAATTCCTCTTGTGACATTTCTGATTTTGAAGAATACGAGTGCCAGAATTTGTAAATCGGATTTCGACAAAGCCATACTGTGTTTTATGGTGTACCACCCTGAATCTCAGAAGAGTGAATAACATTAATATCAACAGAAATTTCTTAAAGATTCCAAACCTACATAGCAATGAGAAGTTGTCTGCTGCAACTTTCAAAGCAATTACTCGCTTTTTTTTCTTTCGCATGAAGAATGCACTGAGTGCAGCCATATATGCTTTGAAATAGAGCAATAACTGGTAAAGTATTTCCTGTGGCTTGTTTTTGTTGATTCCCGCGACATCTACGGAAGCTCAAAAGAGTTCTTTTTATACTCAACAGATGGCGTAGAGATCGAGTGCTACATTTTTTAAGAAATGGGAAAATAAATATTTAAAAAAAGATCTCTTAGTAACTGAATTACGAACAGGGAAAAAGACGCTTTTGTTTGTAAGTTTAACACAGAAAGATAGCTGATCTTTTGCTTGTCTTGCTATTGAATTAATATTTTTCCCCTCTACATACGTTTCTTTTCTTTCGTGTGAAAGGGGAGAGGGATTTCTAAATCACGAAAAAGTCTAGTAGATTTAATGGCTTTCTCGACGAAACAAAAAATAAAAAGAAACGATAAAAAATATTCTTTTCTTCCTTGGTATAAGGGGCAAGTCACCAGCCCTGTGGCAGAGCCTTATATCAACCACTACTACCATTGTGGAAGACGAAAAAAAAAAAACAATCTGCACCACGAGCTGAGAATTCAATGTATTAGATATAAAAACTAAACGAAAAATAGATGTCGTTCCTTGAATAACCTGATCCCTACATCCAATCTGACGGTAACAATTCTCGACCCACGACGATGAAAGATAATAACAGTTGACACTCAAAGTTTAAACTTTCGAATCATCCAACTCATTTCCGATTTTTGGGAAAAGATTAGCACTTTCAATCTCTTTTCAATCTCAACGTCAATTTCATTTTAGATTTCACACGATGGTCGTGACGTGTGTCAGCTCTTTATCGTTCATGTCCACGCCTTGCGCTCTGGTTTGTATGCATGCTCTTTACGTTCAATTTGTGTCTGTGTTTGATGAGTGTGAAATGAGGACTACGCTGGCAGACACGCTACACTTCTATCTAAGCGCGAGTATATATATCATCGGCTAACATCATTAGCGTCAACGTGATGATTTTTTTTTCTCTCCACCGTGACGAAATTCCCATGCGTGAGCGAACCTTCTTCTCTCTTTTCCCGATAAGAAAGAGGCGTCCATCATTTTGAAGGAAGAACGAATGAGTGAGAGAGATGGCGTTGTTGCATGATAGCTTCGTGTCGGAGAATTTCCGTTTTCAACATTCGAAGGGGGCGAGAAAACAAAAATCTATTGATCACATTTTGCCTCAATTGCTGTTGTTTAAATAACCTGTTGGCGCAATAGAGTAAGAGTATAATCAACAATGACTCCAAGTTTTTTGTTTTATTGTTGTCGTTAATGGGGGCGCGTTCCAGCCACCAGAATCTAAATGAAAAGAGAAAGGGAAAATGTTGTTTTATTTGTTACAACAGGAAAAAAAAAGGGAAAAGTCTCTCACACCCCACACCCCTTTTATTTTGAAAACTAGAAAAGCAATGAAGAGATCGATCAATCTATTCAAAAAGATCAGTGGGCATAGAAACATTAAGAGAGAAACACGAAAGGCTCTGAGAAATCCTTATCGCGCACACTATGACTGGTCACATTAAACAAAAGAAAACTCTCACTCTCTTCACGCCATTAGCTAGTCACACAAAAATATGCTGGCGTGTCGTTGATTATTATCGTCAAATTCTATAGCCTCTAGAAAATATTCATTATTTCACATTAGAATAAAGTTCATTGACACACCATTCCCAGGCGAGAGGGAAAGCTGCGCGCATCTGTTACCATCTGTCTTGGACTTTGCTGTGTTAACCGTCTGGTGTTTACGTATAGGTCAGCATCACATATAGAGGGTCCAGTTCGTGTAGCCATACAAGTTGCAACGAAAGCGACTCTCGTGTTTCTTTCATTAAATGTTGTGCGCTCTCGTTTGAAGAGCGAGTGGGGAGCGAATACGAGTCTGTTCCCCCCTCGGCTTGGCGTTCCATGTCATAACAAGAGTTTACAAAAGCAAGGGAGAAAACTTCTCTGATAGTTAATGCGCAGCATAGTCCAGAGATAAACAGAGATCAGTTAGTCGACTAGCACAGCAAGTTTGTTAAACTCCACGAAAACATGTGTCGGGGCAAATCGGAAAATATGTAGTTTTTTTTACACGAATTCGTGTTGTTATTGTTTTATGCAAAGACCAGAAGTCTGCAGAGAAAATCAAACAGTGCAAGTGAAAAAAAAAAAAGAAATACTTGAGCATAACATAAGAAAAACACGAACATTTGAAAGGGAAATTTTTTTTAAAAAAGGTAGCAACTGGATGGCTCGCCCTTGAACGGTCCAGTCGTAACGTAAACTGCCAATGTTCCTGGAGTTGCACGCAAATGTGCATAGAAACAAACACGAATGTATACTTCTTATTAGATAAGAAATAAAAAAAGGCTCTCTGGTCGTTTTTTTTTTTGAATCCAAATTTGGGCAATGGCTTGCATGTAGGTGGGGGGTTTTCGCCATTTCATTTTCGTTCGTTATGCAGTTGGGTCGTTTCACATCTAAACGAAATTTCATTTTTTTTTTCTTTTGCATTCGACTCGGGCCAGAAACGAGCGGAGAAATAGAGAAAAAAAACATCGGTAGAAACTCATTTGAATAGGTGAATATAAGGAGTTGCATTGAGAAAAGCCTTAAGAAGAATTTCACTGAGCACTTGCCGAACCCCAGCGCGCTATTTCGTTTGTGGGCTCCGTCTTCTGTGTCCAGGTGCCGTGTTTGATGTTGGGGAACTTGTGACGGTCTTTTTCGCAGAGTCATGAATCAAAACGTTTCAGAAAGCCGAGACGCTGCAGAAATATTTCTATTATTATTTTTTTATTATTGTTATTAGATTTTGTATCTGTTTGTGCCTCTCTTTTTTGTTCGCAATGAAAAAACCTGAAAAAGGTTTAGCGATTTGTGCCGAAAATGGAAAGAGTTCCGGAGAGAAAGAGGCAAAAATAAAATTCTTTCTTTTCATCTCTTTTAAATACTTTTAGAATAAAAACATGGGGTTTTGAATGTCCGGCACGCGCTCAAATAGCAGCTGTAGGGGAAGATATGTTCAGGACTGTTTTTTGGGGGATCCCGATATGGACATCGGGGCCCCCAAAAACTAGAAGAAACAAGTTACGCTATTATGCTATCGTGGGTTTTTTTGGTCGATCCCACCGTATACTCTCTGGACTCGCAATTTCGGTTTTTCCTTCGACAGATAGACCAAAACGAGAAGATGCAATCAAATCTACAGACATAGAGAAGAAGACATAGAAAAAGAAAAGAAGTTGATGCCTTAACTCTCCGAAGAAAAAAGGGTCGAATGGCCCAAACAACTTGTTTTTCTTCTTCTGTTTCAGATTGGAATACCAAATGAGATTTTTTCCTTCCTCCGTTCCATAAACGTGCGCATGCAATTATCTTACCACATGGAATACATTTATAAATATAAGCGTATATAATAAAACAGCGCGCGTGTGTGTGGGGTGTGTGCATGTTGCAAGAGGCTTCCTCTAGGGCATAATCCTACTATTTATACATATGAATCCAGTTATAAAAAGAAATAGCTGTGCTGTTAATGTGATGGAAAGAAAAATAGGGCGAAAAGGTGTCTACTGCAACTATAGTAAACAGCGTGCAAGGATATAAGTTCCCGGATCTCGATCGCGAAAAAGCTAATAGGAAACGCAAAAAGAACACCTATTGATTATAAAACATATTTTCAAAGATAGTCAGCAGCACCTCCCACACGAAACGGTAAGAAATAAAAAGTGAAAGGCATCGAATAAAATTATACCCTTCAGTTACAAGCAAGTTTACATCCAAAACAGCTCCGGAAAAAAACAACAATAATAATCCAATAATAAATATCTGAGTCTACATACTCGAAGGGGGGGACCTTAAAAAAAAAAGAGCGATGAAAAACATAATGATATACACAAGCTTGTATAAACGAAGGCAATCACGACGCCCCGCAAGTGCTCCGAGTAGCAAACTATCGCATTAAACATCTAACACAATACGTCTATACATAATCCCTTGTGTCAAGGCGAAAAAAAAAATATAGAGAACAAAGGCCACGTCATTGCTGTCGAGACAGCAAGTGGCGTTGATTACGTTACGAAAACTATCAACAGCCGATTGGGAATAATAATTCGGTTGAAGTGAAAGGAAACACGAAACTTACC
Organism: Daphnia sinensis; assembly: GCA_013167095.2. NCBI lineage: Eukaryota > Metazoa > Arthropoda > Branchiopoda > Diplostraca > Daphniidae > Daphnia > Daphnia sinensis. Next base: position 4,035,191 of record CM023194.1, read on the forward strand.
CGAGTAACTCCAGGGCAAGCTCCTGGTCTATATCGACATCAACAGCTCAGCACCTGCAATTGAACGGAAAAAAATTGAATGCGCGTTAGGAAAATTGTCAACGTTACGAACTGCTATGTGACATGAACTCACTTGAATTTTTTGTTGTTTGGAAATAAGTAGCACCTCATTATTTTCTTCACTCTCGCAAAGGTCGCAACACCTTGAACTCGTTGGCAACTCTCTCCAGTTCTGTGGCGGGGTGGAAGTCATTTTCAGTGACAGTCTTCACCTTTTGAACGCACTCGTAACACGCCGCTTTGAAAAGGAAAGGACGTGTAGAAGGTCGGCGTAGCCGTGAGAATTGTTCCAGCTTTTTAATCACGTTAGTTGTTTGGTTTTTTTGGGGTTGTTGTAGAGTGAAGGGGGGGAAATAGTTTTAGACACCGAAGCTGAACCTCTTTTTTTTCCCATATGTTTTATCACAGTGACAGTGCGATGAAACAGTAGAAAGTACAAAACAATGATTATTACAAGAATCATTTTGTTCCTGCTCGCGGCGGATGTAGTCATTTGAAATCAGAAACCCAAAGAAAAATCTAGAAGGGGGGGAATTCATTATTACAATTTTTTAGAGGAATAGATTAAACAGTGAAGGCTATGTGCGTGAAAATGTACAAACAAAAAAAAAAGAAAAGTAGATAAGATATAATACAAAAAAAAAACTTCATAGGCATTTGTACTCACGCCCCCATGATGAGCGTTTGAGTTTCCTTTCCTGTTCCTGAAAAGACCCTGAGACTTTCAGGTACCCCAACATGCACACACTTGAAACACCTTTTCTAGTTCAAAACTCACAAAGCGCTTGTTTTCTTTCATCTACGACATCTCTTTTTTTTTAGGTTTCCGGACCCTATTGTGCAACGACACACACAATAATTTTGTGGGCCATGACTCTCCCCTCTTAACAGAAAGAAGGAATAAGAAGAAGAAGCAAAGAATAATGATTAATAAATCCAAAAGAGAGAAAAGAAGAGAGAAGGACGACGATGATGGAAGTCAATTACGTTTCTTGTATACCCATACAAAGCCAGTTGAAAATTGAGAGAGTGGGCGGAAGGAGATGGCAAGTTGCCTTCAGGGGCCGGCCAAAAAAGCAACTTGCCCAGCCTTTTAATACATTGCTGGATTTGGTTGGGTATACAAGAACGCAATAAGTGGAGCTTTTCTTTTTTCGAGGCTGATGGCGTTACTAGGAAACGAGTCATTTATTCAAGAGCCAAAGTTGTTACACGCAACTTCACTGATGATACATTATATGTATACTACGAAAAAAGTGTTCTATATATATTTATAACCTCTTCCGGTAGTTAAAAAATTTTTGTTTCGAAATAGTATTACCAACAAAGAAAAGAAAAATGTACATTTACATTTTACGAAAATCTTAATTTCAATTTTTTTCTTTTTTAAAGCTGAGTGTTTGTATACATAATATATTAATATAGATATGGGGAATATAATTTCAATGCGGAATTATACAAGTAATTACGTTTTTTTTTTGGAGAGAAAAAAAACGTAACGTTTCACGGAAGTTTATCCAACGTGTCGATCGATTTGAGTTTTCCGTATCTACCATTTTTCAAGTAGAAAGAAAAAAACAAATTTCAGAATTGCGAACAGGTAAAAAAAAAAGAAATCAAGGACACTTACTTGTTGCCACCTCTACGGACGACGGTGAGAACGACATCGCCCGATTTGATTCGCTTGAAGACGGCGATAGCTTCGGCGTGCGAGAGACCGACAAGCGACTCGTCGTTCACGGATAGAATTTCATCACCTGATTGAATTTTCAAGGGCAAGAAAAATGCCAAAAAAGGTTACATCATAAATCAAAAGCAACTCCACTCAAATAAGAAAAAGGAACAGAAACAGGACATGTGGAAGAACTGGTAGTAGTTAAGGGAGGAGTCGAGATACTCCCTCATGGACGGGATAGCAGATTATTGAAAAAAAAAGGGGGGTAAGGGAAGACGGAACATCAAATTACTAGGTGGGATTTTTTTATTTATATACCTTCAAGCAATTTCGCTTCTTCGGCAGCTTGGCCACTAGGGAAGATCCTAATTGTTTTTGAAAGAAAAAGAATAAACGAAAATCATAGTATTAAATCACAAGGTTGGCTGGATCATATTTTTTTCTAAAGTAATAAAATAATTACGTTTTGACGAAGATGCCCATTGATCCTTTGGGCGAATCACGACCGCCAACGATACTGAATCCGAGGCTCTTCTTGCGTGAGCCTTTCGAAAACGTCACCTCACAAATGGCCGTCGAAAGGGAGCGCGAGCGGCGCAACTGCGGGCCGCCATCCGCTCGATCCGCTCCGCTGGACGAGGACGCAGACGACACGACCATCGCCGAAATGGAAGCGTCGCTTTCTCGACGGCTGATTGGCAATTGTTTCTTGGGTCTCATCTGCGGCGGCGGCGGAAGGGACGACGCGCTAGAATCCATGGAATGCGGAAGCCGGACGTAATCGGGCTCGTCGTAATCCTCACTTCCCGCGATGGACAGCGACGGATAATTGAGGCATTCCCTCAGGGCAGACAGTTCCGTGTAAGTGCTGTAATCGCCGCACAGCCGAGTGTTGGCCTGCAAATGCTGCGGAGGGAGATGGGCACCGATGCTGGACCGGTCGTAGGGCGGCGGAAGGGAGGGCGAAGGCAGCGACGAAGGTGAAGGAAGTGACCGCTGGGCCGGTGATTTAGTCGGCGTCATTGCCGACGTGTAAGACGCACCCGACGATGGCCGATCGTCCCTCGCAATGACAATGTCCGTCTCACGAGGAGAGCTGCGCAACAAATGGCGGGCCTCTTCGACGTCGATGCCTCGCAAACGTTTACCGTTGACGTTGACAATTTCATCACCGACCTGTAATTTGCCATCTCTGTCGAGTCACCCCAGAAAAAAGAAAGACATGAATACCAAAAGTGTTATTAACAATGTTCATCATTTTCGTTGTGCGGCTGTTGTTCAACAATCGGCCCCACACACACAGACAAAAGAAGACGGTTTGGCTATTTTTTTTTGTGTTAGTCTGTCATTAAACAGGCGGTCCAGCTCGAGTATTATTATACGATTTTCCAAGGCACATACATTACTTGTAGAAGTAGTATAACTACATTCATGACCTATACTCAACAGCGACGTATTCTGAAAGGAAACTAGCGGCGGTGTTTTTTTTTCTTTTCGACAATTATGACCACACACGCAAAATGAAAGAAAAGGAGTAATACAATTTCTAAGAGCTTTGTTGTGTTGTTTTGCTCGTTATCCTTATTACTTAAAAAATAAAGAAAGAAAAGTAGTTTTTTACTGATTGAGTTAAAGCGTGAAATTGAAAAACAGACGGGGGCGAATGATAATCATAAGGAAATGAGAAAAAAGAAGAGGAGAGTAATGACAAGGCGCAAAACAGTTAACCGAAGAAACATTTCCAACCCGAAAAAATGAAATGGACGAAGTCTGATGGCGTTAAAGCAGAGCCGAGAATACGATTGCAAACCACAAGAACGCAGTTGGGGCTTTCTCTGTCTGCATTCCATTGTGAGACACGTCATTAAAAAAGCCCACCCGACTACGTGCATGGCGACAGTAGCTAAAAGAAAAAACCTTACGGAATTCCCCCCTTTAACGTTTGCGTGTGTTACGATTCGTTGCGTGTTCGCTCGGATGTATACGTCCAATAAAAAAACAACCACTGCCTTATTTTTTTCAGTTAAATATTATCACAAATAAACGAAGTGTACCTGTCCGCCACGCCTCCGGGCTCTACGTGACCGATGACGTATCCCTGTTGGGAGCCATCCGCTCCGCGTTTCAATGTTATCAAAATGCCCAGCTCGCCGCTCTCGTCCTTGATCAGCCGCAACAGACGATATTGTTTCGTTAAAGGCGGAGGTTGTTGTTGCTGGACGCCGTTGGGCGGAAGCGATGACGGTGATCTGCTGCCATTGTTCTCTTTCGACTGAGAATCCTGTTCGTCTTTCGGCCGGCCCGGAATGTAGCGAGTCGAATGGCCGATCTGAAAATGGACGGAAGGTGGCGCCGCCGCTGCTGCAGGAGTTGCATTATTGCAATCTGATTTGACTTTGGAAGTGGATGATTTGCGTCCGGGTAAGGTCAACGCCCCGCGTCCAAACGAAACGGATCGAACGTGACCTCTGAGGAAGGAGGCCAATTTCTTGTCGGCCCCTTTGAAAGATGAACAGGCAGGAGTAACCGGATCGGCCGCCAGAGGAGCGGATGTCTGACGGTTCTTCGCTTCGACGCAGTCAGATGATGGAGTCGACGATTTCCGGTGCGATGACTGCTGATCCGAGCCGAGCTGGCCAGAACCGGCCGAGGGTAGCGACCATTTCCTCGATTCGCCCAGCTTGACGCTGTCGAGCGACGATGCCCTGGATCGCATGCGATGCTTCACTTCTCTATAGTCCCATTTACTACTGCCGCTGCTGTTGCTATTATTATTGCTGCCAATGATTTGGCTAGAGGGTTTCGCTTCCGGCAGGCCGCGATGAGTTGACGCAGCCTGAGGCGTTTGATGCGATTGGGGGACAACATCGTTGTGATTGCTGTACAACTGCTGCATCTCCTTGCCACAGGGGTAGTGAGACGTTAATGGATTCCGGCTGCCAGTTTCCGCCGCATGATCCTCGCCCCCATTTCTGCCCAACAATTCCCAACTGTTGCCTCCGCCGCTGCTCACGTCCGAACCGTAGAGCGAACTCGAGTCGGATGACGCCTCTTTCTCGATGCCGCTGTCCGCGTCCGTGTCCGTCACCACGCTCGACTGTCGCGTCAACGTCGGCAGGAGGACGCTGCTGCCGTAATGAGACGGTGGGTGCTGATAAGCCGGAGCGACGCCCATGCCGAGAGACTCGCGAAAGACGCACGACGTCGAAGAGCTGAGCCGCAGCTTTGCCGGCCCGTTGTCCGCGCAGCCGTTCGTCACAGAGTCCGTGTACATTTGATGCATTTTCGCCTTGATCTGATTGACGTCGTACTGGGAGGACGTCGGCGTCATGGAGAACGGAGAAGACTGTTGTTGCTGCTCTTCCGGCAGAGATGTTAAACGAGAACGTAAGAAAGCGTAAGGAAATCTGTTGGATTGCAGTCCGTTAGGGCTGGGCTGGTTGCTGTTGGTAAACACGTCCGACGGCTCGGATGGAGGATGCGTCACACGCGAGTCGGAAGTGGCGGCCGAATCGGTGGCATGTTCGCCGGATGTCAATTTGGCTTTCTGCAGAGCCGCTTGCAAACTGGCCGCCGTGACGCTGGGAATGTTTTCGCAACTGACCGTCTTGGTGGGCAAATAATTCACGCCACCGCCGTTCACGTTGTTGTTACTGTTATTATTGGTGTAGGCTCGATGAGTGCTGGACGGAGTGGAACAAGCCGAAGCGGCCGGGGGGATCGGTACTGGTCTTGAAGATTTAGGAGATTTTGAATTTCGCGGGGTTTCACTGGTATTCAAATCTTCACTGGGATCATCGCACCGGTAATACGAGGACAATTGCGACGTTGACGAACTTCGAAAAAGGAATTTCGACGACAACGACGTGCCCGTCGAAGACCTCCTCTGTTGATTGTGATAGCCGGATGGAGCGCCTCCAGCGGCCGGAGGTCGACGCGGCACTTTGCTGCGGCGCGTGAGCGTCTGCTGCATCGTCGAGCCGTTGACGCACGTCTCCACGTTCAACGTCGACGAATCAAACGATGGTTTCCGACTGACGGCCATGGCGAACGGCGATGACGTCATGGATGTCAACGCGTTGAGCGAGCAAGTCGAATTGGACAGCGATTGATCCAGTAAATTGCAACCGGACGAACTGGCAGCACTGGACGATGGGGCCAGCCGCTCTCTAGAATGTCCGCGTTTCAGCTGCTCCAACTTGTTGCCCACTCGTTTACCCCACGTCAGGAAACCTGCTGCTGCTACGAAAGAATGAGGGGAGAAATCGTGATCATCGTGTTCTATAACTCATTCGTTTTTTTTTTCTCTCGAATATTTGTAAGGAGAAATCACGAGATTGGTCTGCTAGAAAAACGAGACCGATCGAAGCAGCAAATGAAATAAGGGCGATGACGAGATATGGGGCATACTTTTGTGATTAATAAATTATAAATAAATAGATGTAAAAAAAAAAGGAAAACGTAGGCAACTTGATTGCCTCAATCGTGAAAGAAAAAAAAAGGTGAAAGGCGGCCAAAATACAGAAAAACGATCTGCCAGACAGGATTATAAGTGTAACGAGAAGAAAGAAGCGGGTTGTGTTTAACTATTAGGGACACTATACACTACAATGACGTACGCACGTCCAAACAATTTCTTATTGCAAAATAAAGGAGAGGTAAAAACTCGTTGGGTCGCGTCGATAGTTAAAATAAAATATTACAAAAAAAATGACTCACGTTTCCTTGGGGCATCGTCGACGACAACCATCGCCGGCATGGCCGTCACAGTTTGATAATCAGCGTAATCCTCGTTGCTATTGGCCGTGCTGGTAGTGTAAGTATTGGAGAGCCTGGACGATGCCGGTTGATCCATCTCTGAATTGATGGCGGCCAAACTGACCAGCTGAGGCGCTGGGTCCGAAACTCGTCTCTTGAACAATCGCATGGTGGCTCTTTGTTTAGAAAAGAAAAAAACAAAAGAACAAAAGATGAGGTCAACTATCACTTTCTCCGCATTGGCCAAAAAATGCAACATCTCTCGTTTAGCTTTAGAAAAAAATTCAGACAGAGAAAGAAACGAATAAATAAACGACCATCATTGACTAAAAGAATGGACCGAGACGCAGCAGGAGGACGTATAGATGACGGCCAACGAGATGGGCGGACTTTAAAAGGCACGTAAAAAAAAAGCGAGTGAGAAAGAAAAAAACATTTTCTTGAATACATTATAGACACACATGGATAGGCTACAGTTTGCTGCGTGTGGCAAAAGAGCCATTCATGGATTTTTGCCCTGGGTGTGTAAGTTAACACGTCCAGCAACACACACACGTCTTAGCGTATACGCACGCTAGACAACGCGTCTTCTGCTTGACTGTTTTCACTGCTGTCCTTGTAGACTTTAAAAAACAAATTGTATAAAGGCAGTTGACGGCACACACCAGGTGCGTCTGGCCGTCTGGACAGTTTTGCAGCCAGCAGCATTTTTCTTATCAAAATGATGTTGGGTTGAAAAGAGACACACGATCACAGATAAAAAAGGCAGAAAGAAACTGCTGCCATCAGCTTGTGCCGTGAATGGTTTGGAACGGCATATGCCTATTGTTACGCCTCCTTCACGTAACCGACAGCTGTTTCATCTATTCTTCATCGAAAGCTGTTCCTTGCCCTCTTCGTTCTTGTTCTCGACATCTTATTACGCATTTCTTCCAATAGGTCCACACGAACAAAAAGGGTAAGTGGACATAACGGTATAACGGGCCTCCCTATATATGGGTAAACGTACCGTACGCTTTCCATCGATGTTAAGAGGCATAGAGAAAAAAGTCTGAGGTACTATAGCAATGGTAAAGAAGTAGAGCTAATGTTACGATCGTATATCACAGTCTCAAGTTGTAATGATGATCCTCTTTGTGTTCATGTTACATGCAATAGAGAGCGGCGACAGCCTTTCTTTTATGTAGCCCCACCTCCCTATGGCTCTGTATAACTTTTTACAACATAAAGATAATACGGTATATAACTACAGATCCTTAACAACTACTTTTTTTTACAAAATTGGGGGAAACCAACTGACGATTTCGATTACTGGACGGGGCGCGTCGAGATGGAAAGTCGTTACATCGCACGTCGTTATCTCGCACTTCTCTGTGGCGCACAAAAGAAACAGATGCCGAATGTTTAAAGACCACCCAAGTGAAAACTTTTTGTTTCATCTTTGTTTTCTTGACATCGTGTTGTTAATGACAACATTAAAATGCGTCATCCTGCAGGACACGCTGTCGTGTTAATTTATCGTTCAATCATATTCGTTTTTCAAAAGTTATTCTTTTTTTAATGTGATCACATCCGTCTGTAATCTTCAAAAAAATAATAATGAATGGAAAAAAGATATCCTTGAATGATAATTACTGGAACTTTCGTTCTTTATGGAAACATTTGTCTTGGCTATTTGTGTGTGTGTGTGTACAAATTGTTGCGTGTTTTCCCGTACAGTTTTTGTGTGTCTACCTTGTTCTTCTTCTTTTGTCGTCACGGATAGAATAGTATGTATCACGTGTACATAACTTTCCGTTCGTGAAACGATTCAGAGCTTCTCGGGAATGTGGGCCGAAAGAAGATTTCCATTTCGTTGATCCGTGCGGAACGAATAGGCACACACACACAATAAATGAAAAAGAAGAGAAATACTTTCGGTATCATCTGGAATCGGATTTCCTCTTGATTTACGGTAGAAAACATCACCACAATAAAAAAAGACTACCTCTACCCACCAGCATATTCATACTTTCTACATAAGTAAATGCAATCGATTTCGTACCACTTTAATCACGCTGATGAAATTTCAGCTGTCCATCAAAATCCAGGTAAGCGTGCCGTTTCAAAATCTCCTTAGTCTCAAACGTCTTTTAGAAAAATCGTTTTCTCAAACATGAAATTGGGAAAGAAGATCAAATATAATATTTAAGGATCCCTCATATTAGTGAGAGCCGCTTTTCTCGTCACAGCCTTGAATATTAGGGGGGGTCTCGTCTCCCCCCCTCGCTCGTAAAAAATGGACTTTAACGAGCTGATCGTCTGTGACGGATAGACGCAATACACGGAAGACTTATCCAGCAATTATGTTTAAAATAAATAAATAGCGCTTTGTCTAAAGTTTGCATACCGCCCCATCTAAAAAAAAAGTCCCCTTTTTTTTAATGATGGGCTTTTGATTTGTTGAAGCGAAATGACGATGTGCGGGTTCTTTGGTTTCCCTCGAAGTAGGGGCTTTGTACGTTTATAATGGCGCGAGTGGAGGGGGGGGGGGGAACTTGCCCAATGGTAAACGTGATGGCAGCGATTATCTTTCTTTTGATTACGGTTCCTCAAGTCATTTTTCATGAACAAACGAGTATTGATGCAATATACTATTCGTTTTTTTTTAACAGGGAGTGGCTGCGGGAGGGAAATTGTTATTTTTTTTCCCTTTAAGAATAATTTAAGGTGGTCATTCGATGTTGTTAAACTCGACCTTCCTAAAAATAGAAAAATGTGTGCCAAAATTCAAGTACGTATTTACCCTAATCATTTCCTATTCATTTCACAAGGAACGATCGTGACATTTAGCCCTGGGGAACTTTTGTTTACGATTGAAATCAATATCCTTTCAGAAAAAAAATGGTATGGAACGCGTTAAAAACAAAAGAGCGGATCGATTTCCTTGAAAAAAAAAACGGGCAGCTGACGACATTCGAGTCCTCACACTTTTTCTCATGACTCGTTTCACTTAACCGACCGCATGAAGACCGTGAGATTTTTTTTTGTTTCACTCCTTCTCTAATAGACTGGCCTACTAAACATAAAACCTCGAGATGTTTGTGGGGTTCCAGGCGATAGCGAAGGGGGTAGGTGTTTGTCTCTGACCACGAATACGTTTGCCTGTCGAACCCAAAAAAACAATGTTCCAAAACTATATCACGCCACTGATAGGCGCATGAAGGGCGCGTTTTCCCATGCCTCAAAACGTATAGCAGACGAAATAATAATGCGTCCGCGTATCCGCTGGATTCCCCTAATTTTTGAGTCCATCCGCTTTTTTTTTTCACCCTCCGCAACCCCACCACACAATAGAAAAGGTTCACTACCTTAGCTTCCGTTTCTCTCTTTATTATTGTCCATTTTTTTTTTCTTATGGAACAACATTTTCATTGTAGAATTTTTACGACCCTTTTGCGTGAACAGAGGCGTACCAAAAAAAGAAGACGAGGGGAGGTGTAGACGGGCACACACAGGGTTGTTCCCGGGGACGGAACCACAAGCGCGTAGTTCAAAAAAGTACAACCGGATATGGGAGAGAGTTGGGGCAAACGAAGAGTGAAAAATATTATATAGGATGTTTAGGTGGGTTGTATGGTAGAACGGAAAAAGAAATAAATCGAAAGGAAATCATAACTCAGTTCGTGTAGTTTCATTTTTTTGAGGTTTCTTCCCCTTCGCCGCGCGTTTTGGTCTACCGCCTATCGGGAGCGGGTCAATTTCAATTCGCTAAGGAAAAAAAAACATCGAAAAGAATGAAAGAAAAATCATGGGAATCGTCCTTGGCATATCTGTCCTGCAGACCTGCACTTTCTGGCCACTGTTCAACTGGATGGGTGGTCTCGAGTGGGGGGGAATTGAAATGATGAGGACATCTTCGTCTGTCATTAAAGTCGTGACAAAATTAAAAGTCAAATAAAAAAAATGAGGTAGTACTCTAAAGAGACACGAACATTTTGGAACGACGTGGAATAACAGGGCGAAAAACTTCTATTGTTTGGAATGCGACTCATCGGCATGCCATCGATCTGAAGAGGGAAATAACAAGAGGGGAAAAGGTAAGCGCGGAACGGATCCAAAAAGTGGAACAAAAAAATTCGGCTGGTAGATTGAACAGAAAGTTTTTTTTCGATCAACAAAAGAAGCTTCCCAAAATACTTTCGTTCTTTCTCCTTCCCTACACAAAACGCTTTCAATCTCCCGTGAAAAAAATAAAACCTCTTTATTTTCCTTCGCGAAATGCGCTCCGCTCCGCTGAATGTTAACAATGCGCATACAACAACAACACGCAACAGCAGTTTGATTTTTTATTTTAAACGGGAGAAAATGGTGAACCCGCCCCCATCTACGATGGAGCGAAAATAAGAGTTTTCTCCTGATGTTTGCTATCGATTATTTATGTTCCTTTCTCGCGCAAAGAAGCGTGTCTCGGCGCAATGGGAACGCCACGTCATTCAGGACGGACTTAACAAAGCCCGGCCGATATCGGCCCTTTTTCGCGGCTGAAACTTGAATTGCGAGAACTACATGTGTATGCAGACACAGCGACAAGTATATGGCGTGGCATAGAAATGAAAAAAAGGGAACCGACAGAAGTGTCTATTGATTGATGATGAACCAACGTAACTTGAAAAGAACCGGCGGGCACGTGAGAAGTGAGAATTTTTATAAGGTTTCCCATTTTAGGTTGGGGGGAGAGAATTTCGACCGAGAACTCGTCAATTGTTCTCAATCGATATTTTTTTGTCCTCAATTTCTTTTGGTTTTCCTTTTTGTTTTCCGGTAACTAATAAACGAGAGAATTATTTCTTTTTTTTTGAGAAATGGAGGGCCCATTATCTAACCACCCAGTAGAAGCAAATACCTTCGAAAGAAAAAATGTTTTTAGGGACAGTGGACATTTTGATTAATATCTCTGCATTATTACAAAATGTATAGGCGGCTCGGACGTGAATCCCGCGTTCACATCATTAACGTGAGCCAATCGAACAGCCTTTTTTTTTACCACGGGAAAGAAAATGACAAGAGAAATGGACTGGGGATAACATAAACGGTTTGTCGGAACTTCTTTTTACACTGAAAAGATTGGTAAAACCACAATCGGCCTCGATGATTTACACCTAACGACACGGCCCGCCATTTTTTTCTTTACAAAAAAAAATTTCTCTCAGATGGCGACTTTCTACAAGTTTCTAAACATAAAAAAAACGAGAAATTTAACAGCAAAAATCAATTGGATAACAAGTGCCTTCTTTCATCGAGATGACACAACATCGACGACAGTGTCCTCTAGCAGCACCGGTCAACGCTAACGGATCGTTCGTGACTTTTTATACAAACAATTTTCTTCTGAAACTCCCGTACTACGAAAATAGACGTGACGCTCCGTTTATTATAACTAGCGGAAAAATAAAAACGGCCAAAAAAATGTCCGGCTCGCCTTTTCCTTGAAACACTTTTTCCACACATTTCGTTCGGATAACAAATCTCGTAATTTTTTTTTTGTTCTCAGAAAATCGTGAACGCGGCTCGTAAGAAAAAGAAAGGTGTTTCGTTTCGCAGATCGAAAGAGATATAGGATATTTAAGAGCCCCCCTCCAAAAAAAAACACTGGGAATGTTACGGGACGGGACAAGTACATCCATTCAACTACTTAAAAGCATTTTTTTTTTCAAGCGGCAGGTTGAGCAATAAAAGAAACGCCATCAGTTTTTCTCGTGAGTTGGGTTCTCGACTTCTTCACGTCCATTTGCAACTTTTATTTACTACTCCAACAGCGGCACACAAAAAAATAGAGACCTCTTTCTTTACGTGTATGTGTGTTCGTGCTGCTTTCTTACCAGCATTCATCAAGATCTAAGTCTTTTCGTGCTCAGGTGAAGTATATTAGGTTCCGGGACGGCCTTGTTCGCTGATGGTTTTAAAACTCTGTATCTTGCTATATATCAGTAAAAATCGTCCTATCCGGTTGCATGTTGAACGTTTTTAAACGATTTCTTTGCATCTAATTTCTTTACTCTCTCTGTTGGCTTATACGGTCAGTTGCAATTTCAAAAAAAAAAAAAAAAAAATCCCGGTCAAGACTTAAAGAAAAAGCTCTCAACGGCAATTTTTACGAGTCACTAATGCAGGATGAAATACAGCTTCTTTCATATCTTTTTAGATTTTTATGGAAATGAAGAGAGGGAAAGGCGTGTGCGCATCCAATTCCAAAGAGCTTCTCTTCACTAGCAAAGGCGACATTTTTAACGGAACACCGGCCCGTTGTTGTTTTGCCCGTAAACGGAGTGCAAAACTAATTCCGGGTGATTGCGACGCGGAGTTGTTCAACAACTTTGAAAAAGAAATAAGGATATACACTAGGTCCGTCTGCATATAACTGGCTGATAAACTTGTTCGGGTCAAACGCAAAACAGCTGATGGTAATAAAGAAGAATGTTCACGAATCAAAAAAGTAGAGCAACTCAAACCAGGAACAGTTTTTCGTTTAAATTTTTGTTTTGGCGCGATGTCTTTAATCTCTTCCAAAAAAATTCAGGTTTGTCGACTCGCGCTATTCGATCCCCCCTTCCCTAATTACAGTTAGTCTAAATGTATTGTTGTTTTTCTTTACACACGACCGAGGTGCTGATTAGCAACTAGAGCCCACACATTCATCGGTGACATACAACACGAGAAAACTCGTTATCTGATCATCCGCAATTCCCGTTCACGCTGCACGCACACCCAAATTTGGGGTAGTAAGTCGGGAAAAAGATTCGGTTATGGACACTTGATGATGCATTTCGTGTGTGTGTGTTTCTTGTTAAGCGAACAGTTGAGCAGGGCACAAGGGCATTGGGAATAGATGCTACCTTTTCTGTCACGTTCCAGCTGACCAAAAAGAAAAAGTATCAACGGGACAATAAAAAGAAGAAATGAAAACTGGTCGTGAGGCCTGTCGCGCACTTTGCATACGTTTTGAATAGGGACAACTCCCATCTTTTAAAAGGAAACCGTCCCCGTTGGTTGAACTTGAGCGTATAAGGTGCACCATCTCGACTCAAAGTTATCTCCTCTTTCTTTAAATCTGTTCGATTCAAATGCTGCTCTTCCGTCTCGCTTCTTCTTCGTGACAAGCTGAGAGGCCCTACGCTTGTATAAACAGAATCGACCAAGAGGAATGAAATCAGAAGATGGTAGCTTTAAAAAAGAAGATGAATAAAATGTTTTTTTTTAAAGAAAGAAGAAGAAAACAATAAGTGGATTTATGGTGAGTGGTAAAGGCGTGTCGACCAACCAAGGCCATCATCAAAAAAATCTTCTTTTCCCCAATTGAAATTGAAAAAAATAATAAACTTTCCAGAGTGTTTGAAGATGTTGTTTCATGTCGTTACTGTTTCTATCACGTCGAGTCGCTCCACTAATAAAACCCCTACCGTGAAAATTAAAAATTAATTCGATGCAGAGTAAGGAGAATAAAAGTGACCTTTGCTAGGGACAAGATTATGAACATTTCAGACGGAGTCTGGAACAACGGAGAAAAAAATAAATACAAATAACACGAAAGGGCGCGCGAGAACGATGGTAGGGGGTAGTAGAGATACTAGTCGGATTCTCTAATTACATGTGGGTTCCATGTCTCCCCCCCCCCCATCAAAAGAAGAAAAAAAAAATCAAGAGTTACAGAAAAAAACGAGAAGGTAGCTTCTTCTTTGCCTTCTGGTTTTTATTCGTTTTAACCAGTGTCAGATGGTTAAGTTCAGGTTCGTTATCAGTTTGTTTTCCTACTCATTTTTTTGTGTTTCTTGTAAATGTACGCTTCTTCTTAGTTTTCCCACACGTAAACTGGTGTTAGCATCGAGTCGCTTTGCTTATCCACTTTGCCTTGTTTTCGTTAAAATTCAATTTAATTAATTTCTTTTCATTTGTTTTTTTTCCTTTATCACGAACATTTATACACTGATTCCCGCGTGAATCTTTACCCTCAATACACGATGAGGAAAAAAAAAAGCTTTAAATAAATGAATTTTTTTCCGCTATCGTCAAATGAAAAAAAAATTAAGTATCGATTCGTTTCCCACCTCCGGGAATTTCCTCGCCATTTTTTTTTCAAAGAAATTGATTTTTTTGGCGCCATTCCTCTACGACCATTTTTTAACGCACCATTCCTCCCCAGAGTCATTAAGCAAACACTTTTACCCAACTTTTCTAATTGAAAAATATGTAAATTTAAAATCGAAAAAAATGCAAATTTTTGTTTGGGGGAAAGGGAGGGAAACGCGCCAAAAAAATGCATCACAATTAAAACAAAACAAAAAGTGCGCCAAAATTACTTCACCCAGCCTCCGCAAAATTCGTTTACCCGCCAAAATGATCTCTGTTTCATCAAAAAAAATTTGCATAATTTTAGTTTTCCGGGTTTCTCCTTAACGACAGCCATTCTTCCTAACAACACGCTAAACGGCCGAAAAAAAAGGGCAAAAAAGTACGTGCGATACAAGTAGACGTCGGTTAACTATCGTCAGCTTTCACATTTGTGTTTCTCGACAGACACATTTGCGGCGATGACGGATGGTCGTCGATCTAATGGCTAAGTCCAACTAGGTCGAGACGTTTGTATAATCAAACGAGCAAAAGAAAACGACACGGAAAGTCCTGGCTAATCGCAACATAACGAACCAAACAAAAAAAGCCGCCAAATGCACGCATTGTAAAAGCAACCAAAAAAATGATGCGTGATAATACCTTTAGTAGGTTAACTCGAGTCTGTTTATAGAACTAGGCATACGAGAACTAGTTTAAGCATTTGTACACTTGATTGCAGATTTCATGACTCACCTGTATTGTCTCTCCTCCTCTCCTCAGCAGTTCCTTTTCGGATTGGACACGCGCTGGCCAAAGAGCCAACGGACACTGGCCAACATGCAAACACTTCCACTGTAGTTCACCTACACACGAGTGAGGAAAAAAAAACTAGAGTGACTTGTTTTTTTGTTGTTTTTTTCCTTTCGTAACGTGTTCGTTGTGTGTAGATCCTTGCCCCACGAGTTTGACGACGACTACCCACGTCAATGCAGACGAAAAATAACTCGGTCACAACAGCTGTGTTCTCGGTTTTGAGTGACGTCAAGGTTTTCACACACCGGCTCGATTGAAGTTGAAACAGAAAAAAAAAATGGCAAACCACGTTTTGAGATTTGTTTCACTTTGATCAAAAGTAGGGGAATGGAAAGCAATGATTTTTGAAAAATAAAAGGCAGAGAGATAGATAACGCTGCGTCTGCTCGCCACGCGATCGCAACTGCTACTGACTACTGCTGTCGGTGTGGATGGACTCTGGTTGTTGGCTCCCTCCGCCATGCGTGTCCAAAGTGTGTAGCACTAACACATACACAGAGAAGGACCCAACACCCCCTCGGGGTGGATGGAAAAGACTGAGGGGAGGCCAAAATAGAAGAAGAATCGTACATTACTTTATCGGCAGAAACAAAAGCTAGTTGAAATAAGTCTATATATCCCTCCCCCTTTTTCGTTGGCTGGAATAAAGTCGAGAACCTTGTGGCTTTGTTCTTGTGGGAAGGGGGATATATATTCTTACACATTTGGTTGGTGGTGAAAAAAAAAAACCTCGGGTAGAGCACGTACCTATGCCGCACAGCTGACAGGTGGATGACCAGTAAACAACATGGCGATGTAAACTTGAAAAAAAAAAGTTTGGAACGGAATCCAATGTTGCACTTGTCCTGTTTGATTACCCCAACTCTTCACTTAGCCGTTTAACGACCATTCCTCTAGCATGGCCTGCAGTGATTCGCTCAGCGGTCAAGTGAGAGCAATCACAGCCTTTTTTTTCGGTTTGAGAAATAATAAAAGGAAATGAAATACACACTGGTAATATTCAGTTATTTCTTCTTCTTTGTTTCGATATTGTTTTCCGAAGAGCATCGTCCGTTTTGTAGCTTCGATTCTCGCATGGCTGCGAATCAATGACTTTCGTTTGTTTTCATTTGGCGATATGTGTGACTCGATATGGCTAGCCGAACGTCCTTAAAGAGAACGTACTTGGTTTGTTTTTGAAAAAACAGAAGACGAGGTGAAAGTCCTCGGGGAGTCTTGTTTGAAATTCTAAAATTTTTCGAATCGACAGAGCGTGACAATAATGGCGACGTCCATCCACACACAACTCTAAAATTGGAATTGTTGGCAGCGTTGCGGTAGAAGGATGGGGTGATTGTCGTGTTGCACGACCAAGTCCAGCTATCCCATCGAAATTCCAAAATAAAAAAACAGAAACCCGACAACAACGAAACTAGACGATGATTTACAAAAAAAAAATAAAGGAATTTTACTCAATGAACGGAATAATATAAATAATCACGTTCTTCATTTTTGTTTTGTTTTTTGCTTGTCCACCTGTGCACGTTTTTTCTGCTTCACTGCAGACGTTTTGCCAAACCGCAACATGGCGGCCTCGGGAACGTTTCTCCTGTCATTTCAGTTGTTTTGTTTCCAGCAGGAGGTCGTACTTGTGCAGTGGTTTTTGTTTAAAATAATATTTAGAATGAAGCTCGAATCACATCGAAGTATAGCAGAATGCAGCAGTGTGTGTTTTCACGTCGTTAATCAATTGAGCTCGTATGTCAGTTGCACAATTTTTAATTGTAGTCAAGTCATAAAGTGTGAGAAATTTTCGGATTTTTTACCCTTCAATAACAAAGGAGCTACTACTACTACACCCAGCTCGTATTCACAATCATTAGACGGCCAAAAGGTATTATGCATATCGCTGTACATAATAATAAGAAGCCTGTTATTGTGTGTGGGTCAAATGCATAATAAACTGTGTCAATGGTTTTTCCAGTTCTACAACAACACACCGACAATGGACGTTGGGTTTGACATCTTTACTTCTCCGAAAGAAAAATGACCACACAAAAGAAAAACAAAACACACACGTCATTTGCATTTGTTTTTTCTTCGGGGGGCTGATGTGTTTTTTTGTTTGAATAAGTCTGGTCCGTTTTCCATCTGCTCCTGTCTTCAGGGGAAAGGTGAGAGAGGGACAACTCTCTATATTTCTCCAGTTGTTTCGACATGGAAAATTTTGGAAACAATCTCAACAAGAAAATGAGAAGGTAGGCTCGTAAAGCAATGATTATAGAAGGGGGACGGTTATGACGTAACTATCCCCCCTTAGTGGGGGGTACTGTTAACACAAGACGAAAAGACAAAGACCCCCTCCTGACCATCCAGTTCAGAGGGGTTTCTCTTGATTCTAGTCATTCGGTGTAATTCTTTTTTTTTTGCCTGGACAAAAAGGGCTGTTGACTCTTTCTCTCTTTCTTTGAATAGATATTCTATTAACACAAACGCTGTTGGCTGTCCACGAAAACGCGATGAAGAGGAAAAAAGAAGATTTTTGAGGATTTTCTCAGGACAACCTGCTGTGAACCCATCATCGCCAAAAGTCTTTTGTTTCATTTCTACAACAGCTTTTGTATGAATTGCTGGACATTGTGTGGACTGCCCAATGGCCACAACAGGTATGCACGTATATGTTTTCGTCAGGTGATTGTTCCCTTTTATCTTTCCCATTTTTTCATCGGCTTAGGAACGAATCAGAGCTGCCGTAGAAAGCCGGAATTGTCATGGGAAGGACAGCCTTTTTTCTCTCCAGTTTCTACAGTTGGGCTCTCTTCATTACTAAAGCGGCTTAATGAGAAGAGTCTACGACTTTTTCGGTTGTGGATGAAGGGGAAAAAAAGGAAGAATTCCTGTGTCCGTCTCTCTGATCAAGCCGTGAAGATGAGCAACTGCCAACAGGCAGAGAAAAGAACAATGTGGCGCATTAGCTCTAATTGGACTGGACATGGCAGCTCGTCTGTCGACTTACAAGAATCGGGTCGATGCTTTCACACCAGATATTCATGTATGCGAGTCGAAGAAAACGCGATAAAAAGTGTGAAAATCTAGAGGTTTGTGTTGAAATTATAATTGAGCCTGCTCGAGGCGCTCTTTTTTCATCTTTTGCTTTTTTTTTACAATCATCTTTTTCGTTGTTTCCTAGTGTCTTTACACGGATTCCCCGCTTGATGGATGCCGTGCGAGATATGATGAAGCGATCAAATCCATTGTTGGTCATCCGTGTTTGCGGCTTTGTATTCGATATCGAAATAGGTAACGCAGCGGGGTATCTTCTTTCATATCTATGCATATATACACATGCACTAAAAATATATGCCTATCTAGAAGCAAAAAAAAAGTTTAAGTTTGTGTAATGTGCGCGCGCTCAATGTCAAATGAGTCAACAAGTTCTTTTTTTTTTTTCTTCGGGAGAAGTCGTAAATCTGTCGCCCTCTTCTTCCGTTTTTCTTGATGGCCATAAAGCAAATCTAAAGATCTTTGCTGACGACGCAGTGCACGAAAGAATTTCATCGTTAGTCATCGGGAAACACAGCCAGATTAATCCCGAGCTATTCGGCCAACTTTTGGTGTGTGTACCCCGGCAGCCAATGCATGGACGATGCGAGTCACGTACCGTGCACTACCATAATTGTACATTACGAGATGATAAAATCTGATTTTAGGCAGTTTTGTAATTACAAAATTGTTGGATTGAGACTAACGAAAAAAAAAAAAATAAAACTTTTCCTTTCTACTTTGCAGAGTTATGGAGAGATTCGTGCGTCTACGTACGAGCAGCTTCGTCACACAGTCACGTACAATCAAAAAGCCCAGGACAAGGAGATGAAAAGATAAGAGAAACGAGTCATCCAGGAATCTGTTCACGCTCCCAGCAGGGAAGCAAGACATGATGTATACAGCAAGATAAGGTAAGAAGGAAAAAAATAAATAATAAATAGGGAAAAAGGGGGTCAAAAACGTTTGAATATTTGCTGTTTTGAATAGTTCATTACACATAACGCGACAGCCAATTTATACACAGGTGGAACACGTTCAAAAGAAACGCACACACGAATATGATACACAGAACAAATCACGACGGATGAAAAGAAACTTGCGAATGCACGCAATGACTAAACGCCGATACACTTACATATATATCAAATATCGTGCGACATGTACGTCCTCCCCTTTCACGAAGAGGAAAAGAAAAAAAAAATAAACGCACAATTTACACACTTGGCATAAATTTAGAAGAAAAAAAAAAGATGCTGTAGAGAAATCCTATCTGACACGAGGGAAAGTTGGGGAGATATACATATGTATAATATGCAGAAACCGATAAATGTACTTTGTAGATTAAAGTTGCTTTTTTCAAGAGTAGATATTAAATAGAATATCCCCCGCGTCGTCAAATGACAGTGAGAGCACACGAAGAAGATGATGGACGTTGCCTGTAACATATCGGCTTGTAAAATACGAGGGAAAAAAAAAAGGTTCGAATCCATGCCAACAGTTTTTAGAAAAATTGCCTGGTGATTTCGAATGAGGATAAGTCGCTGACGAGACGGTCCTTGACATCATGGAGATAGTTTCAGAAAGAAGAGAGAAAAAAAAAATAGTTTCTAGTTTTCAGCTGTCATTGTCGCCCGTCTCTTGTAGTAAATCGTTGCACGACCGTGATTTATCGGGATTTCTATTGGAATAGAGAACAGAAATGGATGTAAGTTTATGTGCGCTAGGTGCAGGTCACGGTGAAATTGTTAATAGAATTTAAATGTGTTTACATTTGGCTGCGTCTGAGGCGGCGGCAGACTTGTAGCGCCACGGTGCCCGTCTTGATCGCTTTGAAAAAGCCGATGGCTTGAGCGTGTCTCAATCCTTCGAGTCCAGTTCCATTAATGGCCAGAATTTCATCACCTTTTTCCAAATCGAAATCAGATTCGTTAGTTGCGTACGCTTATAGAACATTCCCAAAATCAGCTGAAATTCAATTCGTTCCATTGCAAAATTGCAGAGAAACGACGTACGAAATAATTGAATTTCAACACGTACACAGCGGGAGGCTAAAACGAGCTCCGCATTGCAAAATTGTAAGGCCAAAAAAAAAATAAGAAATAAAAGAAAACTAGGACAAAATCAAATTGTTTGGTTGCCCACAATTGACGGGCGCAATCTTCGCCATCAACTTGCCCACCTGTTTTATCTTTTTAGCGGACCCGTACGTTTTCCCCCATAACGCTGAGTGTTTTGTACCGCATCTCTGTAGATAGCGTCTAATCTGTTGTACCCGATGGAGATTAGAAACACAGCTTTTCCCTCCTACACCCCTATTATGGCGGAGGATTTGTTTGGAACGAAATGCCGCTCTGTGCCCTTGTTATGCTGCGGTGGGTTATCGATGTTTGTTTGCGTGCGTACGACCGGTTTCACGGGGGGGAAAGAAGACAACAGCGACAATTCGAAATATGGCGCGTGGTCAACCAAAACAATTTCAGATTAAATAATAAAAAATAAAAATAAATATACTAGTCAGGCGACTTCACTTCCCCCCTTTTGTTGGACGACGTCAGCGCGTTAGAAAGTTGTCTTCTTCCTCGTTTTTTTGTGTTTTTGTCCCTATTTTATGTGTTTTCAACTTTCGTAAACGACCGGTAGTGAGGCTCGTTTGTCTCTTATCCCATATCTTTTAAATTGTTCTTCCTTTCTCCTTTAAAAGTTTCCTTACCTTCAATTAGTCGGCCGTCGTCGGCTGCCTGGCCGTTAGGGAAGATTCTAAAAAAAATAGAAAAAATAAAAACAAAAAATTAGAAAAAAACAAAAGAGAAAGACAATAAGCAATTTATGTTTCCATTGAAACCTACTCCCCCCGCAGAAAAAACGTGCACTCAATTTATGATCGAAAAGGAAAGGAAAGCCCCAAACAAAAAAGAAAAAAAAGAAAAAAGAACTAAGTAAAAAATATGTCGCCTGTGTACACACAACGTACGTTTTGACAAAGAAGCTCATGGGACCTTTCGGCGAATCAATGCCGCCGACGATGGTGAAGCCTAGACTCTTTTTGCCTGGCCCCTTCTCGTAGACGATTGTGTAAAACGAGTGCGAGACTTGCGTCCGCGGCCGGCGCGGCAACGTACAAAAGTCGGAGCCTTTTTTCCCTTTGGCCGGCTGGCTGTTGGCGCCAGCGGTCGAGCCTGTGCTAACAGCCAGGTCGCCACCGCCGTTGACGCTGTAGCTCCGGCTCGTAGCGCTCGAGGTCGAGACGCTAACGTTGTCGCCATTGGACGGCGGGTCTTCATCCGGCGACGAGTTCAACGTCTTCCTGACCTGCGACACGGGGCAGCGAAAGGAACCGCCGCTTTCGTTGGATGACGGTGCCAAGTCCAGCAATCCGTCCGCTTCCAGGTGGGAGCCCGAGCTGCAGCTACCGCTCTCGCTAATCTCGACGCCAGAGTCATCTAGGTGTTGCGGTGGCAGCTTTTGTTGTTGGTGCTGATGTTGAAGGCGAACGACCGTGTCACCATCTGGCGGTAGAATTACGTTCTCGTAGCAAGGTTCGTCTTCCCTCTGTTGGCGGGAACTGACGGATGTTGAATCGCCATTCACGAGGATAATAGTGGCCGCGTTCTCTTGCAGCATGTCGTCAACGGAACGGCGTTTCGCACGAACATCTGCAGCCGAACCGCATCCGCCGCGGCAGACGACCATTTCGACGACGGGCACAGGTAAGCGCAGGACAGCGCTGGCCTGGACCATCGACAAATTGCGCAATCGACGACCGTTTACGTTCACGATTTCATCATCCAATTGAAGTCGGCCATCCCTAAAAATGCAATATGAAAATCATAAAAATGTCTTCAAATTCAAATTTTAAACGTGACGTGTTATACCGATCGACTAGCCCTCCAGGTACGATGTGAGCTACTAGGTAGCCGATGCTGCCTCGAGTCAACTTCTTTTTGGCAATGAAAATGCCCAGCTCGGCTTTCAAATTGTCTGACTGACGTTCGATTTTGATGAGGTGGACCGACGTCCCGCCGCTCGTATCGCGATTGCTGGCAAACGATGATTTGCCTCTGGCCACGGCTCTCCTGTCCAGCGACGCCGTCAGGTAATGCGGCGAAGAGGATTCGGACTTTTGGGTCGGAATCGAAGACTCGGACGCAGGTACCGGCGGAGGTGGATACTCAATGTGGATGCGAGTCGTGTGAATGACGCGCCGATCTTCTTCGTCGCAATCGGGAGATGCATCCTCATCCGCTGGAGGTGTTGGCGAAGACGTCCGCTCCGGAGTGAGGTTAGATTCATCAGACTCCTCCGCAGATCCATGAGCAGCCGAGGTGGAATCAGCTGAAGACAGGACGGAGTGATGCTCTGGAACGGCTGGTTCGCATTCCTCATCCGGCCAGAGGTTCTCGTAAGCTCCGGAAGTGGACAGCAGAGTCGCCGAAGCGGCGGCGGATGAATCCACCGAATCCACCGTCGTGTTAAGCGCTCGGTACTGGAAGATGGGCGACAACGAACGACGCACTTTGGGCTGAGGTTTGCGCCAGGAAGAAAGCAGCTGGCACGGCTGGAAGTGGCGGATGTAGGACGATTCCGAGATGGAACTGGAATCGGACCATTCCGGAACGATGCCGCTGTCACTGTCTCCCAGTTCGCCGCGCAACACAACCGGACTGCCGGGCGAATCCAATTCGTCCTGCAATTCGGATGAGCTCGATAAGTTAGCGGAAGCTCCGCCAGAGCTAGAAGCGGCCAGCAGCCTCTTGCGGTGAAAATCGTCAAGCGACGGAAGCGTACTGCAAGAGAAACTACGGAAGCTGCTCCGGTTGGCTTTTTCAGGCTGTTCGGAGTCTTTCATCGGATGATGCTGCCTATTGCGGATGCGACTAAGCAAACTGCCCGTTAAAGTATCCTTGCCGTTGGTTACTATTCCGGCCACCGGATTCTTCAGGTACTTGTCCGAGATGGATTTTAATTTGGTCTTGAACATTCCGGGGCTGGCCGATCCATTTGATCCATCATCCAATGGTTTAAGCGCCAACAGTTTTTCATCCACCGAGCTCTTCGGCGATGACATGGAATCCTTATTGATGCTCATGAATCGCTGAGGGCTCCAGCACGAAGGCCGCGAACGATTCTCAACGGCCACGGAAGGCTGGTACTCGGCCGGCTGCGGACGCATGCGATTCCGACGGCTAGATGTCATCACCGGCGTCGAAGCGTCGCCCATACATCCGTCGATGATGTTGTCCAAGCTGGCCGTCCTCCTGTGATTCTGACCGAACGCTCGGATGGGCGACAAACGGCGGCCCGTAGCCGCCGAGATAGTGCCGCCATCTGTGGAGCAAATTCCGTACAATCTGCTCCATTCATCGTTCTCGTTCTCCTCGTCATTGGCCTCGTCGTATTGCAGCGGGATTCGGTTGGCGTAGCGGACTCGTGGCGTCGGTTGCGGACGGACGAATGACCCTTCGGTCGTCGTGAAATTACGAGCCGCAGTGGCCGGCACCTTGGGCAATGCCGGCGGGAAGGCCAGGGTAGCGCTGGAAAGACACCTAGATGACGCTGAGGCCGATGACATGGACGATCGCCATCCGCACGAACCTGAATCAACGGAACCGAACCGGTGTTCCAAAACGAACACAGAAAAAAAGACAAAAAAAAAGATTAGTTTAATAAGTTAAAATCAATCAATTGAAACATCGAGATTGTAAATCGCAGGAGAGACGGATGAATCCGAGTTTGGTCACAGTCACAAACATAACATTTTCGCCTTTGAAAAAGTCGAGGGTTTTCATTAAGATTCCTGGAACGATGAAGAAAAAAAAGGAAAAAACATAGGGATTCTCTTCGATTATGTATGCTGGTATCTTGACATCTTGTCTCACAAAAATCCCTTTACGCGACACTGGCCGTCTTCCCCTATTCTTTATTCCTTCTCCACGGGCGGAGGGGGAAACCAGCAACAACAAAAAAAAAGAAGAATCGGGAAAGAAATATAAAAATTGACGTTCCATTCTGGGAAGAAATAAAAAAAACGAAACAAAGAAACATTTAAAATTTTTTTTTTTTTATATAAAAAGGGGCGACTCGCCCGCAACTCGAAATTCGCCGCAAGTGCGCATTTAAAAAATGCGCATTATTCTATGCGTATGTACTGTATAAATAAACACGGGGTCACCTTCGCAACTGGCATAATTCTCGGTGTGTAATTTCAAACATTCCGAGATGATAATGAGTTTACCTTCTTCGTTTCTTCTTCTGCCTTTCCCCCCATCTTTCCTTTTTTTTTTTACATAACTCAAATTTGAACTCCGAACCGGGGCGAACGGAGCACAACGCGGGACATTGACACACCAAAGAATAACGTCCGCTTCGTGCACGAACACAAACAAAATTGCACGTATATATATGATAACAAAGCAACGGCATCTGACATGTTAAAGATACTGACAAGAACGAAGTGAAATAAGGAAAAAAGCTATTAACTGATTATACCCAAACTAGCAATTAAAAGATATATGGAAGGCGGCAATTCAACGCATTTTCTTTATTACTATTATTATTATTCTTTTTTTCTTATTTTTTTATAAGGAAACCATACATCTATAAACGAGCGTGTGTCGCCAGGGCCAAAAAGGCTACAGCTGCACTTAGTGAGTGCTTTGATGGTATTCTTTTTCTATTTTGTTTAAGTACAAATAGAAAGATTAGAGCCTCAGGGGTCGAAGTGCGGGATATGGTGATAACGTTAGCCTTGGCTTTGTGCCTCAACCAGGGTTAAATTCCTAATTTTCAACAATCACTTGCTTTTCTCGTTAATGGCAGATTGCATGCGCAAAATCACATCCGGGAAAAAAAACGAAACGAAAAGAGTTGCGCAAAATTGGATGTTTTGTGTTGAACTGCGTGAGTCAGCCCGAAAAGATCAGGTATGGCCACCATTTTGCGCGTCTAAGAAATTTTTCCCGCTAATGCGCTACGCTGGTAATGGAGAAACGCCAACGTCGTTTCCTGGAAGCGCGACGCAACAGACACACATTTTACGGGAATTCCTCAATCAAAGTCGGGTGAAGAGAAAAAAGCAAAGAGAGGGAATGAGCTGACGAAATAAGAGATATGGACGACTCGCGTTTGGAAATGAGGTAATTTGGCGGTAAATTGGAATGGGCAAGGTCATTTCAAAATTCGAAAATGGAGGAAGAATAAGAATGTCTTCCCTTCTCTTTTCATTCTTTATACGCTATACCTGGCCTGCTTTTTAGATCTTTATCAGTTACACAATTCTTTTTTAAAAGTTCGACTCATCCATTTTTCGAAAAATACGAAAGAAAACTTTTGTCGTTAGATAAAAGAAGAGGGGAAATATTCAAATTATTTCTCTTGTCGTTCGAAAAAGTCTTCCGATTCGATTAAACAAGTCAATAAATTGTCGACAAGTTCGGGCAACATCTTTGTCCAAACCGTCGACGATGACCCTCCGAAAAAAAAATAATGTATAACACTCAGATTAACCAGGTAAGAAAAGGTTAACGTTAAAAATCCAATCAAATCCTACAATAAAAAATAAACAAGAGCCCAAAGAAAAGAAAAAATAGTCAGCTAACGAGTTTGTGCTTTTCCTCTTTTTCAAAACATCACAGCCTTTCTCCGAGGGGTGAATACGTAATGAGTCAAAGAATGCGGAACGTTAACAGGTCGTTGCCAGAAATAGGCCTGCAATTATGTTTGATATTTCTTTACTGTTGTTTTTTTTTTTGAATTCTTTTTTTGTTTTGTTTATGTTTTCTTATTCCGGCAGCTCTTAAAATAGCGGTAGCGCGTTAACGTTTTTCTCATTTCGTTCAAAAGGTCAAATCGTCTTGCATACCTTTGCCTCCGCTACGTCTCCTGACGGCCGGCTTCCTCTTCAGCGTGCAGGGCAGGTGATGTTGGTGATCAGCATACGAAGAGGACCTATCGGCGGCCATATTGTCCGACAAGGCTGACCTGGAACGCCTGTGCTGCACGTTGTGAGGCGAAGGCAGCGGGAGGTCCAACGTGGACGAAGTGTCTTCGTCCACTTGGCCGCTTCGGGGATAAATCCCGGCGCTGTGGTAGGATGCCCATCGTCCGACGCTAGCGACCTCCGCATCGGCCGCAGCCGTCGAATCCAGCTGACGGAGCGGCGATAAGCTGATCAACCGCGGGGCGTTGTCTTCCGTTCCTTTTCGAAACCAGCGCATCGTGATTTGAACGGTGGTGGTCGGATGAACAAACACGGCCGGGACTGGTTTGGTGTTGTGATTGTTGACGCTTCGGCTCGTCCGGCAATCGGTCCAGCTGTCGCAGTGACGACTAGCGCAACAGCAACAACAGGAGATTTGTCCACCGTCCTGAGAGAAAAGAAGAAGAAAAACATTGAAGCTTTAGAATAAACAGACATAAAAAAAAACCAGCCAAGAGAAATTGATTGTGGTGCGTTATTATTATCACGAAGCGGCGTGAATATGGCGTGACTACGTAAGTCTGCCCAGTAAGAACTTCCAAGGTTATCTACTGACACCCCAATCGACCGTCTGTTCCCCTTCTTCTGTTTTGTCAACAAGAATTTCGGATGAAAGAAAATGAATACCGAGAAAACTGAAATTGCCCAGGTGTGTTACCTGGTCAAACGATACAGCTGGCTGTAACGTGAACGCACGCTAAGGAATCTCATAGCAGACGATTCGTGAATTATTTTCATTTCGCTTAACTGATCTTTTACATGTCTGGTCACTTTCAAAAAACGGCCTTTTCAAAAATCCGCCCTCAAAAAAATGCAAAACTTTCGTGTGCCTCATTGTTTGATGATTGTCTTCTTTTCATTCGTCACAACCTTGTTCCTCTTTTTCCAGCCGATTGCAGTTCACGTCCATTTCTCTTTTTTTCTTTTCGAGCATCAAACGATATAGTCCTCTAAAAATCAAAAGAAATAAAACAAGTTTTGCATTTCAAGTCCATCCGTCACGCGATCAAGCCGAAACAATTCGGGACACAGCAAACGGCCGTGCACGAGCCGCCGCGGTCGGCGTCGATTTCTGTAACTCACGATCGTGAAGGACTGCGTGTGTAATAAAACAAGGCGCAATACGAAACAAAAAAGTGAAACGACACTCCGGGATGAAAACGTAAGACAGATAATAAAATGAAAATAAATAAGATGTAGATCAGACGAGGCAATAAGTCTGAAAGCAACGTTGCCAATGCGCATCGACTCTTGTTTGTCTGGAACACACAATAGACAGTTTTCAAAAATTCCAAGGGCGTGCCCTTAACAGTGTCTTTTTCTCTTTCATTTTCACGTGTCTATTTCCTATTGTTACAGGTGCCCGTACATCACAAGATGTAGAATAAAATATACTATACTATTTACATCCTCCTCCCCATCTTCCAAAAAGAAATCACACGTTGTTGGTAGGGATCACGACAAGTAGACATGCACGTTCGGAAACGACCGAAACAACCTTGCCCAAAAAAAAACAAGTTAATTCTTCTCCATTAGACAGTAACGAAAAAACAAGTAGACGTGTAAAAGTCAAAACTCTCTGGTGAATGTGAGAATTTGACTGAGAACATTCTCATCATCAACATGGGATGCGTTCGAAAAACGTGAAGATTCCTCTCTCTTGCAACGTTCTTTTATTATTGGCCATTCTCGTTTCCGCGAAACAAAATCGAGAGTGAAAGCTGCAGGAGGTAAAAAAACGGTGGAGGAAAAAAACAAAAGTCGTGGGAATCGAGTTTTTTTAAAGAAACGCGAGTATCACGCAGACAGACACGAGGGCACGTCAAAAAGGAAAACAAAAGGGGAGAAAAAAGCAAAAATCCATTTCGATTGTTAAACGCGCGAGTGACTCGGGATCCACCTCCGCACTAAACCAAAACACCGCCCACTTCATCAATGGGGTATATCCAACAGGTTGTCGTCTAGTGTGTGCGCGTCGCCTCCCCCCGTTGCACACCCAACGACGCCGACAAACGTGAAAAGGGAAAACGGGAGGAATGTAAACAAGCGGACGGTTTTCGTTCGGCCAAAAACTGATGAGAATCTCGTGAGAATCATCAACCCACAACATTAATGTGTAACGTACAGCTCTCTGCGTTGGGCAATTTTTTGTTTCGTTATTCACGACGATTGCCCATCTAAATATGTCGTGCAATTTTTCGGAACTCGGGAATTTCTTTACGAACTCTCTATATTAACTATACATTTTTTCCCGCATTGGTGAAAGTTGAAGAGGACCGACATATATGCAGGTCGTGATAGACATCACCCGGTTCAAAAGTTTTGACACACTCCCGCGTTTCATTTGTTTTCGCTCTCGTGATTGACGGAACTCGTGTGCCATCTCCCATTTCCCGCTGTTTTCACTCTCATCATTTTTTCCCCCTGTGTTTTTTTGTGTTTTAGAAAATGCATGACAATCGAGAGCCATTGCGTATAAAGCAACTCCCGCAGCTCACGGAATGGCGATGTCGAAAACAAGTTGTAGTAACTTTAAAGACGAGAAGGGGGGAGAAAGAAAATACCATCAGCTGCAGGTTGTTTTTTAAAGAAAAAAAACGCGCATCTTTTTACTTGCGGGCGTGATTTTCATCCAAAAAAGCAGTAGAAAAAAGACAACGCCCATCTCTTCTCTAAATATTGGCCTCCTCTTTTTTTTGTGAGAAAACTCAAGTTGGGCTATTAGTTATTCCCCCGGTTTTTTCAAGTGGCTGCTGCGTGAAGACCCGAAGGGTTTCTCTCTTCAAATAAAATATAAAAAAAAGATGCGAGGATGTTCATGTCAGTCTCAGATGATTATATAGGCAAGGCATTCTTTTTGCCCAACTGACGAGTCTGTCGTCGTTTATCGCTTCCAATTTTCGGGCCAAAGAAAAATAATAATAAAAAGCGAAAGGTAAAGTGGATGAGATAACAAGAACACGATGATGAGGGAGGGCAAAAGGGTTTCAAATGAAACTGCATTTTTTGGGGGGGTTTTAGCTTTCACGTTACAGATGTCCCTCCAGAGATGCATAGAACAGTTAACGCGTTTAACGATGTTTCCAAAGGAAGAGACACACAAATTTAAACAAAATCGAAATGGCTTTACTCAGGTATCACCTTTCGATGACTCAAGCTTCGTCTATAAATCGTATTTAGCCGATGGGATAAAACTTAAGTTGACGTTTCGCTGTTATTGAATCATTTCAATGGAAAATAAACGTAATGGGAAAAAACCTAAATTTTGTTGAGTCATTTTCGCGCGATTTCAGGTAAGTCTTGTTTCCCAATGAATTCTCAGAAAGATTTGCCTAAAAACAATTGGGACTGACAATTTGAAAGTCAAAGAAATCAAGATTGTTGAGTGGTTGCGTTACGCCACTCTGTAATAAAAAAAATTCCCCAATTTAAGAAGCTGATCACAAATGGGCCGAAACCGGAAGGAATTAATGACTTCAAATTTCACTTATTATTTTTCGTTTTTCCCCCTCCTTCATGTTTTTCTGATTTCTTGACTTGTTTGTGTGGGGATTTGGATTGCCCCACACACAAACGACGAGATTGCCTTTGCATCCTGTCATTTGTACTCCCCTCCCACAACTTCAAATCCTCTCTCTCAAACAACAACAAATGGGCAAACGAGAAGAATAGGATCAAACTAATCGAACTGCAATACGTCCAATAGCACGACTACAAATTTCCACGAAGAGGCAAAAAAAGAAAACAAGCTTTCCAACAACAAAAAATAACAAGAAAAAGGGACTTCTTTTTAGTTAATGTCTTTCCACGTACGTGGTAGTCTCTCCTATCATCCTCCCCTAACTGTCTGTTCTTCAAGAGCAAGAAGAGGGGGGATGTTCCAAGAAAAATAGAAAGGTGTACTGGCTTATTTCAGAAAACGCCAGTTCAAGAAGAAAAATACTAAGGACAAAACTCTTCTGGCCTCCCCCTTTTTTTCTTCTACAAGGAACGATAAAGAAAAAAAGAAGTCAATCTGTGGGCGAGAAATGACGAAGAGGGAGAGAGAAAAAGGTCAGCCGATGGGGAGAGAAAGGTGTGTGTAAGAGGGAAAAAAATAAAGGTAAGAATAAGAGAGAGGTGAAAACTCCAAAGGTATATAGAAAAATACCGTTCCACCTCTATGAACGATTTTGAATGTGTGTGTCACAAGAACTGGGCAAAAAAAAAAAGGGAAGATTTAGATTTCCCATCAGACCGGAGAGACGTGGGCCAGATGGGGGTGGAGTTGGCAATCGACCTCTAGGCTCTGTGGGTCAGTTTTATTTTTGAGAAAAAGACGAAGATTTCGATACGGAAAGAACGATGGGTTTTTTTTTTGTTCCGACAAGTTGCTGGCCATTTTTCGTGGAAAACGAGCCCAAAGAAGGTCATCAACGATATCGACCTTTTTTTTATGTAGGCCATCCTTATGCCATCATCGACATTTAGGTTGCCATCCAGCACCGCAAAATGGTTAATTACAATCAGTGAATAAATAGGGTCAAGGAACTTGTTGGCCGTCTGCGGAGAGTGCGACGGCCTACGTTATTAAAGAGTACAGTAGCGTGAATGCCACGCCAAAGAAAGAAAATGGCCAGCGGTTTTCAAGTGTACCATCAACATGTGTGTAAACCGCCAAGCAAAAGGGTATCGCATGTGGTTACACGTAACACATCAAAGAATTTCAAAAATAAAATAACAAATGAAAAAGAAAAAGGATAAGAGAGTAATATATAAAACACAGTCGGTATACTAAGAAAGAACTTGAGTGACTCGGCCAAAAAAAAAAGAAAAAATGCGTGACGGTCATTTCCACCTGACAGGTTTTTTTTTTTCTAACAGGTGTTGGAAAAGGGCCCGTCAATTGGAAAGAAATCTGGTCGTTCAACAAGCTAAAACTTGAGCAAGAAAAAATGATGACTAGATATCCCTCCTGTCGGGAAGTTTGTTTTGATATGGCGCGTTTTCGAAGTCATCGTTCCTCTCTACTGGACTCGAAACCAATTAGGCAAGCCAATTTCTTCGTTGCGCACAAAAAATGGCTGCGCTTTGAACATTCACACAACAAAAGACGGAAGAAAAAAAAACCATATCATCCACGCAAATGACTTCAAACGAAAATTGCGCATCCATTTTTTTTTTGAGCTTCAGTTTTGAATGTTGTGCCGACTTGCCGACCGAGCGAGCAACAACAATAAACACTTGCGTCGGATGGAAAAACACGGTAGCTTCAACAACGAACGAAAAAATGGGAAGCTTTTTTTTCTGTGTGTGTGTAATGCACGGTCAACGACGTGGAAGGAACTTCTTTAGAATTTTTGAAAGCAAAAAAAGGCGGTGGATTCACAAGAAAAAAAAAAAGGGAGATGCAGATGACTTGACTGGCAACGCTGCCGGGCGTAACATGCGCGTGTACACATTGTTTGCTTATTACGAAGCTCGGTTCCACAAATAATAAATTTTTTTTTTCTGAATTGGCACGACAATGGGATCGTACACAAGGTTGTCTCGCATCAGCAACGGCCTGGACACGGGCCGCTGGACACTGAAAAAAAATTGTCCGTCGTTGGTAAAAGGGAACTGCGCAATTTTTGCCTAGGGAAGTTGTTTCCGGAAACGTCAATATAATTCGGCAGGCCCAAAATAAAAAAAAAATGGAGGGAGAACAAGCGATCGATTGGACGAGATATCAACACAGAGGGAGGTCAACAATGTAAAAAAGAAGACCTCATCTGGAATGTGTTGCAACGGACGTATTAACTTGCCCTCTGGTCTTCCCTTTCTACCGACATTTTGATTCAACCTTAGACATATTTCTTGATGGGCCGACCGAGTTGTGTGGCCCATCACTCTCCGCATTGCTCTTCACAGTTTCTCCTATCGACTTCATCAGCATTTCGGCTACATGCTCACGTCATTTCTATCTACTTTCCACATTCTGATTTAAGGAGAAAACAACAAAATTTCAATAGTAAAACTCGTTCTTGTTGCTCGGCCACATCACTTCATCATCAGCCCCCCTTTGGCGGATGTTTTTTTTTTCGTTTGCCATATATGCAGTTTGAAAGGTAGTCGTTTTGAAATTCCTTTTTAATGTCTAGCCAATGCGACCGACTTCGTCTCTTCCGCCGCGTTTGAATTCTATGAGAAGCTGATATAAAGTGTCCAGCAATGCGAGTCTATTACTCGAACATCATAGAGTGGGACACGGGAGATTAAGAGTGTGTTTGAATGTTAAGAAGATGACAAAAGAGAAAAGAATCTAAGGGAAGAGAGAGTAGAAAAAAAAGAAAGAAAAAGTTTGACAAATGATCAACGCAGATCATCGCCGCTGGATTCGCCTCCTTGTCTTTCGCGGTGCTGGCCAAAATGAAAAAATACCAGACGGGCGGAGTCCCTCGGCCAAAGGGGGGTCTCGTATGCAAAAAAAAAAAAATAAGAGAAGTTCTCTCTGTCTGTTTCAGTTTTTATAAAGCTTTTGGATACAATAAAAGATAAGACAACAGAATAAAATGATCATCCTATTTCAAAAAGTAGGTACTTTTTTTGCTTGCAGCTCCCGTCTGTACCTCACAACTCCATCATTTCTGGCGTTTGTCTTTTTCTCAAATGCAATTCGAAAATGGATGGATTCTTTCACCTTTCTACTCCCCCCCTCATTCAGTTGCGGTATGCCGATCACGCAGTGTCCAATTAGTTTCACAAGACAGTCCAGGCAATGAGCCAAAAAGAAAAAAAACGAGGCCAATTCACCTATTAGACGCTTCCTTAGTCGTTCATTTGCAATCCGACCTAAATGCCATGTACAACCTGCTACCGACAGACTATCTCGTTTTCTCCTACACCGCCCATCTCTTTGAAATACAAAAGAAAACAACACACTGACCAGCAGAAAGAAAAAATGAACAGCAGCGCCTTGTTCCATAATCAACAGGGGGTGCCCGATTCAAATTCCCCCCCCCCCATTAGATAAGAAAAAACACACAGAAGGCGTACAAATAATAAGGGCAATGGACCCGGGCGTTGTTTCTTTTCAAAGTTACGTTGGTCCCGAAATATTGGGGGCTATGGTCAGTATACCAGTAGTCCAGTTTGAGTTGGTACCCTAACGATACCTTTACAATTATTAATTTTTAACCCTTAAAAAAGCGAAAGAAAATATCGTTATCCAGGAAAACAAAATTCACTTTCGACTTCCATTTTTATTTCCCTCTGACGTCTTCCTGCTTTCCCCTTGCTACTCATTTCGAATGCCGGTCGTGTCCGACATATCCGTGTATAGACACACTTGCTTCTTATTTTGGCCTCCCCCCACAAAAAAATATTAATTTCGAAAGAGTACCCCCCAAAAAAAATAAAGTAACACTTACTATTGAAGCCACTACCCACACATAGGGGAAAACAGCAACCTACAATTCACTAAACAAAAAAACTGTTTTCACTCACTCACACACACTTTCCACCTGTTGCAAAAAAACACTTGGCGTGTGTGTGTGTTTTCAAAGTTCACTTTTTCCCTACACCGACGAAAAAGAGGAGGATGATGCGAGGAGGCTACCGTTCGGAGCGCCAGGCACTAACTGACTGACGGAGCCAAGTCCTACACCGTCTCAGGTAACCCCAGAAGGTGTATTCTTACCATAGAAAAGATGCGTGTGTGTGTGTACGCATACACACACACACACCCACTACAGTCGTCTATGCATCGACCACCAGAGCAAGTGGAGGAGTGCTGGCCCATTGAACTTCTTTTCCTTCGCTGTCGGCATGTCTTATGCTACACAGCAGATGGCTCATGTACGTAAAGAAATATATACCCACATAAGACAACACCAAGAAAGACAACAAGCTGACGCCCGCAGGTATTCCTTTAAAAAAAAAAGAGATAAAAGATGCGGATACTTTCTCGTATCAGCATCCGTGCGGTTGGACACATTTTGGCTGCCAAGGAAAAAAAAGGGAAAGAATTAAGAAATAATAAAAAAGAAACACAAGATGGTAGAGAGAGAGAAAAAACGTGACACCGTTGTTTATGTTCGTTTGCTTTTAGCCCGCGTCGTTTTTTTTTTGGTAAAAAAATACTTTTGAAAAAATTTCACATTCTTCATTTCATTTGGGCTCGTCTTTCTATATCTCGAATGCCCCTTTTTTTTCCCCAACTGTCTGACCGACTCAAAGAATTTCACCGAGATTAGGTTTGATGTGTATACAGTATATCCATATCGACAGATGGTAAAGAAAAAAGAGTAAATTAACGTATGGGAAGAAGAAGAGATAAACAAACACAACCACCTTCTCTGTTTCCCCTTTTTACAAACAAAAACCAAACAAGGGGATTCGTTTTCATTTTTGTTCTAAATGGTTTGTTGTTGTTTAGAAAAAAAAAGAGCCGATAAGATACACACGTACGTTACACACAAGAAACCAATAAGACGGGACGGTTCAAAAGGAGCGCTAGTAATTATCTCATTCCATTATAAATTCTTATTTCTCTCTTACAAGGGAGAAACGCAGCCTCTTGGGTCTGAAAAATAACCAAACCAGAAGGCCGCCGCACCAACCCCATCAAGACACGCACGGACTAATGCAGGAAAAAAAGAAAATGGCCAGCAAAATCCAATCCTACTCGTATGCCTTCTTTACACCCATTTCATTCCTTCCCTTTAAGGTATAATAAGTTATACACACAAATCCCGTGTGTGTGTGTGTGTGTGTGGACTTAAATTCTCCCTTCCGGCATATCCATCTTCCTTCGCCCAGAGGAAGGAATATATTTAAAAAAAGAAGTGTTTTGATAACACATTTCCCCTCTTCTTAAGAGTTCAAAAGGTCGCACTTGAAGTATCGCTCCCCCCTATTTTTGGCTTCTTATTTTCCCTTTTTTTTTCTTCTCAAGCGGAAAAAACAAATGATTACGAGCCGTCTGAATAAGATGGACGGAACCTGCGTGATGAGAACAACTTGGCAACAGCGGGGCCAAAATAAAAAAAAAAATCTTTTTCACAGACAATCAGTCAAGTGCAAATCAAACAAGAGATAACTTTATCCAAAACGGTTCGATGTAGAGGCCAAAAAACTTTTGAAAACAATTCGTGCGTAACGCGGGAAAATAGCAGGTTAACGACGTCCCTCCCAACCCAACAAAAAAGGAAACAAGGAAAAAAAAAAATCTAAATTAACTAGCCTTTTAAAAAAAAATGCCTATCATTAAGTCTAATTGATGTTCTCTTACTGGTATAGGTTTGATGCGAAGGACGGAGCCACGGTTGATTGGGAAATTAGCCGTGGTCGACTTAGTGGTGACGCAACATCCATCGTCAGCGCGGCTTCCAGGAGCCGGATGCTGTTGGTTGTGACGCAACGGAGCGCGTCGCCGACTTGTCGTTTCATTGGTAAACATTTCGCGATTTCACCAGAACGTGTTAACAGAATTTAAGTTTGTGTTTTTCCGTCTCAAAACAAAAGAAGGAAATAAAAGAGAAAATGACACAACAACCGTTTTCTTCTTGACGACTTGGTTTTTAAGGAATGTTTCTCTAAATGGCGATGCAAATGATCACGATGGCGAAACACGCGAGATTTTTTCCCTTTGATTTCATCACACTTTAAA
Source organism: Daphnia sinensis (assembly GCA_013167095.2). Classification (NCBI taxonomy): domain Eukaryota; kingdom Metazoa; phylum Arthropoda; class Branchiopoda; order Diplostraca; family Daphniidae; genus Daphnia; species Daphnia sinensis. The sequence goes on from CM023194.1 coordinate 4,071,214, forward strand.
TCCGTTGTCCACTTGCGTCCAACACACCCACAGAGAAACGGCCAAAAAAAACGAACTGAACACACAGAAATTTATGCCCGGCGTGTGCAAGTGCCTTTTTACTCTCTCAAGTTTCAAGTCTAAGAGAGAGATTTTTTTCAAAACAAGAATGTCCGGACCCCCGCAAACAAAAAAAAAAGAGAAAACGATCCGACGCCGATGACGGAATCTGAATTACTGACGGAATGACGATGAAGGCTCGTAAATATGAATCTTTTTTTTTAATATTAAAGAAAAAGGGGGGCAATGCGTAAAAGGAGGAGGGGTTGTAGTGGTTTGTTTCTCGTCCTGGAACGAGGGAGGAGTGCGGTCGAGGGATTTTAAAAAAAACGTAACGCACCGCGTAAGAAAGGGAGGCAACCCGATGGGGAGAAGGGGAGTTAACAAATTTCGTGCTCCTGAACTTTAGCAACAAAAGCCTATTGTTCACGCTCCAGTTGGTTCCAACCCCCTCCATTTTTTGTGTGTCTCCTTGTACACGATTACGGATTTGTTAAAAAATAATAAAAAATTTAAGTCGTCGAAATGATGATCGGTGGTTTTTAGTATGACAGTATAGACCTATATAGCAGTCCAATTAATGGCTGAATAGCTCCCGAGGACTTGATTGTATTGTTATAAAAAAAAAAAGAAAACGGCAAAAGACGGGGAGGTTCAAGGATGATTTCTCAATTGATTAAAAGACTACACACACACAGTCGGGCGTGTGTGAATGTCCAGTTAGAACGGAGTAGCCATACACCTATAAATATACTATGACTACAGGACATTGTACGAATGGAACGAGCTCTCTCTCGATTGTCTTTTATTTTTCCACGAAAATATGGAACGATCGAAAATGTAGGTGTCCAGTATTTAAAGAAAAAAAGAATGCCTCTACACATGTGCGGTTCGCACGCTCCTCAAGTCCGTATAGCGCCTCATCAATGCGGTTAGCCTTTAAAATATTTTTTGAAGGGCGTCTATAATTGACCACCCGCTTTTTTTTACACGACGCAGGCCGCACTGCGGGCAATTTTTTTTCTCAGACAAAAATAAAAAGTGGCAAAAAAAAAGAGGAAAAAATTTCAAATGGCAAAAATTGAAAAAAAAATGTCGGATTCGTGTTTGCCCATAGATTTCGTGACTTGATTGCAAAGGCGACTCTCTCGCATACGTTCAGCTCGTTGTGGATTTTTTAATCCCGAATTTTCAAATAGGATTGTTTTCTTGTTGTTGAAAGTTTTTCACACACACACAAAAAAACAAGCCAACGGCTTTTCAATGACATCGTGAACACGTAACAATCACAACAAGAAAATAAAAAAAATTGGAACTGGGCACTCACGTCCTTCGTGAGTAGGCTAACTCGAGAAAACTTTTTGTTCGAAAGAAAACTGTAAACACATAAAACAACAAATGAAAGAGCGGAACGGGAAAAGAAAAAGAGCGGACATTTCAATACAAAAAACCCGCGACGCCCCCCCCCCCCTCTATTCCCGAGACATAAAAGGACAGAACCAATTGGCAATGAACCGATAGCTCATTTGTGTAGGGAAAACAAAAGCTAATTGATCGTAAATTTGAGGTTAAGTGAGAAATACTTTTTCGCAGATAGCTTGGGACCTTTATTAATTAAAAATAAATGAAGGATTTTAAATTTAATTGACGCCATTGACGATTCCAGTACCGGATATTCCCTTCCCCATTTCTTCTAACCTCTCCTTTCGTTTCTTAAACAAAAAAAAAACCACCTCCGGGGATGACGTCATTCACACATTAACAAATGTTGTTTTTCTTTTCTCACTGTACACAATCGATTCCCTTTGAAAAATGTTGCCTTTCTAACTTTTATTCAAAATCTAATATCAAGGACAGGTGCCAAAACCGTTGCTTTCACGGTAAGCACCATAGAGCTTCCTCTAGAAAAAAAGAAAAAAAAAATTGAAGATAAGAAGATAAAAGATGCCATTCATCTTTCACACGTCACTTTTGCTAAATTCCTCCTACGTGCACATCCGGATGAGGAAACTTTAAGCTGTCTGCTTAATGCTGTCCGCGTTTGCGTGATTAAACAGTGCCATCTACACATCATCAGCGGGGCTCTTTATTTTGTCGACTTATACACGGCCATGAAAAAGACGCGAGAAATAAAACCAAAATTCTTCACGTGAGAATTTCGAAAGAGATTTGCATTTATCCGCGGGAAAAGAAAGATAGCAAATAAAAAAAAAGTGTGGCCGACACGATATAGGCAGCGCAAAAAGGCCCATCGGTTGCCAACGATGGGGGCTAGTCACGCTGGGGCTTCTCGTATTTATCAGCTTATCTTATTCACTCTTCTTTCCTTTGACATGTACGTTTTTTTCTCCTTTAAGTTTTGGAGTCAGTTTTTGAACTTGCGCATTAAGAAAAAAAAAAAAGAGAAAGACCCTGAACTTGTTAAAGAATTGTTATCCCTGTGTGTGTGTGTGTGCCTTTTTGTGGGGGTTGCCATGTCGTAAGAGTCTTGAACAAAAAAACACTTTTGATTATTCAACAAGCGGGAGAAGATGCGGAACCGGTTGAGGTCACCTTCGCTTTTTTGCTTACATTTTTTGTTTTATTTGCCGATGCAAAGTGACGAGCGACGCCCTCAAACGAGTGGCGCATCAGCCAAAAAAAGAAAACGTGTTCAAGTTTAGCTCGACACACGTTAACAACAACAAAAAAATTCCCTTTCGCGTTCCACAAATGGTCATCAAAAGTTAGAAACGATACAATTGTGTTTTGGTCAGTCAACTCGCTGCACGTGTTTTCAATTCTTTTTTCGTTCGGGAAAAGAACAAAAAAAAACTAATTAAAGCAGCAGGGGGGATTAGATATAAAAAGATGGCTCATTTATACCCGTGTGGGACGATTTTAACGAATAGCTTTTTAATGGAGGAAAAGAAAAAGGGAGCGTGCTTAAAAGGCTAGACGGACTTAAATAATATCACGATCCCCACGTCGCAGAAGAGCTTGTACAACCCGACCGGCCGCAAATGTCATCCACCAACAAGCTAATCTTGAAATGAAAGTTTTAACGAAAAGAAGAAGACAATCTTTCGACCATAAATAGAAACGTACGGTTCAGTGACGTTGCCCACCTAACAAGATGAGATGATTTTCAATGTTCGACCCCACCCGGAAAAGTGGGCGGAGTCTTCACGAGTTAAATCCAAAAGACGTTCAAGAGTTCGTTCAGTACAGGGGCCCTTAATACTTAAGTAGTTTCCTTTTCTATTTTCCCTCTTGATTTTCCCCTCTACGTCGATGTAAAAAGGTCTGTTGCTACGCTTCAAGCCTAACCCAGAAGACCTTTTCATCCGGTTTTTGTGCGAGTCGCCTAGATGCATTACACGCACAGCAACGAAGGTGGGGGGAAGGAAACAACCGGCTCAGTGCATGTCGCCTCCTTTAAAACGCAAAAAAACAACTCACGCGGTCAAGCTCACGCAGTTGCGTCGCCTGGACTTGTTCGTTTTTCCAGAAGGGCTCAACAGCCTCAAATGCGATAAACAGGCTGTACCCAGCCATGCGAGCAGACGTCAAACGCATCGGCCCTATTTTACGCAACCTTTTATAGTTTTCATTTTATTTTTATCTTTCACAAATTGAAAAATAAAAATAGGCAAATAAAAACAAAATTGTTTTCTTTTTCCCGAATTTTCCCGTTCGTTCAATTCTTTTTCTTTTTTTTTTGCGAGTTAAATGTACGTATAGGGGTCACCACCTCCACCTTGTCTGATTTGTTCCGGCTTCACCTGGACGAAAGAGCCCGATGAAATTCGATACGTTTCCACGACAAATACAAAATCCCTTCAGACACACATTTGTTTACTTTGCTGTCTGTTTGCTATTACTTTCAAAAGAAAAGAAGAAAAAAAGGCAAAACCAATTTCTATGGCCTCGTTGCGAGAGGATGAGAAAAAGAAATTCGCGCGAGGAATGCCACGTGACATCAAGACAAAGATTGTCACCTTGAAAAAACAACAAAATTTGTGTGAGCCCATCCTTATGCAGTCTCAGAAGCGACAGGTGAATACTTAATGAGTATGATAATGAGCAGGAGGTGGGGTGACGAAAAAACGCGCCAAGAATTATGACTCACCTGTCGAACAATGCGGAGAAAACGCAGCTGATGTAAATGGCCTCCTTCAGATAATCAATCACCACAGCACCATTTTGAATGAATTTTCTCTGGAAATCAGGAAACGACACGAACTCTGAATCGCTGTCCTTTTCTTTTCCTCCAACTAGAATCAAAAGTTTTGCACGAATCAATTTACAGTTGTTTCCAATCACACACGAAGCAAAATGTCAGTACCACGAGAATAATCCACACAGCATAGATTCAAATTCTTCACATATTTAACAACGAAACATTGTATCATAAAATCGCACTTTTTCAAAGATCACATGAGCCCTTGAAACATGAAATAACAACCAGGAAGGACGGCGGTTCAATCTCGACTGGCCTGTCTTCCTTCCTTTGGGGTTCCACGAGTGTGTTGCACTCCCCCCCAGCCCGCCTCTGGCCTCTTGCAAATGGAGTCCGGCTTCATGTGTGGTGGTGGTGCCCTCTGCTCCCCCTCACGAGGACGAGTCAACAACACACACACATAGAAGAATAAAGACTCATCATCTATCCGGTCCCTTTTTTTCTTTCTCATTTTACCATATCTCATTTTTTTCTCTCTCTTAAACATTAAAGAAAATGAAATCAAGAAATATGCACGTGACACCATGACAGAGCTTCTAAACGAATGTGTGTGACTTTCAAAAAACATGCACAGACATGGCGGGTAAGTAACAAGCATTTTAATGGTAGATGTATGTGTGTTTTGACGTGCCTATTTTTTGTTGTGGATTTTTCAAATGTTTCATTCGGTGTCGTGTGTGGCCAAAAATATTTGAAAGAAGACGAATCTTCTCCAAAACAGATATACGGAAATTCAATCTGAAGGATGTGTCGTGAACGAATCATCACTTACCGCCAAAGAAAAATGATGAATGCATCGTGGTGACGTCACTATGATTCTGTTCACTTGTGTCAATGGCCGCGTATAAATCACTGGCCGTCACCAAAACGGAATTTCAACAAACAAAATGTAAAAGATGTCGATTGGAGCCAGTGGATTTCTAACACGTGTACACCCACACGACTGACTCGAAGCGTTTCTTCTTCCTTTCGATTTTCTTTTGTTTCTTTCCACTACTCCTTCGCGCCCAGGCCGCGGCAAGGACAGAACAATGGCGAGGTGTTGTCATTATTATTTTCAAGGGCTGGACAATCAAAGGCGTAACGCGAAAATCAAGAAACTCTTTTAAATATTAAAGTAAAGATATAAACACCTAAAAATACCAATGAAAAATTCAACGATTATGATTTGTATTTAGTCTATCGATAAAATGTGGCCCTTTTTTCCTTTTTTTATTATTTCTTTTGTTCGCCATGACAGCTCTGCAGAGTGCAGACGACTTTTTGCTTCTCTGATTTCTCATTCTTATCAGGCTCCTCCATCGCTTTTTGCATATGGTGGTGCAATATAAAGCGAAAAAAAAAGGCTCTTGTCTCTACATTTTTTGTGTTGCCCTTGTGTTAGCTGACTCTATCTGGTCTCCTTTTCGGTGTTATCGATTTTTACAACAGTCGTTGGCCAGAGAGAGGAGGACCACTCGTAATAACAACAATATTCTTTCGTCTTCTCTTGTTTGACTATTGGGAACGAGAATTTGGGAGCGGTTTTATTTCTCCTTTTATTTTTTTGTTTGGCCTTTTTCATTTTGTGTGTCTCTCGTGTCCTTTTATAGAGAATCCCTCGATTGATGGGATTCTTTGTGGCTGTCTTTCGTACATTATAAACTGCGATTTATTATTTTGTAGGTAAAACATGCTGGCCAAAATGATTGCCTGATTGGGCATTCTTCTCATCTTATTTTCAATTTGCGTTCCGATGGTGCCATATTGGCGGAAACGAATTTCAATGCCCACCAAAATGGCGATAGCATATGGTGTTGACCAGGTAATTCCACACAAATGGCGTTATCGCATTTTTTAAAAAATCCCGCATAAAAGTAATTTTCAATAATAGGACTGTTAAACGAATAAGTATTTTTAATACACATTGAAAACGGCACTTTGTTGTTGTTCGCCCTCAAAAAGAAAATGACAACAACAACACAGGAAAGCCAGCTGACATTTGAACGGGCCATTTTTTCAAGCCGCAAAGACACAATACGCTATAATATAGACACGTATATGTACGACATATCGTGTCTTCTAATGTCAAGTAACGCTGGTGTCCAGTAATGGCGGACGGGAAAATGCAAACCGGATGAAAACCAGGAAAAAATGGGTGAAGAATAAAGACCCGTAACAATTTTAGTTTTTTTTTTCTGTATCTTGGCCGTGTGTACCGGATATTGTCACGAAGGCGATAAGCGAAGGAAACACATCGCCCGTCTGCTGTGTGGACTCGTTTTCAAACAGGGCCGTCTTCTCTTCGCCATCAAAAGGTTTCTTTTCTTCCTTGCTGCAACGCAAACGTTATATGTTACACAACAATGGGGGCAACGTATATCTACATCATTCACCAATCTATAGCTACATGTAGCCTCTTTGGAAATAAAAGGTGAAATTTGTTCGTGTGGTTCATTGCAAAATGGCAGTACAATGTATTTAACAATATCAGATAAGAGCTGAAGTGGAGAGGGGAGGGATATATGGAAGCTACTGTTCATTCCGGAAGAGTAATGGAGTCCTATCGTCTTACCCTCCTAAACATGTGACAGGTTGTTAGCGAACCCTGCTATAGCAATCAGTTCACCTTTTTATGTTGGCGATCGTTAAGGGCTTCTTCTCTTTTTTTTATAGTTATAGAAAGGAAGGGGATGACCATCATCGTTGTTTAAAAGACATATGGCGACGGGAAGGAACAGGTTTCCAACAATATTCGTACAGCCTCCAGTGTCCGTAACAGTCCACCTATTTATAGTTGGGAAATTTCAGGTGTGCATTTGGAGACTGTATACACTCTATTGTGGAACACCTGAGTGAAGCTAGGTCTCTACTATTGTTCGGTTATATACGTAGGCAGACACACACAAAAAAAAGGTTTCACAAAACATGAAAAGAAAAAAAAATCTATACCTGAAAAGAGTGAAAGAACCTTTTTATTCTTGTGTCCCTCCGTTCACTGTGAAGAGGCAACGGGTCGTGAAGGAGTATACCACTCTTTAAGTATTATTAGACAAGCAGAGGGTTAAAAAAAAAGAAATATTTTATTTCATTCGGAAGCCACTTACGGGTAGACTTATGTTGTATGTATACACACCACTGGAAGAAAATAAAAGCATAATGTGCAAGAAAGAGAGCGAAGAATTGAACATCTTTCCCCCCCCTCTGTCGTAATAGAAAATAATAGACAAGGGCAAAAGGTGACTCGGCCAAGCTTTAAATTGTGGAACACCAAACTATCCTCGTCTATTCACCACAGGATCTTCTTCTAATTCTTTTTTATTATTTATTTTATTTTTTTGCTATAAAATATTGTTCTAATGACTGTGTAACTCCCCCTCTCCTAATTCGTCGGTTGTCTCGCTCCGTTTCCCGCGTCTCTGGGTTCGTCTATTTTCAAAACGTCAAAATGTACAAAAGCAAACTGAAATGTTTTTTATTTCTCCTTGTTTCTTGTTTGTTATTTATTACTGTTGTTGCTGGTGTATACATATCGGGCGTGATTTTTCAGCGTACACGGACTTGAATAGATGGGAATTTTTTTTTCTATTAACGATGTCTCATTTTTAACGCCACCGTGAGAGACACATCGTTTCTCTCTCTCTTTACCTCGAAAACTAACAAGCGAAAGTGTAATTTGCACACGTTTTTCTTTCTTGTATTTTTTTTTTTTAGATTGTCTGTGTCGCTTAACAATTTGAAAAATTCTCTCAGCGGGAAACCCGATAACAAACGGACTAAAAGTGTGTCCTATATGAGGCGTTTTACTCCAATCAAGTCGTAGTTTATTATCCGAATGTAACCAACACAAACTTAACGAGTCGAAATTGCAACAATCAAAAAACAATAGATGAAAAAATGACAAATAAACATAAGAACCGTTAAGAATGTTGTCCACTTCGATTTGGCTACGTGACTCGACTCGTGTAAATTCAAATAGATTTTCATTATATATCCAAAATAATCAGCGTTCAATCCAAATAAAGGTACAACGATATTTTATTATTTATTTTTTAATGGGATGTATAGAAAAAATCGGAAAAGGAGCCGTGTATGTAGAATTGGAATTTGGAACAACCTTGCTTATTTTAAATTTCATTACTCTCGCAGGGAATATTAGAAATAGAAAAAAAAGGGAAATGCAAATGATTTTTTCCTCTTTTTGGGCTTCATTTGGTTTGTGTGTGTATATCTTACGGTATCTGTTGGTCCACATCACAATTTTTGGACGTAGTTTCCAGGTATAAGTCCTTGCTTGCCCCTCAGTCGACCCTGCCACCATCCCGAAGGATCTGCGTTCGAAATTGGATAGCAATCATACATTATTTACGTGCAAATATAATACAATAATTTCAAGGTATTGATTCAGGATTGGCAGAATGAGCGAATCAAAATCATTTTACCTTCTGATATGATTTCGATGATATCACCGACGTCCATGCTTAACTCGTCCGTGTCTTGAGCCTGGTAGACGTACAAGGCCTGAAGCGATCGAATGGAAATGAAATTTGTCAATTTTCATTTTTCAAAATATATGTTGCTGTTTTTTTTATAGACCATCTACGTTTTGATGCGCGTCATAAACGATGATTGCACAGTATTAAATAAAAAAGATATGATGCTCTACGGTAAACGTACAATATAATTTGCAGCGTACACACATATACTGGGTTTATAGGTTATTATCTATTTTACATAAATGTATAGATCGTACCCGAGCTTTGGCTAGTGCTGGAGGTTTCGGTTCAATTCGAGGCTTGGCCGGTGCTCGAGGTGCGGGTTGCATCTGCTTCAGCTCTTGCGATTTGCGTAGGCTTGCCCGTTTCACCCTTCAAATTGGACACACCACAAAATGTTTGAAATAATGTTTAAAAATGCCAAAGCGCACGGAGCGAAGAACTAAGGTAAGGCTTGCTTCACATTTTAGTATGGAACACACAGAAAAAAATATCGACCTCCTACAATGCGTTAACAGCTATTGTCCGTTATTGTTTCCGTCTTAATGGGAACGTTACAGTCTAGCTCGGCTGCAGGGTCATTCGATTGTTCTTGCGCTTCCAGCGGTTCCAGCCCAGAAAAAAAAAATAGTAACGGTCGTCTTACGATTTATCCACTAGAGCAAGCACATTTTAAGGTGCTGCCTTCTTCAAAATAAACCAGGTAAGCGAAGATGGTGCTCGCCCCGTCAAGTGTGCATAATCAATTAGACACTAGCGGCTGGTTGCAACAGTCTTTTCTCTAGGTTAAGGTTATCCAGCGGTATATATGGAATTTAAGACGATTTTTTTTTAGAAGGAAAGAAAATAAAAAAGGAATTTTTTTTTAAGGATTGCTACGTCAGATGCTATAAAATATTTAAAAAGAAAAGGCTGGAACGCTGTGGTGAACAAATCACGATTGGGAATGACATTCAGAGCACCTTGTAAGGCGGTCCAGTGGGGGGAAAATCAAACAGTCATCTCACAATCTCATTCTTTGCGTAGCATTTTTTTCTGAAACGCGATCCGAATTTTCTTATTGAAAAAAAAGGGCCTCTAATGCTGAGAAATTTCCTTAATTGGATGTTGACTAGACATAAAAATACGTTTCCCCCCCATCATCAACGACAAATAGATGCAAAATAGTTGAGATCATTTAATGACGGCGGGCTAATATTCCACAGCACGAATCTAATAAAAACGATTCGCCGTGATCGACTGATGGAGACTAATGATAACGATACAGAAATAACAACGTCAAGACATCCCGCTGATTTCTTGTTTTCTTTTTAAACCAATTGCTACACAAGTTTTCTGTACCTTTCCTTTATTTGGAAAACTCCCGTTCCCGCTCCTGTCTTTCGTGAAAACGGACGGAAATACACAAAAGGGGGGAATAAATGAAGCATGAACGATGCTTAGCATAGCAATTACATTCTCGTGCAGCCAAACAGAAACGGCTGAACTCGGCACACTGTTCCAAGCCATCCGACCATATTTATATTCTTTTTGCTTTCCATTTATCCGGATGGATGGGTACGCGTTGCTTCATGTAGCGCAAACCAAACGATGTTTGTGCTTGTGTTTGTCTAATAGGCAAATACTCTAAATGGGAGAAGAGCGAAACGTTTAACGACCGCAAATCGCACAAAAGAAATTTGGCAACCCAAGTCCAAAGAAAAATGTTTGACGACTTGGTGGATGCGGAAGAATTTTTTTTTTACCTTCCATGATGGGCGCGCATCTTATTATTACATAAATCCTTTTGTGTGTGTCTGTCTGAGCTTTCGTCGCTATGTATATAAGCGTATTCAAATATGGGCATCGGGTATTGTTTTCATTTTTTTTTTCTCTTCCCTTCCCGAAAAGGTTCTTTCACGCTGCTACGTGCTGCGTTCGTATCGTGAGTTAACGGGATACCCAGGGCAGCTCTCACATCGAGTTCCGTGAGAGGCGCTTTTTGATGTATATATGGTCGGTGGGTTCAAGCTCAACTTTTTTTTTCTTTACGATATATTTACAATCTTCTTTTCTCCGCTGAGAAATATTCCGGTGACCGGCATTGTAAAAAATAAGCCCCCACACGAAAAAAAAAAGGGAAGAATCAGTTACCCGCTGACACCCGGGTCCGGCGTCCGCATAAAATCTTGTTGCCGTTGCGGTTCGGTGTAGCCTCCTCCGCCGCTGGCTTGTGACGTCACCGTAGATGATGCACCGCTGTTGCGTGGATGCCCTGTCTGCGGATGCTGTTGTCTTTGCTGTTGACCTGAATCGTCACACAAGAAGATAGAAAAAAAAAATTGGAGTTTTAAGATGTTTTACAGTTATGTGTACGCTCGAGCATTTTTCGAGAACAATTTGTTATTGCTAGTTGGGTCTTTTTCAAGTTTTTCCAGCTGATTATATTGTTGTCTGTGTGTATACAGTCACCTATACACTCAGCTAGTTAGCAGATCATAAAAAACGAATGTACTTTAGCGAGAAATAAAAGAATAAAAAGATGGGCTACGATTATTAGAGCGAGGTAGTCGACAGTCATCCAATCTAATCTTGTACTGATCCCGTTAGGAAGCACTGTGTCATTGTACACAAATCATGATTTCTTTTATTTTTTCGTTGTTAGGGTGGTTGTCACGTATTTTATTTACAATTTTTTCTCGTTGATTTGTGCATGTCATGAGTTTCAAATCAAGTTATTCAATAACTCATCTGGCTTCCAAGTTCTTTTTTGTTGTTGTTGTTGCTGGTAAAACCACACGGCCGCTATAAACCTACTTTCCACACAGGCCAATAAGAAGCGGACGCTGAAATCAAGAAATAAATCAACCAGTGTGTCCACCCCTTAGCAATGAGGATTGAGAAATAAAATATTTAAAACAAAAACTGGAATGAGGTCGATGCTAAGTTTGCCATCGTTTTTTTTTTTTTGGTTGCGTCACCCTTTTTTTAAGAAATGCGAAAAAATGCGTTGGTTGGGGAAAAAAAGAAAACAAAACATCCGGACCTGAATTGATTATCTCGTTTCCCACAGCCATCATCTTCTGATGTCCCCCACCACTCCGGTATCCAGTCCATAACTCGCCCCTCAAACTGCTCAAATGACAAGTCGTATCCCTTTTGGACTTTGATGGCGATCTCAAAAGATTCCATTTCTTACATAGTTTCGGTTTGGAGACTCGACTTTCAACCGGTGTGGAGAGGGGGAGGTCATCGTCTCGGTTTGAATTTCGATTCTATAAGGACATAAAAGCTAAGCGGTGTGGTCTATTTATAAATGGTCGCCATCATTTGTGGCGTGACATCCTTACTTTTTTAAATACTTCTTTTTACTACGCGGTCCTAACGGACGACAATGATTAGGGAGAAACTCAAAACCTCAATTCTTAAAATGGAGCTAGGTGACCCCGAGTGTCAAATGACTCGAATGTCCAAATAAACGACCACACGGGGATGACCTCATGACTCCGTGATACGTAAAACTCTCCTTTGAAAAAAATCAAAACAGGATGAAGTGAAATCATACGGGAAATTTTATACGCATATTAAAGCCACCCAAAAAAATGAGTAGATTACCTCTTGCAAGGAAATGGGTGGGGACCACCCCTTGCCTAAAAACTTGCATGACTTCATCAGCGCCTCCGTTTGAGTAATAAATTGTAAAAACCCCAACAAAAAACAGATTGGATTTTAAACTGTTGAAACATGTACACCCCTAAATGGGAAATATTATCATCTAACGCCTCAAGTGGACATCCTTTCGGTATGTAAAATGACACTTTTTTAAAGATAGCATGCATTTTAGAATTTATTTTGGGATTTGTATCTTTGCCAATTTTTCGATCCTATCTAAAAAAGGAATCTTGTTTATTTTATTTTGCTGCAATTTCTTGCCCACCATTTAATTGGAAAATCAAGTTTTTTTTTTTCTTCTCCGCTCCCGGCGCACCTTGCCGCGTTGGGCATATGCGCGTTTCGGCATCAATTAGGGCCGTCTACATACGCGGCGCTGCTTATTTCTAATAGCTACCGCAATTGCTAGTCGACGAATAATCACATGAAAATTGGTGAATATTACATGAAAAGGGGGGATAACATACGTATGCGTTAGTGATTACAGTGGGAGAAAAATCAAAAAATTTCGGGCGATGCCGCCAATTTACCGATGCTACGGGGCGTGTTGAAAAGCCCACGTTAGACGCCCTAGACAGAGAAACAGCACACAGAAAAAGAGTAGGTGGCTACAATAAGGGAAGAAACGGCCAGCTGTGATGGATTGGCCCGTCAAAAGCAACGGGCCCTAGTTCTTGTTTTTCTTTCTAATTTTCCGGTCATCCATCTCCCCTTCAACACGAAATAATAAGACTCACTATAGTACCCTAGCCTCCGCTTGTTTTTCAATCAATCGGCCGCTATAATACAAGCGGGTGATTGAAAAACGGGAGAAGACGGTTAGACAGAAAAATTCGTGCATTGTACTTTGTACGTTGACCGGTTTGCGAACAATGACACAAGGGCGGAATAAATTAAAATCCCAATTGAAATCAATGATTTCAGACGTTCTTGTTGAGTCATTGTTTACACACTTTTTTTTACCCATAGTGGTGGCCAAGCAATTGCTTTCTACGATGGATTCTCTTCTCTCTCGAAATTCCATTTAATTGTTTGAAAATGTTCCTGTTGCTCCGTACTGGTTCGTAATCGTCCCCTTGAAATCAATCACAAATGGGGACGCAATAACAATGTGACAATGGTGTGCAGATAGCCTTGCAGCAACAGTTTCACGATTTGTTATTTTGGATTGGCTGAGTGTGTGACACAATCTGTAAATCGGCTTATTCCAACCTCCAGTACTTTTTCTTGAGAATTTTGACAAGATCATCAGACTTGCAGCTTTTCTTCTCTCATTCTTTTTTTGTCCATGGCATCCTCCAGGTGTGTGAGATCTCAACAATGTTTGTCTCCGATATTCGCGGAATGCGTTTGCTTCCCTCTTTGCCCCTATACAACTACAGACTTTGGATCATAATCGCCAATCGATTGTGTAAAAAAAAAAAAATCCGCCTATTCGTAATCCAGCTGGGCTTCTTCCCACCAACAGACAGGGCGTCTACCCTCCCATTTTCGACACACACACTTCCCTTCTTTCCCCCTAGTGATGTACATCCACCCGGAGCTAATGGTTCCGTCTGTGGTATGCGGCCAATCTGATGGGCGTCTTCGATTCATACAAACGCGGATCGGATGCACTTTTCTCTCGGATGACTCCATTCCGCAGTACACACCGGAATCCAACCAACCGATTTATTTTATTGTTATCTAAATCCGTGTGAGCGTCGTTTCTACCATATCAAACTAGCCCTATCTAATCACCTATTCCCTTCTTTTTTTTAAATCATGCATCATCATCAGTACCGTCTTGGTCGCCGACGGATCCTCCCTCCTCGTTTACTTGACGGCTATTGTGTACAAGTCCAACACCCTCATCTCCGTTTGTTGAGTACATCTTCCGATACATAAGTATCAAAAAGAAAAAAAAAAAGCCTTGGGCCCTAGCTTGGAATGCGGTGAAGTTCTATCCGATTCTTGGATATTTTTTTTAGAAGACCAAAGCGAACGGCCGTCCGCGCGGCCTTGGCCATCTTATACGCAATTTTGAACCGAATAATCCAATAACAATAGCAACAGCTGACGGCGATTAATGCAGCAGCTGTGTGACGACCGTGTGGCTTCTGTTTCTTTGTTTCTGATTGGCAGAGACAGGGACGGATTGATTGATATCCGTAACGACGCGGATGAGAACTAGGTAAGATTGAGGATATGTTTCGCTACACGAAATCACAGCCTTCTTGTCAACCGAGAAACCGCCAATTTGATGATTGAGGAGCAAAAGACAATAGTTCCGCAACTATAAAGATTTTCAGATGGCCATGGGCAATAACATGCAAATGAATTATTTTCTTTAAGAAGTTAGTTAATTAAAAACACGGATGGCCCTGTCCCCGCTTGGTTGGCGATTCCGATTGCACCACATATTCGATTTCATCAGCTGGGAATGTGCAATTATGTATTGGTTAGTCGATACTCAAGAATTCGATATGACTCACTTCCCGGACATATCGAATCAGAATTTTTTTGGTTAAAGAAAGGATTGAATGGAGCTAGCACAGCTGAGATCTCAAACAATTTGGCTCCATTATTTTGTTATTCTATTACTGCTATTCGGAAAATGCAACGACTTTCTGCTGTGCTGATTTCTGTAATCATATCGTTCTACGATCGAAACGAGCAGAACTCCTAACTCAAGTTGCGTGCCAATATGCAAGCCGGCCTTAGTTTCTATTGCTGAGATATTTACGTTGCACGCCGATGGGGATTTTCGCTTCTCATTTTGAAGGGAATTATTATTTTTGTTTCTTTTTATTTCCCCGTAAACATGGCCACATATTGCGATCGGTTATCAACGTGATATACGACAGCTAGCATATATCCAAGGGACGATTGGAAAGCTCATTATCATCTGATTTCTCACGAACTGATTGAAAATTCCCATTCCTCTAAACCGCATTAGAATAACGTTCTTCTCCCGACCTCCACCTCATTTGCATATTTTTTTCCCTGCTAGATTGTTAGCAAATGGACAGTTCGATCGAGTCCTTGTCCTTGATCGTTGTGATCCTTTTAGCTCAATTTATGGATGAGAATAAATTGAAAAAGAACCCTTACCTGGAGTGATAGTTGGTAATCGAAATGCTCCTGGATTGGGAAGCCGGAATCCTCCTTGACTGTTAGGTACAGATGGACGTACCACCGGTTGATTTGCCGGAGGAGGATGAGAAGGCGGTGGTGGCGCGCGAGAAGCACGATTGAAAGAAGGGTTCTTTTTGAGACCGCCAGGTGGCTCCACGTAGCAGTAAACGTTTCTTGCAGTTGGATTGGGATTTCCTTTTGCAACATTTGGAGCGGGATTCGAAGGTGCTGGTGGTGCGTTTCTCGTGGGTCTGATTTGATTGACTGAATTTGGCGCCCTTCCTTGTGCATGACTCCTGTTTGATGGCTGATGTCGAGGTATATGATTGTTGTTATTAATTCCTTTTGTCTTGGAATTCACGACTGTGACCACGCGACGAGCAGCCTCCAGTGTCTCGTGGTCTGGTTCCAATCGAAGAGATGGTCCTGTAAGACATATGAATAATGAAATTAAGAATTAACTTCATAGTTGCTCTTGCTCGTGATAATCTTACTCATTGTGTTTGGTAATCCAGGTCCAATGGAGACGAGCAAGGTTTTCCCAGACACCTTCAAGATTGGTTCTTCGCCATTTCCTGCAATCACCTTTACCATCCTGAATCCACCTCCAGACCATCCTTCTTTCTTGATGGAAACCTCCATGCTAGAGGGATAATCAAAATGCTGGTCATCTCAAGGTAGGAAAAAACAAAACTATTTGCTAGTTTACTTGTCGGTGAAGTTCATGGTGAGAACTCTGTTGAAGTTCTCTTTCAGCTTTCGATTGAGGGTAGACAACAGCTCTGTCTTGAAGATGGATCTGATGAGTGTATCATACTCATTGTTCACATGAAATACGAGGAAATCGTCCTGCACGAGTTAGGGAAAAAGGGAATGTTACTGTAGCAGACGAACCTCTAACAGGCATTTTTTACACACCTGCTTTGTACTTGTTGAAATTTGTCTTATTGTATCGATTGGTATTCTGCGTTTTACCACTTCGATAATCTGTCCTTTTTTCGGTCCTTTTTTGACCTTTTCCCGACCGATGAGGAAAATGGTTTTCCCAGTCAAAATGAGATCACGTTTGGTAGCCTACATGGGAACAGGAAATGGACATAAAAGTTCAAGAGACCACGTTCAGACATTTTGTTTTTCAAAGATAAAAACCAAGTACCTGGAATCGTCGGTCATATTTTAATATAGTTTCGGCAAATTCGATTTTTTCGCGTTTGCCGACCAGTGAACGAAGGGCCGGCTGATTATCTAAACCAATGTAATCGCCGGCAAAACCACGGTTGAGCGAAAACCTGCGTCTCTCCTTTTTCCCGAACACGATTTCTACCCACATTGAGACCGATAGTTAATTTAATGATAGATGACAATAGGGAGGGTCAGTGATTATACCGGCCGCTTGTTCGCGTTGCTTCTGGCGCTGTCGACGTGCAAAATAACGGCAAAACGCTTTTTGAATGACTCGCGCGTAATGATCGTATCGGCGCTCTCTCATTTCTTCCAGCAGGAACAGCTGTTGATGTAAATCACGTTATCTTTACTTTTGAAATTTCTTATTGCTAACAACTATTATCGAGTTTTTGACGGGACGTTAAACATAATAAAACGTCATACCGATTCAGGCGTTTTGATGAACACTTTGCTTTTGCCCAGCTGAAATTCGGCTGGGTCCATGTTGACGGCTTCCATGATGATTTTGATTCCAGCCCGTGGGTCTCCTCTCCACGCCGGCCATGTCTGCTTGCTGATAATGGCGTACCTGTTGTTTGTTTTTTTTTTTTCGTTAAAAATAGAAATGGTGAGATTGAGTTCACTTGGTTCTTCCTGCTTCTCCGCTTGTTTTCGATTCATCTCCCAAGATAAATTGGAAACTAACGGGAAAAAATATCTTGAACATTCATCATTCACTTGATGCGCCCCTTTTTTTTTGGCTCGTTGTTTTGATTTTGTTAACCCAAGGCGGTTTTTGCCCGTACAATTTGAATAGCAAAAGATCGTGAGATGAAATTCTCGGGTCACTAGGTCTATAGAGCAAAGAGTACTCGATGACGAGTCTATTTTTTCTTTTGACGTTACCTTTTGAGGAATTTTTCAAACGGTCGTCTGTAGGCGAATCCGGCGCGCCTGACACGAATGTTTTCCTTCAGGCCGAGATATTCCACTTGATGTTTGACTCTCGCCTCTTCCCAGTCGTGCGGCCTTTTGGTCTCGTTTGGTTTGATGCACCTTTGCAGTTGTTTGGTTGTTTTTTTTTTCACCAATGGGAAATGTAAGATAATGTTAGTTTTTATGGTTCTCGGTCTGTGGCTGGGAAAAACGAAATAACAACGACCTTGGTCGTCCTACCGAATATAATGAGGTGTGCACTTCATGAGTGCCTCAACCAGCTGATTAGCTTGCGATTTGATCTTGGAGCCTGCAGTTGTGGGACGCGTTTTCGAGTTGGCCGAAAGCACTTCAGGAAACAGACCACGGACGAACGAACTGCAGTTCCGTCCGAGTTCGAACCGCAGGAGACGAAAAGAAAAAAAGACAAAAATTTTTGTGAGAAAAGCTATTAGTTTAAATTTGATGTAAAATATTGGTATCCCCTTTTCCCTCTCAAAAAAAAAGGTAAATAAATAATCAACATTAGATTTGCTCGGTTGGGTTCGTCGTTCAGCTCGGCTACGGTATTGCGGATAAACACACAGAACTCGAAAAGCGATTTGTTGGGAATAGAAAAGACGAACCCGCTTGTGCGGGTAGTCTCATCATATCGAAGGCAACGGTAAATAAGCGTATCGGTTCTGGTTATTTGCGCTCATCATCCGATTCGTTTGTGCTGAACCGCTTCCGTGATTTCGAAAGCGAAAACACGACGAGTAAATTTGGAAAATTTTGTTTTTTTTGAATTCACGTACTTCTTTGAATTTTGCATCAGTTCGATGAGGTCGTTGAAAAAGATGTCACGGTTGCGATCGCAGAAACCCTCCACTTCGTAGCTGACTTTTCCGGCGTAGTGATGGATCGTGAATCCGGACTTCCATGACTCGAAATGTTGGTGGCTTCCCACACCTGAGCATAATTTCTGTGGGGGCATTAAAAAAATAACAATTTTTATTTACGTCATAGAATTTGGGTTGTCAGCGTTCGATCAAACGGCTACCTGTGCAATAATCATGAAAAAAAAGGCAGAGGGAAAAGAAAAGGTTGTAAAATTGGAATTTCCTGGATCCTCACTTTTCCCTTCTGGCTGTAAATCATTCTCTGCATCATTGATTTGTCTGGCTCTCTTCTTCCTACGTCTATCGCGTTTGGGAACATTTTATTCTACTGAAATAGTTTCTTGTTGCCTGCTGTTTTACATTAAGCCATATTCTTTTTTTGTGGACGTCTTTTTGAAAATTGTCAGACAGTTTGCCCTGTGGGTATAACTTATTAGAGGTTGTGTGCTTCGTAGTCGAGACGTTCGAGAATTGCGCAACACAAGCACCCGGGGTCTTTAACACTTTAATGATGGCCAAACAAAGACGTGGTTAGAAGAGAGAAAAGAAAACCCTGTGCTGAAATGGGGTCGTTTTTCATGATGACGGCTGACGTTTTTTTCATATGTTTATCTTTTCTGTAACTCACCTGTTTGAGGTCGTTGTCTGCACCTTCGCTGACGGCGTGAAGCGTGGCGCAAACGTCGTCCAGGATGGCCAACACGCCGGGAGGTCGACGGCCTTCGATCAGCTCGCAGACGATTTGATTGTTGAAGTAGTCAATTGGCGTCCACTTGATGCCTTCTTGTACGTATTCTTCCTATTATGTTGCATCGCAACCGAGAAAAAAATTGAAAAGAGAAACATAACAATAAGATCGTCATCAGGCGCCAGGCATTTTTGGGGCGTCGTCCCAAAAATGACCTTGTCTCGTCCTAATCAAGACCCCAATTCTATTCCACGACCATCTTTCTTGTTGATTATGCATTCAAATTTTTTTTTTTTTTGAAAGTTGAAAATTTTTGTTGAATCATTTTTCAAAAATCATTTCTTGTTTTGAAACTGTTGAGCAAAAGAACATTTACGCTGAAGAAAGACGGAAGCTTCACTAACGAATCTGCCGGAATTGATAACTTTGGCGGGGTGGGATCGTACTCATTTCAGTCGCTAATTTGAGCGTGCCATTCCGTTGCCTGATACGAAATCTATTCACGACAAAAAGACGACGATTTGGTGCCGCAAGAGACGAAATTAAGGCCGTTGCGAGGCTTGCTTAAACTAACGGTAAACTCGGGAAGGGGGTAACGAAAAGAATAGGAAGAATTGATGAAAAAGGCCATTTACTTTAATATACGCGGGACAACCTTTGATTGCCGTGCTCTCATTCGGGAGAATTCTGGAAAGGTATTTTAAAGTAAGGTTAAAAGAAGGACGTTGCCTCTTCATTCTTTCGTTCTTTTTCTTTTGAACATTTTGCGCAACATGGGATGCTTGTATCGTTTGAGGATGCGAAGAGGACGTTCCATAATTTTCGTGCTCTGTAAGGTCGTCAACAGCAATTGCTGCTGCGGTGTGAACGCCTTCATCAAAAGAAGCTCACGACGGGCATGGGAAGACGTTGCTAGATGCTGGGTTCCCACACAGAAACACACACGTAATGGATCAACTTAAAGAGCGAGATGAAAAAACCGTTAGATTCACTTCGTTTCGTTTTTTTTTTTCGTCTTCTTCTACGAAAATTACTGGCGCCTGTGATTTGATCATTTTCGCCATAAGGGATCTCGCTACGAATGACTTGTAAAAAAAAGGCTTAATTTTTTTCTTTTCTTTCTATTTCGGGATAATTAATACTTTTTTTTCTGCCTCTGCGTGGGCCGAGCGAACGAAATTTATCGTCTGCGACAGCGTTCCTCACGCAATTCGAAGCAAGATGTTGTAGACCAAGTTGACTTCCTCGAAAATAGCACGACCTGACGACATGCGTGTAGGCCCGTGAAAACCACAGGGATTCAAAGAAACGGGCACACCGGTTCGACCTGCCTGTCCGTATTTTTTTTTTTAACAGCTTAGAGGCCTTGTTTGTTCGATTTTTTTTTTGCTGCGTTGATTTCAACAGCATTATTTTCACAGCGGTTATACTTTTTTTCCATTTATTTTTAAATTCCCGTTTGATGTTATCAGCCAATCCTGTGAATCGAAATGAGCAAAGGTGACTGGCTATCATCGTGAAAGGATTGCCAGTTCGCGGTAACTGTCACAATTATCTTGTCGTCATCAATTTTTTTTTATTTTCAATTTTTGCTGTATGAATTTTTTTCGTTTGTGATGCCCGGAATTGGTGGACTCTATAAAAAGTTGGCCAGCGGTTGGTAGGTCACGTCATTTTTATTGACCCGCACGTAACACACATCGATTGCAAAGGGAGTAAAAAAAAAATGGGGTGGTGGAGGGGGAGCGGGAAGCCTTCATATGAAGAGAAGGGGAAGGGTTGTGATGGAAATCGGGACTTTTTGGATACCTGGCGGAAACCACACGGACGAGGTGGGGCGGTGGGAGCTGCGAGGGGTTGGCTGGATTTGCGTCGGTTGCACGGCAACAACACCAAACGGCGGAGGAGGGAAGAGCACCGCCAACCTCCCCCGGCTGGGCCACCAACCCGTTGGCTCTTTTTTTTTTCCTTCTTCATTTGAAAACTCATTCAACACGCGAGCTGCGCTTCTCTTTCTTGCCCCGTTCGCTCTTTTCTGTCTGTTGTTTCCCCTTCTTATATAAAAAGGTACTGCCTTCGTGTGGCCTCCAGTTAGTTGAAGACTGCGGTCGCAGCCGCTTCGAATCTCTCACCGAAAAATAACATTTTCGAGTAGCAAAACAAACAGTCCCCGTGTTCTTCCTTTTTAACATTCCAAACTTCTCTTCCGCCCTCCCAATTTTTGTTCGCAAATCCCAATTTCACGCTATCCCTTGAGAATTGTACTACGAAGATTGCCCATCAAGAAGAAACGACATGGCGTACTCTACACGGATTAACAGCTCAACAGCGAAGACATTGATGGTCGTTTGGCTGATGGTGGCCGTGGTGCCCAGTCAACAGAGACCGAGTGAAGAAGTCAGTTCTGTCAAACCCAATTCTTGGATCATCCAGTCACCCGTGAAAAGGCCTTTGCCCGGTCTGATAGGTATTGGTCTCCCACCTGGCGGCATACTCCTCATGACCATGGAACCCAACGCTACCATGAACGAGGCGCAACCTCAACAGCTGCAGCAAACGTTAGAATCGACATCGACGGCCCTTCCGTCCGTTCCAGCCACCGAGGTCACGAGCGAGTCTGCCGTCGTAACCGAAGTTTCGTTTGTTAGCCAAAGTCCAATGACTTCGACGGACGTGGAAGAAGTGGCCGTCACCGACACACTGTCCACTTCATCGATAGGCACGGCAGCCATCAGCGAGGCGTCCAGCAGTCCCACGCCGGAACTAGAAACGGTCACGCAAGAAATCTTGTCGGAAGAAACTGAATCTCCATCAGACGAGACGCCAACGACCGAGCCGGTCACGGAAGAGGCCGACGTCGTAGTCATAAAACAGGACATCGACGCAGCGCCCGTCATGGAAGCATTAAAGGTAGCTAGCGAAATCAGTCAGACGACTGTGGAATCTATCGAACTGACGACAGTCAAAGAAGATGAAATTACTACTGGTTCTCCAGTAAAACTTTCCGGAGAAACTTCTCTTCCGGCAGAGCCTAGTAACGAACCTCATTTGATTGAAGAAGATCAAGCGCAAACTGATGAGGGCGATTCGAATTTGATAACGACCACGACAGAGATGGCCACCGGGGATGTAGTCAGCGACGAAGATGTAACGACGGAAGCTGACGCAACTACGATAAGCGAGACAGAATACGCCATTCCGCATTCTTCAGAGCCCACCACCCCCTACCGTGTAATTGGAGATAGCTATGATGATATTTACGGCCATCACGAGCAAGATTCTACGTCAGCAACGGAACCTAAAGATTCGATTACGACAACAACGACCACTGAACCTCCTACAACAATTAGTGAGAAATTAAGCGATGAAGGTGTTACGACCGAAGAAGAGTCAGCCGTAACGAGCGGTCCGTCTGAATTGTTGGATTCATCCACGGAATCTGGATCGGGCGCGGGATCGGACGAAACTTCGACCGATGCCGGATCAGGTGCAATTTTGCCAACGGAAGTTAGCGATGAATCAAATGCTCAGTCGGGATCTAGTGCCAGCCCAGATGACGGTTCGGATGCTCCACCAGACGTGGCGGCCGACGATTCCGCCCAACTTGATTCGGAGGTCACTACAGATTCATCTCGTTCAGAGGCAGACAGTCCAGCTGTGACTGAAGTCGCTGAAACGGAAGCTCATGAATTCCTCGTCGTCACGACAGAAGTCATCCCGGAAGACCCGGGGCTCGCTGATGCGGTAACAGAGATTGAGAATATTGACCTAGGCCTCGAGAGCAATACGGAGGAGGGTAGCAGCAGCAGCAGTTTGATCGCATCGCCACCAGCTGTCACCAAGAATGCTGGAAACAGCCGTAGCCTTCTCTCGAAAGAAGAAGAAGAAGTCAATGTCAAGGAAGAAGATACGACTGAAGTCGCTGAAAAAGTTGCAGATGATTTGCTGGAGAAATCTGGCGAAGAAGAAGCTAGACAATATTCTCGTCCGTATCCGGTTCGATACGGAATGCGACCCGGAGGAGGAAGGCCCGCGTTGCGACCATCAATCGATCGCCACGATCAAAACTTTCGACCGGAGTACGAGGCCAACAATTTCAGCGTTATTTCCCGAACCTACGACTATTGCTACACGATGTGGTGCAAGTTTAAGACGACACTGTCCCGCATCGGACTTTTGTAGTACACTTCCCAGGGATCAATAATTTTTCACTTCACCCTCCTATTATTTAAAACTTCTTTTCCCCCTCGCGTCTTCTTACTTTTTCTTTCGCCCCTTCTTCATTTTTACGTGGCGATGTGTTTCTACAATTTTTTTTTTTTTTTTTAAAGGGAAGAAAGTTTGTCCTACCTGTTCGGCTTTGAGGGTTAGTTCGATGAAGATCTGCTGCAATTTCTCGTTGACAAAGTTGATGCAAAACTGTACAACGCAAATAGGCGATTACTCGTGATGCTCTTTCAATTCATTTTTTTTCCAATTCGTTTTTTCACTTGCCTGTTCGAATCCATTTTTCTCGAAAATTTCGAAGCCGTAAATATCCAAAATGCCAGTGCTGTAGCCCTGCGTCGTCGTTACCATGGCAGTGTTTACTTTCTAAAAAAAAAAAACGCACACACACACACACACAAAGTTACATTGTTATTCGGTTTGATTCAAGTTTCTGATTGTGTTGGCCTAGTTTTTTTTTTCTTTCCCGTTTGAAATAGCACGTGACGATTTACCTGTACTAGGAAGTCAAACATTCGGCTGTACAATCCTTTGGCTAAAGCGTCCCGACTGTAGCAGGCCTACGGTATTCATTCGTTAAAAAAAAAAAACGATTAGCTTTGAATTTGAATTGCTTTTTCTTGCGTGAAAAAAAGTTCACCTGTTCGACGTTGAGGGTCATGTTCACTTTTTCGCGATGGCTTTCAAATATGCGACCGGTCAGCTTTGATTTTAACGCCACTGCATCGATTTCCAAGAGAAAAGCCGGAAAATCCAAATCTAATTTTTTTTCGAATAGAAAAAGAATAAGGCCCTTTGAAATGAGACTGGTACTATTTAGAATTTTTCTTTTTTTTTTTTACATCGGTCATCATGGACGCTGGCGAAATTGCTACGGTCCTCGGCGAATGAAATGTTGCCCAGATGTAGAATGGCAGATACCAATTGTAGTATGTTTTGTTGTTCTTGAGCGCTGAGACCTACCACCGACATGGCTGGGTATTTTCAGTTGAATGATTGATTAAGGCACCCCCACACATCGACGAATTTTGTGAAGAAAAAAAAACAAACAAACATTAATTTATATTCTTTTTTTCCTATCCTTTTCCTATTTAATTGTTGAATTGATTTCGTATCAGACCTTTCATGGTTTCTTGAAATTCTTGAATGTCGTTAGTGCCTTCCACGGTGTAAGTGCCACTCTGGCTGAGGTAGGCGTAATTCTCCGGAGTGGCCAGACCCAATTGTTCTGCAAACATTTGAACAAAAAACAAATATCTCACGATCAGTTCAATTTGTTTGTTACTTGAACTTAACTATTTATTTGTTTTTTAAATTTATTTGGGGGAAATTTGAGGACAATGCGAAATATACTTGAAAAAGTTGAACATTTTTTGAAAAAACAAAAACTTTTTTGAAAGTTTGGCAAGTCATTGTGAATCGGCTGTTATGTTGTCCGGCGACGGGAATCTGTCGTTCCCTATCACCGTTTCCCTGTAGTTTTCAGAGAAAATTCGGGTTCAATGCCTTACCTTCCATACGGGAGTCGGCTCCGGCGCATAATTGGTAGAAAATATGGAAGCTCCTTTCTTGGCGACTGCGCATGACGACGCGGGATTTTTCCAGTAAAAAATTTGAGATCTTGCCTCCGACCGGCTGGCCTCCCGTTGAGAATTGAATTTCCACGTATTTTCCCTTGATTTTTTTTAAAGAAAAAAAGAGTGTATAAAAATCAATTATCTTTTTCTTTTAAAAGATGATTGGAATTTGTACTAGAAACTTACGAAGCGGCTGGAGTTATTGTTGCGAACCGATTTTGCGTTGCCGAAGGCTTCCAGGAGTGGATTGGATTCGAGTATGACGTCTTTTAAATGGCGTACGCGGTCGCCACCTCCCGATACCCGAGCGATGTAATTCATTATGTATTTAGCCGCAACTGTTTTACCCGCCCCGGATTCGCCACTAATTTAATTTAAAAGCAAACGAAATTAAAAGAGAAAAAAAATGAATTTTTTTTTCTTTTTTGAGGGGTCTGGGGGGAGGGAATTATTTTTTCGTGAAATTAGGTGAAATGTTATACCTGATGATGACGCACTGATTCTCAGCGTCGATTAGCATGTTGCGGTACATGTTATCTGCCAAAGCATAAGTATGTGGTTGGTTTTCATACGAAGCCTGTAGAGCATGTAAAAAAAAAAGAAAACAAACAGGAAATCAGATAAATTGAACTGCCGGGTGGGTGAGGTGAATGACTTTAATAAACGTGCTGTACGCAGTAGAATAATAATAAAAAAATCATTTCTTACAGCGCCCTGATAAAGCTCAATTTCTTTATCAGTGAAGTAAGGCATGGTTTTGAATGGGTTGACTGAAACGAGGACCGGACCGATGTACGTCTGTGTGTTTGTTTTGTTCAAGTAGTAAAAATTATTTATTACTGGAGAGTTGGCACAGTTTCAGATTTTTTCCCTCGTTTTCCGAGAAAGTTGACCAACTTACAAATATTTGATCATCCAAATAGCGTTTACGCAAATTGGAGACGATTTCATCTTCTGTAACTCGTGAGAGCAACACCATGTCGTCCACGCCGGCCGTTTTGACATTGTGCGATTGCCAGTGATAAACCTGTTGAGAAAAAGCTTTTAATTTTTCACGCCTTTAAATTATTCAAATGTCACGTTAGAGACGTAGGAATCCAGGTTAAATCCCTCCTCATTAACTAAACACGTGACCAGAATGGACATGGGGACTCGGTTCTTGAATGGGTCATGGTTGAACCGGACGATCGATCAGGAGAAAATTCCAAAACAAATAGACAGGTTTTTATTTAGGGGAAACCTAAATCCATTTTTTGCTGTTGCCGAATTTTCCCTTTTTCGTTCAAAGAAATCGTCGGGCAGAAAAAAAACAAACGAGATAGTACGGTGTAGTAGTACCTCGTCTTCGTCTGTCGGCAGGATGAGCCTGCCTTTACAAGGGATGTGGAACTTTCTCCGCGGATGATGGAACGTCGCCATTCCGGTCGTTATCGCCGAACGACCCACTTTCGCCAATCCATAGTTTTGTTCGGGTGGCGGTATAGCTGGAGCGCGTGATTTTTTGCCTCTCATCCGCGGAAGCGTGGCCGGTCTCGTCGGAGACAAAGGCATTGGCTGATGATGGTGGACACCCCAACTTGGCCCCGATTCTAATTCACTCGCCGGTTTCGATTTGCCCGTCCTGCGTAACATCCTCCACAAACTCGTTGACCGACTCGTACTAAATGTCTAACAACTACTTGGTTGGCGACAACGTTCTCTACACCTGGCCCTTTTTTTTTTTTCATTTTGAAAGGCCCCTTGTTGTTGTTCTATCTCTTCGGGCTTTGCTACCTTGTAATTGGATTAAAATCCTGCACTGCGTCGACGCTCTAAGCATTTCCCTACTTTGTGTGTAAGCTGAGAAGGATAGGGTATGTTCTCGTTCTAACCCTCCACAGTTGCTGGCTGTCGCCACCCGACTTAATTGGATGACGAATAATCAATTATTCATTTTCTAATGCACACTTTTTTTGATTTACGAAGGATACGTTCCTGGTTTAATTTTTTTACCGTTTTTTTTGCGCCGCTTTTTCTTGTTTTGATTCATTTACGCCTCCACTGTCACGGAAGCCGTAGCAAATCTATTGTTGCTAAATTTTATTTGTGGTCCTTTTTGTTTTTGTTTTTTTGTTTTTTTTTTCGATTTCCTGACAATCAGGAAAATTTTTGATTCTGGTACACGATTTTTGTGTCTTGTGTTGATTATGCGACGTCACACGCGTCACGTTCCGATTGCGACAGGCCCACCAAAGGGGAAAACTATTTTATCTTGCGGTGCTTTAATTTAACCAGCAGTTTCTTATCACGTTTGCTTTGGAATTAAAACAAAAACGGACTGATAACAATTTCGACGAAAAGTTCACAGTAGAAAAGGTTATTCTAATTTTCGAATACAGCAAATCAAAAAAGAATTATTATCGATTTTGGAAGACAGGCTGAAAGTTGAGGACGATAGTGTGGGAGTGCGCAAAGTGTTGTGTGTATACGATAACCCAACCATCGCGCGCGCCAACGCCCTAACGTTTTTGAGTTGTTTCCGTCCGGTAGATCCACTTTCTGGTACGCACTCCTGAGAGGGGGAGAAAAAAAAAGAACAGAATACGCCCGACTGCTTGCTTGCCCGTTATTAATCGACGAACCCCCCTCCCCCTCCCCCACCACAAAAAAAATATCCCTCAAAAAAAAAAAATAACCGTAACGATTGGCATCAATTCCGCTGATGAGTCATCGTAAATTTTTTGCTTGGGTCTTATTTCGAAAACTGGACTTACCATTTTTGCGTTGGGTTTTTACGTAACCTTTATTCCTTTGGAAGAACACCAACGGTAACGATCAACTATTGCAACATCGACGCGATCACTCGATTGTTATCCTGTATCACTGTAACAGCCGTCGTCCTGCCAGTGTTGTCAACAGGCTCGATTTTGATATTATCTGTTTTGCTCAATCTGGCCCCGATTAGCAACACTTCCTTCGTATCGCTCACTTTGCCATGTGGCCTTATCTGAGTCTCTAAAAATCAGATGTTTCGTTGGTAATACGCAAAGCGTCGCCCACTTGTTCACGCTAACTGTCTAATTTGTTATTGCCGAAACCAATTTCACAAACACTCAAAACTTTTCTTGAAAACAAAACAAATTATTGTCCGTTCCTTTGCCGGTCCAGCCGCGCGAGAATACGGTGTGAACTGTTCCCAGTCTCGGTCGTCTTTCAACTGAAGAAGAAACAAACTAACAACAAAAAAAATGAGTAAATAAAACGAGCTTGAAAACAAGAGGAGTAGAAAAGACGGTGGAATGTATAGAGAGCGGTTTGCTGGTTTGGTTGGAACACACGCACTGGCACAGCGTTAAGAGAAAGAATAAGAAACAGACTGAGAGAGAGAGATTTTGAGCAACTTTCCCTCGCGTCAACTAGGCAGCCTAGTTGTTGTGGTGTGGAAAGAGAGAGAGAAAAAGAAGTGTATAGGTTTTTCATACCGGTAGATTTTTTCTTTTTTTTTCGTTGCGTTATACTTCGTTTCCCTATGTGGCGTTTTGTTGGAGATAGTAGCGGGAGATACGGGAAGCTTGATACGGTTCAAAACAAATAGAAATATGAGAGAACCCGCCTTCATCCGGGTTTTAGATTTTTTTTTTTATCTCTTTGACTTTTTATTCGTGCGTGAATTTTATTCATTCTCTTGCGGCCACCAAGGCAGAAAAATTACTATGTTTCTCAATAGAGGGCAGTATTTTGGGTGACTCACGACTGCCGGTTGTGTAACATACGCAATCAGCACAGTCAAAAAGAAAAAAAAAAAGACCCACTTTCTTTTTCGTCTTGGCTTTGTCGACGCAATCGATGCATTTAAAAAGTCTTAAAAAGGAAATGTTTGACGGTAAAGCCATCGGTCGAAATTCTGATCAGCGCCGACTTGCCCTTGAGCGTGAATCTTTTTGCATAAACATCAAAAGAGCTACAGTGGTGAGCTCCGACTACAGTTGACATACATCGTGTATTTCAAGTGCAGTATGTACCGAAAAAAAAAATGGGGACACACTAAAAAAGGAAAATATGGATTAAGCATTTCGTCTTGTTCAAATAATCACTTGCATAAACGTTCCCGGGACTTAGCGCAAAAAGGAAATCGCAGGCAGACATTGGTAGGTGCGGCGTGATTTATTCTTTTATTGCAAGCGACTACACGAGGGAGGGTTGGCCGATCGGATGCGTTGGGATATGCGTCAGTTTGAGCGGGCGTGATTGAAAAGAGTAAGCATTCGTAGATTGCGTAATAGGCATTTTGAATTTATCGGTAAAATTTGCAGCGAAGCGAAGCGTTTAGTGATTTGCACTTGACAACTTGTGACGACTCGTTTTTATTTGGTAATGACAACTTTGACGGAGCCGGTAATTTCGGTGAATTCCTTGGAATCGAAGCAGGCAATCAGGCTGTGCTCACCGGCGAATTTCGGTATCAATTTGGTCGTAATGGTTAGCTTTTCTCCCGCCGCCAAATCGGGATAGTCCCTGAAATCGGATCGCGTTAATCCCGGCCCTTCGAAAGCCATTTTGCATTGCGTCAATTGCATCTTGAGACTGTTGACGAAGGTGAAGGTGACCTCTAGCGGCTGGCCCACTTTTTTCGCCCCGTCCACCTATTATCGAGTATATTCGAATCACATTTTTTTTTAAGGTTTCCCAATAAATCAATCATGCTGTGTCGGTCGTGAGCGGTACTAAACGAGGCCGTTCAAAGCGAATCACTACCTTAATGTCTACGGTGGGCATGATGACTTGGAAATCGTCCTCTTCAAACCACGTCTGATTGGTTTCCTTGACGGTGGCGGATGCGTGCAGCTTCATGATGCCGTACTCAACGAGTTTGCTCATGTAATCTTTACTCGAAACGGGCAGCCTGAGTTCTTCGCCTACAAACAGAGAAAAAAAGGGAAGGGTGGGGGGTGCAGCATATAACAAGATTAAATAAGAGTCCAATGCTAGAGATTGGTACTACTCATAAAGAGAGACGAGTAGTAGCTCCCTCCCAACATGGATAAACAGTCGACTGCTTCCCATTTGTCAAGAGTTGCAAAGCTGACGGATGACGGTGCGGGTGGAGGGGAACATGCGGAACAAGGATTGGATCGTATACAAGTACAAACAGAAAGATGGGGAAAGGATCATAGATGGTAGCTTCGGGATAAAGATGGGTCGGAAGGATGTCCATAGCCAAAGCACTCTCTCTCTCTCTCTCTCTCTTGCTCTCCTTGGCTGGTATGTATAGAGTATGTCTTACGGGCCATCGGCTGCAAGATGTAAGTTGCCGAAGCGTGACGGACTAAGTGCGCCTTCACTCCGTTGTAAAAATTGGTGGTTGCCGACAGCGTTGCATTGATGGTGCGCGCTTGTTTCGAACGGTTCTGTTCCACGAAGCGAAAATGCGTGTACGGGGAGAGGGGGCCGGTTGAAGAAAGTTAAACGATTCACATTAAACGAGGTATACGTGTGTTGAAGCGTCTTTGATCAGGACTACCTGCAGAGTGACAACAACGCTGAAAGATTCTCCGATAGGGACGCGTTCCAGCTCGATCAAGTCGAAAACAACATCCTCGTTCGATCTCTCTGGGTAGCGGAAAAACCGTTTGGCTCGAACAGACGATCCGACGGCGGTTAATAGGCTGATGCGCTCCTCATTCGAACCTGATAGTCAATAAAGACGGAGGAGAGAAAACGATTAAGTGTCGAAGGAAAATGACTGACTGACTTTGCTTTTGCTGCGTCAATGATTTCCGAAGAATATAAATAGTCGCCGAAAATTTGTGTCGTTTCCGTTTTCGCGGCTGGTTGGACGTGCGCTACTGCGCTACCTCATAGCCCCAAAGATGGGGTTGCTCGTTTGCCAAGAACTCACTCACCCTCTGATGATTTGTACGTGTTGGTGATGTCTTCCGTGTCCGATTGACCGACCGTGTCGAAGACGAAGGGTTTCTTTGTCAGGATCTGTTTGCCGACTCTTGTTTAGCGACGACAAAGAATAAAACAAGTGATTAAAAAAGAAATGCACAGCTTCGCTTCCGCTTTGTTTGCCGTAGTTACTTGTAACGATCGCAGCTTGCCTGAATGAATCCGATTTCCGAGTTTTTGTCCGCCCGCCAAGATATGCAATCTGCGTGTTAAAACATCATTAGACACTTTTGTTTTTTTTTGTGGCCGTTTTACGCGAGTCGTAATCAATTTGTTGTTCAATTGTTTTTACCTGCATTTACGGACGCCAAAACGAAAGCGACGTCGTGAACTAATCCAACTTGTCCTTTGCGGACGGCCTCTACCGACGCCGGACCGCACTGGTAGAACCCTGTTGTTTTTGGGGGGGATTTTTTGTATGTGTGATATAAATCGTAAATAATAGAAATACCAAAAATGGACGCAATCGCTATAAAAGGCCTGATGCTGGCCAACGCTTGTAATATTAAAAGATTCTTTTACTCCATTTGTCAATGGCTATACGTACGGTATGTAATATCATCAAAGCGGCTATATCGCTATACTTGTTCCCCCCGTTCTTTTTGTTTTTGACTGTCTTGGGAGAGGCACATAAAGTACCACCACAATGACAACGCATTTTGAGTCTGCCATCGTTGCCCATCTAGCTCTTGCTATCAAATCTAGGAGAGAAAGTCTGGAGATCCTTTGCTATGCTATCATCTTGATCAGACTAATGGTTATTTTATCTCACATCGGCTATGTGTTTTGTCTCGGGGAAATTTTCGGGGAACCGGCATTAGTTTAAGTATGCCTGTTTTCAAATTACCGTGCTAGATGTTGCGCTAGAAGAGTAATAGTTTTTTTTTGTTCATTGACGGGAAAGACTTACCGGCCGAACGTTCCTGGGGCGTAGCATCAATGGCCTGCCAGCCACCGTAACCTAAACGAATTGTCAAGTAAAATGGCATTCGACTTTTCTTGGAAACGACCACGTCGGTTGTAAGAATCACCTTTGGGTAAATCCGGTCTGGCCATCCACGCCTCCACCCAAACGTGGAAGTTCCAGATGGAATCAGTTTCACCGCCGGGGTTGAAGGGATCAGTGTCCATGGGGTTGCCCTTTTCGTCGAAGAAGCGATCAATCGTAAATGTTCCGTTCGTGTCGTGAGCCGAGACGAGATTAGAAACGGGCCGGGCGGGTAGACCAAGAGCGCGGCAAACTATTTTTGGTTTTTCAGTCAAAAGGCAAAGACAAACAAACATGCGATATGATTTTGTTTTGCATTTCATGGCGACGGAAATGTTTGATTATTTATCAGGGTATTATGTGTACGCACAGCTTAAAAAAAAAATGTGAATACGTATGGGAACACCAAACATATTCGCCTTTTTGCTTTGTAGCGCACTTTCTAGCCCTTTCCCGTTTTCAATGGATGTAAGCCAAACGGCCGCTTCATCTGTTTTCTTTTTTGCGTTGCAAACTGACTTCTTACGATATGCCCTACATTTCTCGTCGAAATTGAAGCAGTAAACCAACAGTCGTCGTGCTCTCTTTCATCCCCATTCAAGTTTGTTTTCATCTTCATTTCAATCTCCGGTCGTTCGCCCTCATTTCACCTCCCACAGAAATCCCATGTTTGCGTTTTGCATTCCTTATTTATTTTTTTTTAATATCCATTTTCATTTCCTTATCAAATACTCTCTAGCGATTTTTAATCTGCGAGCTTCATCCAAAATGAACGAAGCTTCTCTTCGAAATTATTTATCTTTATCGATCTGGAATTTATCGCGTTAAAACTCGTTTCAAATTTTTAGATTTGAAATGAATGGCAATTTTTTTAATTTTGAAATACTTTTAAAATTTTCTTACCTGTGGTAAGAACACCGGCAAACACCCAGCACTGGCCGTATTTGACAGGCATCTTGGTCATCAGATAATCTTCGATGATTTTTACACTGCCCGTCCAGGCAGACGGAGCTGTACCGTCTTCGTATTTGCCCTCCCATCTGCCTTGCAAGATTCCATTATCTCCGTCCGCTTGATTGACCTGCATTGATGAAAGATTCTTACTTTTGGATCAGACATTTCAGCAATCAACAGTAGCATTGATTTTGTCCGCGTTTCTTGTGTATCTTGCGGAAGCGATCTTTTTAAGACCGGTTTTTACGGGATATTCAAAGTGTTGTTCGTGTACGAAAAAGATATTAGCTGTTACGTCATGCGAACGAACCATTTTTGTGAGGGCGCGCGAAACGACGACTGGATTAGCCCGTTCGAAATGAGGAATTTTGCATGCCTCCAGCAAGTACATGCAGACGGGCAGCGTTGCGTCGTCGTATTGACCGAAGACCCACTCGCGTCCCCTGGCCGAACCGTAGGCGCCCATCCAAATCTTGCCGACGTCGGCTAACACGTACTCGTCCAGCAGATTGCTCGCCTTACTACGGCCGTCTTGTTCGCCTTCCATGTAAACGGTGTCATCTGATGACCGTGCAGTTTTGTAATCAGTAGCAGTGGCGTAGCGAGATATCGTATACCATAAGGAAGGGGCAAAAAAAAAAAACTTTTTAAGTCAGTGTCTTTTGTTGATTTCCCCTTTTTTTTCAAGTGGGGAAATAAGCAGATCAGGATGGCAGCGAATTGCCGATTGGTGAGCACAAAGTTGAGACGAGATATACACATCGGGGTGCCATTGATGACACAGCGCTTTGCGTCATCTCCCCCATTCACAATCCGGGGGGAAAGTTTACTTGCTTTAGTCTTTAATAATAAAAAAAACGAGAAACGAGTCCTTATCGACAAGCTGTATACAGACCTTCACACCAAGGATTGAAAAGGACGTAGATATCGTTGGGGCAGTTGTAAAGCCGGAGTCTCTCGGCCTCGTCGCTAGTCTCTCCGGTGTAGACCTCCAATTTCCATATGCCGATTGGAGCGTCCACTGGAATTTGGACCTGCACTCGTTCCATCGGAAGTTTTTTTTTTTTTCAATGACTTTCTGTCTCATTAAATTCCATGTACGAAGGCAAAGCTCAACCGACCTGCATAGTAATGGTGTCTGCGTCTTTGCCGACGACGCGAATGTCCCACTGGTCACTTTCTTTACTGAATTCCCCTTCATCGCCTTGGACGTTGAGGATGCCCTGCGTGTGTTTGATAATGCTGGGATTCGGACCTGATAGTAGGGCGATAAGAATCGATCAATCCATTCTTTCAAGAAAGTGGGGGAGAAAAAAAAAAGAGGGAGAAGAGAGCTGGGCACAGCTATAGATCCAAGTCGAGATCTACGACGGAAATGGAGGGGAGAGCTCACCCAAGTTGAAGTGAAGCCTGAGAATGTCTTTGCCGGGGGTGAAAGACTTGCCGTCGGCGAAGCGGATGATGAAAGTGAATGGCTGGCCACGGCGAAAGACGGCCGTCTCGGGCTGGCGGTGCACTAACTCGTAGCGGACAGTTCGGTGCTCGACGGCGTTGTTCTTGGCGTAGAAATAGACTTTGTCTACGACCAGAATATTTTTACTCGGTTTCGGAGCCGATAACACTATACACGCGCACGACAATGGGATATGTTATAGTATAAGTACCAGTTAAGAGGCAATGAATAGTATTTTGTCATCAACCATACCGCTAAAGCTGTTCAAAGCCCGGTCCTCTCGTCGTCGTCCTTCGACGTCCAATTGAATTCGCCTGAAAAATCCGCTGAGTTCATCAAGAAAGTCCATTTTCGGCGAGGTGATTTTCGTCCGGGTTTCTTTTCGAAAGATATGTATCGAATAAGGCAGAAATAGTGTGTGGGGCGCTAATGGTCGTTTGATGTTTTATCGTGAGAAATTGCCGAGCAGAAAGAGCTTTGCAACAAGCGATCAGCGGCGACTAGCAGCAACGAGTTGTCATTAGCTTTAAGACTCTGAATGGAACGGCTGTTTCGATGATGCTCGGCATCCAGCTTTCGGCTTGGCAAGGCAGTCACACGTTGACTAAAAGCTACGGATAAAGTACTGCAGTTGTATATCGATGGGAGTAAAAAAAAAAATAGAATAACGGAAATCAAAACATCAAGTCCTGTCGACCGTGCAGGGCTTGCACGGAGACGTTGGGGGGGAAAAACAGGTGCCGGACGTTGATTGCGGTCGAAAGATATCTAATAACGAGAAACGAGTTGACGATTCCAGCCGTCTGGAATTGGCTCAAATCTCTTTCGACCCCGAACCCCAAACGTCCGGTCCGGATGTCCGATAAGACCCGACGAGACTTGAATAATAATAATTGTAATAATAACAATAATAATAAAAAAACAGGCGCTGATTTTCTGTGCTGTCACTGTGGTTTCCCTTTTACTCTTTGTGTGTGTGTGTTTCTTTTGGTGCCATTCGGCAACATCTGTCAACGACATATGAGCGATCGACATATCAAGCGCATTCTTTACCGGCGGTTTAGCTTATTGCCGCTACACGGGTCGCTAAACCTCAATCTTGTTCGCGGAAGGGAGTATCTTGCTTTTAGGGAAATGTGCATACAGATGATGTTCTAAATAGCTGAAAATCGTTTTCATGAAGCGACTCGCATTGCGCCCACACGAAAACGTTTGACGCCAGTGATGAATTATATATTCGATTTCGCATTCTTTCCATACTCGTCCTTCAAAACTTAGCGGATCGATCAGGAAGAAAAAGCAATAAGTAATTCTTAGAAAATGAAACGCCATTGGTATTTTTATTAAAAACTTGTGAGCATTTCTCAATAAGACCTTTTGTGATTCTGATTGAGATTTTTCTTTTTGAAATTGAACTTTGCTTTGCTTGCACTAACTTAGGCATGTTGAATTCCTTTGAATCTGACGGTGCTGCTACGTGTTACTATGGCTCTCATGTCACTCTGGCGGAACATTATAACTGAGAGGCTAGTTATCGATGATTCAATTGAACCGAATAAACCCCATTACTTAGTGCAAGACGAGCCACCGAGTTTTAAATCATCTCCCTCCCTCCCTCCCTTTCTGCTATTGTTTTGAACGCGAAGATGGCAAGTCTAGTTGGCATTCTGCCTGCTGTAAAAATTAGCAATAAGCTAATGTTGATGATAAAAATTGCTGAGGCGACTCGTACTGATGTTGATTCATTTCTTCGTCGTTTGTTCTTAAATTTTCATGTTTCTTTCGTCGATCAAAGAATGAAAGAAGTAGAGGGGGTCGATAACGAAGACAAATTGTCTAAAGGAAGCGAAAAAGAGTGATGCAAACTCGTGCCGCGAATATCAAAGCGATTCTACGTGATGCGTGAACAGGGCGAAAAACTTTCCGACTTTTTTTTTAAACTGTGCATAATGCGGTGGCGCTCTGTTTGTATTTCGGAACTCAAAATGCACTTTTTTTGTACATATTTTTTTAAACGTATACCGATATGCCTGGTGTGCTTGTAAAGAAAAGAAAAATGGAAGAGACGAAAGAGATTGGCCATGGCCTTCTGCTACCGAATGCGCGCGCCCAATTCGCAATTCCAGCCATTGGCAGCTCATAGGAGATTTCCGGATCAGTGACGACGGAAGACAAAACGACACAAAAGCGAGATGAAAAAAAAAAGGAAAAAAAAATAAAATCCAACCACGTCTGTCGCAGTATGTGTCTGCTCGCTGTATCAGTGAACGCATCAGTGGTATACATAGTAATAACAGTCGAGTGGGTGCTTATGAGCTTCCTGGCTTCACAAAGAGTTCGTCATTTTGGCTTGCGACTTACGACTCTATTAGATTCAGTCTAGCCCCCATACGGCTGTATTGAATACGATGTACAGTTTATGATATGTGTACGTGGTGGTCATTCGAAATCAGTGCGCTTAATAGCGCACATTCGACCGCCATCACGGTTCCGTGCTGCTGCTAGTCATCCGTCGCATTCCGCCCTGAATCCACTTCACTTTCGGTCAATTTCGCATTTCTTCAATTTCTCGCACGTTGATGAAATTAGCCCTTCGTTCCGCTTGTCGAAATATGCAACGTGCTATTTACTTGAGCAATCCGTTGATTTCCTGGAAAGGCAGAAAAAAAAACACTTAAAATCGAACCTAAGAATACGTTTTGGAACAGCATTAGACCTCGCCCTACCGACAGAAAAATGTTATTGCCGTAAAACAAAAAGCGAATTGTTACCGCACGGTGTTGGTTTGAAGCGCGTCACGTTCCACGACGCCTATCGCCTCGTTGTTATCGACACGTTCTCTTCATTGTTGAAATCTGATTGCGCTTGTTATCAACAGTAATCGTCACGTATTCAAAAAGCTACAGTTTTAAAACAAAAACAAAAAATCTGAAGACGCAATGAAGAGAATGCGGTCATGGTTTCGAAACACTAGTTCACTAAATCTTTCCTCCTGCGTAAAGAACCCCAAGAACACGTATTAGCCGATATTGCCCTTGTTCGGGATGATGGTTACGGCTCGCGTGGAGCAGCACGCCTGCGCCCGCATCAATATTTTCATCGAACGACAAACGAGCAACCGGCTTCAGACTCGATCTGGTACGGAGTGAAGCTAGTAGCTAGTCAAGGTGGACGCGGAAGAGAAGGCATCCTTTCGTCCCCATTTGTTTTGTCCAGCGATTTCCAAGTCCGCTCTTTTATTATTATTATTTTCTGTTTTCCTCCGCTGAATGAAAAAAAGACGAGCGAATGAAAATCATATCAACGTTACGTCAGTGGTCTTTGAAAGCGAATGCGTGAACGAAGCGCGCATTGTGCGCGCTTGATAACATTGAATTCTGCGCGTATTTCTTTTCCTTTTTTCCCTCCGACCGTTTGTGTGTTTAGCTGATTGAATGTTACGACAAGTGCTCTAACGACAGCGGTTCGAAGGGATCCCAGTGACCGAAATTCAATTAGACGTTAAATATTTTTGGGGTTTGTTTGCTGCGACATCTGTTCCGGAATCGATTGTTTGTCCCCGTCTTTCTTCGTTGTTTGGTACCCGAACAAGATGAAGCTTCGCCGCCCTGTGACGACACCGTTAGTCATCTTGGGTCTTGTTCTGCTCTTCACATTCTGGATGTCGCGGATTGTCTCGGCTTGCTACGTGGAATCTAACGGTGAGACTCTGGGTGTTAATATCGCAGAATGGCGTTGCCGGAGCACAGTCGCTGGGTCCTCCCTTTTCCTTTGTCTCCTGCCATCTTTCCATTTCTCTATGAATAAGACATGTTGATCATGGCTTTTTCCTCGTTTCGTTTGCATTTTTAAGGGTCGTCTCTATTCTTTGAGCGTTATGCGCGAGATGAAAGAAGAAAAGACAATACACACTAGGCCGAGCGAGATAAAGGGAAAATGGCTAGAAATGAGATACACAACGTACGCAACACATCGTACTTTACAGATGTAAAAGAGGGAGAGAAAGAAAAAAAAAATGGTTACAGGAACAACTAAAGAAAATACGAAACGGGAAAGAAGAAGATTGGATTGAGACGTTCCTGTAGGAATCCCGAAGCAGGAGATGGATAGAGATGGGCGCAGGGATCCGAGATTTTTGTATCGTTGCGTCGTGCTCCCGTGTTGTGTTCTGATGATACTCTTGGGGGCAAAGATGATTCTCTGCCTTGTGTTGAAATGCATCAGCACAGCTAAGATATCATTTTCCAGCATCCCAAACTATTTCTTGTTCTCTTAAATTCTATCAGGCCGCTTTGATTTTGGACTTTATTTGTTGTCTTGTCAACTTGATTTATGTTGCTCTTTACCTGCGCTGAACAGTCACCGCCAGTATTTTTGACTGGCTTTAATCATTAGTATTATTGTTGTAAAAACATTCCGGAATTCGTTTGCGTTTGTGTGTAATCAAAGTAATTCACGATATTACTTGGATTGGCGGACGAACGCCACTTTTGTTGACTTCCATAAGCGAGGCGCACCTGCCCACTACTCGTCCTCCCTATCTCGTTTAGATTTGCATTGTTCTATCAGGTTTTTAAAGGTTTTAGCCGTGTGGCCTCATCAATCCCGGGAATCAAAAGCATCCCCAGTGACACATAGGAACTAACGCTGCCATAAAAAGGCCATAAAAAAGTAGACGGACCGTCTGCCTTTTGCAAATAAAACGAGAAAACAAGAAGGACAAGATTGGGAGTTCATCAAATTCAAATCAAACTTGGCGCTATGTAATGCCTTACAAATGAAGCACCGTTCATTAAGCATTATATAAGAGACAGAAAGACAGTTGATTGAAATTACGTTGGGAGGCATATTTTTTTCATGGCGAAAACTCAACCAAACGATTGCGTATTCATCAGAGAAAGGCGACGGCAATTGTCCACGTTAGTTAGTCTGTTGTCACTTACTGCGTTGCGAATACCTCCTTCCCGTGTATTTATTTATTTTTATGAGGTAAGCTAATCACAGTGAACGTGAATTTCGTTCTCAATATACCCTCCTATCCGAAGATCCGCGACCGGGATTCAATTGCAATTAAGGGTTAGATACTGTGTATACGTTTTTGTTAGTGTTAGCTGACGACAGTGACACGTAACGTAAACAAAGAGAAATAAGAGCTACGTTACCGTGAAGAATACAGATCACAAAAGAAAATGCATTTTGAACGGACAGTGACTCCCGGCTGAATTTCCATAAGGGCAAGGGAGGGAAAAATGATCTAATACCTGACACACTCAGCTGTTGGGTCGTATGCATTGTGGACAGCATAGACGTGGGGGGGGGGGGAAGATGTGAAACACGGTCTCGAATTTAACGTTTACCCCGTAAAAGAAAAGGTCCCCCCAAAAAAAAGAAGACGACATCCTGGTAGAATTTGAGAACGAAATCCTAGCCATAATCGATGAGCCAAAACCACTTAGTATAATATTCTCATTTTTCGATGATCGGTATTACGTTACAAGGTTGAAAGGGACCAGAAAAGGCGGCTTTCAAATTGATGCTGATGGGGCGCCTGCTTCCCTAGCTGGTAGAGACATTTTTTTTTTTTGAAACCTTATTTATGGTTACTAGAATCCTCGAGTAGCGAACTGAAAATCGGACACACCCAGAATTTCTTCTTTTACTTCTTGTAAGATTGGATTCCTTATGGAAACGATTGCGTCAGGGAGCCTTCGTCGCCCGAATTATCAGAATCAGCCTCGCTGACATTCCCCCCTTTTTTTTAAAATGTATTTCGGCAAAATTGCATCTGAATCATTGAATGAAATCGAAATTGCATATCAGGCTATATAGCTCTAGGGTTATATTTAGAAAATGATGTCTTTTGATATAAAATATGTGTTTTTTTTCTTTGCCCGTTTATGGTGCAGCTAAAATGATGAAACTACGGTTCAGCTGACGACACATTTTCTTTGATGGTGACTCGAGACGTAGGGTTTCCAGTTCCACCTTTCTGATTTCTCAATGACTCGTACCAATTTGTAATGCGTCACCTAGAAAATGACGGTTAATTAGGATAGGCCAATGTGGACGGACGGCAATAATCAAAGGATTTTGTTTAACACCTCGCGATCGTCAAATTGCATTCTTAATCTGTGTATGTCGCGTTTTTTTTTCAATGTCTTTCATTTTCCAACTGCGTATCAAGTGTCTCCCGCGAGACTCCCGCAAACTGACGAAATGCGACCCTTGGCGGATATTGGAGACGACTACCAAATTAGCGCAAAGCACTCCCCCGAACCCTATTACATTTCTTCGGTAGTTTTTTTTTCCTTCTTCTTTTATTGCACGGAAAAACCGGAAGGGAACTTGGGAAAGAAAAAGAAGAAGCTTTTAGTTTTGAAAGATGAGGCGTCTTTGAAAATTTGACATCTGAAGGGATGCAACGAGATATGACCCAATTGGTTTGCGACAATCACATTCATAAATAGCTGTTGGCGAATGGGAATGGCCATGAATAAGCGGGTGGATGTAATGGAAAACGAAACTGTTAACAGACAAACACAAACGCACGCAGAGTTAAGAGAAAAAAAAAAGCCGAACAAAATGCGAGGCGATACAACCGGAACTAAACATGAAGTCAAGACATCAACGAGGGTGAATAGGAGTGAGGAGATTTAGGCATTATTATTTTTTTTTGTTACTCCAGTCGTAAATAAAACACACAAAAAAAGTTCGCAGACACCCTGCCGTTTTTTCCTGTTTTTTCCATTTTTCATTTTTTCGTTTTGTTTTTAAAATCCAGTTGCAACTTTTTTCCCCTCTTAGATCCTTTCCAAAGAGCTCGTTATTCCGCACACTTGACAAATGGTGGATAGATCGAACAAAAAATAAAAGAACCTTTTTTTTTTTTTTTTAAAGAAATAGTGATACGAAAAATAGAGGGAAATATAAGCGTTGGGTTTGCCTTCGCAACTGCTCCTCTATCCCTTATCTCTGACTAACTTTCTATCATCATAGGGCGGATGGTGTACTATGAAACTTTTATACGGTATCGCATCATCCGGCATTGAGTTTTCACACCGAGGGCATATTTCATGGGGTAGCGGCAGCAGAAAAGAATCGACCCGCTTTCAACGCTTAGTCAGGCCTCTATCCATGTCTTTACCCTTTCATGCGGTCGCTTACCCTCCCGATCGCTTGATTGGAATCGATATGCAGCGGCAGGGGGAAACAGCACTATGCAAAACTGCAATTAAAGCCCTTATATTCCGTATCTGTTTTCGTACGCTGTACTGTGCGCAATTATTATTCTTGTGGAGGACATAAATGGGCAAACGTTAAAGAAGGACAGCGGAATCAGTGAAAGAAAAGAAAACCTAACACACTGGCGTAGCAGTCGCAGTTAGTTTTGGGTACGTTCGTTTTAGCATCTTGGCTTTTATAGTAAACTAAGATCCTCTTCCGAATGACAGAGGCCGGCTTTTATGTTTCGAAACTGGCTCAGGCAATTGTTTCTTTTTCGCGTTTGAGATGGCAGCAAGCTCGATCGTTATAAAACTCGGTAGACTATGGCAGCGCCTGTTCGGTGCATTCGACCGGATTCTCTCCGTGTATAGCGTAGTTTATTTCGTCTACGTTCCGCCTCTTTGAGCATATATTTACTCCCGGTGTTGGAACGCTCTTGCACGCGAGGGGAAAAAAAATAAAAAAGGATGTTGGAACGATATCACCTTAGCAGACGCTAC
This sequence comes from Daphnia sinensis, assembly GCA_013167095.2. Classification (NCBI taxonomy): domain Eukaryota; kingdom Metazoa; phylum Arthropoda; class Branchiopoda; order Diplostraca; family Daphniidae; genus Daphnia; species Daphnia sinensis. The sequence goes on from CM023194.1 coordinate 4,113,241, forward strand.
ATGCTCCCATCATCTCGACGCGGATAAGCGAACCAAAGTCCACAATCTTTGCAAAAAGAAGAAAAGGATGTAGCGACAGCGCTTGTATTAGTCTATCCATATCGCGAGCCCATTGAAATTCATCATCTGCCCTTTGTTTGCTGTGTACATTCTGTTGCTATCCCCCTTACCATCGGATGGCAGGATATAGTCTAGAACATTATTGATAGTGCGCAGCTCAGACTGATTTACCACTCACTCTTGGTATTACATTATCACGGGGATATGGCCTGAGAATAGCCGTGTATCGTGTAAGCGGTCTGCCTCGAAATAGCGTGGGCCGGATCTAATGGCAAATCCAAGACGAATCCAGCAGCAATTCAATTCGAGCAAGACGTAATGTGTTCTATTTTCTATGCCATCTCATTCCCTTGTTTTGAAACTACAATAACTTAGATTTCCAAATCATCAGTAATACGTTAGTCCGTCCGCTCACCCTTCTTCTTGGTTCGCGTTCACGTTTGCTGCGCCGAATATGAATAATTGTCATCGCCGCTATTTATTATTCGTGTTGCGGCATGCGCAAGCTTACCTACGGTTGGAGCCAGTAATCCGTATTGTATATATTGAGGCAATCCCGGTATCGATTTTTTTTTTCCCTTGTATTTTTGTTTTTTAAAGCGAGCTTGATGTCGTTTACGTAACGTAACCTCACTCGCCCTGACCGTTAATTTGCATACTGTACGAATAATGAAATTATACCAATATGGTTTCCCCTTCTAGAGATAAGAAGCTCGATGATGGATGACGAGTTGTCTGTACGTTTTATGCATATCCCGAGATATGGGATGGGTGGCAACATTTCATTGCGTCCTCTTTGCCCGGATGTAGCACCATCCCTCCATCATCTTATTACTCGTTGCTTTAAGTTCTTGCTATGATGAGAGTCAGTTGCCTACCAATTCCTTGATTAATGATTTCACGACCCCTGTAGTCACTTTTTTCAATGCTGAATACCGAATTCGTTTATTTTAATTCGTTTGTTTTGTTCTCATTAGGAATGCGCTATTCGAGAGGGCCCTTGTCCGTGGCGGAAGAGGTGGAGGGCCGTGAAAACGACGAGAAACGGCTCTTAAGGCACTTGATGCGCGGCTACGAGCGTGATGTCCGACCGGTCAAAAACGCATCAACTCCAGTCGTCATCCAGCTAAGCATCACACTCACTCAAATCTTCGACATGGTAAGCAAACAAAAAACAAATACTCAATTACATCACATCCCGTCCTTTCTCTTTCCGCAATACCATATAAAGACATACATGTACATGCCCATTACTCCAAGTGTTTACGTCCATTATTATTTCTTTTTTCCCTACTTCGTTTTCATTGTCAAGTGTCTCCGGTTCCGTCTAATCTCTCTGTTGGCTTTTTGCCGGTTTGAGAGGAGGACACATTGCGTATTCGGTCAAGCCTTTTTACGCCAATGTACACAAACAATGGCATACGTCTTATATGTCTTTTGATGATACGAATCGCAACACGCTACTCGGATGCGATTGCTGGCAACAACGACTAAAATTCTTTCATCCACCATTCCCAGCCGAGCCCTTACCAACCCGACTAGCGAGATCCTCAAATTGATAGCTTCATTCAACACGCACACACCCCTTCTTACCCCCGCTCTCCCACACACACACACACTCACACACACACAGATACACTGTTTTTTTTATTCCTGGCGTTTCCACAATAGAGGATGTATCCATATCTATATGCGTGCGTGAATGTGTATGCACTAAGGATCTTGTCCTGTAAATTTATTACTCTTATTTTCTTTTCTTTTGCTTTTCTTTTTCTGGTTTTCTTTACACATTTATAGGATGAGAAGAATCAAGTCCTCACATCGATCGTCTGGCTGGATCAAGTAAGCAACAACGCCTCTAATGCTTACTTGTGTATTCTGGTTTCTCCGGGTCTCTCTGCCGGCGCCTCACCCATTTCCTTTTTTCTCTTGATTTTTATTTATCTTTGTTATTTATTTCGCCCGACTGAAAATAATCAAAATGAGACTGTAGAAAGGGGGGAATATTACAGCCACGCCCGTGTCTGTTTGATCTCTTTCAACGCGGTGACCAAAGGCGGCTGAAACTGAATGGCATCCCCGGAGATGATGATATCCCGTGTTAGTTTGAAGAGAAGCCGGATAATTGGCCCAAACACGACCCAGCCGTAGCAGTGGAAAACGAATTAGCGAGGCAGATGGTGTTTTTGTTTGTGTATTTTGGCTGTTGCTGTTATTTACATTCACAGCTAGCGCACAGCCACCGCTGGATACAATCTCCGCCTAAAAAGCCGAAACTGGGTTGCAGGCAAAATGTAGGAAAGAACGATGCAAACTCGATGTCGGCCTCGCAGATTGATATTCGTAGACTTGCCTCATATGAGCCCATTAGTCACGATCGATTACCTTCGATCCGGGTGCCAATCCTTTCAACTAGCATACAGTAGCAATAACGAGAAACTAGAAACCGACTACTTTTGAGTACCAAGATCAATCCATGTCTGACGCTTATTATTTATATTTTGTTTCCTTCTTTCCATGGTGGATCTATTCGCCAGACGGAAGTTTAGAATAACCCCTAGAAGCGAGAGATTTTTCCGGAGAGACAGCGAAACGCTAAATGAAAATGGACTGATATTTTTTTGTTTCTTTGCTTTTTATTTCGACGTTTTACCTTCCCGCTCTTGCTTTAGGAATGGAAGGACGAACTACTGACGTGGGATCCCAACGAATTTGGCGGATTGAAGATCATGCGGATGCCGTGCGAAAGGATTTGGCTGCCCGATATCGTCCTCTACAATAAGTAAGTTAAGACGTCTCATAAACTTCTATTGATCCCTGCACCTCGCTACCTACGCGTATTTATTTGTTTTGTTTTTTATAAACATTGTGAAGACTTGATTGATTTACTAGGTTACTGTCAAAGTCACCCTCACAACACGCGTAGGCTAAATAATTTTAAGGTGAATGAAGCGTGACTTTCTATGTCAACTCCTCATTATCGCGTCAACAAAGACGTGCTAGTTTGCGTAGTGGTGACTGTGAGCCCGAGAAAGTACCGACATTTGGCCCGATGTAAACTTGTCCAAGTTTCCGTACTTCTTCTCGACTGGGTTCGCCTTGTCGCCATAGAACAGCTGTCGATGATTGACGGGGAATCACTTGCGCACGTGCCGGTATAAAGCTCAGAATTCGACCGTTACGGTCACGCCGACCAATCCACGACGTCCTCTTACATGCACTGCACGATAAGACGATTTTCTACTAACTTTTCATTTCCTTTTTTTTCTTCCACCAAATAACAGCGCCGATGATTATACGCGGGGCTACATGAACAGCAAAGCCATGGTCAGCTACGACGGCAACGTTTTCTGGCCACCTCCAACCAAGTTTCGGAGTACGTGTCCTGTTGACGTCACTTATTTCCCCTTTGACGATCAGACGTGCGTCATGAAACTCGGCTCGTGGACGTACGACGGGTTCCAGGTGCGTTCAGAAACATGAATCGTAGAATGTTTGACTTTTGAATTTCAAATTTTTTCCTGTTTGACCCCGGCTGTTGTCAAGGTGGACGTAACCAATCGGACATCTGAGGTGGATCTCACGAATTACGTCCCCAATGGCGAGTGGGAATTGCTTGAAGCGCGACTTATCCGCAATGTCGTCTTCTATAGCTGTTGCCCGGAGCCCTTCCCTGATTTGACAGTCACGCTCAAGATCCGCCGGAAAATCCTTTATTACATGGTCAACGTCGTTCTACCTTGCGTCATGATGTCCGTCTTAACGCTTCTCGTGTTCTGCCTACCGCCGGAATCGGGTGAGAAGATCGCGCTCGGCATCACCGTCCTACTGGCCTTTTCCGTTTTCATGCTGGCCATTGCGGAAAAGATGCCGGAAACGTCCGAGTCAATACCTCTTATCGGTAAGATAACTCTTTATTTTAAAAATTCAGTTGACAATGAATCGCAATTGAAGTAAGAGATGGGCGGTGCTGAGCTAGAAAACACTAAAACGATAATAAATAATAAATAGCGTGGGTGGGAAAAGTGCGAGGCGTGGGATCATGCACCGAGTCTTTTTTAATATCGCCGATTTTGTTGTGAAAATGGAAAGGGATTGGCTGCTCGCCGAAACGCAATAAAAGGAAAAAGAAAAGCAGGAGCCTCTTATATAGATATAGAAATGATATCTTTTGACAGGATTTCTTCTTGACCGATCTGTCAGTTTTCCGTAGGGATCGTACAGTAGAGGCAAATTGTTTCCTGTCGTTGTTTCTACCCCTATCTGTCACATCCACTCTATCTCCGTCATTCTCATCTTTTCTATGCGCTCAAACAAGCTGATTTCGTCCCACCCTTTTTTCCCCCTCTCTCTTTCTCGTCTGTAATCGCATTGGTTACGTACGTTCGCCTGTCAGTTGACTGTTTGATCGTCGTCAGTGTCAGATTGCAGCGATCTGATTAACTCGTTATAATAGCTAGTCATCACACTTTTTTTTGGTTCGTGCCTTACTTTGCTTAGCGTTGCTTCTCTTACTTCCTCGCTTAGGCTTAGTTCCTCGAATCGTACGAATAAGGTGAGGCTAATGTCATTCGTCGTTATATCTTCATCTCCCGAAGAGCCGCGCCCACCTTCATACAACTTTGTAAGCTTCTTGAAGAGTAGCTCGTTAAAATGTATCCGATTTGTTCACTCTGCTTTGATTGAACGTGCACGCCATGCGTGTGGGTTTGAATTCCCGCTCCGTCAGCTTTTTTTCCGCGAAAGAAGGACTGGGTGACGAACAACATTCAAATTGAAACGATGGCGAATCGTTTTGTCGAAACAACGTCACAAGAATCTCCGTCTCTGCTCTTCGGCTTAGTAATCTCATTTTTTTTTTGTGCTATCTAATATGGAGAAAGGAAAACACAAAACAAAATGACGGCAAGAAAAAGAAGTAGAACTCACCGGGCGTGGAATGAGAAAGATAGAAGAGGACGGAATATCAAGGGCCAATGGCTGTATCGAAGAGAATCAGAGAAAAAAAATGTCACCCAGGGACTTGATTTCGATATGGCCGACTGGTTTTCTTGTCAGCCGGAAAGAGGAAGTTTCATACAACGGAAAATGTCAGACTCTTTTTTTCAGCGAAAAATCATCTTCAAGAAATCTAGAGTGAGGGGCGGAGAAGGACAGAGCAACGCATCCTGGGATACGACAAGCAACAGCAAGGACTAATTAATGTGACTCGTTTCAGACCTTCTGTCTGAGTAATCATATTGTCTGTCATCATCGTTGACATGTTTTTACAGTTGATGAAAGGAAAATCATCTGCTTAGCAGTTGGTGTAATCTTGCAATAGACTCATGTTAGTTACTATGATATACTTAATTTTTGATCCTCTTTTCGCCAATTGCGTGAACAGGAATTTATCTGACTGCTGTAATGGCAATTACTTCCATTTCGGTGGTCATGACGGTGATCGTTCTCAACTGCCACTACAAGGGCCCAACCGCCAAGCAAATTCCTCGCTGGGTGAAAAGGTACGTCATCAACAGTCCTTTACCCACCCGTTCCAGTTGCACTTCGCGTCGTCTGGACGTGTTGTGAACATATGTAATGCTCATTCAAGCCGAAATCAACTGGGCAAGTGGAGTGGCAAGATACTTCGGGCGGAACGGCGAATGACGAATTATCAGCCTCTGCCTGATTATCCGGCTTACTAAATCTACCTCTTTTTTTCGTTCATTTGTTTTATAGATATATGCTGAAATCGAATGCTGGCAGATTTAATGAGCATCATCAGAAACGGCCGACGGCACATTATCAGGCGTTTGAAGAGTCGGCAGCAACAGCCGGCGCCAATGCGCCCGTTGTCGTTCAGACCGGCAATTGTTTGGGTAACGGATGCCGGCACAAGAGCGTCATGTCTAGCAGCTCCGCCAGCCGAGAAAATATACCATCCGCCGAATTTATGCACAGTGCTGGCGTTGCTGGTGATGGCGTAGCCGATAACTATCGAGGTCTGCCCAATACGGCCTCATCTGTTTCCACAATCCCGATGACCCTCAGCCCTTCCGCCAACCCCCAATCCTTCCGACTCCGCGTCGCCGAGTATTCCGAGGAGCGAAAACGCAGTTTTGTCCGACTCAGCCGAAAATATCGTCAAGCTCAACAAAGCCAAGGAGCACAGGTCCGTAAACATATTTACCATAGAGGCTTAGTTGGATACGTACATAACTTGAAATAGCAATCTCATCGCGATAAGGATGCGTTGCACTTTGTTTTTGTTTTTGTTGTGCTTGTTTCTTTCCATTCAGCCAGACGGTCCGTTTTTTTGCACCCTCGTTGCGATTCATTTGCATCGAATGAATGTACAATTCTCATCCCCAGGAACCCGTCTTAACATTGCAAGACGTTTTGTCAGATGGACCGAATTTCGGAAGGCTCTGGGTTTGATATTGTTGGATTATATATGTATGTTTACATGGGACAAAAGGCTGCGTTTGTAGGAGAAAATCCGTAATTTCCACGCAGACTTAATCAAACTGGATCCGTTCTCCCTGCGCTCATGTTCATTCTTTATGAACTGCAGATGTCTGAAAAAGGTCTACATGTAGTATGATCACGAACTTCCCGGGCTAAGAGTCTGATCTTTGTTGATTTGACAAACGCATGCAATTGACAGGGAATATTTGTCTGTTATACTAAAAGTAAGCCCAATTGCATCACTGTTGGCCAAGAAGTTAACCAGCTGTTACTAAAATGACTCACGTCTTCATTCAACTTTCGAGTTAATGACATGAGCTACATTACTTGGCTGCGAATGATCAATCGGAAAGTCGCGTTACAACATGTTACGAAGACTAATAAAAATGATTTTAGAAACTGCGGAACATTCAAAGAATGATGCTTCGAATGCGTGCAAAACAAACTGCAATCACAAATCGATGGGATCAAAAGAATAGTCAACTTGTATTGCCACTAAAATGGAAGCTGTAAAAACTGGGGAAATGAGAGTAGCCTAAATGGATGTGTGATATGATCAAATCTTTTGGGCACTTGGACCACTTTAATCTTGGATTTTTTTCCTGGCCGAATCCTCATTCCTTTCTTTTTTATTTTTACAACGCGCATGAATGGCACCCTTAAAGTCTATTACCGGCAGATTTTTTTTTCTTCTTGCGGCCAATTTTTTTTTTTCTTTTACAAATCGCATTTGATTCGTCTGATATGCGCGTCGAACTCAAAGCAAACACCGCAGTGTCCTGCACAGATTTGTGACGCGTCAAGCATGGTATTGGAATGGGTATTGTCGCTCGTTTGTTTTGACGATGCAATTCAGCCGTTTAATAGCCAAGAACACAAAATGGTGGCGGAAATAATTATCGGAATAATTCGAGTGATGGAAGTAAAAGACGTAAATTGTTTAGGTATCTTATAAATTCTTGTCGACTTGAATTTGCTGCCTAGTGCTGATAGCAAATCCCCTTTTTTAAAATAATGTTTGTGTATCTACCTCGCGTCTAAAAGTACACAAATCAATGAAACTCCCCCGTCTATACTGGAGCTGTATTCGCCTACTCTCAGTTTTTGATTTATGGGAAGATCCACTCTATCTGGATCCTTACAACGGTCTAAGTAATAGCGATGAGTTCCCACAAAGATAAATGTATTTCCGTTTTCTTGTATATCATCCTGTTCTTGTATTTACAAAGGTTTATTAGGACGTAATATTCATCACACTTTGTTTTATAACGCTGTTGTATGGAAACTCGAATGAACGAAAAATCCTTGTCGGCATCTCATTACCAAATGTCGGTGTTTGCGTGTGTTTTGTTTATTTCTGCTTGTTTCATTTTATGGGTTTTTTTTGTCCTTTCTTGCAGACGGAAAGCGAAGATGATTACGGAGAGGCAAGGCTATCCATTAGCGTGCCTACATCCAGCCTACCTCATCCTACATTATCGATGCCGAGTGTAGGGGACACTGCGTTGGAATCGGGCGGTCTTTGCCAGTCTTGTCGGCGAACTGGCACAATGGGTGGCCCTGGGTGTGCTAAGACTATTCATTCGTCGTACGCGTTCAACATGTCAACATCAAACAATGATCCAGACAATATGATGCGCTACTTTCTCGACCGGCAAAAGTTCACCGAAGAGGGTCAAGCGGTTGTGATTGAATGGCGTCAACTAGCCGCTACCGTCGATCGCATCCTGTTCTGGGTATTTTGCGTCATGACTTCTGTTTCGTCAGCTCTTTTTCTCATTATCATACCTGGATACAACCGAGGCTGGTTCAATCCCAAGCCTCTTTAAGCAAGTAGCATTCGGCGTCCTTATGGAGAATGCTGGTGACTTATTTCATGCCGCACTACGATGGCGAGCGAAGCTTGTCAGTCTATCCAACCCAAACCAGGGTGATGTTCTGTATACAGAGTGCGTGGGTGTATATCTGTGCGTGAGTGTGCATTCTATTTGATTTTGACTTATGGCTGAAGGCCTCGTTTGAGCATAAGAGGACTTTGCCTCTTTGCAATACTTGAAGAAGCGTGCCACAAGAGTACAGTCACAGCAGTAGCGATTGATAGAACGAAAAAAAAAATGTAAATGTATTTACGTAGCTTGATCGCAAATCATAATAAAACGAAAGTTGTTTGACTCACAATTTTTCTCTATCTTAACCACTACTTTGGAGCCAACACCTTAATGCTGAGTGCCAACTTCAATAACAAGGCTGCTCGCCAGATAACTGTGAGTCATTATTACATTTTAATATATCGCAACCTGAATGGGTAAAACAAAACAGCGGTTACGGTGCGTAGCATAGATTAAAAGTCTTGGGTTTGTGTGAACTCAACTGCTGTCGATGTTAGCGACGTTGCCGATAGCGATGGAGGCTCTAATAATAATTATTTTTTTCTCAAACTCCAAAAATCGAGCTTATTTCAGTCGGGCTAAAAGTTTCCCGATAGGGATTCTATCACAGCTTCTCTCATCATACAGTCCATTTCATACATTACAGTCGAATCGAGCTACTTTTTCCCGAAACCTTGCTCCACAGATGGCGCTGGCGGCGCGGAAATTTCGGGTTGTCCACGCTAATGTCTCGTTTTTTAATTTAATGACCATGCTATGCCCCTGAAATTGGTCTCATTTTGTAGTCGAATGAACGGAGTAGCTGGTGGTTGAGTTCCCGTTTTTTCGGATTGAACGAGAAAGAAGTGCGGAGCAGTTAAGTCGACCAACTCGTGTTGATATCGGGGTCTCGTATGTATCCTTTATACGTTTTCTTATTTTAGACGCTGTGTCGCAAAAATTGACGTCTTCTTGTAGAGCAGATAAGGCGCAAGTGAACAATGAGGTTGTATCAGTTATCGGTTGAATGGTTAAGGAGTGCGAAGCAATCAAAGAGCGACTTGGAGTTTCTACCGATTTTTTTCCGGAGAGAGGGCGTGTCGGTCACTAAGATAGGGAAAACCTCGCGAAATTATCGCAAGGTGGGGTTTCGTTGTGCCTTGTGCGTCGCCTAGCAACTTGCAACAGACTTCTTTTCATGGGCCGCCATGCAATACCGTACACTAGCCCACTAGGAAAGGAAGCGGTTTCTATGCATGATCTACGTCTGCTATGTTTAGTTGTTTATTGGAAAAGTCTATTGCTCCTCAAAATTTAGGCGTGACCTTGCTTATTGGCATGCTTTTTGTTCTTGCTCCGTCTGCCCTTGCATGCGAAGTTGTTCTTGATCGTGAGGTAAATCAGAGCTGTTATAAGTTACTTTCCCTTATTTTAAATGTGGTTTTGTCGCCTCTCAAATCTTTCCAGATCCACGCAACAAATGTTTTGTGTGTTAACAGCTTGACTTTTGGTCGTTACTATGGCAGGTCTTCGTTGTGCTAGGGTTTATGATGGTGACCACATGCATTTTGATTCTCTATTTATCTTTGGTTTCCGACCTGTAGGCCCTAACTCTGGTGGCTATTAGTCTCTTGGCTTTTCTTTTTTTGGTCGCACCATTTTAATGGTTGACGTTTTTCCATTTAAAAATAAAGTTATGCTGTGAAACAAAGATAATTGTGGCAAAAATGGTAAAACTAAGAAGATGGGAAAATCACACAGGCATATTTATGGAGATTTTAAAAAGTATTAGAACCTATAAAGGCTTTTGTATTGAGGTATTTGAAATGTTTGTTTTTCGATTGTAGAATCTAACCTTTTTGTCGATTTTGCAGGAAAATTGGATTTTGGTTCCAGGTTTTGCCAAGAACAAGGGATTGGTTAAACAGCATATTGATTCCTACAATTACTTTGTCAATGACATCAAGAAAATTGTTCTATCAAATGAAAAGGTAGTGAGCCATGCTGACCAAATATTCTAGATATTCCTTTAGGTTATGGCCGGTGGTTGGTTTGTGAGAATGCGAAATGTGTGCGAAACCTTACAACAATCAAAGTTCTGACCGTGTTAATGGACCTATGGTTGATTCAACAACAAAGAAACCTACATGGAAACATGAAATGATTGACATGGATGGATTTGCTTGTGTAGGCCAACCTGTTCAACCTAAACAGATATTTCAATCGATAAAAATTGGCATTTGCCATCAGTTCTAATCTGTTTATTTGTTGAAAGGTACTAATCAATAAAATTATGCCAACCGTTCGCGTGGTTACTGTTGCACTAGGAGCATCGGGAGCACCAGCTGCAGCTCCAATGCCAGAATATCGCGACGTGCCCATCACGTAAGCTCATTCAGTTTTACAGGCTTAGCTTTTTAGAATTTAATGTTTGATTCCAATTTAGATAAAATGACCGATTCCTTCTTATGTTGTGAAAGTTATGTTTTCTTTTAATGCCGAAGAGGCAAACATTGTTAAAATCCGATCGGCAGTCGCCGATCCAACTAGGTCGCCGCCTGGCGACCTGAAATCGGCGACAAGTTCAGCAGTCGACATGGTCAAAAATAGTCACCGGTTAATGTCTTTGGTTGTGTGATTCCCAATTTCCCATAGACCTTTTTTAACCCCCAATTTTCTTTATTGTAGCACATGTTGCAGAAAAGGAAGACTTACCCTTCACAGAGCTTGGAATTTGTCCTGATGTAACCATGAATCCCCACGGATTTCCATCTCGCATGACAGTCGGAAAACTGATACGAATGGAAAATTTCACTTCGGCACCGCATTTGGCGGATCAAAGGTGCGGATTTAATCGTTTGGGGGTCAAGGCAAAGAGTGTTTGACTTCTGGAACAACGGGGGGGGGGAGCAGCTTACTACTTACATTTATTTTGGACATGTTCTCAAGCGAACCGAGGTCTTGTAATAGAGGAGAATGTAATGATGTATCCATCATGTTGAGCATACTTTGCAATTTTCTGGGTTTTCGAAAGTTAACCCATACTACATCATCAAGCAAGGACAGGTAAGTTTTCTTCTGATTCTCATTTTCTATACTGGGATGTGTAGCCTAACAGGTGGATGTTTTTTTTGTTAGATTAGTAGCTTGGCGATTATGTCGAATGAGAAACAATTGGAACTTCTAGTAGAAATAACAGGGGCTGGTTTATGGAAAGAAATTCGAACTAAAGATGAATCAGTTTTTAAAGGTGTTCAACCATTTAATTGGCTTAAGCAAATTTAGGAAATTTAATCCCACTCCTGTCATTATTGTTCAAAAAATTAAACTTTTTAGATGTGGAATCCAAAATCGCAGAATTGAAAACACTTCTTAAAGAAACGGAAGACAATCTTACGCGTTTCGAAGAAGATAAACTTCAATATCAGAAGTGGTCAGAAGTCAATACAAAGAAACAAGCCCTGGAAACCACTTTGGCTAAGAAGGATCGGGGTCAACTGGTGATTTACATTCTATCTAGGCGAAGAGGCTGTTGAATGATGCCCAAGCTGAAGACCAGACAGCGAGCGCTGAAATGGCACAGATAAATAAGGAGATGAGTGAATAACAATAAGGTAAGCCATTTTTACTTAAGTAACACACCTAATTCTAAGTTTTTGATTTCTTCTGAACGCGCTAATTTCAGGAAAAGCCTTTTAGGAAATCAGCATGGTAAATGTTGGAGCGGATTAGCGGAATGGTTACTGGAAAGAGGTTCCGTAGGATTGGCACGAAAGTAGAAGGTTGCAGACAATAGCTGGCTGGAACTGAAAGCTCATTGTTTTTGTAATTCAGCAAACTAGCATTTTGTGGTTATAGATTGCACCACGAGATGGCGCTGTTGTCAGTCTGTACTTAGATTGCTGTATAGTACGTGTCTCTGTGAAACCTGTGTGTGAGTATTTGTTAACTGTAAAATTCAATGGAAAATTCGATATAAATCGATGATGTGTTACCTATTTTTAGTGTTTTCAATCTAAAATGTGTTATTCAAGTGGAGAACATCAAATGGATTATTTTTGGTGCAACGGCTAAACCTTCTGAACAGCTAAGTTGTAAAAACTGTTCGCAACATTCAATCCAGCTATATTCTATTACCAAATGGAGAGGTATTAGTTTTATATTTCGACAATCAAAATCCAATGGCCAAGTTTCTTCTGTTAACAAGCAGCTTGTGAAACCAAAAATTGCAAAGCATGCTGCTTGGATTTGACTTGCCAGGATTTGACAAGTGTCCCGTATGTTGTGGTTGCACCACCATTTCAGCAATCTTCTCATCATTTCTGGTCAATGCATCATGTGGCAGGATGTTGCATTTATAGGTGAGTTATTAGACTTGTATATTAGCAGTCAATATCAAATTGGCATGATTCTGCATTTATTCCAGTTCGTGGAACTTGATACGCAAAGGATGCTGGTCTTGACGGAAAGTCATCAACAATGCAGAATTACTTTTGGCCCACTCATCATTTTCGTGTAAGTTTCCGTTTCGTAAAGCCAACCTGTTCCTCTTATGTTGTGTTGCTAAAAGTTAACAACCAACATTTCAACACTCTCATTTTTATTTCTACTTTTCCAGCCAGCACAAGCCTTTGTTTCGCCCGTCGTCCCGTCATCGCCTCGCCCGTCGTCGCTTCGTGGTCGTCCCGTCATCGCCTCGCCCGTTGTCGCTTCGTGGTCGTCCCGTCATCGCCTCGCCCGTCGTCGCTTCGTGTTCGTCCCGTCATCGCCTCGCCCGTCGTCGCTTCGTGGTCGTCCCGTCATCGCCTCGCCCGTCTTCGCCTCGTGGTCGCCCCGTCATCGCCGTCATCGTCGTGGTATCGTATTTTGTTATGTGTGATCTGTGATGTAAAGTAACCCGTTGGCTGCCATCCCTTTTTCCCCCCCCCTTTTTTTTTAGCTGGTAGGGACGGGCCGCGCTGTTCTGCTCTATGGCGTATTTGCCATGGGGTGGGACAGTCGCAACTGCCCAAGATTGGCCTTTGGGCCGGCCTTCGGGCCTTAGGCAATGCACCATATAGGGACTCCACTTTGTTGGCAAGTTCATGGAGACCAGGGGTGTGCATTCCCGCAATGGTCTCCTTGAACTTGTCGGCCCGGACTTGTCTTCGGACAAGTCCGCTTTGGCGCCACCCCTTCCGAGTGGCGCGTAGCAAATGTAGAAACGCAACCTACGGGTTGCATGGCGTGGCAGCCAACGGGTTACTATATTGTATATGTATGTATGTGTTGTATGTAAAACAGTGGTGGAATTGTGGGTGGATGGTGGGACAATACAATTCATTTTATTTAAAAAGTTTTATATTATTATTAATTATTTATTTTTATGTTTTTGCCTTAGCTGAGATGGGGTTTGAAACCAAGGACCTAAATCGTATAGCATTCCAGCCTCACGCTTTAACCATTGAGCTATGAGAGTTACTCAAATGAATTATAAGTCTTCTACACATTATAGCTAACAGTGCAGAGCAGTCAATAGACTACCAGCTCTCATGGGGGGGATGATAGGGGGGGTTGCCAGGAAGGTATCGCACTCGCCTAGCAACTCCGAGGTGTGGGGTTCGATTCCCGGTCAGGGTTCCAACTTTCCACGTCTGCAAATCGAGTCGAGAAACTTCCCCGTTACGAAGTAACGGGATGGATATTTTGGCGATACTTATTAAAATATCCTAGAACAAATTTTAATAAAGATATCATTCTCATATTTCCACATTAATTCGTAATTAGATAATTATAATACAATTTGATTAACATCCATAGTTTCGTTCAACCATTTGTATTTGTTGTAATTTGAATGACTTTCTTGGGAATTGAACCCGAGACCTTCAGCATGCTAAGCCGATGCCCTACCAATGAGCCATCTGTCATGTAAGCTACAGATCTATTTCTTGTTGTCACTTGAGTTCAACAATCTGGACTTAGAATAAATTTGGCAGCATGATTCAAGATAAATTCAGATTGACACACACTTATCCACAACAAGAGAATGAAATCACAAACTATATTTCCATTTAGCAATTCCATCCTCATTCGGGGTTTGAACCCGAAACCTTTAAATCCGCACACCAACGCTCTACCACAGAGCTGATATCCTTGTTCCAATATATACAAGGTAAGCATATAGCTTTACGAGGCCTCAAAAATTGCTTTTACAATATTATCTTTTCGAGTCTGCTAGTAATTGTAAATAATACTGACAACACATATGGCTCAATGGTTGAGCACCGGCAAAGCATCCCGAAAGATTGGAGATCGATCCCCGAAAGAAGTCAATAATAAACTGTAACATCTATGTTCTACATCTGGTAAGGTAAAATATATACAAATTGCATGAAAGAATAAACAAACTGCAGGTTAACAGAAGTATTATAATACGTGATTAAACTTGTAAACAGCTAGTCAGTAATTCTAGGTTTGGAAGTCATCTGCGGGAATTAAAATGCATTACGAAATTGCCACCCACCTACCCACAACACTACGAAATCGCAATCCAGTGGTCATCTCAGCAGTGATTACAGTTCAATCCTACATAGAAACAACAAATGTAACAGTTAGCAATTGTGCAATGTAATAATATTTACATGTTCATTCTCAATATACAAGTTTTTAAGATTTAATGTAAAACAATTATTTGTATTGCCAATTTTCCACATATTTTTATTAATCTTCTACATTTCTACATTTTCTACTTCTTACTCATCTCATCGTCTCATCTCATCATTTTCAACTTCTAACATTTTAGCAAACTATAATCATATGCATATTTTAAGTCATACTTTCCTCACTTACTATTACTTCAAATCCATGGCAGCATGCCTCATCCTCCCACATTATAATCCCAAGTTTATTCAGTAGCTTTGCCATTCTAGTCAGTCTATTAAAACAAGACAAATAACAAATAAAATTTTTCATACATTTTTGGAACTAAATGTGTTTTTTATACCTTGACAGTGTTAGAGAAGTTGAATTCTATCCATTACAGATTTGTATCTTATCGTCGCGATGTAGGTAGTCCACTTCCATTTTAACAATATGTCTCTGCGATCGTTAACTTTTCACAAGTAAATATTTTTTTAATGGCTCAATCGAATGTCAAAAGAGCTTTGTTAAAATGAAATTGTCAAATATATGCCGGTAATCTTAGTTGCCTTAACAACCTTTTATCTGTCACAGGCAAGAGAAGGACAGAAGCTTAGGAAGTAAACATCATGGCAAGACAAATAATCTTTCGTCACGGAAACTCAGCCCATCTAAGTCACAGAAGCCAATGCAGACAGAGATAGGCAGCCATCAGTGTGAAATGTACGCAATTTATCTAACATCTTGGTTTATCTGCAATAACTGTTTACATTAATATGTTGATAGAAAAGGAAAGCTAAAAATTTCTGAATTTACC
Organism: Daphnia sinensis; assembly: GCA_013167095.2. Lineage (NCBI taxonomy): Eukaryota > Metazoa > Arthropoda > Branchiopoda > Diplostraca > Daphniidae > Daphnia > Daphnia sinensis. Next base: position 4,129,054 of record CM023194.1, read on the forward strand.
GTTAATAACATTCGTTAGATGCATGATTGAAAATAAACCTTTGTGCAAGAGATATGGAAGTCTCCTTCCTTCTTGGCAACATTACATAGTAGTCCAAAGACTTGAGAATCACTCACATCCCCATGTTCAGTAACATCGTCGGTGAGCTGCACTTCAACATTAAACGTCTCTTTGATTCTCGTCAAGAAGAAATCACGATTGAGGAGACGTTCCATGTAAGTCCGATTAGCAATTTTTCATTCATTACAATGTCAAAGAGCATTTGCATGTTAACACGGAACGAATGGTCACGCCTGAATTGAATGTCAAAAAGGCTTTGTTAACATAAAATTGTCAAATATATACCAGTAATCTGATTTACCTTAACAACCTTTTGTCTGTCACATACAAGAGGACAGAAGCTTAGGAAGTAAACATCATGGCAGACATATTTGTGGAACAGCGTTGCAAAATATTCCAATTGGCTATGGAAAACCATGGGAAGACCGTGTGGAAAACCCCACGAACCACGAACCCACAACAGCGCCGGAGCTGGTAGCCTGGCCCGGCTCGGCCCCGTGTCGAACGGGTTTGTCCCTTGTTGTTTACGGGACGGGTCGGACACGGATTACGGGTTGTTTTCTATCCCCCATCAAATATTTATTACATAACCCGATCACAAGCGATGAATTATTTTCAATATTGTTGTTATTATTCAAGACAATAGTTCTTGTTGTTACAATTGCTAAAAAAGTTTTTTTTAAATGTGAGTCAGTATAGGACTATACCAAACAAATACTAAACTTGATACTGATGCAAGCAGGGGTGCATTACCTAAAAACAAGCATCCAAACTAAAACAATTAATTAAGGCTAACACAAACATCTAAGTAACCGTGGAGTAAAGGTGCAGTGCACTTGTGTGCTCAGTGTAAGGTAAAACCATACCCAATGGTGCTTAACCCAAAATACGGTGGGGAAAGAGGATTTCAACTCACATTTGAACAACACACAAAGCACAATATGAAATAAAGTAAGCGAATGCCAATTTGGCAATACCCAACCTTTTTTTTTCCGTCGTCCTAATTAGGCGTGTATCTCAGGGATGGGCGACGAACCTCGTTGATTCAACAACACTCCTAGACGCCCAGTGATCCTCTATTGATGGTGGTCGAATTTTCGAGATACATAAAATACAACACAAAAAACATGGTTAGATAAATATATTTAAAAAAAAAAATTAACCTGGCAGATCCGTGGCAACGATCTCGTTGCTCCAGCCGCAATCTTCAATGTTGGGCATCCTCTTTAGTGGTGTCGGGACCCTCCTAGTTTCACAAGTCAACAACCATGATTAGACAGATTGTCTTTAAAAACTTTAAATTTTATACCTTAAAATCTTCAGCAAACATCACGGTTTACTGGCGATGATTCTCAATTTCCTTCGTCCTTTTCAGCGATGATAGAACTCTCCTACTAACACAAAAAAAATTGATTAAACAATTAATTTTTAAAACATATACCCTAAAAATTCTGGTCGATGATCTAGTTGTTCGAGCGGTGTCCTCGATGTCCAGCTCCTCTTCGGTGGTGGTGAACCTCTCCTAGTTACACGAAAAAAATAATAATAAAAGAACTTACCGTTCGTAGTAGGAAAAAAAAAGATTTTAAAACACATACCCGACCAACCCTAGTCAACGACCTCATTGCTCTATCGGCGATTCTTAATGTTCAGCGTCCTTTTCAGTGGTGTCGGGACCCTCCTAGTTCCACAAGACAACAAGCATGATTAGACAAATCGTCTTTAAAAACTTTAAATTTTATACCTTAAAATCTTGAGCATACGTCACGGTTTTCTGGCGATGATTCTCAATTTCCTTCGTCCTTTTCAGTGATGATAGAACTCTCCTACTAACACAAAAAAAAATGATTTAACAATTAATTTTTAAAACATATACCCCAAAATTCTGGTCGATGGTCTGGTTGTTCCGGCGGCGATCTTCGATGTTCAGCTCCTCGTTTTGGCGGCGGTGGACCTCTCCTAGCTGCACCAAAAAAAAAAAAGGGATAATGAAAGAACTCAAATTCATAATAAGAAAAATAAATTTTACAACACAAACCCGACAAACTCTGGGCGACGATTACGTTGTTCCAGCGGTGATATTCACTGCCCACCGTATACATCTCGACGATTCTTGATTTCCAACTTCCTCTTCGGTGGTGGTAGGCCTCTCCTAGATACACGAATAAATACTAACAAAAGAACTCATAGAAAGAAAATTTGATTTAAAAACACATACCCGACAAACTTTGGGCGATGATTATGGTGTTCCAGCGGTGATCTTCGCTGTACCGTATCCATTTTGGTGACGTTAGGGCTACCGGCTCCCCTAGATACATAAAAACAGGATTAAACCATTAATTTTTTAAACATATACCCTAAAATTCTGGTCAATACTCTCGTTGTTCCGTCGACAAGCCTCGATGTCCAGCTTCTCTTTTAGGCGGTGGTGTGCCCCTCCTAGTTGCACGAAAAAAAAAGGTAATGAAAAAACTCAAATTCATAATAAGAAAAATAAATTTTTTAACACAAACCCGACAACCCTGGGCGACGATAATGGTGTTCCAGCGGTGATCTTCGCTGTACCGTATCCACTTCGGTGACGTTAGGGCTACGACCTCCCCTAGATACATAAAAATAGGATTAAACCATTAATTTTTAAAACATACACCTTAAAATGCTGGGCGATGTTCTCGTTGCTTTCCTCCTACATTCACACACAAAAATTAGCGTCTACGAAATTTAAAGAAAATATATATCTTACCCAAAAGAACGTTAAAATGGCTCCGACCATGATCCTCGATGTCCAACTTCCTCTTGGGTCCGCAGAGATGGCCCTCCTGATTGCACAGAAACGAGAAAGAAAAGAAAAATGGATTTTAAATTATGATGTAACGACAACTTTCAGCTAACTCAAATATACATCAGGTACACAAATCACAATCGCATTACAATAAAAAAATTCCTGAAAAAAAAAATTTGATTAACAATAGTTCCTTAGTTAGTGTCTTAGTGATTTTGATGTCGTTAAGATTGACAGGGCATTTGAAAATTGTACGAAGAGGATGTAACACAGAATTCATTACGTTAATAGTCTGCGAGCGACGACCACGTGTAAAGAATGCATAAAACAGTGAAGGGAAATGGTGGAGGTATAGGTTTGCAAAGCTAAGGATTGAGGTGGCTTATGCTATGTCTTACTTAAAAAGTAGGCTTATTTTTAACTTAAACTTAGACTTACTTATTCTTAATTTAATCAACGTTTTCTATTCTATTTAGACTTATCTTACTACTCAACAAAATACGGTTGGCAACTAAACAAAGCTAGTGCAGATGCAAAACCCAGTGCTAATGCAGTGCTCTTTTAAGTGAGTGACTAGTGTACAGGCAAATTGCGAAACATGTCTAGCTTGGGAACAAAAACTACGTCCATGTGCGAAAGTTGTGTGAATCACTACACCGGGATAAAAAAAACGAGACAACTACAGTAGTGCATGTCGTGCCAGTGAATGAGATAATGAGGTAGAAAATTGAAAAATGGGGTTTTGTTTTTTCATTCTTGAATTGCCCAAGGATATTCTAGCTTACTGGAAGAAATTAGGCAAAAAGAGGGGGAATGGCCATATTCTCGAGCGCACATGGAAGAAATTAGGCAAAACGAGGGGGAATGGCCATATTCTCGAGCGCACATGGAAGAAATACAAAATTTTTCTTTCAACAGCTGTCGACCTTCAAAATTAGGTACCTCTACCTCTACCCCAATAACTTCAATTCCTGGAAAGGCAGTGGACGTGGCTCTGTGTGTATGTAGGCGATATACAATTTTTCAATTCAGTCATGCATGCTAGGATCTTACCCTGCAACTATCCAGCTGATGCAAATCTACCAACGGACTCTTAGATTGTCAGGTAAGTCGATATTCGCTTCCATTGTTACTTAAATGATAGTTGAAATTACCACACTTATAGCTATAAATTTTAAAATTGTTTTAAACCTTAATCATGAATTTGTGGCCTGAGTTAATCTAATTACATACCTGTAGATGTGAATCCACTGAGCAATGCTGCGGATACTCGACGCCCTGTCTGCTGTATGTTCCTGCTTCGCAAACGTGCACCATTCCGCAAAAGCATGTCTAGGGCAACGCCAATTGGGTGTTCACAATCGGTTAAGTTAGTTTAAAGCATGAAAGTGTCAGTTATTTACCAGTAGAAGTGTGATTGTCATGGTAGTGTGTTTTCTTCATCTACTATTTACTTAAGTCGCTTCTTGAAAACAAAACGTTCTTTGATCTTTCTTGAAAAAAACTTCATCAGCTCTTTAAGTCAGGTCAATACACCTTCTCATAAAACCTGATCACGACTTGTTGGGAAAGTTTATTAGCCAAGCTTGACCCGTCATCAAATGATCTCCTAAAAATAGAATAAACGGAACGCATCAACCATACTGTGTATATAAGTGAGTTTTAATAGCAACTGAAGACTAAACGAAAATAATAACATCTGGCATGTTATTATTTTTTTACAAGTTCACTTTTTAACGTTAAAGCTTTTAGAACTGTACGTTGGCGTAACGATAACTTTAACTGAGCATAAACATTCACTTACCACTGAATACATTAATTACTTACAGTTTGCTATTACTTTTGAATTAGATTGAATAAAGGAAGAAAGTTCACCTTTAAGACTGCTATCACCTGCTCCTAAAACCTGCTTTTGCCTCCATATTTCAATCCAATCCTGTTAGCAGACCATGCATCTAAAATGACACATGATGGAGAAAACTATTGATTTACAAACCCCATCCTGATGTTCATCACTTCAAGCACGGAGGAAGAGATGAAGGAGGAACATCGACTAGTTACAAAAGTGACTGCCCCAGTGTCCCTTTCTGAAAAGTTGCCAGATTTCGGGAACTGGACCTGAGACCCCACGTTGCCAGTTCTAAAAAACGACATTTTGGTGAAAGTACCGTAAATTTAGGTTTCCATGACGACAGTCGTCTGCTTTTTGATGTTGGAAGGCGGAGACGAGCATGTTGGAACGGCACACTTAGAGGGCATTTCGAAATCTTTTAACAGCGTGACAATAACATTCAAACCATGCTTTGAACATCACAAAGCAGACGACTGTCGTCATGGAAACCTAAATTTACGGGACTTTCACCAAAATGTCGTTTTTTAGAACTGGCAACGTGGGGTCTCAGGTCCAGTTCCCGAAATCTGGCAACTTTTCAGAAAGGGACACTGGGGCAGTCACTTTTCCCTGATGAGGCTTATGGAGCGATGTTCCTCCTTCTTCTCATCCTCCGTGCTTCAAGTTAAGAATTTGAAACAAACCTGAACTTAAATTTTTCTTCGCAGTTTTCTTCCCCTGGCTTTAACTTGATTTGTTTGTTTTCTTGATTTTCATTCAATGGTAGATGTTATTCTTTTACTTTTTGTATGTTTCTTTTTCATTTTTCCTCTTTTCTTTGCCTTCAAAAACGCTGCATCCAAATCATAGCAATCCAAGTTTCTTTTTGGATCCCAAAAATTATCATCATCTGAAAAGGTTATCCATATTCAATGAAATACTCAATTTCACCATTCTTCACTCTACTGAAACGATTTTAAGATTTAATTATAATTACATGGCCCACCCACTTACATTAATGTAATGAAGGATAGAAACAATTTAAAAAAAAAATATATATATAACTTCACTTATGGAGGCTAGCCATCAAGAAACTCTAAAGCCAAACAGAAACATGTAAGTAATAATATACACTTACTATTGTTGAGAACACTAAACAAATACCGGTGAGAGATTTAGATGCTGATGACATGACAAATTCCAATGTATAATACCTTCAACCAAATTCATTCCTTCCAGAATTACCCATCATTATTTCTTCTTATATGCATTATTTCACTCCTTTACAAGGTTATAAACATTTGCAATAAGCAAATAAGCTACCAGCACTATGTGATTTTTGCCATTTAACACCTGTTGAATAAAATTAATGAAAAATTACATCAGATCTCCATCCTTTAATTATTGTTACCACTTTTTTGTAATTCTGATCATTATGTAAGAAAAAAAATTTGCATATCATACCAAAATTCCATCACACAGATTCCAAAACAGGTTGTGGTTATTGTTGCCTCATGATTTTGTATCTCCAAAAACTTCCGATGTCCAGTTGCTTGCCATCATCCTACTTTTTTTCGCAGAGCTCTGCCTAATACCACAAATGTTTGATTAATAATTGAAAACTAACCTAACTTTGTGAAAAAAGCATTACCATGTGTGACTTCTCTAATACAAATGGAAAATCCTGATTCCATCTTGTATATGTGATAAGAAGCTACATGGCAGTTGCAACAAAGCCTGGATGGCAAAATCCTATCCATCAGATTCCTTCTTCGGGCATGTAAGCGTACCATTTGCCTGTCAAGCATCTCATGCTGCATAGCTAATCGGGAATATTCACAGCTGTACAAACTCTGTGCTGCATCTTGAATATGGGCTCTTCATTGTATTTGTTGAGAGCTCCCAATCCCGAAACTAATTCTTTTTCACAGATGTGTAAATCTAATATAACGATTAGAATTTTAATTGATGAGGCGTGCAGGATGTCGTCTAAAAATACACAAGAGACGGTAGCGAACGTCGAGTAACTAGAATTCTGATCCAATTATCCAAATTCCACATAAGCAAGCCGAGACGAGTCGGCTGTTTGGTTTTTCCAGCCACAAGTTAGAACCAATATTATTTTCAGTTCTGAAGCAGCCAAAAATGGATAGAAAAGCCTAAGAAATAATGATAATAATATAATATAAGAAATAATAATAAAGGACAGCTTATCTTTTTAACTTTCAACAGCTATATGAAACATCTCCTGATTCACTATTATTCATTACCTAGCCTAAATCAAGAAAATTAAATATAAATCAGTAGAGTAAAATTTTGCTTATAAAGGTTACCTTTAATCTATCCATAAAATCCATCTTATGCCTGGTGTTCTTCTTACTGGATATTCAAACATGTCAGAACAACAAAACCCATGTTAAGTCCTTTATGAACTTGTTGCATTGGTTTTGACTCATATGAAGGCTTTGGTAAACTAGAATATTTTCCTAAAGAATAATATATAGAAGTTTAAAAATTAACCATTTGAAAATGAGTTGATATGAAAGATGAGTTAAAAGTAGTAGGAAAAGTTAAGACACTATAAAGATAAAAATAATAATGAATTTTGAAATAGAAAGCTGATTTCTGAAGGTATTGGCACAATTGTTTTAATAAAGTGCCTATACTAATGACAAACAAATATTAAACTTTTCTACATATTCGTCAGCTGTATATCAGCTCACTGCTTCAGCAAAATCCTCATTTTGATCCTCTATCACAAATTCGTCTGCTTATCTATTGGCAACCATTAAATCGATAAAAAACTACTATGACTCCAGTAGGATAGGAGTAGGACGTAGGATGGAGTCCTTATCACAAGTAATTATTTTCACAAGTAAACATGGTATTAAGAAAAAATATCTGATAATTATAGATGCAAGAAATGATGTTCTTTAGTAAAGAAGGAATTAAATAAATGCTGAAATAAGTAATTTTTCTTTTAGTTCTTAATTATGAAAAAAATCAGATGATAAGTATTACTGGCAACAAGTATTTTTTTGTTTTCAACAAGTATTAACATTCGCAAGTATAGGAAAAGTTAAGTAAATGTACACATTGGTAATTTTAAACATTTTTATTGTTGCTCATAAGTACCGAGGACAAGTAATTTATTTCACAAGTAAATAAAGTAATAAGCACAAATAGAAATAAATATGTTCGATGGTAAGTTAGGCTATAGGAATTAAAGCTCACAAGTATATATAGTCATAAGTATTAATAATCATATTTAAATCAATATTATTTATAATTTTGGCAATAAGTAATAAGTGCCTTAAGTATTTAGCAGCTACGGCACTTGTATATATGTTCTCAAGTAATTATGGTTTCAAAATAAGTTGTACTTACGTATTTATATTCGTAAGTAAAAATGTTCGTTGCACTTACGACAAGTAATTAATTTCACATGTAAATTTGGCATTAAGAAAAACATATTTGTAATTGTTGGTGCAAGAAAATTTGCTCCTAAGTAAATAAGGAATTAAGTAAGTGTTGAAATAAGTAATTTTTGTTTTTGTTCTTATTTATGAAAAAACTATATCTTAAGTATTACTGGCAACAAGTATTTTTTAAAACTAGTATTTACGTTCACAAGTAAAGGAAGACATAAGTAAGTGTACGCATTGGTATTTTTAAACATGTATTTTATTGTATTACAAGTAATTTATTATTTCACAAGTAAATATTTGGTGAAGTAATCTTCATGTGCAGTGGCAGAAGGATAGTGGCTAAATATTAACTATTGTTTTAAAAAAAGATAACAATTAAATATTTATTGATTTTTTTTGTTACAGTTGTTAGCCAAATTATAAATCACAAACAGTGTAAGAAGCCGGTATGCATGCACATGCAGTCCGCGAAAACCGCTACATTGTGTTGGCGAAAGACTTTGAAAAAGGATACAAAAACTACATTTAAAAAAGATGAGTCCGAGCATGAGTTTTATCAATTATACTTTTTTAATTCGTTTTCAAATCTACAAACCAATACACATTACTTTCTGTTAAAACATCCAGCATTATCTTTTTAAAGGTATTGGCTATATACTGTACCGTTAGATGTCGTTATTTAGAGAAACACAAAGTTAGTCTGCACTCTGCAGCTTCAAGATATTTCTTTTCTTATGAGGGAAACATCGTACATTTTAACGAGCATGATTCACTTGTGCTTTTGTGGTCCTAAATCTTTATATAAGAATGCCCCCCGCTTAAACTGAATTTGGTTTTCTTAATGATCAAAGTGATGGTGAATAAACAAAGATTCATAATTGAAACGTTCGAAAGACGTTCACATCAGTGAACCCAATAAAATGCACTGCTAGTTAAAGTTCAGGTATACTATCAACCAACTAGTATACTACTATCAAAGAACAACTTGTTTAGTAACTCAAACTTAATCAATCCATTGACAAGCCAAAAAACTAAAACTATTAATTTCATACATACCACTTTTACCTCACATCACAATTCAACACTTGCTGATGGTTTTAACAGTACGCTATCATTAGCTGAAAGAATTCTGACAATGAAACTGTGGCCAGTTGTGCCGTCTACAATCCCGGTGTTCTGATGAACAGCTTCAGCAAACTGTCCAATAACTAAAGGTACACTTTGAATTCGGTATTAGGTATTCCTTCTTCAAATTTATTTGTTCATCTTCAATATTGGCATCTTGCACAGTTGATGACCAGTTGCATTTTCAATTTCTATATATGTACAGACATATATGTCAATTTGGTGAGATGTCAATGTGTGGGCTGTAATATTTGATATCTTGTATTTAGTGTAAAGATGGTCGATGTCAAACCGATGGATTGGTTCTCTAAAAGCTAAGAACATGCAGTATTTAATATTATTTAGTAATGTAAATACATTTTAATATGTTACCTTGTTTATACACATGTCGTTTGTAAGAATACCGGAAAATATATTCCAAGGTGTAGTTGACAGTGAAGGTGTTTTGTTTGTTGACTTTTGCATCTATCACTCTGGTATGACCTTTTATTTGATATCTCAGAACTGGCCGAGTGTCATACCATAAATCTTTCCTAACAACAGAATGAATATTTCATTATTTTGACTAAAGGAAAGCAACCATGTGATGTCGCATAAATCTTTAAAATGATATTTAAAAAATAACCTACGTTGGGAAACATATCTCTTCCTGGCAAGACCGTCGATTTGAAGGGCAGCAAATAAGTGCCTAAGAGGGCAACAACAAGAGCCGTTATTGATATCACTTTCATTTTTATGGCAGTGTACATGTTTAATTTAAAACCAAGCAGTAGTCAATGCAATGGATATTTAGGAACATAAATGAATCATGCTAGCTAGAATCATGCTAGAATGTACGATACATGACCTGGTGACGTTTCCCTCATAAGAAATATCTAGAAACTTAGAAACTGCAGACTAGGAAAACTTTCTGTTTCTATAAATAACGACATCTAACGGTGCGATATATAGCCAATATCTTTAAAAAATAATGCTGGATGTTTTTAACAGAATGTAATGTGTATTGGTTTGTAGATTTGAAAACGAATTTTAAAAAATTTCATTGATAAAACTCATGCTCGGCTTCATCTTTTTTAAATGTTGTTTTTGTATCCTTTTTCAAAGTCTTTCGCCAACACAATGTAACGGTTTTCGCGAACTGCATGCATACCGGCTTCTTACACTTACACTGTTTGTGATTTATAATTTGGCTAACAACTATAACAACAACAAAAATCAATAAAGATTTAATTGTAATGCTTTTTTTAAACAATAGTTATAATATTTAGCTAGCCACTCTTTCTGCTGTCTGCACATAAAGATTACTTCGCCAAACATACATTTACTTGAGAAATAAATTACTTGTAATATAATAATACACATGTTTCAAATTACCAATGCGAACATTTACTTGTGTCTTCCTATACTTGCGAACATAAATACTTGTTCAAAAAAAAAAAATACTTGTTGCCAGTAATACTTAAGATCTAATTTTTTTCATAAATAAGAACAAAAACAAAAATTACTTATTTCATCATTTACTTAATTCCATATTTACTTAGGAGCAAATTTTCTTGCACCAACAATTACAAATATGTTTTTCTTAATGCCAAATTTACATGTGAAATTAATTACTTGTCGTAAGTGCAACGAACATTTTTACTTACGAATATAAATACGTAAGTACAACTTATTTTGAAACCATAATTACTTGAGAACATATATACAAGTGCCGTAGCTGCTAAATACTTAAGGCACTTATTACTTATTGCCAAAATTATAAATAATATTGATTTAAATATGATTATTAATACTTAAGACTAAATATACTTGTGAGCTTTAATTCCTATAGCCTAACTTACCATCGAACATATTTATTTCTATTTGTGCTTATTACGTTATTTACTTGTGAAAAAAATTACTTGTGTCCGGATCCCCGTAGGATGTAGCCGATGTAGCCATGTATAAACGTATATACAAACTGAAAAATTAAAACAAATTAATAATGGAGTATGAAATATAAATATTATTTAAATCTTTAAAGCTGAAGTTATTTTATTTTTAACTTTAATTTGAAATTTTACATTTCGTTTGGCATCGTCTTTTGAAACGCCGTCCTTTTCTGTCCGCCATTACACTCAACGTGTTTCTTTCCGCTGATCGCTGTCTAAAGAGGTATGCATTTGGAGTAATCTCCTAGCGTTTACAAGTTGTTAACTTTTTGTGTTAATTCTATATTTAGCCTTCAACCAACATGCAGAACGACGCTGGTGAAAACGTGGATCTTTACATCCCGCGAAAATGGTAAGCATGAATCCTAAAGCAGATAAATTTCGTACGCTATCGTTTCTTTCAATTGAATCTCCTCTAATAGCTCTGCCAGCAACAGAATCATCCATGCTAAAGATCATGCCTCAATTCAAATTAATGTAGCAGATGTTGATGAGAAGACAGGCATTGCTCTGCCTACTTTTAAAACTTATGCCATCTGTGGTTCTATTCGCCGAATGGTAAAAAGTGTAAGAAGTATTTATAGAACAAACTTTAGTTTGATTTGACTTTACAGGGAGAATCAGACGATTGCATCAACAGACTAGCCAAGAAAGATGGAGTCCTTGCCAAGTATGTATTACTATTGTATTTGTTGTAGGTGATTTGACTGATTCATTTCATATATTTCAGGAATTTCTAAATTTTCTTGTTGGGTGAGGAGGGTTTAATGAAAAATAAAAATTTTCTTACCCAGAATTTTTGTCAAATTTTCTTCATGAATTTCTGCCTGTACTGCCATGTGCAAATATCTGTAGTATGCAATCTATATATATTCTCATCTGCAAAACTACTATTGCATACAATCATCGTAAAACAGATGGGGTCATACAAAAACTGAAAGAATTACCCCTTAGGTTATTAGTGAAACGAAGATGGCCATGGAAATGGGTTATCTAGTTTAGAAAGCTGTAAGAAAAACGTCTTGTACTTCGTAAACATATATCAGGCAAGAAAGGTAATGGGGGTAAAGGAATCAACAAGATGCTTATAAAGCTAAACCAAACACGTAATATTGCAAAACTGTACAAAAACATTTCGAGGAAATAAGTCTACACGATGTATAATCGGATTCAAGGATGACAGTGCAAAATAGTTCGGAGACACAAGATTTTTCAAATGTTTACACGAAATTCTGTCGAATAACTTGTCGAAGTAAAACTTGTAAAACTTTCTTTCCATTACCGACTTGCCTCGCATAATTTGCTGTTCAAGACGCACAAAAAACCAAGTGGTAAAAAAAAATTTTAGAGATAAAAAGCGACAATGGCGATTTCAACATCAGGAGAAAAATATAACTTTTCACTTTCTTTCACGAAATACGGGGAAACATTGATCAATCGACGGTTTGGCCTGAACTAATTCATACTACTTTTTGGCTCTTCCTCTGTTTCCAAGGCGAAGAGAGACAAGTTCAAACAGAATCGAGTGCAATAGGGTAGGACACGTTACGGACACGTGAAAAAACGAGACGTTCGATTAAGACTAAACCAGTTTACAGGCCAAATAATGATGAACAGGTGGCATTCAGCATAAAACGCACGTGAATAGCCTTGCATGTCTCGGTAGAAAAAAAACTATTTACAGAAAGACCCAACAGATTCTGTCCCTCTCCAGAAACCAACAAGAACTGTCTTTTGCTGACGAACTTGGTTGGCAAAAGAAGATATGGAACAAAAACTCGAAGAGAGGACATGGCACTAGGTGTAGTTTCTAGATTTGACGCTTTACACACGCCTTAATCACAAAACGTACACCGGACACAGAGCACTTAATGGAGTTGCTCAATGCATTTTCTTTTTCCTTGTCCCAAAAGGTCATCACTTTCGCCTTGTTGTGGCTTACAAACAAGACATGCGAACGAATTAGCTGCTCAAGGCAAACGAGTTTTTTCCCCCTTCCTGTAACAGAACGTGCTCTATACTATACGAACGCAAAAGACACAGACTTACACTATCTGCATTGAATTCAAATGGAAAACTATGAAAACTCAGCTAGAAAAAATTAAAGAAAATACAATTAACGAGAAAAAGAAAAAAAAAACGCTTTCAAAATGTTGTGTCAATTTTCTCATACCGCTATATCGTCTATAACGGACTATTTCTTTTACAATTGATCGGACGCGAATATCCGACGGTGCCTTAATTCGCTCAACCATTTTGATTCTGTACTTTTCGCATTTGTTTACGAACCGGTTAACGTGTTGCATTCGAAGGTGTTGTCGGTAGGAGATGTCCGGAAGAAAAACCGAGTAACGGGGCAAAAAGCTCTGGCTCAAATCCAATGATTCAAACAAAAGAAAGTATAAAGGTAGACGCCTCCGTTCAATTTATCGTCTGCACGCGCTGTCACCAACCTGAATCAAACGAAATTGTAAATACATTTCAGGTAAGTTCTGTTGCACATCAACACCAGGAAACATTTACCATTTAGATACAGTACATGTAAGGCGTTGAATACGAATCAGTTGACCATCACCGTATGAGACTCTACAGGTGCTGCTGAATCGTAAAGCGTATCGGTATCCTGTGTCGATTCTCCTTGGAGTTGGCACTGATTCGTCAATGTACCGGCTCCACAGTCGCAGAAAAAACGGTCGTGCCGGATGAATTCAACGTCGTGTCCGGCATGACATGTCTTAATACAGTTAACGCATATAGCGTTACGATCGGTTGTGTTACAGGTGCGACATCGGTAGAAATCATGCATCGGGAAGGATGTGTAAGACGAGATCTTGTAGAGGCACTGACCACCATTCACGGCCTTCTCTACCGCATCTTGGTTATTAAAGATCTTGTTCCCTGAAAATAAATACGAAAATGGTTTGCAAAATGTAATTGATTTAAAAATGATAAAAGGAGGACGAACCTTTGCAGATGGGCGTGACGCCTGATGCCAGGCAAAGTCCCCCAAATCTATTATTAAAGATTTGGTTGAATTCTAATGTTGCTGTGGCGTTATTCGTGATCTCAATGCCTGCTGCCAGTCCGTCAAATATTCGATTTCGTCGAAGGATCGGGTGTGATTGCGTTGAGATCAGAACTCCGGCCTGCGCGTTGCGGAATATGTCGTTTTCTTCCAAGATGCCTTTGCCGCCGTTAAAAATGCAAATTCCTCCATCTCTCCCATCGTAAATTTTATTACGCTGTTGAAATAACAAGACAAAGCGTTACGCCATTTCTCGACAGACCATTGACAGTTAACTTACCTTCAACGTTGGATTAGAGTCCGTTTTTATCCAGACACCTGCCATTGCATTATCAAAGATTTCGTTTTGCTCTAGGAGGCCAAGGCCGCCGTTATAGACCAGCACTCCACCGTTTTGGCCTCCCCAAATCTTGTTCCGACGAATAATTGGATTGCTACCCGTTCGAATCTGCACGCCACTATACAGATGATTGAAAATGTCGTTGTCTTCTAGGCGGCCATGACCATTATCATAAAAATAGACGCCCACTTGCTTGCCAGAGTGAATTCTATTCCGCCTCAACACTGGGGTGGAACCTGATTCAACAATAAGTATAGTAGTTGAATTACAAATGGAAAATATAACTATATACGAAGTTACCTGTGGTTATCCAAACTCCGGCTAGGGTATTGGCGTACACTTCATTTTCTTCAATAAGCCCCTGGCCTTTTTCGTGAACATAGATGCCACCGTGTTGGCCGTGATGAATTTTATTGTGCCGCACGATTGGATCGCTGTTGGTACGAATCTGGATGCCCGCCAAAGCATTCCCATAGATGTTGTTGTGCTCTATCAATCCACGGCCCTCACCAAATATATAAACGCCACCCTGATGGCCATTATAGATTTCATTCCGACGGATGGTCGGATTCGAATTTGAGGTGATCCATACACCCGCAAAATTATTTGAATGAATTCGATTTTCTATGAATTGGCCCTGACCAGACTCGTGCACGTAAATGCCACCCGTTTGACCATGATGGATTTCGCAGCGCACCACTGTCGGATTTGCTCCTGCTATTAATATTAAGACACACAATTAGATGCAAAAACATTTAACTTAAAAACAACAGACAGTTCACCGACCTTTTACTTCGAAGCCAGCAATCCTGTTATTATGGATATTGTTACTTTCAAAGTAGCCAAGACCATTATCGAAGGTGAAGATTCCAACGTCTCGACCGTGATGGATATGATTTCGGCGCATGACTGGATTGGCGTGATTTTTCACCCAGATACCCGCAAGCGCGTTCCGGCTGATTTCGTTGTCCTCATAAAGACCTTGAGCGTGGTCGGTGATATAAAGGCCAACATTCTCGCAGTCGGATATGTCGCAACGGCGGATTATAGGTTCCGCACCAGAACCAGTTACACAAACAGCTGCCCCTACTATAAAAACGAAATAAACCGATGAGTCAACAGTGAAAAAATTGAAGACTACACGGAAACATTTAGTAACGGCGTACTAAACATACCGACGGAGCTGCTGCGGATGATGCAATGGTCGATAACGGGTGAGCAATTCTCTCCAATTTCAAGGCAGTAATGTTTGTGATGCGGAACGGATGATGAGATATCTGGACTGAATTTGAGCGTGACGTAGCCCAGATAGGAAGACCTTGCACCTTCCATGAACGTCACTGTTGACTCCGTGTCTCGTTCGATGGTTACGTTTTCGGCCACGTTACCCGACGAACAGCCTAGAATATTAACGTTGTTCTCCACTACCAGGTATTCGCGCTGGTAGGATCCCTTGTGCACGAAGACTAATGGATTTTCTGCGTCGTCAAGGAATTCCAGCGCCGACTGAATCGTATCGAAATAGGCTATTGAACGACCTAAGAAGTAGATGGGAAAATGTTACACCAAGTTCGGACGATCCATATCGGTATTCAAGGCATACCATTATAGCGTGACGGGTGTTTAAGGGCCTTCTCTTGAAATCCCGGCCTGACATGAACGCCGTGATTGAGTTGTTTGAAGCTCTCCTTCCAAGGATTATCGTATTCTGACTCTTCTATCGCAATGAACTCGTATTTGCATATGCCAGTGTGAAATAATGGTGTGTCGTACTCAAAAACGCGCTGGTATAGCGTTTTCCTGAGAAAAAAAAAATTTAAAATAATTATAAAAAATAACATCAATAAACCAAACGAGCGAAAACTAAAAGTCACGAAACATACCAAAGCTCGGTGTCGTTAGCTATGCTCTGGAAACGCTTACAAACTTGACTGACGCGACACAGATCTCTCTCAAATAGATAACTGAATATGCATATGAGAACTTCATCAGGTAATTCATATTGGAGGTAATGAGCTGCACTTCTCTGTTCATCTACTGAGTTGCCATCTAAAATAAATAATACATACCATACAGAGGCACACAGGGATAAACTTAAACAATATAATTATACTCTCTGATGTTGTGAAGCATGTTCGTCTGGGTCTCTTCCTCGCAGGAAGCATGCATGCTGCATAGCCACTGGGGCCAGCTGCACAAGCTGAATTAGATGAAAGGCTGCCACTGGGATTACAGCCTGATGGGTAGTTTGGGGCTACGGCTGCAGCGGCAGGATCATGGTGTGGTGACTTCCTCCTCAGATCATAAGGTGGTTGGTGGCCAGTTGCAGAGGCACCACCAGTGACTAAACCAACAGCAGAGGGAACAACAGGTTGAGGAGCAACAGACCCTGAGACAGGGTTCTCATTGTTGGCTGACGATGCATTGTTTTGGAGATTTCCATCAGCTGCCCCTTCTTCCCCATCTAAGAAGTGATTGTTTTTGTTTCCAGTTTCTAGCTCTATATCGAGAGATAATTGGTAATGAAATTTTTGAAATACTTACCAGAATTGACGCGTGAGTTATTACTGGCAGCAGCACCTCTCTTGATGCCCTTCCGTTTCGACCTTCTCAGAGAATATAGGGGTGAACGCAGCGAGGGACTTGGCATTTTCGTAATAGTTTTCACACTGTTCGTTAAATGAGCACAACAAAACAACAAACTACGTTCAGATATTGTAGTAAAGTTGCGAATAACAGTCACTACGGGAGGATCATTTTGTCTTTTTTAACCACAAATCTCACTTTTTTAGTGTCAACACAACTGGCCACTATGAGCATATTTCCGCCATCTTGTCGCTCTGTGATACCACTGCCATCTACAGGCAATTGAGTTAGTAGGTTTGTAGGAATTTTTTCTTTCATGGTAAGTCTAATGTCTGCGGGCGATGTCTTCTTTTTTCTTCTTTCTCATGTTTTTAGATTCATTAAGTTTGTTTGGCCTAACGCTGTTACGCATATTTTTTTTTTGGCTTGCCTTTCAAGAAAGACAGAAAAAAAAGTCGAAAAAAAAAATGTAATAAATAAATAAAAGGGGCACCGTTCTGTATTGCAGGGCTTCCAGTGGCGGCAACGCGGGTAGAATGTTTCTTTGTCCAAACAGCTGTTTTTGGTCATTTCTTTCGTCTCCCGTATTTGATAAATGCCGATGTTTATGTTATTTCGATTTACTTCAGGCGCGTTGTACTTGTAATCGGCCACGCGACAGATAACAAACAAAGCAGTAGAATAGGTAATCAAAAGTCTTGTATTTTTCTTTTATTCAAATTTAACCTAGTCGTTTGATTTCATCATTAAAATAGAGCGCTTGGCTGTTATTAGCCTATTCTTACGAAAGGGGAAATATAAGATGACAAAAAGATTTAGTCCATCAAACATAGAGCTTTGAAGCGTTATTATTACAACCCCATAGAAAAAGAGAGAGAAAAAGAGAGTGACATACACACAAAACAAAAAACTGTTGAATATAACTTGGGGGGAACAAAATCCAAATTCTAGATTTGCATCTTCTTTCCTTTTTCCAATAAACGGTATTTCTTCGCTACGGTTTCTTTCTTAGATTTATAATAATAAAGTTTAATAACAATAGAACACTATCGAGAGACGAACACGGCGTGTGTGTAAAAGTGTGTGGGCCGATCTGCTGCGCTGCAACGAACGGACTTTTTTGTTTTTCTTAATTTTTGTTGGGAGACGAAAAAAATTGCAAAATGCGGCACGTACTACGTCAGCTTTGAAAGAGAGAAAGAGAACACATTTTGGAAAGAGAGATTGAAGAAAACGGAGGGAAAAGAGAAACGAACACACGCAATAATACAAAGACTTCGGTTGGTTCTTTTTTTTGTGTTTTTCCCATTTTCTTTCTTTTTTCAAATCTTAAATGGTGGTTGAAGATGATGGAGAAAGTGTACTAGAAAAGAAGAAAAAAAAACCAAATAAATTGAGCTCTATTGGATGTATATATATCGACCTTTTTTTCTCTCTTTGCGCCCTCCTACCTAGATCCATTTTTAATCTACCTCACATCATTTTTCTGTACATCTAATATTAGAATTCTTTAACGTCATTTTCAAATATAGCCTCCATATAAACGTAATTTAAAAAAAAAATTATTAATCCGCCACCACATCACGCGAAATGTTTTGACTGTTGAAAAACAAAATAACCGGAACGGAGGAAAAAAAGTAGAAACTAGAGAAGAGTGGAAAGAGAAAGGGTTCTGTGTGTGTATGTGTACGTGTGTGTATACATATATACGTGGTATGTGTGTGTGTGTAAAAAAAACCGGGAGAGAAGGAGCGAGGATACAGTTGATTGAGCAGATTGTACAAATGTGACCAAAGAGTTAATATAATTATTCTTTTTTTTTTTCTTTTTTCTTTCTTTTCTTTTTAACTGTCTGGAGAAAGCAAAAGGGCGTCTCTAGATGTCGTTAGCCCCTTCGAGAGCGTGTTCTGTCATACTGAGGCAAAGCGACTCGAGGCGGTGATTCAAATCCATTTCAGACGCATCTCGCTCTTGGCTAAACAACAAACAGTCAGTGTTGCCGATGACGCCATTAGCCATAGGGGCTGACCTGGCCCGCTGGATCCCCAACTGGCTGGCAAATGGCGACTGGAAACGAAAAAGAAAAAAAACTGAGTTGACAAACCCAAAACTTTATTCGATAGTCAAAATAAATACAAACCTCTGACGGAAGTTCATCAAAATGCATCCGGTGTGGCGGAGAGAAAGTGAATGGGTCGGGTGCAACGCCGCAGGACAGAGGAGAAAAACCCGGCGCTGTTTGCGACGTCGACGAAGAAGATGATGAAGAGGACGAATAGAGCGACGATTGATGCGACAAGGCGCTGACGCAGAAACTATTGCGATGCTGCAGCGGTAAATGCGATCCCACTTGAAGGGAATGCGGATTGTTGTGCGGCAGTGACGTGGTCGGCGCCAGGCCAGGCCGCATTTGAGTCGTGTTCAGACCTCCTTGAAATTAAACATTTGTTTTAGTTTACAAAGCAACTATTTTTAAGAAAAAAAAAACAAAAGTGCGAATTTACCAGCAACTGCGTGGTGTGTATGTTGGCCATAAGAATTATGGGTGGGGCTCTGTCCAGCGAATAAAGGACGGGCTAGACTGGGACTCGGGCACGGGCTCGGATGGAGACCTTGTCCCCTTTGTTGCTGCTGTCTCGGCGGAAAGAGGCTATAGGCATTCGGTGGAGCGCATCCAAAAGACGACTGGGCAGCGCTACTGCCAGCATCGGCGCTGTAAAATCCAGGGTAATGAGCAACATTGCTCCATCGACGGGCGAAACGCGTTTCCGAACTCTTTTGCGGCCCACCACTGCCGACGCTGCCAATACCGCCGTTGTTTGTAGTATTAACTATAGTGTTGTTACTACTACCGCAACTATTGCGGCTGCCGCTGGTGCTGCCACCATTACCCGAAGGCGGCAAATTGTTCCAGATGCGATGCGCCTGTTCTTTCCATGAAGCAATACGACGACGCTGACGTTGGGTGAAAGCTTCGTGACTCAGGCAACGGTCCATCAAAGCCACAAACTGGCTAACATTCTCTTCAGCCGGGCAAGACGATACCAAAAGCTGCGTGCAAACTAATTAAAGAAGAAAAAAGAAAAAGGAAAATGATATTATAAAGACGGGTATTTAATGAAGAGAAAGTTTTTGATTCCGTACTTTTGCCCAGAAGGCGAGTGATTTGGCCCGGCAGGTCTTCAAGCGACAGGTGAGTCGGCCCGCCAAGCAACTCCAACTCGCTCCCGAAGGCGGAGCGAAAGTTGCCCGATAGATTGTCGCCGATTCCGCCGAGTCCATCGTCTGCCGATGTGTCGCTTCCTTCCTCGGCACTGTCCACATCGGGAGCTGCAGAAACAATAACCGTAGGCATGTCAGACGTGGCCAGGGACGATCGGCCCTGACGAACGGTAGCAGCGGAAGATGAGGGCGGTGGTTTTGACAAGTCGCTCGTCTCCATGGCAGTCGGTGATCCACTGGACGCACCACGGGTGGCCGCCAAATTATCCATGGATCCATCAAGAGACGAATACCCCGACGTGTCATCTCTCGCCATCAACGGTGATGGAGAGGGACTCAAACTGCCAACGTAAAGTTGGTCATCGGCCGGTGGGCCGCGATACGGTTTAATTGGTGTTGACAGCAAGTTTTTCAGCTCACTTAACGCGTTATGCAAACTGCCCGTGTCGACCACCTCCTTTTTAATGATTTCAAAAACAAAACAGTTCAAAATAGTTCTATTGTTGTTTTTGCAACGGTGAAAAGTAAATCGAACCTTTTCTAACTGGGCCAAAAGCGTGGGCCTTTCGCGAAGGCGAAGGATACTGAGCGCAATCTTGTGTCGGGCTCCTTTAGTCACTTGTTGCGCTTCCAATTGCTCTTCAGTCAACGCCAACATTTCCTCGTACGTGAGCAGCGAGAATAAATGAGCATACTTGTGCAATCGCAAACCTTTCAGCCATGACGGAACATCTGCATACGAAAACAAAACACTTTAGCTAGTGGGTCTTTGCATTAAAAAAAAAGAAAGTGTTCTCAGCGCGACCTGCTCTTATCGTCTAATATTTGAATTTTAAAAAATAATAATAATAATAAGACCTTTCATGCCACTTCCGGGGATATGAAATGATGACGGTCGATG
Source organism: Daphnia sinensis (assembly GCA_013167095.2). Classification (NCBI taxonomy): domain Eukaryota; kingdom Metazoa; phylum Arthropoda; class Branchiopoda; order Diplostraca; family Daphniidae; genus Daphnia; species Daphnia sinensis. The sequence goes on from CM023194.1 coordinate 4,150,285, forward strand.
ATTATCATCACTGTAAATCGAGTCGGATCCACTACCACTGCCGGAAGAAGCCAGCGAGTTTTGGGGTGATAGAGGGCAGTGAGAGAGCGCGTTGGCCGTTTCCCCCGGTGAAGATAAAGACAATGATCTGGGCTTGAGGCGGCCATTATCGTTCTATAAATCATCGTGAAAAAAAAGTAAAACAATTGCTCGGAGTGAAAGGAAAAATACCTTCGAAAAAAAAACTGACCTGGTTACTTCCCCAAGGATCTTGCGGGTAGACCATGGAATTGGACGGTGGCGTCAAACTGTTGCTGCGTCGAATGCGCTGGATCGTACAAGTGGACGGTGGGGGCTGTTTGCTGCTGGGCGGACCAAGTCCCGGACTTGGCGAGCTCCAGGGATCCCACTGGCCACCATTATGCCTCTGCCTAGGCGAATGGAAGGCATCCGGAGACTGAGGATCCGACGATGGAAACATGTCCAATCCGCCTTGATGATTACTCTCCAATAAGGACAGTGCCATGTCTTGATTGCCTTCGTCGTCCAGCTGTCGAATTAACTCAGCAAGTGACCTGGACAACAGACGAATGTAGGTCAAGATTATGTCACGTTACGAAACACGTCACTGTTGAGTTATTTGAATCCAACGGAAAACGAAACTCAAAACCACAACGGACGGTTGAATCTTCTTTTTTTAAATTACCGTTTACTTTCCAGCGAGAGGGCAGGATGAATGAGAGCGTAAGTAAGAAGTTGCTGAATCTCGGTCGACTGATGTTGAGCGTTCGTTGATGAAGGTCCCTGGTTAGGATCGTCCTCCAGGAATGAGGCCAGCAAACTAAAGAAAACAATTGGTCGGTTATTCACGCATTCAAGACGAATTATTAATCAAAGGGATCTATTTCTAACCCGGGAAGGAGGTGGATATATCCTCGGACTCCATCAGAGTTGGCTGGACGCAGCAGCGGAAGGTAATGCAACAGTTGAGAGACGGCTACATCGCGTGACTCGTTGCGTAATCCGTTCAAAAAGGCTAAGGAAAACGAAAAGGAGAAAAATTAAGAAAAAGACAACATGAGAATTTTTTTCGATTTTTCCCTCTATACCCCAACATGTTTTTGTTAGAATTCTCTTTGTGGCATTGACACACTTTGCGCGTATACACAAGAGGCAGCACGAAAAACCGTCGAGAAATCAACAAAATAGATAATCATTCGACGACGACGACGACGACGGTCGTGTGTTGGGATCGTCAAGTTTGGGTCATACGACCAAACTGGCCAAGGCCAGAGAGATACTGTAATAACAACAAGTGAAACCCCCAGGTGTTTGCTCCCGCGAGGAGCTATTATTTATGCCGTAATCGAGAAAACATTCTGGTTACTCTACTAACTCACAGCTAAGAGAAATTGAGAGATCTTGCAGATGAGAAAAAAACAAAAAAGAAAATAAAAGGAGTTGAATCATCATCAGCGAGATGAAAGTGCCGGTGGGGCTCGTCGTGAATGGAAATTGCGGTTTAATCACGAGGTATTTTCCCGATCACTATTGAGAAAGCGTCGGCAACGGGTGGCCATTATTTACGAGGACGCACTCAAAGTGAAAGAAAGAAAAATACCACACGCAGTTAAAAGTTTTTCTTACCCGTCATGTCTTCATGGATGGCGAACCCAAATGACCCAATCCGATTTTCCCTTTGCAACACACAAAAACAATCCACTCACGCACACAGTTACAACACGTTGCGATTCACTTGTCGATAGCTGCTTCTTCAACACCGGAACGTACACTTTATCCAACACACGTCAAAGTGAAAGTGCAGACTTTGGACGGATTGGATAAAAATTAATATGTTTAAATAGAAAAACGATAATAATTCGATAAAACGTCACCGGCGGAATAGTTTAAAAATCCAAACGACTTTTGCTTTTATGCCGGAATAGATCCAACAAAAACAAAGTGGTTCTTCTACGTAAAGGTAAAGGAAAACAAAAGAGCGAAACGAGAGCGGAGGTTAAAAGAGGGACGTCCGGGCTGGAGCAGCGAGGCCAGCCGACTGGATAGACTCAACAAGTCGAAAGAGAGAGGGAAAGAAAAGGGAGACACTAATAACGTGTTGTGCGAGGCCATAGAGAGAAAGAGACGAGAGAGAGAGAACGGACCCACCAAAAAGAAAAAGAAAAAAATACACGTTGGGAAAGAAGAAAAATATTAGATTTGAAAAAGAGCTTTCACCCTGGGTTGTGTGGTAGTCCACTAGCGGTTGGCCTCGAAGCTAACCCAGGCCCCTCCCGTTTCTCTCTTCGTCTCCTCTTGTATACAGCCAACCCCCCCCCCTTTCCCTTTCTCTTCGACCGTAGAGTAGAAACCAAATAGAATATGGAAGACGTTCTCTCTCTCTCTCTCTTTAAACACACCTCTCTACACCTTTCTCTTCCAGTGCTGGTGCTTCCCGTGTACGGGCAAAACTCGTCATGTCTGCTAGTAGGAGCCCGAGCAGCTTTCCTCTTCTTTAAGAAAAAACCGAAAGAAAAAAAAAAACGAACCGACTCCAATAAAACAAAACATATACAAGAAATCAGACAAAATAAGAAAAACTGTGGGCTAACTCTCGCTGATCCCGTGTCTCTTTTCTCTCTTTGTATAGGCCTGTCCAAATACGGTCGACTGATGCTGAAAGAGAAAGCGGCCAACCGGGCCAACAGTTATAATAGTTCTTTATACATACTATTTCCTCCCATATTATGTTTTTTGGTCTTAAGACACATTCTTTTCTAAAGCACCTGCACTACCTGTAGAGAATTGGTTGCTTTTTTCGACATACCTTCTCTTTTCTCTTTGTTCTGACCACAAACGGTTGGTGCGCACACGATGTAGAGTATAAGCCACACCCTATTTTCAGATCATTAGTTCAATATCGTTTCGGGAGTGCCCCCATAAACGGAATCGTGTTTAAGTTTCTAGGTCCGATAAGAACTTTAAAAATAACTAAACAAAAATAACGAATCGAAATTCTCCGAAAAAACGTGTGTGTGTTGTAACAGATATGATATCACGATTATTGTTTAGATGATGTCACGATAGTCGGTGCTTGCGAGATTGATTACTCGATGATGCGGCACACATGAACCTGTCGTTTGTTCGGACAAACAATAAGAAAGAGAAGGGGATCGGAAGGAAGAAAAAAAAAACTTTCTCAATTTTCCCGCGGATGACGGCAAATAGTTGCATGTTGTGAAGGAGAATGGCAACATCTTATCTGCGGAACTATCAGAAATTGTTATTTATTTATTCCCCAAAAGTGAACCCGCGACCCACGACCTGCCTTGATCCATCAATAAAAAGAAAGAAAAGGCCTTACTAAAGAAGCACACCTGAAACGTGTCTACTGGGATCCTCCTGGCTGCCGTTCATAGTGCGTGAAACACGTCTAGACCGTTCCCGTCGAGTTCAGTAGGGAGGGATGATGGGGAAAGTACCTGCTCCTAACTATACACACACACACTCTCTCTTTTTCATTTTCCCTATCACCGTCGTTGTCGTCATCTACTACGCAGAGTGAAAGCCAAACCGGCACACTCACTAGTATGTCCTCGTCGCCCTCTAGATCGAAATCCCGACTAGTAAAATTAGAAGAAGATTCACGCGACACAGAACGCAGACTGCCAAAGCGAACTGGATTCTTATTCCATCGCATAAAAATGTGCTGAATTGCGCAAGCATCGGGAAAAATAAAAAAGGCACCGACCTGGCCCAAAACAACAAAACCATAGATACAATAAAAACGAGGCCGGCGCACGAGTTTTGGCGAGACATTCATAAATGTCTGACACACGTTAGCCGATTCGGTGTGTGTGTGTGTAGCGAGGGAAGAGCTACTACAGAAGGCAGAGGCGGTGCAAGAGGCGGTGACCTAGTTCTTTCACTTTTCCAAAAAATCTCTAAGTGTCTCGGGAATGTTGCCAACAAAAAAAAAAAACAAAACAAAAAATACAAGAAAATTGTTAAAAAAAGGAAAAGCAATCGAGAACTTGTGCGCAACGCATTTTCACGTTTCGAGTCGAGTCTGTTATTTCGCAAAAAAAGAAAAAAAACGAGAACCTGGTCGAAACGGCATCGCAATTAAAAATTGTCGACATTGTTGCCGCCTTATCATCCAGAACGAGTACTAGTTGAGGTAGCAGTTAGAACTAGTGAAAGCCTTCTCTCCACCCCATTCCCTTTCGGTGGCAGTAGACATAAAATAATTTTTAGTTATATAGGACGATATGATTGCATATGGCAAACACCTAAAAAAACGAACATAATTGTAGCCAATCCGGTTTCGAAAGTGAAAGAGAGGGAATTACGGCCTACTTAAATATTACGATAAAATCTAATTAGTTACTTTGTTATAAGGAAAAAGGAAGCAGATGGGGGTAGATTTCACAATACAAATTATTCTTTTTACCAGGATCATTTGCCCGTTGAATTTCCTGGCGCCAGATGGCGTTAGCGACGAGGAGTTGTTGCTGGAGAAAGGAGTGGATCAGGTGAGCAGCTTTAGGGTTTGCCCGGCTTAGCAACTTAACGGCGATGGTGGCCTGCTGGGCCCCGTTGCAACTCTCGAACCAATGTTCCAGCGGCTCCAATTCCTCGGCGGTGAATTCACGCGGAGGCTGCGGCGCCATCACCATGGCCTCACTACCGATGAGGACTCTGACAATAACATCCAAAAAAACAAATAAGAAACAAAGAACAGCACATCCATCACATCACGACGTCTTGATTCTACTCAAGTCTACCTTTTATTCTTTACGTCTGTCTTATGTTTTATTGAATTTCTTTTTGTGTGTGTGTGTGTGTGTGTGTGTGTGTATGAATGTGTGTGGGTATAAAAGCAATGTGCACTGGTTCATTCCGGTGTGATTTGTTTTGGCCTCGGGTCAGCTGAGCCATCGTTTGGCATTCTGACAAAGTACATTTTCCACAAACACCCACCCACAAAAGTGTGCGTACGTGTACGAGACGATCACGGCCCAAGACAAACAAAAACACACACACGACACCCTACGACTTATACGAGGAAGAACCGATCCGTTTGTTATTGCTAAACACCTACCGAGTGTGAACGATGATATAAAGTGACAGATTCGCTGTTTCTCACGTGATTGCTCGCTAGCCCAAATATACAGGCAACCGTAAATTAATCACGCAAAAAATAACAAAAGCTCTGCCGTTGCTCACGCAAGCGCGTAGACACTAAAGAAAAAAGAGCGAAACTCGTGCAAAATGTTTGTTCGATTGAAAGTATGGAGCCAGACAGACAGACTAGATTCTTTTCGTTTTCCAAAGTGCAGACGCACCTGAAACATGTGTGTGCCACTAAAGAGAAGAAAAGCAAAACGTTTCACCTTTCACCTAGCAAAACGACTACTGCTACCTTTGTTATTCATCAGACTTTTTTTTTTCTATGCTCCAGTAAAATGCGAGGACAGCATATCGATTGGCATAACCTGTTGTTGCATTCCTCCACCCCCTACCCTACCCTTTGATGATATCATAACCAAAGAGAGCTACCCCTCTCTTGGAGAATATATCGACCAGTTGGATCGAATCAAGGTTGTCAGGAGAATTAATAAATGACATGGAAAGCTGACCAAGGCCATCTATTGTACGCAAATTTTCTTGTACTTGTGTCCGTTAGAGCGAGATGGTGGGGGGGGGGGGGGGATAATATCATGCACACCAGCTGTTGCCAATCAGCCGCCGAATATTTTCTGATTATTTTCAACAGACACATAGACTGATGTATTGTGCCAGTGAAAGTTTTGTAGTTGAAAAGAGCTGGGGGCAAGATGGAGTCGTTGTGGGTACGGTCGAAAGGAGACAGAATGGATGGGGAAAATGTCGGTCAGTGGGTCGGTGTAGTAGAAAGTGAAAACTGGGTCAAGTTGTCCGAAAACAGACGTGAGCGACAGTCATTTGCACACGAGTGTCGGTATCGAATTCATGCATATACCTTACACAGCGATGGGGCCATGCATCTAGCAGTCGATCACGCAGGCTATACATCAGACACAACAACTTACCCAGCACAATTGGCGTCCGATCGACTATGGCGGGCTGGCCGAGACCGATGATCCAACACATTTCTCATACACACACAAAACGTTCAAGGTGGGCAAATCACACAAAAGCAGTTTGATTGATGTCGTGGGAATTACAGTTCAACGCCAAACCACTAACAAACGATTATGTCCGTACGTGTAAACCCAGATTGAGCCAACCAGCAGCTTCGATGTCGTCGTCGGCCTTCGCTACGCCGAAAGTTGTGGGAAAGGAATATACTCCTCTCCTTTTTTTCTCTCGCCCTCTCTAACCCCCTCTATGTTTAGCAACCCGAATCGTGACGTCACAAAGGGATGCGGCTAAAGAGCAATCCTTTTAGCCTACGGCATTTTCAGGATCTTTTTCAAGCTTCATCAGACATGAACCATTGCCAAAGCCTTGGTCTCGAGCCAATGCGAGCATGAATTTGAATTATTGTTGTATGAAAATACGCAAATGTTGCTCACCCTCACAGATATCATGTGACAATCCACAAGAACAATGACAAACATTTTGGCGAGACAAGACTACGTCAGGCTGCTATTGCTAACAAAAACAAACGAAAAAAGATCGTCTGCTATTTTATTTGGCTACGCTCTGCATGGGTAATTTGACTAGAAAATACGTTCAGTAATTAATGATCACTGCTTGCGTTGGTAATGCTTTAATACTCGTGGTTTTTTTTATCGTGTGCATAAAAATAATGGGGGGGGGGGAAGAAACAAGTCCCCACAATTCTGAGGAAATCGAAAGTTTTTTTCCCTCAGGGTTAAACACATGTTACGTTTTGAAGCAGCGGAAATAGGGAACCAGCCAGCCGTAATATTACTATTTCTCTTTTTATTCTTATCTCTTTCTCTCCCTCTTGATCTAGCAGTCGGTTAAATCATGTAAAATCTAACTTGCGTTCAATGCGACCGGTTTTTGTATACCCCCTCTCTAAAAAAAAGAAAAACACGAAACAAAAGAGAAACTTGTGCCAGCAACTCGACTGCTGTATTTATTTTTGTTTATAATGTGACGTGTTGCATTCATTCACGTCATTTTCATTAGAAAATCGCCCACAGAGTTATATTGCATAAACGTATGGACTCGTTGGGAACTGGACCCAGACGGACCGTAAGATTTTTTTTTTCTTTTGCTGTCATGAAAAAAAAAATCTAAGTGTTTTCTTGCGCGTTTTCACTTTCTCTATTCGGCAACTTTAGTTTTTTTCTTAGTTTCCCTTTTCGATTTCCTCCTTTTATTATTGTGTGAATAGAGCAATTTGATTGTACCTCATTTACCAGAGCTTTGAGAGCGACAAAGAAAAGAAACGTAATATATAAACCGTTTCAAGGTCTTTGATTGTTGTTGTCCAGGAAAATGTACTCATTCTCTGTAAGAGGGATTATTCAGCAAAAGAAGGTCAACATCAAATTAACCTACTTTTGATTTGAAATACGCATACTAAATCGAAAATGTGTACCATTACGAAGCGTTATCTCTGTTTTAAAGGTGGCGATTTCTAATACATAATAAATAATAACATTCGTTACTTATTTCTGCCAAATTTTTTGCTAGATGAAATAGATACATGGTTAAAAGCTCTTGACCAACGCCATATTATCAGACAATTTCGATTAAATCATGTGTCAACATAATTGGGCCTGTTGACAGTTTGTTTTTTTAAAGGAAAAAATTGATTTAAACAATATAATAATTATATGCAAGGACACTTGGAATTTCGTCGAGCAATAACTGCTTCAAAAACAATTTTCAGTTCGACTTAGTAGGAATTTGTTTGACTCAATGGTGCTGCAGGATTCGTTTGCCCCACATTCAATTTCCATTTAGGATGCTGTGATCGCACTCGCTGGATCTCTTTCGGCGAAAAATGGAGGCAGGCAGCTATTGCGTTAAACATGTGAGATTGGGAGGACGGATCGGAATGAAGAAAAAACTCTAAAAGTACGTTTTTAAGGTATTCCAAATTGGCACTTTCGCGCGATTGATTTCGTTCCAAACGGGCAAGTTCCTCGTGAAGATGTTGCTTTTGTTCGGCCATTTTATGTTCCATGGTGACAAATGCCATTTGCATTTCTCGTAGAGAGGCTTCCAGCTGGTTCTTGGATTTACGAAGACCTTGAATCTCTCCCTCCTTCCGGGCTAATTCTTCGACGTAATGCAACATTTGCCCACCACTAGCCGATGCCCCTAGCCTCAGTGAAGCAAGAGGAGCCAAGGATTCTGGCCATTCCTCATTGGAGTCGGTAACGTTGGAGGTATCATTGGCTGGGGGTAGAGACAATGTGGGTAGGTTTTTCACGTTTAGTAACTCACGGAGGCTAACAAGCTCTTCGTCCTTTTCTTGAAGCAGCGTAAGAGACCTCTCTCTTTGCTTTTGAAGTTGCTGCTCCATATCTGATATACGCGTTCGACACGAACGTTCCATATGGCTTATCTCGTCTTTCCATTCTGTACGTTCTTTTGCCCAGGATTCCTGCATTGATCTTAAATAACTTTTATGCTCTTGTTCATTGTGTTCCAGTTCATTGCGGAGGAACTGAATTTGAACGCGCATTTGGTTGACCTCTTCTTCTCCAGGGACTGACAAACTAACAGATTTTGCACTGCTGCTCTGGTTTTCTTCACGCTTGTACCATTCCAATTCTTTTCGAAGCTGTTGCAATTCCAATTGACAAGCCTCATCATGATCCAAATTAGAGTTGATGTTATCCAATTCGAAAATGGCTAAATATAAAATTGTAGTAAATTTTATGATAACACAATGGACATAAGTACACTTGCATACTTACCACTAAGATTAACTATTGCATTCGAACGGCGACTCACGTCAAGGAGCCTGTTTTTTAATGATTTTATTTTGCCAATGAGCTTTTCGATGTCGTAGTCTTCTTCGCTGTGATGCGAAGGTGGACTAGGCGTATTTTGCATCATATTTAATTGCTCCTGAATTTCAGGAGATTTTAAGTTTGCCCCCCACTCAAAGAAAAAATAACACAAATTCCCACCTTTAGTTTAGTAACAGTGGCTAAGTCCTGTTGTCGCAGACGATCGTAGGATCCGATCCGTTCTGAAAATTCGGCTAACCTTGTTTCTAAAGTCGCAACTCTCTTTTCATGAGCTTCAGCTAGTTGTCGCGCTTCTTCTTTAGCCTCAACCGCATTACGTTGCTCCTGTTTCTGAAGTTCATAGAAAATTGTTTCATAATAAACAGAACGTTTGTAATTTAACCTGTTGAATGGCCAGGCGATGTTGGATCTTCAGGTCAGCCATTTCATTTTGTAGTTGCACGAGATGAGAAGATGGTTCCTGGAGTTTTTGCTCCGCAGAAAACAGTTTCATTTTTGTAGATTCAAGTTCGTTGCTCAGATCCCGTAATCTTACATAAATAGAATATAGAAAAAATTAACAAATAAACAAAAAATTAAATGAAACTCAACCAATCAACATATGTAGGATCTAGGTTGATTTGAACAATAGTAAAATATTTGCCATTACTTTCTTTCCGCCACTTCTAGTTGGTTTAAGGACAGGTTGTTTGCTTGGTGGGACAACCGTGATTTGCTACTTAATTCTAATTCAAGGCTTTCTCTTTTCTGCCTCTCTTCTGCAATCGTCTTTTGCAGTTCTCTTTACAAGTTACAATGCATTGTAGTTTAGTAATGAAGTAAATTAAATAGATTTAAAAAATCTATCACCTTAGAATTACTTGATTATTTGTGGACTCTCTACTTCTTTCCGACTTTTCTGCACTCAGATTAGATTTTAGCTCCAACAATTGCTGCTTGAATGATTGTGTGGCAATCTCTGCCTGACTGTAAGCAGCTGCAACTGATTTTTCAAGCTAAAAAGAAAATGTACAAGTTTTATTGTATAGGAGTGAGTCAACTAGTGACTTACAACTTCTTTTTCAAGTAAGAGTCGTTTTCGATCTTGCTGAAAATTTGCTTCACACCTTGATTTTTCAGCAGTTATAGTTGCTAAGGAATTAGATAAAGTACCCAACTGAGCTCTGAGTCTCTTAATGACTTCTTTCTCTTTACTTGAAATCCCAGTAAGCTTTATGTTATGACAGGATTAATTATACATACTTTCAGTAATTTTTAAAACGATGTACATCAAACCTCAAATTCATTCCTAGTTTCGTCAAGAACAGCAGCCTCATCAGCATTATGTTCTAACTTATCATCCCTTGCAGTTGCAGATTCACTTTTAGCGGATGAACTTTTTGCTTCAGCTAACGCTTTCAAACTTGATTCCAAAGCTTCTTTTTCTTTCTGTATCCCTTTATAAGCTTGAACAACATCTAAAACCACATAATTCATTTATACATTTTCTTAAAATTGAACTTTATGAAAAAATAATTAAGATTAATAAATGAAGATTATAACGATATTTACAACTTACCCCTCAATTTCTTTTCATAACGGGCAAGCTGATCTTTTTGCTGTTCAATAATCTCTTTATATTCTTTCTCGCGTTTTGTTAATCTATCCATTTTTGCTGAATCGGTTCATTTGCTCCTTTTACCAAGGCCTTTTACTGTGCTCTTACATGTACATTGTTTTTATCCCTTCTTGGCATTCCAGCAGCTGTTGACTTCACCTAGCGAAGCAAATTTTAACTATTTAAGTTGGCGGCTGCTATTGCTACACGTCACCTCTCTTTCTAGCTGTCAAACACAATTTTTAAAACAGCCGTAGCGTTAAGCAAATCATTGTTAATTCCAAAATGGTACTTAACATCGCCACACACATGGTCAGTTTTGCGTTTTCTTCCTTTATAATTTCTAAATGTTATTTATAACGATATTTTATTTTCGATCTTAGGACTATGAAGGACAACATTTAGCCGAAAAATTATCGCATATCATTGTTGTCGTTTTTGGGGTAAATGAGTTTTTCCGTATTATTAGAAACGGAATGAATATCTTACTTCCAATTCTCTTTAGGTTATTGGTTGGATTATAGGCTATGTCAACCAACAGTTTTCACAAACTATTATGGTTCTTGGTGTTGGAGTTCTTATTGCAGCAATAGTTACACTACCTCCCTGGCCCATGTACCGCAGAAAACCCCTCAGCTGGAGGAAACCCCGTAAAGAAGTAACCACAGATGTCAGCAAACCAGAGAAGGAAGTTGTTGTTTCAGCCTCCAAACCAAAGAAGAAGAATAAGTAAATGTTGGTCTTGTTTTTGCTAATGAAGAATAAAACTTCTAAAACAAAGTTAACAACCTATATGAAGTTTTTGATTATTCATTTCAAGTTACATATACACATTTTTAGGGCAATGTAAATTTCTACTTACCAGTGTGATGTCTATAGTTGGTGAAATGTAAAGTTAAACATTGCATGTAGGCACATAAAGATAGCATTGGATATTGGAAAATGACCTTTTCTCGTCTTTCCCTTTTTTCCTGATATTTGGTAATAGTGATCTTTACTATTGACAGCCTCCTAAACCTGCATTTTAGAAAATTACATCAGACTTAAAAAGAAATGGTTTTGAATTGATGGCATGCTGGGCAAGCAGCCATCAAAATACTATGGTGGTTAAAATGGGATCTATTTATGAACTCCTGTATGCCAGCTATATGTGTCTTTGAAAAACTGTAGCTGTAATTGATCAAATTTTTCTCACCTAGGTAACAAAATCAAAAACACTTTTGTGCGGAACGGCAAATGCACGGAAGGCTCAGAACCTCATAGAACTTCGAGAGGTACCATTTATTTTTCTTTGCCAGCTGTTTTTGGTGATTATTCAAAGAATCAAAGCAGAAAAAAAACAAATGTTACTACTTAAAATGCAACGAAAATAGGTTGGCCTTCGCATTTGATGGCGTCCTGTTACAACCGAACATCCAAAAGCGTGTATGTAGGTTTGAACAGCATGGTTTGAGCTTCACGGATTTTTCGCACATTTTTGTGACTCCACGTTACCTACTATTCCCTTCGAATTACCAATACAACAACGGCAATGTCAGTACGACAATATCAGATTGCATTGACAGGTTCCAGGTAATAGCTACCAGGTTGTCAGCTTGTCACCCCAACAAACCAAGGAGGAAGGTGGAAGGAGCGCTTTACCACCTTTCCACAATGCGTCGATGCTCTTTCCAATATCCAAACTCCAAACATTCCAAGTCCAAATCTCCAAAATACCATGACTCTGCCATGACTCTGCTTTTACCAAGTAAGAAAGGATGCATTTACTGCTTTTTAGACCACGGCAACACTGGTGGAAAAGATTTGTACATTAATTAATAATAGACGTTTGATCAGGTAAATGACAAAACGTCAAGATCTGAAACGGGTTAGCAAAAATCACAGACTACGAAAAATTAAATGGGTAAAATCACAGTAGACAATGTTGAATCTGATTCCGATGATGAAAGCGTTTCGAAGCTAACGTGGAATAAGCTCCAAAATGCCTGTCATTCGGTAAACATATATATATATAATTTTTTTTTCTTTTTTTTTGCTAAATAATGAAGATCCTGTTGCACATTTTGTTACAGCAAGGTTATCGCGAAGGGCTGGTCGAAGGAAAAGAGCGAAGATTACAAGAAGGCTTTGATCAGGGTTATCTGTCTGGTTTGAAGCAAAGTCAGAATTCAGCAGAGATGAAAGGATTTCTATCTGCTGTCATGCTCCATAATAGTTTTAATTTGGAGTTAAATGAAAAGCTGAAAACAATTCTTGCTCACATGTAGATTAGCCCAGGACAAAATAGAAAAAAAACCCAAGTGGTAATGAAACTGAATACTTAGGCAGTGTCACACCCATTTGTTCCATTTATGTTACCAATACATACCAGTAACTGATTAAATTTTGTTGAAGAATGAATATATATTTACTTTTGCACCTTCAATCTGAAGTACAACATACATTATTACCCCACGTATTCATTGACTTTTGTAGTTTTCACAATCGGAAATTTTTCTCTGCCTGACACTGAAGAACTGGAGTTAACAGGCAAATTTCAAAAATAAAACATTTATATCTAGCTTTTTTATGAAGCTGGCAATTTATTTTGTTCAATTAAGAAGGGAGGGAAAGATTAATTGGACAGAACACCTTTCGTACTGGAAAACATTTACCCTATTAGTTGGCAATCATAGGGCCCATTTCGCTTGTATGTTCACAAAAAATAAGTAATCACTGAGCGAGGCAGACAACCAATAAAAAAAAAAAAAAAAAGAGCTGTAGGTGAGACTAGGGAGGAAGACAAAAACCAAAGTATGACAACAAAAAAATATCAGCCAAGAGTGTTCCAAGTAGAATTTTCAATGTTTTCTTTTCGTAATGACCTGGATTACAAGTTGGAAAGAAGAAAAAAAAAACGAACAAACAAAATTAACCAATTTCATCGCACAGGACCAGGAAGGAATTTTCTTATTTTAAAAAATTGTGAAACTGTAATTTTTTCATGGAGTTGGCTCATGACGGTTTACATGCGATCGGTAGACCTCAACTTTTCCTCCACTGCTTCCGGTGAAGCTTCTGAGTGATCAGTTGCCTAAACCAAAGGGATTGTAAACAACTGAGTATATAATAGTTCAAAAATTTTGTCAACTCACCTGAATGTACTTTGCAACCCCAACAAGAGCTTTCTTCAGGGCATCAAATGAAGAAGAGTACAACATCTTCTTCTTCACTTTGGCATCATCAGGGCACCATGACATCAAAAACAGCTTTTCTTTTTTACCCTATAAAATAAATAAAAAATAGGTTAGTTATGAACCTCTTTCTTTCTGGAACTGAATTCTACCTCTTGAGTTCCTTGACATTGATGAGTGTACTCGAAATCAAAAAGACCATAGCGGCATTCCTTCTCAGCCCCATTGACAATTTTCAATTTCTCCAAAAAAGATTCATAGCTGGATTCTCGATCACCTAATATAAACATAAGTCAAATAAAAAGGAGAAATGTAAATTACACATCAAATGATTCTATACCTGTTGACTCAACATCAATGAACTTTTCATCTTTAATGTAGAACACCACATAGCGGTAGTCTTTCTTGGTTTTAATCTTTTCAAAGACTTGCTTGCAGGCGTCAGTGACAGTAACTCCAGATGCCTGAATTTAAAAAGAAAACTATTATACTTCTGAACTTTAGAACTAAAAATTTACTCAGTTACATTTCAACCAACTGCATAGAATTCCATGTTCTACAGAGCTGGCCAAACCGAATACTAAGCGATACTTATAGCAAAATTACTCGATTAACTGACAGTGAACGATACGCAACTAGCTAAGAAATATGGCATTTCTTTAACTGCAGTCACACACGACCGGAAGTGGCAGACAAATGATCCAGCTCTATTCGTCTCTTTTCCCAGTTCCAAGGTCTTCGTCAATGAAAAAGGTGACGTTATCTTACAGGTTTCCATTGCCTAAGCAAGCCTACACACCTCGCAGTAAGAAATTGCATCAGACGGTGGATAGATTACACATACTTAAGGTATGCATTGGTGTTCGGACCAACGAAATTGCTGAACGAATTGTTCTAACAGTAGAATCAAGCCTTTCGGTGAACATGTCAACTTCCGATAATTACATTTAGTCGTTATCAAGACATTGAACAAAACTTCAGAAGGTTCAGACAACATGAAGAAATTTTGCAACCTTTGCGTAGACGTGAGCTTAAACGAGATTTTCAACCATGAGCTAAATTCAGAATGGGGAGCCGGCCCCCCGCCAAGCCTTGCCGCGTTCGCCAGCCAAGCACACATAAGGAAGGACTATTTCCTTGAATTCAAAGGCTTCAAAGCAGGTTTAAGGACTAATTTCACACAGATGCTATGGTTTCTACTTTAAGACATAATAAATCAATCAAATAATGCTCACCATTTTAGACTAAAATTTGGACGACAGATACAGCAGAAAGAGTGTCGAGAATCCACGCAAACTCTAGACGCCTAAACTCAAAGATCAACCCGAAATGACTGCGGGATGAAACGGCACTGGGGGAGTGTGAGAGAGAGAGAGAGAGAAAATGCCCTCGATAAGATTTACGCGTGGCGCGGCGAAAGAAGAGGGGAAACTAAGAGAAGACTTCTCCACACCGGCCGGGACCTGGCACTGCAAAATGGCGGCTATCCCCTGGTGCTTAGCGGTACCCAGTCCACACCCAAAATAACGCGCGTTGTTAGCGTCATCTGTCGTCTGAATTCAGCGCCCTCAGACGCTTTTGTGACTAGTTGCATTTTAAAGGCAAATATTTATCAGTTAAAAATTACTATCACTGATCCCACTTCTTTTTTACATCAATAAATTGTCTTTGAGAGATACTCTTCATGCTTTTTAAGTAATTTAAAATATGAAAAATTATGACAAAGCATTTATTCCTCGGTAGGGGTCTCTCCAGTTTTTACGAGAATATGGGGACGATCACACAGAATTTCATATGTATCAGCTGAAAATTCTCTGATTGGTTGTCCATATCGGGCGCTTGTTAACCTACCGAAAAAGGGAGCCACAACCACAAAACCTAGAGAGAGTTACGAAATGTGACTTTTTTGTTGTTATGGAAAAATCTTCTGCTGGCAGATTTCTCTTGCATTGTCTTAGTAACTGGGAGTAGTTGTTGAATCAAGTACGACAATTTTTATTTAAAAATAAACACCTAGGATGTCGAATGGACCTTTGACATAACTATCTAGGCAGTTGCGCACTTATTCTTTCATTCAGTTTCTGGGGGGATGACCTTTTATGGGCAGACATCGATGACTCATATTTTTTCTTGCCCTCCCTCCCCTATATTAAAAATCCAAAAATCTCGGCACCAGTACCGACAACTTTCTCTGTTTCTATAATTTAGACCAAATTTTCAATTGCCATAGATCGCCTTTACACAATGAGCAGCCGATAACAGCGTGATTCGAAAGTTTTTTTCCGTTTCGGGATGACTTTTCAACAACGGTGGAAAGCATTCTCCATTGGATACCAAGAAAGAGCAGTCTCAGTAGAGGGTTGCCATACAGTGGGGAATATGTCCATATATGGCATCAGACAAGCTGCTAGCTGCTACATAACATCTGTCGGCTGATAATTGTCAACCGCTTTGGTTTTCTCTTGACTCTACTTTTTCTAGGTTTCGTTTCCTTTACACGACGCGACTACCCGTCTCTTTCTCTTGGCTCGACTGCAAAACGAATTCCAGACGTCTCGCTTGTAGGATATTGGAATCAAGTCATTTTCTTTCTTTGTCTGCATATGCTCGATCCACCATTAAATGATATGACGCCGCGAAATGATAAAACCATAGACTAAAAATCAATAACACTTTTGAGCCTTTTTTTCATAAACCAATCACTGATTTTACTGCAGGAATCGTCTCATCAAGTGATGTCTCATTGCGGAACGTACATTGAAGAGTGTCCAATTCCAAACATCCAATATTCCATTTCCAATTCCAGATTCCAGTTCCACTATCCACTGTTCATCGTTTTTCGCTTAAATTTTGACAACCGGCTAGACTACTGGAAAATCAGGCAACATAGCATTTTGTTTGTCTGTGATTTGAAAAAAACAAATGAACAGCGCTGAAAACGACGCCGGTCCAAAAGTTACAGATATTTCTTTTATCCATTTTCATCGCACTTATTTATCATGGCGTAAGTAAAATATTAGCAAGTATTTCATAATTAATTTAGTATGATTTCAATGAAAATACTTTATTGAATGGTGCTCAGTTCTGGATCTTTCTTTTTCTGACAGTTTTTTGAGGTCCCATTTGAAAATGCATTTGTTGAAATTGTTTACAGGGCTGTTGCGAACAAACCTAAATCGGAAATGACTCCAGAAGAGCTGGCCAAAAGAGAGGAAGAAGAATTCAACACTGGACCTCTCTCAGTTCTGACCCAGAGTGTTAAAAACAACACTCAAGTCTTGATAAACTGCCGTAACAACAAAAAGTTGTTGGGACGTGTCAAAGCCTTTGACCGTCATTGTAATATGGTGCTGGAAAGTGTAAAAGAGATGTGGACTGAAGTGCCCAGGACAGGAAAAGGAAAAAAGAAGGTAGTATATATGGTTAAAATTACAAGTCAGACAGCATTTAAATTTTTATTTGGCTTTAGAGCAAGCCTGTGAACAAAGATCGCTTTATCTCCAAGATGTTTCTTCGAGGAGACTCAGTAATCTTAGTTTTGAGAAATCCTTTAGCTGGGACACCTGGAGCTAAATGAATTAATTGTAATCCTGTGTATTCTCATTTTTTGTATGAATAAAAACCAATTGTAAGAACAAAACATTGTTAATCTTTTTATTTCAAAGTTGAAATGACAATTACAAGATTGTAATTAATCTTTTTCAGCAATAGCAGTAAGATGCTTGTCAATTTCAGTCTCCGACAAAATTCTAGAAAAGAAATTTTAAGAACCTTTAAACATTCATTGTACAAGAAATAAATACCTGAAAGCTGGTTGATCCTGAGAAACAACACCGATTTCAATGTCAGATGGCTTGAAATCAGCTGTAAGGATATGGGATAGTGTTGTGATAGCCAGCTGAATAACCTCATCATGTGTGTAATTTTGCTTTTTCTTGTATTTCTTCTCCAGGTAGGATGATGCTTCTGTTTGTTTTACACCCACTGAGGTTGCACGGTATCCACAATAATACCCTGAACATGAAAATATGTAAATTTCAGGGCCAGTACAATCTTTTAATGTAAAAATTTGACATCAGCATACCTGCTGGATCAGCTTTGTATACAGCAGGTCCCATTTCTTCGTCATAGGCAATTACTATCATACCTAAAGAAAAATTTGTTTGGGAAAAGTATAAAGAAAATAAAGATGAAGAACAAAACAGAAAAGAAAAAAAAATACAAATAATAATACTAACTGCAGCCAAGGGGACGCATTTCTGCATTTTGGGTGTACACCTGGCAAATGTCTGCAATACGTTTGCAAAGGACATCTACAGGGATTTCATATCCATATTTGTATTTCCAGTTTGCTGCTTCATAGCGAGCACGTTGGACTTGAGAACGGGCATCAGCTGTAAAACCAACAAAAAATTATATCTGAAAGTAAAAATGTTTGGATTTTTTAAGGAGTTAAATGTTGACTAATCAAAGACCAACATACCCGTCATCCCAGTCATAACACATCCTATGTTTGTAGTTATCTTAAAAATATGGGAAACAGTTGATGGATCAATCAACTTGTCCTATAAACAAAAAAAAATTCTTAGCAATACATACACACACAAAATTAAGAGCAACTTACAGGCACTTTTTTTTGTGTTACAACAACAGCAGTATCAACACCTTTCAAGGCAACAGATGTAAGACCTCCTTGGTTGATCGCTTTGAATGCATACTCTAGAAATTCATTTAGAAATTTTCAAAAATACAATAAAATAAACCATTCCTTCGGTCTAAGATTTTAATTGCCCTGGCTTACCAACTTGGTAAAGACGGCCTTCGGGAGAAAATATAGTAATATGCCTGTCAAATCCTGCACTGCTTCCTCGAGACATGGCGAAAAATACTTATGGGATGTTTTAGAAACTGGACTCTCTGCGTCGATGCCGTCGAATAGCAAAACGAATATGAGATCCAGGTGTCAGCAATTTTGGTCGTTGCAGAAGCCTGAATGACTTGAAGAAAATTGCGCTTGAGCCTGTTCTGCTTGAAAGAGTAAGTTAACAATTTTCAACACCAGGCGCCACTAGCGTACAAACACGTTACATTTTGATGATTCAAACGTATAATATGGAATCAACTTGAGAAGTGCGAGGAAGTTTATATTTAAGAAGTATTTAAAAACACAAACGCTTGAACATATATCCAACATCCAGGTAAAGGAAGTGTCACTAACATTTTGTTCGCAATTTGTGTAATACTCGTACAAGACACGCTGAGTTTTCAATTTTCATTCCGTTAATCTGAAGCATGCCCTTTATTTAAATATGGGTTTCAGTTACTGCCAACAGAATAAAACAATAAGAAATGGAACAAAACAAATTTACATACAAAAAAAATGAACACAATGTTACACAAGTGCAAGCATGAAATTGTGCGATTTTACGGCATCGCAGGAAGATAAATGACAAGTACGTTAGACAGCTACTCTTCAAACGCTTGTAATTTCATATTTCCAAATTTTTAAATTTCTATAATTATAAATCTAAACATGCTAGGTGCGAAACAACAACCACGAGTTCTAAAATATGTTTCACTTGCGGTAGCGGAAACTCATCTGCTGGAGTTGTGTTTCTAGTATCTGACTTGTTTCCACAGTCATAGTTACTTCTGGAGATACTACCAATGAATGTGGGAAGCAATGCTTGGCCACTTTCAATCCCCCACTTAGCATAAAAACATTATCATAGCCTCGTTCCATCAGAGTTGTAGCTACTTGAGGTGCAAGTATTTCATCTTCATCATAAACGACTATTACGTGTTCCGGATGGTTTTTCTGTTCGAAAATATATATTAATGGATATTTAGTTTAAGAGGTAATTTTGAGACTGACATATTTGAGAAGGGAAGGTATTTCAAAATTAGCCCGTGACAGCAGACTTTTAGGGTAGTTTACTGCAGTGATTATGTGGCTTTTGCTATACTCATCCAAATCCCTCACATCTAAGAGAAGATACGGCATGTGAGTGTCACTCTTCTTTTCTTCTTCACTATGTCAATAGAACCATTGGTGGCAAAAATTTACTCAGATTTCAATACTTGATTGCTTACTTATCAGGATCGGTGCCATATGAAGAAAGTGTAGACTTCGCAGTAGTTGTGGCAATAGCATCTCCTATTGCTTCATTCTTAGCTTGGTGAGAATCTGCATTGAGATAAATACTCTCACAGATCAAAGACACCAGCAATGATATTTTAATGCGTGGAAATATTTCATCAGGTTTAAAGCGAAAATTCCTCTGTATAATATCAAAATCTTCCATCATTTTTCCAACATGATATCCTGTGAGAAAAAAACAATTCATGCAAAGGACTGAGAAGACATTTAATGATTTACCAGAATTCGTTTTTGGGCTCACATTTTCGTATCGGCTCTTGGATTTCTGGCCATTGAATGTTAAATTACATTAGCTATTGTAGCCTATAAGTGGTATAGGAGTAAACAATGATTAATGACCTACCGAATGTTGAGACGCTGACGGTAACTTTGTAAAAGATGAGTGTTCAACAAGTTTACGGAACTGGGACATTATTACCTATTTAGTACGTCTATTCGAACAATAAAGTATTTGCCACAACAACAAAAAAAGACAGTTTGAAATTTGAAGATCTATTTGTCGCTGGCGAGATCCCGATGCTATGGAAACCAAACAACTCAGAATTTTAATCACTAGGTGGTGCTTGAGCTTACAATTTCAATTTCCCGAAGGGATTCTATGGATTCTTCACAACTCTGTTTCTTGGCTTTGGGAGATGGGACATCCATCACTCAACTCAACAACTCAACATAGGGCGAACAGAAAATTGCGTTCTTGATCGATTAATTGCTGGATGGACTTAATGCTTAGATGTCATTGATTGTGTTTCTATTAAATTCGTCTTAATTTTTTCTGCTCGTTTTCAGGTTCTGTTTTTGAGGGGTATAGCATATTAATAAATACATAAATACTAATAAATTTTACTACGGCATCGCATTTGGCGGATCAAAGATGTGGATTTTAATAGTGATGCTGAACATCTTCTATCACAGTTTTAGTGGACGAACAGCATTCACCGGGTCATTGAAATCTCGCGAAGTACTCAAATATCGAAGTTGTATTGTATACTTCAAGTGGAACTGACTGAGGGACAAGAAGCTTGTCCTTTTTCAGCTGAAATACAAAGACGATTGTTGGTTAGTGTTATTAACGTAGGTATGGTTTTCAGAAAGAAAATTTTGCACCTATACATGTACAGTAAATGGTAATTTCAAAAATGTTAAGCTTTTCTTTTCCATCAACACATTAACATTTACGGTTATTACAGATAAACCAAGATGCTAGATAATCTGTGCACATTTCACGCTGATGGCTGCCAATCTTCATCTACACTGGTTTCTGTGACTTATATTGGCTGAGTTTTCATGTCAAAAGGTATTTCCAGCCGGAGAGTATCAAGTCCTGACACCAACAGGAAGAACAATTATGTCACTAATTATGGACCCAAAGTACGCTAAACAATGAAATAGAAACCAAGAAAGAAGGGACCTAGTAACTTGCAGGTAAAGAAAACCATGACAGTCACATTTCTACTGAAAAATAACTGACACTTTAACTAACTTAACCGATTGAATTGGCACTGTCCCAGATACGTTCTTGCGGAATGGTGTGACGTTTGCGAAGCAGGAACATACAGCAGATATCTACAATACGCAGCATTGCTCAGTGTTTCACACTTACAGGTATGTAATCAGTGTAATTCGGTCAGAAATTTATGATTGAAGATCACCTGTAGAGGTAAATGAGCAAACAATAAGCTATAGTCGTAAATATCTTACAGTTTTCCTCCCATCGTTTAACGGACTGTGCGTGGCAATTGTTGTTCATACGTTACCTCCACAACACACGCAAGAAATGAGACTGAAGAGACTCATGCCAGATTTCTGCGTTAATCTAGGGTAAAAGTATACTTATGTTAAAACAGAAAGACAGGTTAGTACATGCATTTGCTTACATAGGTTTTAAACAATTTTAAAATTTAGAGCTATAAATGTGGTAACTTCAACTAATATTTAAAAAACAATGGAAGCGAACATCGACTTACCTGACAATCTTAGTGTTCGTTGATAGATACGAATCAGCTCGACAGTTGCAGGGAAAGATCCTCTGTATGACTGGATTGAACAATTGTATATCGCCTTATATAAACACAGAGACACGTTCCACGTACACTGCCTTTCCAGGAATTGAAGTTTGGGGTAGAGGTACCTAATTTTGAAGGTCAACAGCTGTTGAAAGAAAAATTTTGTATTTCTTCCATGTGCGCTCGAGAATGTGGCCATTCCCCCTCGTTTTGCCTAATTTCTTCCATGTGCGCTCGAGAATATGGCCATTCCCCCTCTTTTTGCCTAATTTCTTCCACTAAGCTAGAATATCCTTGGGCAATTCAAGAATGAAAAAACAAAACCCCATTTTGCAATTTTCTACCTCATTAGCTCATTCACTGGCACGACATGCACTAGTGTAGTTGTCTCGTTTTTTTATCCCGGTGTAGTGATTCACACAACTTTCGCACATGGACGTAGTTTTCGTTCCCAAGCTAGAGACATTTTTCGCAATTTGCCTGTACACTAGTCACTCACTTAAAAGAGCACTGCATCAGCACTGGGTTTTGCATCTACACTAGCTTTGTTTAGTTGCCAACCGTATTTTGTTGAGTAGTAAAATAAGTCTAAATAGAATAGAAGACGTTGATTAAATTAAGAATAAGTAAGTCTAAGTTTAAGCTAAAATTAAGCTTACTTTTTAAGTAAGACATAGCATAAGCCACCTCAATCCTTAGCTTTGTAAACCTGTAGCTCCACCATTTCCCTTCACTGTTTTATGCATTCTTTACACGTGGTCGTCGCTCGCAGACTATTAACGCAATGAATTCTGTGTTAGATCGTCTTCGTACAATTTTCAAATGCCCTGTCAATCTTAACGACATCAAAATCACTAAGACACTAACTGATAAACTATTGTTAATCAAATTTTTTTTTTCAGGAATTTTTTTATTGTAATGCGATTGTGATTTGTGTACCTGATGTATGTTTGAGTTAGCTGAAAGTTGTCGTTACATCATAATTTAAAATCCATTTTTCTTTTCTTTCTCGTTTCTGTGCAATCAGGAGGGCCATCTCTGCGGACCCAAGAGGAAGTTGGACATCGAGGATCATGGTCGGAGCCATTTTAACGTTCTTTTGGGTAAGATATATATATTTTTTTAAATTTCGTAGATGCTAATTTTTGTGTGTGAATGTAGGGGGAAAGCAACGAGAACATCGCCCAGCATTTTAAGGTGTATGTTTTAAAAATTAATGGTTTAATCCTATTTTTATGTATCTAGGGGAGGTCATAGCCCTAACGTCACCGAAGTGGATACGGTATAGCGACGATCACCACTGGAACACCATAATCGTCGCCCAGGGTTTGTCGGGTTTGTATTGTAAAATGTATTTTTCTTATTATGAATTTGAGTTTTTTCATTATCTTTTTTTTTTCGTGCAACTAGGAGGGGCACACCACCGCCTAAAAGAGAAGCTGGACATCGAGGCTTGTCGACGGAACAACGAGATCATCGACCAGAATTTTAGGGTATATGTTATAAAAATTAATGGTTTAATCCTGTTTTTATGTATCTAGGGGAGGTGGTAGCCCTAACGTCACCAAAATGCATACGGTATAGCGAAGATCACCGCTGGAACACCAAAATCATCGCCCAGAGTTTGAAGGGTATGTGTTTTTATATCTAATTTTCTTACTACGAGTTCTTTTGTTAGTATTTATTCGTGTATTTAGGAGAGGTTTACCACCACCGAAGAGGAAGTTGGAAATCAAGAATCGTCGAGATGTATACGGTGGGCAGTGAATATCACCGCTGGAACAACGTAATCGTCGCCCAGAATTTGTCGGGTTTGTGTTGTAAAATTCATTTTTCTGATTATGAATTTGAGGTCTATCATTATACTTTTTTTTTTTTGTGCAGCTAGGAGGGGTTTACCGCCGCCAAAACGAGGAGCTGAACATCGAAGATCGCCGCCGGAACAACGAGACCATCGACCAGAATTTTGGGTTATATGTTTTAAAAATGAATTGTTAAATAATTTTTTTTTGTGTTAGTAGGTGAGTTCTATCATCACTGAAAAGGACGGAAGAAATTGAGAATCATCGCCAGAAAACCGTGACGTTTGCTCAAGATTTTAAAGTATAAAATTTAAAGTTTTTTAAGACGATTTGTCTAATCAAGCTTGTTGTCTTGTGGAAAT
Source organism: Daphnia sinensis (assembly GCA_013167095.2). Classification (NCBI taxonomy): domain Eukaryota; kingdom Metazoa; phylum Arthropoda; class Branchiopoda; order Diplostraca; family Daphniidae; genus Daphnia; species Daphnia sinensis. The sequence continues at coordinate 4,174,309 of CM023194.1, forward strand.
AGGAGGGTCCTGACACCACTGAAGAGGACGCTGAACATTAAGAATCGCTGATGGAGCAATGAGGTCGTTGACTAGGGTCGGTCAGGTATGTGTTGTAAAATCTTTTTTTCCTACTACGAATGTTAATTTCTTTTATTATTATTTTTTCTTGTAACTAGGAGAGGTTCATCACCAACGAAGAGGAGCTGGACATTGAGGATATCGCCCGAACAACTAGATTATTAACCAGAGTTTTTAGGGTATATGTTTTAAAAATTAATTGTTTAATCAATTGTTTTTGTGTTAGTAGGAGAGGTTTATCATCACTGAAAAGGACGAAGGACATTGAGGATTATCGCCAGTGATTTTCGCCAGTGATCTTCGCTCAAGAGTTAAAGGTATAAAATTTAAAGTTTTTAAAAAGGATTTGTCTAATCATGCTTGTTGCCTAGTTGAACTAGGAGCTTACTACCACTGAAGAGGACGCTGAACATTAAGAATCGTCGATAGAGTAATGAGGTCGTTGACTAGGGTTGGTCAGGCATGTGTTTTAAAATCTTTTTTTCCTACTACGAATGTTAATTTCTTTTATTATTATTTTTTCTTGTAACTAGGAGAGGTTCACCACCAGCGAAGAGGAGCTGGATATCGAGGACTCCGCCCGAACAACTAGATCATCGAACAGAACTTTTAGGGTATATGTTTTAAAAATTAATTGTTTGATTAATTTTTTTTGTGTTAGGAGGAGAGTTCTATCATCACTGAAAAGGACGAAGGAAATTGAGAATCATCGCCAGAAAACCGTGATGTTTGTTGGAGATTTTAAGGTAAAATATTTAAAGTTTTTAAAGACAACTTGTCTAATTATGTTTGTTGACTTATGGAATTAGGAGGGTCCTGACACCACTAAAGAGGACGTCTAACATTGAAGATTGCCGCTGGAGCAACGAGATTGTTGCCACGGATTTGCCAGGTTAATTTTTTTTTTAATATATTTATCTAACCATGTTTTTGTGTTGTATTTCATGTATCTGGAAAATTCGACCACCATTAATGGAGGATTACTGGGAGTTTAGGAGTGTTGTTGGATCAACGAGGTTCGTCGCCCATCCCTGAGATACACGCCTAATTAGGACGATGGAAAAAAAAGGTTGGGTATTGCCATATTGGCATTCGCTTACTTAATTTCATGTTGTGCTTTGTGTGTTGTTCAAATGTGAGTTGAAATTCTCTTTCCCCGCCGTATTTCGGGTTAAGTACTATTGGCTATGGTTTTAACTTACACTGAGCACACAAGTGCACTGCACCTTTACCCCACGGTTACTTAGATGTTTGTATTAGCCTTAATGAATTGTTTTAGTTGGGATGTTTGTTTTTAGGTAATGCACCCCTGCTTGCATCAGTATCAAGTTTAGTATTTGTTTGGTATAGATCTATACTGACTCACATTAAAAAAAAACTTTTTTAGCAATTGTAACAACAAGAACTAATGTCTTGAATAATAACAACAATATTGTAAACAATTCATCGCTGGCAGTGGCAGAGCCGGGCCAGGCTACCAGCTCCGGCGATGTTGTGGGTTCGTGGTTCGTGGGGTTTTCCACAACCACACTCCACACGGTCTTCCCATGGTTTTCCATAGCCAATTGGAATATTTTGCAACGCTGTTCCACAAATATGTCTGCCATGATGTTTACTTCCTAAGGTTCTGTCCTCTTGTATGTGACAGACAAAAGGTTGTTAAAGTAAATGAGATTACTGGTAATGGTATATATTTGACAATTTCATGTTAACAAAGCTTTTTTGACATTCAATTGAGGCGTGACCATTCGTTCCATGTTAATATGCAAAAGCTCTTTGAAACTCTAATGAATGAATATTGCTAATCGGACTTACATGGAACGTTTTCTCAATCGTGATTTCTTCTTGACTAGAATCAAACAGACGTTTAATGTTGAAGTGCAGCTCACCGACGATGTTACTGAACATGGGGATGTAAGTGATTCTCGAGTCTTTGGACTATTATGTTGCCAAGAAGGAAGGAGACTTTCATGTCTCGGGCACAAAGGTTTATTTTCAATCATTCATCTAACGAATTTATTAATGGAAAATTCAGAAATTTTTAGCTTTTCTTTTCTATCAACATAGTAATGTAAACAGTTATTGCAGGTAAACCAATATGTTGCATAAACCGTGTACATTTCATACTGATGGTTGCCTATTTCCGATGATGTTGGCTTCTGTGACTTAGATTGGCTGAGTTCTCAAGTCGAAAGATGATATTGTTTGCCATGATGTTTACGTCTTAAGCTTCTGTCCTTCTCTTGCCTGTGACAGATAAAAGGTAGTTAAGGTAATTAAGATTACCGGCATATATTTGACAATTTCATGTTAACAAAGCTTTTTTGACATTCGATTCAGCTGTTTAAAAAAATTGACTTGTGAAGAGTTAAAGGGAACGTAGAGATATATCGTTAAAATGAAAGTGGACCACCTACAACGCGACGATAAGATACAAATCTGTAATGGATAAAATTCAACTTCTCTAACACTGTCAAGGTAAAAAAAAACACATTTAGTTCCAAAAATGCATGAAAAATGCTGATTTTTGTATTATTATTTTTTTTTTAATAGACTGACTAGAATGGCAAAGCTACTGAATAAACTTGGGATTATAATGTGGAAGGTTGAGGTTTGCTGCCATGGATTTGCAGTAATAGTAAGTGAGGAAAGTATGACCTTAAACATGCATATGATTACAGTTTGCTAAAATGTTAGAAGTTGAAAATGATGATGAGATGATGAGATGAGATGATGAGATGATGAGATGAGATGATGAGATGATGAGATGAGATGAGATGATGAGATGAGATGAGATGATGAGATGAGTTAGAAGTAGAAATGTAGAAGATAAATACAAATATGTGGAAAATTGACAATACAAATAATTATTATACATAAAATTTTAAAGATTTGTATATTGTGAATGAACATGTAAATATTGTTTCATTTCCTAATTGGTAACTGTTACAATTTTTTGTTTCTATTTAGGATTGAACTGTAATCATTGTTGAGTTGACCACTGGATTGCGATTTCGTAGTGTTGTGGGTAGGTGGGTGGCAATTCCGTAATGCACTTGAATTCCCGCAGATGATTTCCAATCCTGGAATTAGTGACTAGCTGTTTACAAGTTTTATTCATGTATTATTATAGTTCTGTTAATCTGCAGTTTGTTTATTCGTTCATGCAATTTATATATATTTTACCTTACCGGATGTAGAACATAGATGTTACAGTTTATTATTGACTTCTTTCGGGGATCGATCTCCAATCGTTCGGGATGCTTTGCCGGTGCTTAACCATTGAGCCATATGTGATGTACCTATTATTTACAATTACTAGAAGACTAGAAAAGATAATATTGTAAATCAATTTTTGAGGCCTCGTAAAGCTATATGCTTACCTTGTTTATGTTGTAATAAGGATATCAGCTCTGTGGTAGAGCGTTGGTGTGCGGATTTAAAGGTCCCGGGTTCAAACCCCGAATGAGGATGGAATTGCTAAATGGAAATATCATTTGTAATTTCATTCTCTTGTTGTGGACAAGTGTGTGCCAATCTGAATATATCTTGAATCATGCTGCAATATTTATTCTAAGTCCAGATTGTTGAACTGAAATGACATCAAGAAATAAATCTGTAGCATATATGACAGATGGCTCATTGGTAGGGCACCGGCTTAGCATGCTGAAGGTCTCGGGTTCAATTCCTGAGAAAGTCATGCAAATTACAACAAATACAAATGGTTGAACGAAACTATGGATATTAATCAGATTGTATTATATTTATCTAACACAAATTAATGTGGAAATATGAAAATGATATCTTTATTAAAATTTGTTCTAGGATATTTTAATAAGTATCGCCAAAATATCCATCCCGTTACTTCGTAACGGGGAAGTTTCTCTGCTCGACTTGCAGACGTGGAAGGTTGGAAGTCTGACTGGGAATCGAACCCCACACCTCGGAGTTGCTAGGCGAGTGCGATACCTTCCTGGCAACCCCCCCTATCATCCCCCCCATGAGAACTGGTAGTCTATTGACTGCTCTGCACTGTTAGCTATAATGTGTAGAAGACTTATAATTCATTCGAGTAACTCTCATAGCTCAATGGTTAAAGCGTGAGGCTGGAATGCTATACGATGTAGGTCCTTGGTTTCGGACCCCATCTCAGCTAAGGTAACAATATAAAAAATAACAAAATAACTTATTAAAATGAATTGTATTGTCCCACCATCCACCCACAATTCCACCACTGTTTTACATACAACACATACATACATATACAATATAGTAACCCGTTGGCTGCCACGCCATGCAACCCGTAGGTTGCGTTTCTACATTTTCTACGCGCCACTCGGAAGGGGTGACGCCAAGGGGGACTTGTCCGAAGACAAGTCCGGGCCGACAAGTTCAAGGAGACCATTGCGGGAATGCACACCCCTGGTCTCCATGAACTTGCCAACAAAGTGGAGTCCCTATATGGTGCATTGCCTAAGGCCCGAAGGCCGGCCCAAAGGCCAATCTTGGGCAGTTGCGACTGTCCCACCCCATGGCAAATACGCCATAGAGCAGAACAGCGCGGCCCGTCCCTACCAGCTAAAAAAAAAGGGGGGGGAAAAAGGGGTGGCAGCCAACGGGTTACTTTACATCACAGATCACACATAACAAAATACGATACCACGACGATGACGGCGATGACGGGGCGACCACGAGGCGAAGACGGGGCGACCACGAGGCGAAGACGGGCGAGGCGAAGACGGGCGAGGCGAAGACGGGCGAGGCGATGACGGGGCGACCACGAGGCGAAGACGGGTGAGGCGATGACGGGACGACCACGAAGCGACAACGGGCGAGGCGATGACGGGACGACCACGAAGCGACGACGGGCGAGGCGATGACGGGACGACGGGCGAGGTGACGACGGGCGAAACAAAGGCTTGTGCTGGCTGGAAAAGTAGAAATAAAAATGAGAGTGTTGAAATGTTGGTTGTTAACTTTTAGCAACACGACATAAGAGGAACAGGTTGGCTTTACGAAACGGAAACTTACACGAAAATG